>CM061548.1:373205914-374405914 GCA_030864215.1 Capsicum pubescens
GTGAATTTTCCCCCATACTTACGAGAAGTGATAATGAGTCTTCTTACTACAAAGACTTGATCTCCAACTTAGAAACACCTCAAACAAACACTTTTGATGAAAGAATAAGATAGATGGGCTTGGTAACATTCAAGATTTTGTTGAGCCTCTAGTCTTTTCTCATCAAGAACCTCTAACTCCGCAAGACGTATCTTAGCATTTTCTTCATCGGTGAGCCCTTCTTGAATAGCCAGTCTCAAAGAAGGTATTTGACGCTCAAGCGGCAGAACTGCTTCACCTTCAAAATCAAGTGAATATGGTATTGCTTGCTTTGGTGTGCGGTAAGTTGTTCTATATGCCCTTAAAGCTTCTTCCATCGTTCATGCCAATATCGCTTGGACTTAGAGACAACTTTATTTAATAGATTGCATAAAGTCTTGTTAAACACTTCATCTAGACCATTGGAGGTGGCATGGTACATAGAAGACTTTCGCTGCTTGAAGCCAAAGAGATCACAAATCTTATTCATCAGTTTGTTATCAAATAAATTACCACTGTCGGTTAGTATATATTGAGGGATTGTCAAAGAAGTAGATGATATTCACTCTGATGAAATTCGCAATATTTTTCTTCTTTACTTTTTTAGAGCAATAGCTTCGGCCCATTTTGTGAAGTAATCTATTGCGGCCAAGATGTATAAGTGTCCACTAGAAGATTTTGGTAGTGGACCAACAATATCCATTCCCCAAGCATTGAATGGACAAGATGCTACAGTTGGATATCGTACCTCTGGAGGTTGATGTATGAAATTTACATGGAATTCCCCATCCATTGTTGGCCAATAATGTCCCATCCTTCTAATGTGAAAATGGAGTTTTGGTCCAGACTGATGAGATCCATAAACTCCCAAGTGCACTTCTTGCAAAGCTTGAATTGTTTCTTCCTCTCCCAGACACGGTAAGAGTACTCTTTCAAATGATCTTCTGTACAATGTGTCCTTATAGTAAAGGAAGCGAGGTGCACCACGACGAATGTCAGTCCTTCTCCTTGGATCCTCTGGAAGTATTTTATAACATAAGTAATCAATTATAGGTTATCTCTAATCTTCTTTTGCATCCTCAAATAAGGAAACGAGGTATTCAATTTTTTTTTCTTCATCCTCATTTGATGGGGGTACTACCCATTCTTGGTAGATTGTAACTTGCGTCTGATTCGAAAGAGTCAGGGTTGAGGTCAAAGTAGCTAGGGCATCATCTTGCTTATTTTCTTTTATTGACACATGTTAGAGGGTTACCTCTCCAAGCCACCCCATCAAATTCTATGCATAATCATGATATGGTCGTAGCTCAGGCTTTCTGACTTCATAGTTTCCTAAAAGCTGCTTGATCACTAATTGGGTCTTACCATAGACTTGTAATTGTAGTTGTTTCATGTCAACTGCCACCTCAAGTACAAGTATTAACTCTTGATATTGAGCAACATTATTAGTGTAATGGTTTGTTAGGATAAAAGAGCGTGGGATGACCTCTCCTTGTGGAGTGACGAACACCATACCGGCACCAGCTCTATCTCGATGTGCAGCACCATCAAATTACATCTTCCATGGGGGTATAGCTTTAATAACCATTGCATCTTCATGAGGAAGTTCATCACTCAGTCTCCAATCATCAGGTATCGGGTGGTCTGCCAAAAAATCAGCTAATGCTTGTTCCTTTACGGCCTTTTATGGAACATACACAATCTCAAACTGTTGAAATTGAAGGTACCATCTTGCAAGTCAGTCACTAAGGACTGGTTTCGACATTACAAACTTGATGGGATTTTCCCTAAACACAAGACAGACAACATGAGCTTGAAAGTAGTGTTTCATCTTTTGAATTGAGAAGGCCGATGGCAGCCATAACTTTTCGATTGGAGAATACTTTAGCTCATTAGGCGTCATTATTCTACTCAGATAGTAAAGAGAATTTTCTTTGTCTTCACTATTTTCTTGAGACAGTAATGCTCCAACTGACCTCTCTTGTGCCTCTATGTAGAGTATCAATGGTTTCCCAGGTATGGGTGCCGCAAGAAATGGTGGCTTCATTAAGTATGATTTGATACTCTCAAAGGTATTACTACAAGCTTTGTCCCATTCGAAGGGAGTGTCCTTCTTCATGAGAAGACTAAATGGTTGACATTTTCCAGCCAGGTTTGAGATAAACCTCCTTAAATATCCTAGCCTTCCTTGAAAGCTTTTTAACTCATGAATATTTCAAGGCTCGGGCATCTTCAAAATTGCATCGACCTTGGATTGATCAATTTCAATTCTTTTGTGTCGTACAATGAAGCCAAGAAATTTTTCGGAAGTAACTCCAAAGTCGCACTTCAATGGATTTCATCCAAAGTTGATATCTTCAAAGTAACTCGAACACCATTCTTAGGTCTTTTAAGTGGTCGTCTCTTTTTCTTAACGTCACCACTTGATCATTCACGTAGCATTCAATATTTTTATGGAGCAGGACATCAAAGATGTTCTACATAGCCCTTTCATAAGTGGCGCCAACGTTCTTCAAACCAAAAGGCATTACCTTGTAGTAATAAATACCTTTGGGCATGCAAAATATAGTGAGTTCTTCATCCTTTGGCGCCATGCGGATTTGATTGTAGCCGGATGAATCATCCATAAAGGACATTGCCACATAACCAGTGGTGGCATCAATCATCAACTCTGGTATGGGGATTGGAAAGTCATTCTTAGGGAAGGCGTTGTTAAGATCACGAAAGTCGACACAAACTTAAATTTGGCCATTCTTCTTTCATACTGGAACAATACTTGAAATCCACGTGGGATATTTGACTTAACGAATAAAGTTAGCTTCAATAAGTTTGTTAACTTCATTTTCAATCAATTGAACCAACTCTGGCCTAAAGTGTCTTTGGGCTTACTTAACAGAACGAGCGTCATTCTTGACCGCCAACTGATAGATTGCTACTTTTGGATCTAAGCCAGACATTTCCTTATAGATCTAAGCGTAGACATCCATATATTCTTTGAGTATGTCCATATAAGTGATTTCCTTCCCCACTTCTAGAAACACACACAGGTAAGTTGGTCGTGGGTTTTTATCGGTTCCAAGATTAACTTCCTCAAGTGATCTATTGTGGCCTTTATTCCTTCTTTAAGTTGTGCCGAAGCATCTCCAGCATCTTCCTTATCTTGAGGATCAGCATCGTTGATAGATATATAGTTGCACCAGAAAACATCTTCGATCTCTTCATCAGTCTTTATTTAAGACTAAATATCTTTCTCATTCTGGGTCGTAACATGATATGAGGAGCCAACACTTTCTTTATCTTCCTCATGTTCCTTGGTATAAACCACAGTATGAGACTTTGCTTTTAACACCTCATTGCAGGAAACCACCAGTTCTATCTGTCGCCTTATTCTAGAAGGAATCAAACTTTGGAAATCCTTCTATAGTATAAGTGAAGAGTGCATCATCGTTCTTTGATTATTTCTCTTACGCTTGTTGCTTTCTTCTTGTTTAGAGGTCCCAACCTTTAAAACATAGAAGTTCTTATAGCTGATTCTCCAAGTCGGTCAAAGATAGAAGCCCTTTTGTTGGATGTAGTAGACTTTTCTTCTACAGTGTTGTAGTTACTAACTACCCTTCTTATGGAAATGCAAATTGGAGGTGGATGGGTGTATCCTAGGCCTTCACGTGCCTACCTGGTTGTACCTTTTGACGGAAGTTTACCCAACCTTGATGGCTCATTAGGATTATATCCAGCCTTTATAAATAGCTTGTATGTATTTGGGCCGAAGCCCTTATTTGTACTCTTTATAGGAAGTGTCATATCTTGTGGCGGATTTTGAGCCACAGACTCTCCAAGTAGTCTTGAGGATGGATTTATCGCGTCAATCCTTCTGATAGGTAAAGTTAGCTCCTTTAGCACATTATCTTGGGCATCAGATGGGTGACTTTTCTCTTTCTTTACCTTTGGCACATATCGAAAAATAGGAGTTGCCTTCTTTTTCGTAAGTGCGACGCTTTCTTTATTTGAAGTAAAGAAGGGCTTCTTGGTGGCGACTTTTTCTACAGTTACCGCAGCCTTTTTAGATGCAAGATCATCACACTTGGTCTTGGTGACATCTTCAACCCTTTTCTTATTCACAACATAATTCTGTAAGTAGAATTTTGCATCGACAAAGTGTGACTCAGCTTCAGTGAATGGTTTGTCATCGACAACTATCTTTCTTTCTACTCTGCCTTTGAGGTACTTCAAGCATTGATAGTAAGAGGATGAGATAATTTTGTTCTCGTGTACCCAAGGCCTACCAAGTAATATATTGTATGGAGTTTTTCACATCGATCACATGCATCAATGCACTTGATTGAAAATTATCCATACGAATTTCTAACTTGAAGGCTCTCATGGCCCTCTGGCCCCCTTGGTTGAAGCCTTGGATCATTATATGTCTTTTAGTCTGTTCGTCGGTAGCGATGCCAAGTTTCTTTATTGTACGGATAGGCAGAATGTTAACTCCGGATCCCTCATCAATTAAGATTCTATTTATCCTTTTTCCTAGAACTTGACCTACCATGTACAAAGGACGATTGTGTAGGGCTCCTATAAACAGAAGATCATCATTTGTAAATGTAATTTTTGTATCACATACATGTGCCTCTTTGCCAAGAGTTTCCGCAAGCTTTTCGAAAGATGAAGGAACTTTCATGGGTAGATTCTCACCCTTTTCCCTCTCTTTGGCAGTATTGAAACAAGACGCCTCAAGGTTGACTCGAGTAGTCTTCGTATGAAACCAACTTGGCAATAATTAACCCAATGTTACTGGACATCGTGGTTTTTAGAGGTGAAGCTCTGTTACGCTCATCTTTTTTTAAAGTTCAACTAGCTTCTGTTTTATAAGTTTCTTTACCCTTCTCCTTCTGGTTAGCTGCTCGGATGACTTCTTTCACAGACTCATCTTCTTGTGTCTACGCCTGGTCACCAGAGTCCAACCTTCATCATCGCCTTCATCAATTGAAGACATGTCAGGCTCTAATATCTTCTTATTATGCTCTTCAACACATATTTATACTGGGTCAAGCGAGCCAAAAGTTATAGATATTTGATGAGAACTGGCCATCTCATCGTCGAAGAAGATCTTCTTCTCTTTTGCCATTTACATGACTTTATCTTTAAAGACAAAACACTTTTCTAGAGGGTGACTTACGATCCTATGATATTTGCAATAATTAGGGTTGTTGGTCCTTCCATCTTCATTGGGATGCTTCATCTCTGGGATTTCATTGAGTTTTGCATAAGGAGTTCATCGAAAATCTCAGCAACATCAGAATCAAGGAAGGGATATTTTTTTTCTTGCATCTCCTTTAAAGCTTGTTGATTCGGACGTGCTCCAGAAGTCGTCTTCACACTTTGATTTTTGCTTACCTTTATGGTGACCTTCGGTAGATAAACATCAATATTTATGGACTCCTTGTTGTCATTTTTGGGGACAAACTTGACCCATCTTTTGGGTTCCTGCTTATCCTTTCCCCTTCGAGGGTCATGGATAGGTGTTGATCCCTTTTACGAAGAAGACATGCTCAACTCCATATCGTGAGCACGGGTAGCTAGATCTACAAAATATTTAGACTTAATGCCTTGCAAGATGTAGAGAAGCACCCAATACATTTCTTGGACGCACATCTCTATTGCAGAAGCTTCGCTGAGCCTATATTTGCAGTTTAGACTAGCATTTCTCCATCGATTGATGAAGTCAATGACTGGTTCATCCTTTATTTTTTGAGTATTTGTGAGCTCTACCATGCTCATTGTAAGCCTTGTGCTATTAAACCAATTTAGGAACTCGTGCTCCAATTGCTCCCAGCTATCGATGGAATTAGGTTCAAGGTCTGTATACAAATCAAAGGTGTTTCCCTTTAAGGAATGAATAAACTTTTTGACAAGATAGTCATCGTAAGTTCCAGCATTGTTACATGTCTCAACAAAGTGCGCGACATGATATTTTGGGTACCCTTTGCCCTCAAACTGTTGAAATTTAGGGGATTGATAACCGACAGGCATTTTGAGGCAATCTATCCTCATAGTGTAGGGATTGGCATACATAAGGGAAGATTTGGTGACAACATCATACTTGTCTTTAAGGGTCCCTTTAATGAATCCCCTCAATTGCCCAATCGGGATTATTCCCTTGGAAGAAACTTGCACCTTTTTAGTCGGTGGTATTTGTTTCACAAGATTTTCTGTCTCATGAACCTCTGGAGATTTTCCAAGTACATGGATAGACTCTCTGTCTATCAAACCTTCCACATATCTACTATCTTATCAATTCGAGCATCTTAATTCTGAACATATTTGGTCAGGCCCTCAATTGCCTTTGCCCAATTTGCAAGTTTCTCCTCCATAGATGAGGCATTAGTCACCATCGCTTGCATAATCATCAGAGATGTCAAAGAGTAGCACGAATTATCGTATAAGTTGATTTTTGAAGTGTTGAACTTATGCGGTGTAGTCGGAGATGATGAGTTGCTTGAACGATCATCGTTCTTTGCGCCAGAGTGTTTGGAATCGGAATGCTCAAGTAAATCTAGAGTCTTCTTAAGCAATTCCGCCACACTTCTTCCTCCTTCCAAAGAACTTGCATTGGACTTCATTCCTTTTAGGGTTGAAGATCCAAAAACTGAAGTTGTTGCGAACGACACTGGATAGGTTTGTTGTCCTAGCAAGCCTTCATTGACAGATCCTAAGCTTCCGAAAGTAACACCAAGGATGTTTTCTACTTCAGCAGAGAACTTTGAATCAGCGGTCTTTGAAACAGTTGATTGAGAGTTGACCTTCTTGGAAGTCATTTCAGTGTTGCTGAACTTTGCAGTTGTAAAAGTTGAGATGAGAGGTGGAGATTGTTCCACTGGGCGTATCAGAATTTGTTGGACAGTAAAATTCTCGAGGCTGAAAATAAATAATTCGAGACAAGAAAATATTGCAACAATCAATTTATTGATTTCAATGTGCGAGTGTTACGATCTCTATGAATCTTCTTATTCGCCTTTTCAAATATAAATTCAAGGGCTTGAAGCTTGATCTTGAATTTGAACTTGATTTGAATGATTTGAGGGACTTGATCTTGACTTGTGCTTAAATTCAAGGGCTTTTGAGCTTGTTCTTGAATATTGCGGTCTTTATCTTGAATCCTGATGAACTTAATTTGAATGCTTGAGCTTATTAGAGAAATTGCGGCGTTTGATCCACGAGTTTTCTCTTGCTCCTTGTTAGAGTTCTAGGATCCTTTTTCTGAATTATGAGACCTCTATTTATAGTTGTGGAAAGGAAAGAGTCATTATGAAAATTGACTTCCTTTGACCAATCAGATTTGAGTGACATGACACCTTTTATGGACTTTGATTTCATGGGACTACTGCATCATTTTTACATGTGGCATGATCCTATTGGCTCCCCCCTTGACTTGGCATGCCAGGTCATTTGACATGTGACACTTATTTGGGCCTCTAGAATATGACAATATCTAGGGCTTAGTAAAGTAGGTTCATCATTTGTAACCCAAATTAATGGATTAGCCCAATAAAGATTGGACTTTATTTAAATCCATACATGTTTGGATTTAAGTAATTTATCCAATTATATTAATCTGCAATATTTATTTGGGATTAATCTATTTTGAATTTAATATAATCCGAATTTCGTACGGATTTCAATTTAATAAAATTTCATTGCCCATAGATGTTTGAATAGACTACAATAAATGCTAACTTTAGATCATATTTAGTGTATAGATAGGGACTTAATTAGGAAATTTAGTCATTAACAAGCTAAGTGCAAAATAGGAAAAGGAGCAATTGAAGAGAAATATAACAAGTATATAAATTCTCTTAACAAAGAAAAAAAAATACACATAATTTCCTTCTCTTCTCTATATAACTTATCTAGGTTTTGTTCTCTGTGTAGTGGAAGTTGGTAGAAACATAGATCAAAAAAAGAACAAAAACCTCAAAATTATGCCTTCTTCCTAAAATAATTCATATGATAATAGATGGATTTTGAGAGTTTCAATAGTGGTGTTCTTTCAAAATTTGATGGCTTAAAATTTCTGTGGATTGATAATGATATAATTTCTCTGTCAAACATAGAATCAAGTCTTGAATAACATTCTCTCAAAGGTACTGTATTTTTTAATCTTTCATGGCTTTTAAACAACTGAATTTGCACCAATTTCTGCATGTATCTTTCAAAATATAAAAAGTATATGAGGAAGCCAGAGATTTAATATCCATCATACTTATATAAAAATAAGAATTTAACCTTTAACATATACTGTAATTTAACCCATTTGTTAAAAAAATTATAATATATACGTCTCTCTCTATATTTATGTAAAAATTTATAAAGCTGACCCCACTTGCTTTAGATTGTTTGTGTTGTAGTATATAAAATGTAATTTTTTGGTGAACCCTTTGTGATAACATTGATTTGCTCATATGAATTTAGTTTTTTTTCTTTTATTTCTCTCTCTCTCTCTCTGAATTCTCCTTTAGACATTCTCTCTCACATGTGATTTCTTTGCAAATTAGCTTTGTGGATTCTCCGGGAACGAATCGATGAATTCAGCTTGTGATGGTGGCAACTGGTATCAGGTAATTCTATCCATAATGTTAAAGAAATATGAAAGAAATAACATAGTACTTTTATCTGTATTGAAATTCAAATATGAGATTTCATAGTTGTCAACCTACTTCATAACTGCTAGGTCAGTTCATATCTCCATAATTTTGCTCTTTGTACTATTCACACTCCTTTATATAATAAATCAATTAATTAATTAAGACTTTATTTGTGCTCGTTAGGAACTCACATGTGGTTTCTTTTTAAAAGTGTTTGGTGATCTAAACTATGTTCCTATTATTATTACGTTCTTGAACCATACGTTTGTTGTAGTCTATTTTAATGTTGTACTACCTCAAAAAATGTCAACAAGAAATATTAAGAATTGGGAATTGTAGGTGATGCCCCGTTGAACAGAAAAATGAAACGCAATTGTTACGAAAAAGCTAATTCAGAATTAAAAATATTAAGTTAAACAAATAGAAAAGAATATTTTTATTTATTAATTAATTAGACATGCAGCTAATAAACTTAAAGCTATTATGAAATCGAAGAAACTAGAAAAGAAATTGAGAGAAAAAATTGGTTCATGTTTACACCACAAAGGTCAACCAAGATTAATCCTAAACTAGCACTATTGTCCCTTTCTAATTATATGCTTTAAACCTCTAGAAGATAGGATTTGAGAGGTTTGATTTTAGTGGGCTCTCAACACAAAGTACACATTTTTCACTACTAAGTCATGTTTCTTATTAACTTACAATATTTTTTTGCAACAAAAAAAGTGATCAGTTTTGAGAAAATAACTAGTAGTTAAATCACTGCTTGAAAAATTAACTTCTCCATTAAATATGACAATGCAATAATCCAATATATTAATTTATTGGTTATTTTCTTTGTTTTTCGATCGGTATGTTGCTTAGATGAGATAGAGGGATGTGGAGGATTTGTTCACCTTTTGAATCAAGCAGTAACCTGACGAGCAACATTCTCCTTTAGACGTTCCAAAACATAAGCCTTGGTGGTGACGATTATATTTATAAAACTATAGCTGATGAAAAGTGTAGGACATGAAACTGGTGATGCGTCTACGAACACTGGCTCTACTAATTTTGTTAGCGTTCATAGATATATCACTAATTTTGTCTCTTGCACTTTCATCAGCTATAATCTTACAAATGTTATCATCTCCGCCACCACATATGTTTTGAAATGTCTGGAGGAGGAAGTTGCTCATCGAGGTTACAACTTGATCTAAAAGGTGAACAACTATTCATGTCCTTCTTTCTCATCTCAGCAACATATTGGTTGTATCACAAAGAAAATGACTAGCAAGTTAATATATTGGGCTATTATCTTGTTCGATCTAATGGATGCGATAATTTCTCAAAGATCATTCAATTGCTAGTTATTATATGAGCTATTTACTTTCTTTGTTGAAAAAAACTGAAATTATTAAGAAAGTTGACTTCTTAAAATAGTGAAAAATCTATGCTTGTTCCCAGAGCCAACTGCAATCAGATCTCAAAAATCATATCTTCTGAAAGAATCCAAGAATCTGTATGTTGATTTCACAATTGTGAGTATTTCACATTTGTGGTCAAAGATTTAGATGTTTGTGGTCGTAGACAGTAGGATCGCTTGGTAGGATGCATTAGAAAAAATAATGCATTTATTAGCTCTGTTTATTATTATTATCTTATTTGGTACACTTTTTCAATCAATCAGTATGTAATATTAAAGGAGAATGATAAGTCCGCCTACGTGGTGCTCCCAAAAGCCAGGATTTGTATTTATCTTATTTTCTTTTCTTTTTTTACTTTTTTCCTAACATTCTTCTCATGTACTAATTACTAATTAAATTAATATAAATAATTAACAAACAACGGTTATGCCCATTTTCTTTTCTATTGCTTCCCATCGTGTCGTTTGCTTTAACCGAATAAAGCACTTTTAATACAGCAACAACTTTCGCCAAACTCAAATTCACTTTCAATGGCGGACATAGAAGAGAAACAACTTCTATTTGCCACAAAAATTTTAATCTTTGGTTGGTGTTTGATTTTATATGTCTCCTTAATTAATTTCTTTTCACCTCCTTACATCAAGTTTTGGCAGAGTAATATAAAATATCACCATTTTACTTCAACTGGGTTTTAAAAGATAGCGCTTTGGAATATTCAATCTACAATTCTTCTGTGATATCTCTGGTGATTATAAGAATAATACATAAATTATGAATGCACACCATCTGTGATATATCACTTTTCGATTTGCAGGGCAAGTGGTCCTTTGAGGTTGTCACACTATTTTCTATTCATCCAAAGTGTATTGGAATTTGAAGATTTCTCTCCGCCTTCTCTTGATTTTATATTATAAATTTCTTCTTTATTCTAATTGTAATTTCTTTTGCAGAATCAAATATTGAGAGCTCTCTGAATAATCTGTTGTACAACTTCGAAAGAACAAGGAAGGTGAGACTTCTTTATGTTGCTTCGATAAGTAGAGTCTATATCTATTTTCTCTTCCATAAGTTTAAATTTATTGCGTCATCTGCCTGTTGGTAAGTATCTGTTAGACCCCAGTCTAAGACATGATGGTTGGCAGGCCATGTCAAGGTGCCATTGGCCTTGACATGTGCTGATACAAGTAATGTGATGATGTGGTGGCTATGAGATAGCAGACAACTTATGATGACCAAGGTGCTGGAGTGTTGGCAAGGCATCCTTGGGCGCAATAGGCGGTGACAGGTGCATGAAACCAAGGCGTACATGCATGCAGATAGAGACATAGACTCGGCAAGGCTCTAGCATAACATCGGCACCGACGTGGCATAGGTGATGGCATTGACATGACATCAGTGATGGCATCACACAGGCAATAATATTGGCTTGACATGGTCAAGACATTGTCAAAGAAATGTTGTGACTGAAAGACATGACAAGAAAAGGAAGAAATATGTTAAGTGTTGGAAGCTGAAACAATTCTAAGTGTGGAACATGGAAAAATTAGCTAAGGGGCAAGGCTACTCAAGTGTTTGTCACATGGGGTAGTTGCAAATTCGAATTTTGAATATTTTGTACATATGGGATTTTCAGATATGTAATTTAAATACTTAGATAAAGCTTGTTGAATCATGTGATAGGCATGCAGACCATGTTCAATGACATGTTGCAAAGTGTGGCAGTTGAAACTGCTTGTAACCGACCATGTACAGTCTTTATATTATGATGCTAGAATTTGTCTAAGACAGTGAGGGTTGTAATGCCATAGTAAATTCGTGTGAAATTGTTCCTTTGTAATTCTAAGAGTGGGAACTTGTTTCATGTATATTGTTAAGTGTTTTACGTTGCGTAATACTTACTCTATTCTACCTAGACTGTGCAGTGTGTGTGTGGCTGAAGTTATGTAGTGTGGCATAACTGCCAAGCGGTAGTGCTGCGAAAAATAAGTCACCTTTGTATCAACTGGTATTAGAGTTTTTCTGTACGAAAATGGTGATGAACGCTCAACTAAATGTGTATTTACACGAGTTCGAAACTTTATCGGCATTACTGGAGAACTTGAACAAAGTGAAGGCTGGGTTGATTTGGTAACTCAGATCAATGCTTTAAAGGATGAACTAGAACATTTGAATGCCCATTACAATGAACAAAGTGGAATTTCTGAATACACGCGAGGCCGTAACATTGCTGGTGCAGGACCAAGGCAAGGTGATGGAAAATCTACAAGCAAAAATATTGGTGTTGCGACGTGTAGTGGATGCTTCTGGGTAGTCTCATGAAAGCAGTTCCAAAATCAAAATTCTAGAGCCTAAAGCATTTGGTGGTGCTAGAAGTTCCAAGGAGTTCTACTGCCCAAGTAGCTAAAACAGACAAGTTAAACATCACTATGATATACTTGACGGGTGATGCAAAATTATGGTAGAGAACTCGAAATATGGATGATGAGAGTGTTGGCTGACCCAAAATTGATACTTAGGAAAATTTGAATAAAGAAATAAGGGACCAATTCTTTCCTAGCAATGCCTCATAGAGTGCTAGAGAATGTTTGAAAAGGCTAAGGTAGAACGGAATAATTCGTGACGATATTAAGGAATTTACTTTCTTGGTGTTGGACATCCAATACATGTCTGATGAACACAAGTTACATAACTTCATTTTAAGAATGCAAGCATGGGCACAAAATGAATTAAGGAGGTAGAATATGAAGGATTTGCATAGTGCAATTACTGTCGCCAACTCATTGGTTAATTTTTGCTCAACTCGTTCTAATTTTGACATTCTCACTACTTCAAAGTCTATGAAAAAAGTTGATAAGAAAGGGTAAGGGAAGAAGGATGGACAAAATGACAAGGGGGACAAAGGTAAGGCTTCAATGAATGTGAAAACACTAAGAACAATGGAAAAGACGGCAATACTAAGGGTTGTTGGACTTACGATGGACTGCATTTTGCCAAAAGTTGTCCCAATAGAGAAAGAGTAAATGATATGCTTGTTGGAAATGTGAATCGAGGTAGGGTTGAACAAGAAGTTATTGTTGCTTTGGCAAATCCTTTGGGTTTGTCACTCAATCAAATCAGTTTGCTGAACATTATTGGTGATTCTCCAAAGTCTTCCAATCCTCATGCTAATTTAATTAACATTGAGATGAAAGTTGATAGAAATGGTAGATACCAGAGCCACCGATGCATTTGTGGATGTAAAGGTTGCTGCAAAATATGGACCGAAGTTGAAGAAAAGTCCATCATATGTCCAAACTATTAGTTCCAAGGCACAAGCCATAGTAGGTATAGCTTATGATGTGCAAATAGTAACTGAAAATTGGACGGGGAAACATAACTTGATAGCAATGACACTGGGTGATTTTGAAGTCATTCTAGGGATTGGTTGCCTTAGAAATATTATTTTGTTCCTTTTCCTCACTTGGATGGAGTGATGATCATGAATGAGGTTAATCCAAGTTTCATTAAGGTTGTTCATCCTTATAGAGAAGCCAAGAACGTGAAGAACAAGACCCCTATCAATTCTTCTATTTTAGTTGAGAAAGGATTGAAGAATGGTGATGAAACTTTCCTTACTACCTTGATAAAAGTAAAACCAAACGTAAAGGTGGAGGTGCCAGATTGTGCGGCGGATTTGTTGAAATAATTTGCTGATGTGAATTGTCCAGAGTTTCCCAAAAAAATTCCGCCAAGAAGGGATATCGATCACAGGATAGAGTTTCTGCCAGGTTCTATTGCATTGCACAAACTCCTTATAGAATGTCTCTTAAACAGTTGGTTGAATTATAGAAACAATTGAATGAATTGCTAGATGTTGGTTTGATTTAGCCTTTAAAGGCTCCTTGTGGTGATCCTTTTTTATTTTAAAAGAAGCAAGATGGTTCGATGAGGATGTGTATGGATTATCGTGCATTGAACAAAGTAACGGTGAAGAACAAATATCTAATCCCGTTGGTGCAAGATCTTATGGTTAGGCTGAGCAAAGCATGTTGTTTTTCTAAACATGATCTTTGGTCGGGTTATTACCAGGTTCGAATACCAGAAGTAGATGAACCTAAAACTACATGTGTAACATGGTCTGGTTCATATGAGTTTCTTGTTATGCCGTTTGGGTTGACAAATGCCCCGACAACTTTCTGCAACTTGATGAATGATGTTTTATTTGATTACCTTGACGACTTTGTGGTAGTATATTTGAATGGCATTATCATTTATAGTTGCTCTCTTTATGGGCACTTGTTATATTAAAGTTGGTATTGTCTCATTTGAGGGAGTACAAACTTTATGTGAAAATGAAAAAATGCGAATTTTCTAAGAAGGAAGTGAAATTCCTTGGGCATTTGGTCAGTCAAAACCAAGTGAGAATAGATCCAAAGAAGGTGCAAGCATTGTGGAGTGGCAAGCTCCTAATGAGATCAAAGAAGGTTGTCTTTGGGTTTGACTAACTATTATCGCAAGTTCATTGAAGGTTACTAAAAGAAAGTGGTTGCATTGAAAGATTTGTTAAAGAAAGATGTCAAATGGGAATGGTCTGAAAAATGTGATGCAGCATTATAGAAATTAAAGGAAGCCATTGCTTCAGAACCCATTTTGAAGCTGCGTGACTTTGAGTTACCTTTTGAAGTGCATACTGACGTATCGGATAAGGCTATTGGGGGTGTGTTTGTGCAAGAAGGCCATCCAGTGGCCTTTGAAAGTCAGAAACTGAGTGATGCAGAGCAACGATATTAGACCCATGAAACAGAAATGGTGGTAATAGTGCATTTCTTGCAAACTTGGAGGATGTATTATTAGGCACTCATTTCATTGTGTGAACTGACAATGTTGCTAATACTTTTTTAAGATGCAGGAAAGGTTAAGTCCAAAAAAGGCACGGTGGCAGGAATTCTAGGATGAATATGACTTCATATGGGAGCATAAACCAAAAAAACACAACTAAGTTGTTGATGCACTCAGTCGAAAAGAGGTATTTGCTACTATATACTCTATTTCTCGACTTGAAACTAGTTTTCTTGATAGAATCAGATTTTTTGCGGCAAATAATCCACTCTATGTCAAATGGATGGGTTAAGTGAAAGATGGGACAATCATAAGGTATTGGATCGAAGAAGATCTCCATTATTTTAGGGGGGAGAATCCTAGTACCTCAAGGCAGCAGATTGTGTAAAGATTTGATGAAAGAGGCGTATGATACTCCGTGGGCTGGACACTGGTGTTGAATGGATGCTAGCCTTGCTTTTTCGTGTGTATTTCTGGCCAAATATGAAAGAATACATTGAAGCTTACATAAAGACTTGTCAAGTTTGTCAACGGGACTAGACGAAATATATGAAAGAGGCAGGTTTGTTGCAGCCTCTACCAATTCCTAAAAGGTCATGGTTATCAGTATCAATGAACTTCATTTCTGGATTTCCAAAGGTTGATGGCAATGCTTCTATAATGGTGGTAGTAGACAAGTTTTCAAAGTATGTTATCATATTTGTTATACCAGTGACTTCCTCGTCTGAAGTTGTTGCAGGTTTATTGTTCAAGAATGTGGTAAAACACTTTGGTTTGCCAAGTGACATTATGAGTGATAGAGATGTGCGGTTTACAGGTCAGTTTTGACAGACTTTGTTCAGTATGATGGGGACTGATTGAAGTTTTTCACAGCAAATCATCCTCAAACTGATGACCAAACTAAATGAATTAACTACTTGCTATAAGAATACTTGAGGCATTTTGTGATAGCAAACCAACGTAACTGGTTTGGCTTGTTGAATATAGCACAGTTTTTCTATAATTTGCACAAGTCGTCGGCAACAGAGAAGAGTCTATTCAAACTTGTCTTAGGCATGCAGCCTATGACATCACTTAAAGTAGTGACGCTGAAAATTCATGGCATTTACCCTGTTGTTTACAAGTATGTAAAAAACAAGCATTACATGCTTGTTGAGGCACAAGACAGCTTGAGAAAGGCCCAGAAACGCATGAAGAAGTATGTTGATCAACATAGATGTGCGGAGGAACTTAATATTGGAGACAAAGTGCTTCTAAAGATCACTCCATAAATCTGGAAGCAGATTGTGAGCAAAAGAAGGCATAGGGGACTATTTCCAAGATATGATGGCCCGTTCAAAGTTGTTGAGAAGATTGGGGAAGTCGCTTACAAGTTGAATTTGCCAAAAAGGTTGAAAATTCATCCTACCTTACATGTTAGTTTTGTGAAACGGTTTCATGAAGATGCTGAAGACCCGACAGAAATAAGTCAAACAGGCTCCTCCTTTAAATCCGACGCAGTATAAGACCAAGATGGTGAAAATACTTAATCATCGGATTGTGGAAAACAGCAAGAGAATTACCAAGACAAAAATTTTGATACAATGGAAAGGCAAGAGTAAAGAGGATGCAGTTTGGGAGAAAGCCCAAAACTTAGGGCAATTTAACAAGCAGATTAAGGACTACCTCAAACCAACCTCGATGAAGGCGTTGAGTTCATATGGTAGGGGTACATTGTTAGACCCCCAGTCTAACACATGATGGTCAGCAGGCCATGTCAAGGTGCACATTGGCCTTGACATGTACTAAGACAAGAAATGTGATATCATGGTGGCTATGAGATAGCAGACAGCTTATGATGCCCAAGGTGCTGGAGTATCGGCAAGGCAGCCTTAGGCATAACAGGCGCCGATAGGAGCATGGTACCCAGGTGTACATGCGTGCAGGAAATGACATAGACTCAACAAGGAGTTGGAATGATATCGGCACTGCCTTGGCACAGGAAATAGCATAGCACAGGCGATGGCATTGGTATTGGCATGACATCGATGATGGCATGGCACAGGCAATAACAGTGGCATGACATGGTCAAGACAATGGTGTTGTCTAGGCTATGGCATGGACATGGTGATGACATGTTCAAGATACTAGCATAGTCTAGGCAGTGGCATGGTCTAGGCCGTGACATAGCTGAGGCAGCAGCATGGTGCGGGCAGTGACATGACACCCGGCAAGGCATGATATGGGCAAGACAATATTGTGACTAAAAGACATGAAAATACAATGACGAAATATTCTGTGTTGGAAGCTAAAAATATTCTAAGTGTGAAATATGGAAAAATTAGCTAAGAGGCAAGGTTGTCCATGTTCTTGCAGGGGCAGAGCTATAGTGTTGTACGGGGTTTTGGCCGAACCCACTAGCTTTTTCGTAGACCCTATATTTGTAAATAAAAAATTTGAAAAACGTATATAATTATATATGTCCAAAACCACATGCAATGTAATCTGTTGGTCTAGTGGTAGGTGTATCAACCTAGCCCCCCCAAGATGGGGGTTCGACCCCTACTAATGACATTTTTCTCAATGCTCAGTTGCTCTTTTATTTTTTTTGCACTTTGTTGCACATGCTATATTTTGACTATTATTTTTTATTTTCTTTTAGCCTTTTACAACAGTCAACATTCACACACTTTTACACTTTTTTATAAAATCAAAAAAAAAAAACTAATTGTTATTAAAGAAAAGAGAAAAAAACTTTACCCAAATCTCAATACCCATGGCATTACCCAAATTGCACTTTTGCTTCTCTTCCAAGGTATGTAATGTGGTTTTCATTTTTCTTTCAGTTTTCGCAGATGCTAGATTGCTCATTGCTAGTCTCATAGTTTTGCATCAGAATTCATGAGTCGCGACCAATAAATTGTGATTAGATTTTTAATTTTGCTTTAGATTTTGGGTTGAAGTGTTTTAGTATGAATTATTTCTGCAATTCTGTTGCAACATATATTTTTCGTATTTTGTGAATTGTGATTGCAACGCAGTAGAATAATTTTGTAGAAAATTTTGTGTTTTGTGATTCGTAGGATCTTTAAGCAAGTGACAATATGATTACAAAATTTTTCAAGCCTCAAATTCCTTCAGATACTACTCCTAGCTCTTCTTTGCCAAGTTTTTCATTGCCTATCAATCTTTTCAGAGTATTGGATAATGACAAAGAATTTGCAAAGTTGGATCTTAAATCAGACCCTGCTGAAAGAAAATCAATTACAGAATTTCCTCCAAATGTACGTGATCGGATATGGAGATATTACATACAAAAAAAACTTTGTCAACCAGATAAATTTGAGTTTCCCATAAGAGATTTTGGAGGTACACAACGTCACTTTAATCCTGAATGGTTTAAACCTCCATATTCTTAATGGTTAGAATATAGCATTAAAGAAGATGCAACATTTTGCTTATGTTGTTATTTGTTTAAAAATGAGCTCAGAGGATATGGAAAAAAAGTGAGTGAATCTTTCACAACGGAAGGTTTTCAAAGTTGGAACAAAGGCATAGAAAGGCTTAAAAATATGTGGGTGAAGTGAATACTGTTCATCGTCGATGTTTCAAGATGTGGGTGAAGTGAATAGTGTTCCGAACCCTCAGACTTTAAAGTCTGGCTCCGCCTCTGTGTGCTTGTCACATAGGGCAGTTGTAAATTCGAATTTTGATTGTTTTGTACATGTGGAATTTTTAGATATGTAATTTAAATACTTAAATAAAGTTTGTTGAGTCATATGATAGGCATACAGGCCATGTCCAATGGCATGCTGCCAAGTGTGGTAGTTGAAACTTCTTGTAACCGCCCATGTGCCGTCTTTATATTGTGGTGCTGAAATTTGTCTAAGACAGTAAGGATTGTAATGCCTAAGTAAATTCATGTGGCATTGTTCTTTTGTAGTTCTAAGAGAATAATAAGGGTTGGGAACTTGTTTCCTGTATATTTTGAGTGTTTTACGTTGCTTAATACTTAGTCTATTCTACTTAGACTGTGTAGTGAGTGTTTGGCTGAAGTTGTGCAGTGTGGCATAACTGCCAAGTGATGGTGGTGCAAAAAATAAGTCGCCTCTGTCTCAGTATATTATCCTTTTCACAAACTTAAAATTCAAAATCATATGAATGTAGTTGAAAGTTCACTGGAACTTTTTGTATAGCTTAAACTTAGTATTGGAGAGAAATAGGTATAAATATCATGGAATGCATATAGAGAATTCCTATTGCGTACGCTATCAATTTGAAACTATCTCAATGGATTGATTAAATTTTACAAAGTACAAAACGAGATGGTATGAAAGCACGTTATAGTTGGACAAGCAATTGAGGCTTAAGTTAAATGCCCCACCATATAATCTTCATATGCAACTAAAAAAAATAGTTAGAAGGAATTTGGTTGTTCTTGTCAAAGCCATGGTTTAGAACTGTAAGCCTTAAAGAAAGAAGGGTAGGTGTAAATGTTGGATATGAGAGTTATTTGCGTCAGAGTACGAGTGTATAGGGCTAACGCAAAATGAGTTTGATCATCTTCTTTACCAACAAGCGACGATGAGATGAGGGTGTTGAAAAGGAAGATTATATTGATGGATTTTTTACATGGTTAAAGATGCTATCCATAAATTGTCTAGTAGACTTGGCTGGAAAATGATGACCAAGAAAATATACTTATCAAGATTAGACGGAATCTTAGTAGTTCACTTGGCTGGCTATCTGAACTTTCATCTTATTGGTGACGGTTCGGTTCCCACCTTGTTGCCAGAAATAGTTGTTTTTTCACCATTGGCAGAAATAGTTGAAAATATCATGAGAAGTTTTGGAAAATGATGAGACCAAAAAATATACTTACCAAGATTAGACGAAATCTTAGTAGTTCACTTGGTTGGCTAACCTCTACTTTTGAAGAAAAAAAAAAAGGATTTTCAGACATTAGATTCACGGCTAGCCTGCATCTCAACCATTCCAACCCCTATGAGATAGTTTGAGCATTCAATACCACAAGGCGGAAGGAGACAGAACAGGACCTTCGACACAAAGCCATATTTGTACTTTGCACGAATTTTGTGGGATCATGAAATTTGAACATAGTGAGCTTTATCCAAAAACTTATAGGATTAAAAGATTTGAAAAATAATATGAAGCAAAAGAATCTTTTATACATTTGTGTGTCTCATATATAATATGTCGACACAAAAGATTGACTTAGCTATAACATTAATGTGTATAGTCGTGGGCTACAAGTAGACTAGAAAGATACGCTATTTTTCTTCCCATTTTTTTTTTTTTTTGGTTTTCCATCTGTTGTCCGGTACTCATATTAGAGCCCGACTAAATCGGATTCGCGCCGGGTAAGGCCCATTCGGGGGTAGCGTTCCCAATAGAGTTTTCTCCATGCCCAGGTTGAACCCGACCTCTGGTTAAGGGTGGAGCAGCCCCATCCACTGAACTCTTCCATTTATTACTATAATTACTTTATTGAGGAAATTCAAAAATTGCGATACTTTAAGTTTTAATCATCAGTTATAGCGATAATTTGACAAACTGCCAATTTTACCATGATTTCACTAACTACCAAACTAAGTAATGGTTGATTTAAAGAACTTGGAATATAGTGTTGATTCATTTTATATCAATGCATCAATTTTCGCTGGCAAAGCAAACAGATACAGATTGATACAACTCCAAGTGAACACATGAGTGAAACAGATAAAACTCAAGCTCTCACTATATTATCATGACTTTTCAAAACACTTGATATTTTGAGTAAATACAAAACATATGTTTGCTCAATCAGATAATTTTCCATATTTTATTAGTGTTGATCATCTAATCAAGCTTTTTTAAAAATAAAGGTTTATTCCACTAAAGCAAGATTAATTAAACTAGATGTCAGCTCGGTTCCGACATATTTAATTTTCATATAATTGTTTTTATTGTTTTGAGGTGATACAGATACTAATACAGAAAAAACAGTTAAACATTTAAAGTATGTTTTGATAAATAGTTGGTCATAATTTAAATAGAAAACTTGTACAGATGATAGTTTAGGTTTGAAATACGAAAATGAAATACTCTAGATGTGTTTTTGATCCTTCCCTCTTCCATTAACATTTTTATATCATGGTTTAACTGAAAATCAAATGAGAGAATGAGTCAAAATTTTGTTAGTTTTCTAATTTTATATGAGGTAAACATTGCTAATTACCAACTTATGGATCTCAAATTATTGCATGCCTTATTCTTTACCTAAACTTACTAAATTTTACTTACACAATATCCATTGTCAACAAGCTAATTTGTGGAGTAGTGGTTTCTTTGTTGCTATTGTTTAGAAATCAAATAAGTTAGTTTCCTAGTCTTTAGGTTGTATGAATAACATGAATAATTGTAACGACCTAAAAATTTGATGAAATATGTAAAATTTGTAATTTTATGTGATTTGAATATATTATTCCTCTCTGTAGTTCCATTATGGTATTTCTGGGGTTTGGGGGTGATTGTCATGGTTTCATGCATTTTGGTATCATTTATGCGATATTGTAATTTTTGGTGGCTTCGATTACCCTATTTCGGACTTATGTGGATATCTTTTGATCCGTACAATAAATGTCTGAACAAACTACGCCAGCAGATCCGTAATGTTAATTTTAGGGTGGTAGCATGTTTGGTGTGAATTTATGGCTTTAAATCTCATTTCGACCCTTAGTTTGGAAAATTACGATTTCGAATTTCGAGGATCAACTTTGTGAAAATGATATTTTTTAAAAAAAATTGATATCACCGTTGAGTTTGGAGCATCGAATTCAATATGGTTCCATAATTCGTTTGCGTGTATCGGACTTCAAACGAATCTCGGGCACCCCTTCGAAGTCCGTTTTTGGACTTAAAAATCTGTCATAAAAAATCTGTAATATAAAACAGCTTTTACCCCTCTTTTTTATCCATTTTGCCCATTCTTTCACCTTACCTCTTGATAATTAAATCCTAAAATAGTGTAAGCGCTTAAAAGTGAAGCTTGTGGGAGCTTGAGAAGCTAGATTTTCTTGTGGGAGCTTGGAAAGTTACATTAACATCTATTTCTCGATTCTACTATGAATTTAAGATGATATTTCATAATTTTCTACTCTAATTCTTGATTCTGCTTTGATTTTTTTATTTTAACATGAATTCAAAAAATTTATCCGATAAAGCTCAAAAATATTTTTTTTTCGATTTGGACCTCGTTTTTTACTCAATTTGACTTGGATTTTCAGCTGCAGATTCCTAAAAATATGAGGAACACATTTTTGAAGTAAAGTTATGATTTTTCCTTTCTTTTTCGAAAATTCATTTCAGAGGTCTGTTTTGATCCCGAACTAAAAGTAGGCAATATGGGCATCATTAGCTTTGTTTTGCGCATAGATTCTATATTTCTTGGTTTTAGTTGATTTCGGAATTGTTTTTGAGAAGTAGGGTTTTGTGGTTGAAGTATTGCAGACCGGTTCCGACATTCGAGGTAGGTTATGGCTTAACTCTTTTCGATTGGGTTGGATAGTAAATGATGGTACAAAATGCATAGGGGTGAGAGTTAATCATGAAAAATGTATATCTATGTGTTGTGACCATGTGGAGGCGTATATGTAATGTAATTGCTAAAATTAAAATATTATGCGATATGTGTGATCGTGTGGGGTTCTATATGATGTTGATAGCCTTGAATACATGTGAATAATTGTATTGTGTTATTGAAAAGGCCTATTCTTGTACCATTAGTGTATTGTAATATATTCATACTTATGGACACATGAAACATGTACAAATCTATGGATGATTGGAAATAATGAGCAGATATTGGCCCGCGTGGTTGTGGAAATACATTATTTGGTTGGTTGTGGAAATACTTGTTGGGAGTGATTGTGAATATTACATCCTCATGGCATCATACGCATAATTTTACTTGTTTGTTGTATGTGTCGTATATACTTGTTGTTGTTGTTGGTCTCATTTGATTTGTGTCTCATGTTATGTATGCTCTTTGAAAATATTGGAAATATTGAAAATACTAAAAATTCTGAAAATATTGAAAACATTAAATTTTATAGACCTCTCCGAAGGATATGTGGAGAAGAGTCATAGATATTGATTGTATACGGATTGACGAACCCCCCATGGATCCTACATCGAGAAGCTTTAGCTCTGTAGGTGCTTACGGGTTAGTATACGGGTTGACAAGCCCTACATAGGTCTTACATCCGAAAGTTTTAACTCTGTAGATGTATACGGAGACTGTGTGATGATCTTCTGCATCATCATTATCATCATCATCATATATATTGCGCTTGCTTTACTGTGTTTATCTTATGCTTGTATGGCCATATTGACTTGCCATCTATCTATTTATTTTATATCTTGACTTGTTAAGGTCTACTTGTTCTATCTTCTCTTATTTGTACTTGATGATCTCGATTATGTACATGTTTCTCTTTTGTTTTACTTGTATGTGATATTGTGTGTCACACCCTTTTTTACACTAAAAAGATTGATTTTCCGTTTCGAAAGGGTTTTTATTATTAAGTGACAAAAAATGAAGATTGTTTCGAAAAGGATTATTTACGTTTAAAACTCAGAGTCGCCACTCGGCATAATCCGGTGTGCCAAGTCACCTTTGGAAAATCCTTTTCAAAATGATTTGACTCTTTAAGACTGGTTTGCGAACATAGATTCCAACTAAGGAATTCTGTTGACCGAGAGGAAGGTTTTAGGCACCCCTCTATCCCATGGTTCGACCACGGTCGCTTGGTGGAACATATCGGCTAATTTGACACTACGAATGTATAAACCACACAAAGCACGCAAAACAATCAATCAAGCAAAACAAAACAAAACAAAACAATCCAAAATTTAGTGTTCAATCCAATTATACAGTCCCAAAATAAAAAAAAATAAAAATATAAGCCTACTCTATTCTAGGTTAATCCTAACTATGCTCCATTGCTTCCTCCACCCGACATTCCGAACCTTGGTCGCGCACCGTTTTCAAGTACATGATACTTCGGGGCATTCCCCGGTGCATAAATACAAATAATCGTGGGGTATTCCCCGATTAAGCGAATACATTTTCAAATGAAAGAACTAAGACCAAACCATTCAACGCAAATTTACACATTCAAACACTCAACAAGAAAACAATTATTCATAAACTTTTGCCTACCCGAGCCTACTTTTGCCTATCCATTTCAACGCGTCATAATTCTATCACGTCCCGACAATATTCATGCTTATTCCAGATTAAACAAGACAATAATAAATCAAAATTGATCTATATAGCCTTTTCGTCAATTTTCAATCCACCCCCAACTTCTTTTCATCAATCCATTAAAATATGATCAAATTCAATCCTCAAACCACCAAAGTCGAACCACCAAGCATCATGATCATAACATCAATGTCATCAAACAATCATAATCACCCAACACACAAATCATGGTCATTTCAACGAATTAAAATAAAGAAGAGAGAACGGGTTAAAGAAATGGACCTTAATACCACTTTTGATGAATGCTAATCGACGAAATAAAGAAAATCCACCTCCGATAACTCTGACTTAAGCCTCAATGAAGAATATATCCAACTCGGTATTAATGAACAAGGAACCCGAAAGTGACCACAATGAACAAACTGAGACCAAAAAATCAAAATCGCCACCGAAGAAACCAAACCCGTACGCAAAAATTATCGCGAAATCGAATCGATACAGGGACGAACAATCAATATGGGTTCAATCAGCGACGGAAACTCGAATAATGACAACAGATTCCGGCCAATCTATGACATTTGAACGTTTTTTCGGTGACTCGATCGAAAAATACTATAAACAGTAAAGACTTTTGGGGATTTCAAAGCTGTAATGGTTTTAACCTGTAACACCTAAAAATCCAACCAGACTGACCAGTTCCGGCGATGGGTTCGCCGAAAAAACTTAAACCCTCCGTTCTCTCTCTCGATCTCCTCTTTCTCTCTCTCTTTATTTTATTTTTTGCTCACTGATTCTCTCATTTTCTTTCTTCATTGTTTCTGGATTGGGTGTTCGTTGATGGTTATGGCAGTGTGTATTTCTCTTTGGTGATGGTGGTGTATGTATATGGGATGGTGTATGTGCGTGTGTTGCAAAAAGAAGAAAAGAAGAGAGCCAAAATTGCGTCTCTCTAAAGATGATGATAATCTTTTTTTCCTCTCTATCTTTTTCTGTCTCTTATATATGTACAACTGGGTGTGTCTATGTATATTTTTTTGTGGCCATGAAAAAAAAGGGGTCACGTGGAGGGTAGGGTAGGTGAGGGTAGGGGTATGGGGTGGGGTAGGTTGTTAGGTGAGAGGTGAGGTGTTATTTGAATAAAAACAAAAATAAATAAATAAATAAATAAATAAGTAAAAAAAAATGAATTGGTTATTTATTTTTGTTTTTCTTGCGGGAAAATTATAGAATGGGATTAGAGTATGATAGGGAGTAAGAATTATTTTCGACGGGACAAAAATACGTGTCTACATTGTGTATATTTGCATCCCTATCTGGGGTGTTGTTGTATTATGTGTGGATATTGTGGAATTATTAGTTCAAGAGATGTGGGTTACCGTTGTGGGACATTTGCAGGTGGCATGCCATTAGTGCATATTTTGTATGTTTTATTTACTACTTTGTTTGGTCAGCCTATGATACTTACTGAGTACAAGTGGACCGTAGTCACGCCTACTATTCCCTTTCGGTGCAGGTCCTAGATCGAGGGCACCTCAGATTGGTTGATTTCGAGTGCCTTCAGATTACTCAAGGTAGCAGTTGGACATTCATGCGTCCGAATTTTACCTCTGTGTAGTTATGTCTTTATTTGTATTCAGAGGCAGAAGTTTATTCGGTGTGAATATTTCATTGTATATAACTCATGATTTGTATTAGTAGTTCTTACACTAGTGACATCTAGTTTTGGAAATGTATGGCTTTGGATATATTTCTTTCCGCATTATTTATACTTATGTGGCTCAGCTTTATTTTAGAAGCCTACCTTGGGGTATTCTTATCTTTTCTCCTTTGTGTATCAGTTTGGGTGATAGGCTTACTCGTCAAGGTTCGCCGAGACGAGTACCATCATGACCCTTAGATTTTTGGGTCGTGACAATAATGAAAACATTTTAGATCAGACTAATTAGGAGTAATAGACATTGAAAGATTCTTTTTATCTTAAATTTTCTTATTAACACAAGATTTATTGTCCATTACTTTAACTGGATTATTAGTCTAGTGTTTGATTTTTTAGTTGCTTCTATTTAGTGCTTATACACATACCACCATACTTTCTTTAGTTTCTTTGATGAAATTGGAATGATATATGCACACTGTACCCCTGCTTTTATTTAGTAATGTCATCAATAATAAGAGTGAAATTATGGAAGAAGCTGGGGGACAAGTGTCACGGGCCTATTTTTAGCCGCGTGTGGATAGCTTAACACTCTCAATATCGATGCTAAACTCAGTCCTAAACCAGCTCTAAATCAGTCCCCAAGAACCTTTGAACATTCACACAAACACGTAAGAAAAAATAACAAAGGAAGACACTGGTTTTGGGAAGCCCAAAGAGCATATTTTTTGATATATTTCTTGAGTAATACAAGTATGAGGTATCTGCCCAAGAGGGATTTACAAGATATATATAAAGTCCCTTAGTCAAAGGGCACAATAAATGCTAGAAAATGACCCTATACAATGGTCCACAACAAGCTAGTCAAACTTTCTACATTTGGCCATGCAATCCATGCAACTAGTGAAAGGCCTTTGTCTTGCAACCTACTTTTTTGTTCAGCAACTGGACAAGGCTCCAAAGCCCCACAAATATTGACTCATGCTTGTAATTTGACCTCCCAAAGATGCCTCCACGTTGGCTTTGTCAATTGACGTTGCGGAAGCCCCGTCGAGCTTGGAAATGCACCCGAAATGCTCGGAATCATGTCTAAAACGTGATGAATTTAATGGGTAGTAACACGGGGCGTCACACTCTCCCCCACCTGATTTGGCGACGACCGCGGCACCACATAGCTGCAAATATTTGTGGACTTGCTCCTTGAACTGCCACAAGTCCTCATATTTCTCCCACGATGCCTCCTCGGGCGATTGCCCCTTCCAATGGATTAAGAATTGGGAAATTGAATTGCCCCAACCTTTTCCTCGAACTAACTGGTGATCAATTATGTCCTCAATTTTCTTATCCGTGGCAGCGGAGATCATGAAGATTTGGGCCCGACTAGACTTACCCCGCTCCACGTCTTCTTTATCTTCGAAATATGGTTTTAATTTGCCTACATGGAAGACGGGATAAATCTTTAAATGCTATGGCATGTCCAGCTTATATGAAATTTTTCCAACCTTGGCAACAATCTCAAATGGACCCTCATACCGTCGAATCAAACTTTGATTGACACTCCTCAACGACTTGAATTGCCTCGGATTGAGCTTGACCATCACTTTGTCTCCAATCCAGTAATGGACTGGACGACGATTGCGATCAGCAAATTTCTTCATTTTGCGGGCTGTTTTATCAAGATATGACCTCGCCATATCGACTTGTTCCTCCCAAGCCTTTTCCATATGATAAGCACCCGGATTCCTCATTCCGGCGTCAACCGGTAAGGATTATGGAGTGTTTGGTTGCTTCCCTATTGCAAGTTCGAAAGGACTACGACCTATTGCCTCACTCCACTGCAAATTGTACGAGAATTGGGCCGTGTCGAGCAACCTTGACCAGTCCCTTTGATTGGCACTAACGAAGTGCCTCAAGTAGCACTCGAGTAACCCATTTACTCGCTCCGTTTGTCCGTCGGTTTGGGGATGGAAGCTGGTTGAAAAGTGCAGCTCCAACCCCAACAAACTGAATATCTCCTTCCAAAATGCTCCAGTGAATCGCGGGACTCGATCACTAATGATATGCCTAGGCATGCCCTAAAGTTTAACTATATCTTTGAGAAACAATCGGGCTGCCTTCTTGGTTTTGCAATTAGATGTGGCAGCTGAGAATGTTGCATATTTGGAGAAGCGATCAACGACAACCATGATTATTCCGCAACCCTCCGAGTTAGGCAAACATGTGATAAAATCCATGGTGACACTGTCCCATGGTTTCTCCGCGGTGGGCAGCGGCTCAAGTAATCCACCGGGCGCCTTGTGTTCCACCTTGTCTTGTTGGTAAACAAGGCAAGTGCGAACGTATACTTCTATATCGTCCCTCATGTGAGGCCAATAATAAGTTGCTTCTAACAATGCCATGGTGCGTTTCTGTCCCGGATGACCAGCCCACGTCGTGTCATGGCCCTCATTGATCAACAAGCCCCTAAGATTTTTCCATCTAGGCACATACACTCGCCTTCCGGTGGTGTATAACAGTTCGTCCTCCTCCCAAAACTTTTGGGTCTTGCCTTTGCGCGCCAAATCAAGAAGTTGCTTGGCAACGGGATCATGTTTCATCCCTTCTTTGATGGTATCCAGCACACCACAGCTGGTAGTGCTCAAAAGTATCGCCAAAACAGCCTTGCGACTTAATGCATCGGCCACAACGTTTACTTTTCCCGGCTTATACTCCAATGAGTAATCAAACTCTGCCAAGAAATCTTGCCATCGAGCCTGCTTTGAAGAGAGTTTCTTTTGTGATTGGAAGTAGATGGTCGCTACATTATCCGTCTTAATGATGAAATGATCTCCCAACAAATAATGACGCCATGTCCTTAGGCAATGGACAATGGTCGTCATCTCCCTTTCGTGGACTGTATAGCACCGCTCCGCATCATTCAATTTTCTACTTTCAAATGCTATCGGGTGGCCCTTTTGCATTAGGACACCACCAATAGCAAAATCGGACGCATCCGTTTGCACCTCAAACAGTTTCGTGAAATCCGGTAAAGCCAAAATCGGTTCCTTGATGATGGCTGCCTTGAGGTTGTTGAATGCCTCTTGACACGAACTATTCCACTCCCAAACACGACTCTTCTTCAATAAATCCATGAGCGGAGCAGCAATATCCGAGTATCCAAGAATAAATCTCCGGTAATAATTAGCAAGGCCAAGGAAGGACCTTAATTCGGGCACCTTCGTTGGAGCCTCCCAATCCCGGATCGCCTCAACTTTGTTGCTATCCATCTGAATCTGCCCTTGGCTGATCGTATGGCCCAAGAATTGCACCTTTGGCTGTGCAAAAGTGCACTTCTCCCTTTTGACGCATAGCTCATTTTCTTGTGGCACATTAAACACTAGTTGAAGGTGTCTAACGTGCTCCTCCATTGAGCTACTATAAACAACAATGTCGTCCAGGTATATGACCACGAATTGATCCAAGTATGGCTGGAAAATCTTGTTCATTAGGGTGCAAAACGTGGCTGGTGCGTTGGTCAATCCAAAAGGCATGACCAGCCACTCAAAGGACCCATAACGAGTCACACAAGTCGTCTTGGCTTCATCTCCTTTGGCTATGCGAACTTGATAATAGCCCTTCCTCAAATCCATCTTTGGGAACACTTTGGCTTGCCCCAAGCGATCAAACAAATCAGCTATCAAGGGAATGGGATATTTGTTTTTCACCGTGACCTTGTTAAGAGCACGGTAATCAATACACAACCTCAACGTCCCTTTCTTCTTCTTTTGAAATAAGACCGGAGCTCCAAAGGGTGCCTTAGATGGTCGGATGTGGCCTGATTCCAGCAACTCCTTGAGTTGTTTTCTAAGTTCTTCAAGCTCCGGAGGCGACATTCAATACGGGGTCATAGCTGGTGGCTTTGCCCCGGGAACCAACTCAATTTGGTGATCAACTTCCCTTCGTGGAGGTAACCGTTTGGGCAGCTCCTCTGGCATTACATCATTTTTCTCTTCAAGAACCCGTTGGACACATGAAGGGAATAATTCAGCTTCTTGGCAGCCCACAATCTCCATCAATGTCGCAAGAAAGGTTGGTTCTCCTTTCTTGAAACCTTTAACTAGCTGCATTGCCGACAAACGTGTGCCACTTTGAGCGACACGAATAAGTGGAACAATGCAAGAACCACCCACATCACAAATGGCTAGCTGGTTGAGACGTGGCGAAATAAACGCATTAATCTCATACCAAAAATCCAGCCCCAAAATAATATCAAAGACATCCATCGGGACAACCGAAAAATCTGTTTCTCCCTTCCAACCTCCCAAGGTGAGACTCACCCGAGGAGCGAGGCCATTGACATTGGTAGGGAGACAATTAACAGTCTTTAACATTGAATCGCTGGTCACGAATGCAGGGCCAAGTTCTTTGGCCTTCTCCTCCGTAACAAAGTTATTCGTTGCTCCGGTGTCCACCATAATGCGGACTGCTCGCCCATTCACCTCCCCATCAACAAATAATGACTCTCGAGCTCTAACGCTATGCTTCTTTGCAGCAAGAGCTGGAAGTGTCATGTGGTTAAACAAAGCCATGTGGTTGAACAAACCCGCGGCATGTCCCTTTCCTTTCTCCGGATTGGCAGCTTGTGCTTCTTGCTCCCCGGAACCCCCGGTTTGCGCACTAGCTTGATCCTTCCGTATTGCTGCAATCATCACTCCAATCTTGCTCAATGACGGGAAAGACCTTTCAAAGTGAGACGTATCCCCACAAAGGTAGCAGCTGCTATCGCGGGTAGCTACAACATTCTTCTTCTCCTCGTAGTTCTTGCGGAATGACGAAGGCTGGTTGCGTTCGCCTTTGAACTCACGATTTTTGTTGGAAAAGAATTTATCTTTTCCCCTATCTCCACGATCCATCTTGGCAGCAGCTAGTTCGTTCCGATTATCCTTCGTCTTGGCATAATCGGAATAAAAATCGCTCAAGGATTCCGCCACTTTAATGGCCTCATCCACGGTCTTGACATTACGCCTCCTCAACTCTTGTTTGGCCCAATTTTGGAGACCATCCAAGAAGAAAAATAGCAAGTCCTCGCTGCTGAAACTCGTCACAAGAAGTGAGAGCTTCGTAAACTCCCTCACATAGTTGTGGATGGAAGAAGTTTGTTTAAGTTCCCTCAACTTTCGTCGGGCTTCGTCTACAATATTTTGAGGGTAAAATTGTTCTTTCAACTCCTCCTTAAACTGATCCCAATCAGCTATGGTGCAAAGACCCCTCTCCATGTCCATTTTTTTCCTACGCTACCACAACATTTCGACATCACTAAAGTACATGGTTGCAATCCGGATCCTCGCTACCCCGTCAACAACTTTGACATGCTCAAAGTATGACTCTAATTGCCATATGAAATTTTCAACGTCTTGAGCATTCCTCTCACCCTTAAACACATTGGGTTTAGGAGCCTCAATATGAACATCATGGTAAGCCACGGAACCATGATTTCCACCTACACGGGCTGCTTCCAGTTGTTGCTTCAAATCAGCAACTTCTTCCTGCAAAGCGGACTGCCCCAACATCACCTCGGACAGTTTTGACCCAAACTCCTCGTGTAGCGTCGATAATGCTTCCGTAAGCTTGAGTTCCAAGCTGGTCAGCCCCTCCTTGTGCTCTTAATTTTGCTCGGACAAGTCAGCCTTGACTTCGTCCAGTCCTTCAAGAGCAGCCGCCTCAAGGGTACCAACGTTGGACTCAAGGGTCTTGAAGCGATGGCCCAAAACTGCTAAACCAGCCTCCGTGCTGACGATTCTCTCATCAAGAGAGCCAGATGCGGAACCTTCACCATCTTCCACGTTTGTGACAGCCTCACTAACTGGAATTTGAGCCCCATCCTTATTCCTACTCTTGTCACGTTTCTTGGTCTTGGTTTTTCCCAAATTGTCTCCGCCGTGAACCTCCTCGTCGCCGTCATATGCCATGTTCAAAGTGCTGCTCTGATACCACTTGTCACGGGCCTATTTTTAGCCGCGTGTGGACAGCTTAACACTCTCAATATCGATGCTAAACTCAGTCCTAAACCAGCTCTAAATCAGTCCCCAAGAACCTTTGAACATTCACACAAACACGTAAGGAAAAATAACAAAGGAAGACACTTTTTTTGGGAGGCCCGAAGAGTCAATTGTCTGATATATTTCTTGAGTAATACAAGTATGAGGTATCTTCCCAAGAGGGCTTTACAAGATATATATAAAGTCCCTTAGTCAAAGGGCATAATAAATGCTAGAAAATGACCCTATACAATGGTCCACAACAAGCTAGTCAAACTTTCTATATTTGGCCATGCAATCCATGCAACTAGTGAAAGGCCTTTGTCTTGCAACCTACTTTTCTGTTCAGCAGCTGGACAAGGCTCCAAAACCCCACAAATGTTGACCCATGCTTGTAATTTGACCTCCTAAAGATGCCACCACGTTGGCTTTGTCAATTGACGTTGCGGAAGCCTCGTCGAGCTTGGAAATGCACCCGAAATGCTCGGAATCATGTCCAAAATGTGATGAATTTAATGGGTAGTGACGCAGGGCGTCACACAAGGGACATATTCCAGTTTCATCAAATTAGAAAATTAAGAATGTAAGAAATAATTCTTTGGGCGCACAATTGGATCCGGATATCACTGTTATACAAAAGTGACAAAAAATATATAGTATGTAGATCCCCTAAGGAAAAAAATAAATGTACATTAATTTCATTCCTTTCTTTACACAACTTAGCCAAATTTTACCATGTACTTATTGATAATTAGGAGTTAATAACTTAAATGGTCACACAACTTTGAACTTTTATCTCAGAAAGTCACTTAACTTTGGACTTTACTCAAAAAGTCACTCAACTTTAGTTATTTTACTCAGAAAGTCACTCAATCTATTTTATTATTTTTTAAATCATTTTTTGCTTATTGTGTAATTTCTTTTAATAACAAAATTTTAAAAAATATAAAATATTAATTTAATGACCATTTTACCCTTTCTTTTATTCCCCTTTCATTTATTTCATACCTACAATTAAATGTTTGAGAGCCTACAATCGATTTCAGATACGGTAGCCAGATGACTTGCATCGTCGTCGTTGTACACCTCAAAATTGTCAAAAGGTGATATGCAATCTCCCTTATGAATCAAAAGAAAGACTACTACTTGTCTTTATCTGGATTTTACTTTATTAAGTGTGAGTTGTTAGCAAAAGAAAGTAAGCTTGTTAAAGCCTTTTTAGATTATACTGTCTACAAAATTTTTACAGGTCGCCAGCAACATATTTTATAACACTTAATGCGAATGCAAATGAAGATTCAAAGCATCAAATGTAACTGAATTTAGAACTCATATATGTAGTAATTGTAACTAGTCTTGCAAAGATAATTAATATTGTCCTATAGACTAGACAATTAAATGGATGTTTCCTGTTCCTTTTTGCTTGTCCAAATTAGGCTACGTTAAAGAAGTTAGACGCATGCAAACAAACCTCCTACATACTTTTTTCGGTCGACCTCATCCCACGGGATTTGCCTGATGCAGTTTACATTTTTATGAGTGCACGGAATATTACAATGGAGCACATTTATTCTGTGTGCATCCAAAAGGTAGTGGCTGCAGGTTCCTTTGTCATCAAAGATCAAATGTATTCTTCAGATCCCTCTTGATCTGCAAATTTCAATGCAATATTTTTGTGTCAATGTTGAATAGAGTATTATAATGACATGAACAACACTCGCTCAACTCTTCAATTTTTTTTTGTGAATTTTTTCCATGAATCTTCTGTTCGTGTGGACGTTTTCGTGAATCGCTGAACTGTTTGAATGAAATGTTGTCCACAAACTGATGTTAAGCCCGACTTTTACACCTTTCCTTCAGTGTTGAAAGCTTGTGATAGTATAATTAATGGTCTAAGGATACACTCTGGGGCTTCAAAACTTGGGTTAGAGTGGGATGTGTTTGTAGCTGCATCGTTGGTGCATATGTATTGTCGTTTCTAATCTCTGTGTGTTGCCTTAAGAATTTTTAAGGACATGCCTTATCGGGATATGGGTTGTTGGAATGCTATGATATCTGGGTAATTTTGTTAGAATGGAAATGCTATGGAGGCATTGAGCTTGTTGGATGAGATGAGATTAAAGGGTATAAAAATGGATTCAGTGACTATTGCAACAGTACGGGATATTAATTTACATGTGTAGGCTTTCAAACATTTAATTATAGGTATGAAATGAAAGAAAGGAGAATAAAAGAAAGGGTAAAAGGGTCATTAAATGGATATTTTGTATTTTTCAGAAATTTGTTATTAAAAAAGTATTCCACATAAGCAAAAATTAGTTTAAAAATAATAAAATGAGTTGGGTGACTTTCTGAGTAAAATATCTAAAGTTGAGTGACTTTCGGAGTAAAGTCCAAAGTTAAGTGACTTTTTAGGATAAAAGTCCAAAATTGAGTGACCATTTAAGATTATTAACTCGATAATTACATAATTCTCAATTTTATGTGGTTTGACCGTTTGATGTTTGAATAGACTACAACAAATGTTGACTTTAGACCATATTTAGTGTATAAATAGAGCCTTATTAGGAAATTTATTCATTAACAAGCTAAGTGCAAAATAGGAAAAGGAGTTATTGAAGAAAAATATAACAAGTATAGAAGATCTACATATGATAAGAGATGAATTTCGAGAGTTTTAACAGTGGTCCTTCAAAATTTTGTGGCCTAAAATTTTTGTTGGTAGGTAATGATACTTCTTTCACTACTAGAAAAACAAGAAAAACCGATCGACCAAAACCGACCACTAGTGATCGGTATTACCCAAAAATTGATCACAAAACCGACCAAACAATGTGGTCGAAAAATTTGTGGTAGCTTTTTTAAAATCCGACCACAAGTGGTCGGTATTTTTAAAAAAATATATATATTTTTAAAATTTATTATTATTTCATTAAAATATGAAAAAATAATTTTTGGAAAAAATATACCGACCACAAGTGGTCGGTATATTAATGAATTAATTAATTAATTTAATAATATACGGACCCCAAGTGGTCGGTATATTAATGAATTAATTAATTTATTTATTACAAAACCGACCACTTGTGGTCGGTTATTTCAAAAGAAAAATTGGAGTAACCGACCACTCGTGGTTGTTTTTTTCAAAAGAAAATTTTTAAAAACCGACCACTTGTTGTCGGTATCTATGTGAATTTTCAAAAAAAAATTCAAACCCAATTACAGCATGCAACAACGCAACATTGCAGTATCAAATCAAATACATACAGCAACAATAACAAAAAAAAAATCAAATATAAAGACTTTGAAAAGAGAACAATACATACAAAGTGTCCAAGAAAACTGAGTATCAAAATACAACAACAGTTTCAATCATCAAAATGTCTAAATTCAAAGTTCAACACACATAAAAAAAACTAATCTTCATCATCTGATTCATTTTCCTCTTCGTCGTCCATATCATCATCCGTGAAGAAATCATCCAGGGGGCGTAGACTCTTTGCAGCCCGAGCTGCATCACCAGGACATGGAGGAATAACCCCCATAGTCTGAATGAAAGTGCTCAACTGCAACTGCAACTTCTTGAATCGTGATAATGTTGCCTTCGTCCTCTTCTTCTCCCTCTCTTGCTGTGCAGTAAGTTGTTGAGTGAGTTGAGAAACTGTAGTTTGTAGTCTTTCAATTCTCTCACTATCAACTGAAGAGCTCAGGTATGCAGGGCCGAACGAACACCTAACATTATCGCTAAAATAGTCGTTATGGTATCTGGCCAAATGGCCTCTATTTGCAGGACCCACAACTTTTGTCCATAACTCCACCTCGACATATTTGGGAATGGGGTCACCCTGACTTTCAAGTGGTTGACTACTACGATACGCACCAACAAGGCGCATATATTCGTCCTATATTCAAAGTAAAGTTAATACTAAAAGTAAAAAAATATTAAAGTAGTTATAACTGAATAATATCAACTTTGACAAAAAAATTCATAAATTCAGAATTTGTTTCTTACATGTTCAGCTTTTGCACGAGCTTCAACCCAGACAGCTTCATCAGTCGGGTTCTTTTTTTTCTTCACATGAGTCTCAACGTATATCACATCATGTGGTATTTTCTTACCCTGTTCTTTTTCCTGCATATGAAAAAATTATCAATGTTCAAATAATAATAAAAAATTAATAGAAACAAACAATTAAAACTGTAAAGTTACATACCATTTTTTGAATCACAGCAAGAGTACTTCTGGCACCCGCAGTATGCAGGGAGCCACCCTTGGATGATGCCCGGGCTTTCTTTTCCTTTTCACTCAACAATTTGAATTCGTCGCTATTCCAATATATAAGATACCGATTCCATGCGGGTTCTGGCATGCACGTAGGTTTAATCATGTTTTGTCGGGTATAATCCAAGAGATCTTTAAATCTGACTCTACATCTTTGCATAAAGTTCTTCTTTATAAGAAATGTATTTTCATCATCCCACCAGTAAATTTCTACAACAAAAATATAATAGTCAATGTTTTGTTCTACCAAAGTGTCAATAAGTAGTCAATAAGTTAAATCCGTACCTTAAATTCATCAAACATTCTATCCCTGTCAAATTCTGGTACCTTTTGCCAGCTGGTCCAGAAGTCGTTGAAGTGCCGACCAATGCATATTTGCGCCCTATGTCCAATTCCAGCATCCGGGTTAAACCTACAACACAAGATCAAACAGTAATTTCATAGAGCATAATAATATAGTAATGAAAAAATGTGTAACGTTATTATATGTAGAAATCTTACCCTTTCGCAACTGGAACAAGATAAATCCTCCCAAAATCATCTAAGTATCCTGGATGCCTAGTAACTGATGATGGATGCACTGGCGTGGCCAGATATAAAGAACCAGATGGAGTGTCTCCCAGCTGAAGCTCCGATAACCCCATAGATCCAGCAGAATCACAATGCGTAGCTGCATGACTGCTGCAGGAGGGTATCGATGATGGTCGATGCCTGGAGGGGCCAGCAGCAGTCCGAAAGTACTCTACTGGAGATGGCATGGTCATAGGAGCCGGATGAGTCGGTGAAGACCTAGGTAGTGGCCCCACATGCGTAGGAGTAGGTATGGAATCCTCGGACGACCTAGAATATGAGGGTCGTACTGGCGTGTCAGCTAACCGACCCTCAGATATATGAATATCGGTCGGCCGGATATAAGACGGAATTTGTCTTTTCTTTTTTGGTTTCATCGTATCAACTTTTCCCTTACCTTTGTCATCTCTTCCTGACATCTAAATTAAGTTAAATTAACAAGTAGTTAGTTCATACAATATGAATATATATATATATATATATATATATATATATATATAAGAAAACATTCTAAGTAACTAATTCGAAGTTACTATATAAATCATGGAAAAGTGGAAACAACAAACTTAAAAGGTATATTACATATCAATCTTACACAAGAAAAATAAAGTTATATATATAGTACAAAGCATAAAGACATCAATACATAATAAATACAACCTATACAACTAATCCTCCTCTTCTGAAGACTCTCCACTAAACCATTCACCTTCTTCGGAGGTTTCCTCATCTCCTACCCACCCAGTCGCTTCTTCCGCAATATTAACTTCTTCTAATATATTTTCCGTATGATTCAAATCGTTCACTAATTCAACGTCCACTAGCTGGCGATCAATCTGCATTTCATTTTGATACGCAGTCTCCAGCACATTCTCAACTTCCACCCGTCCTATAGGCTTTAAAGTCCCTACACTTAACCATTTTCAAGTGACTAAGTGACCTAATAAATCGCATTCAAAACAACAAAATACCCTTTAAAGTCCCTACACTTAACCATGTTCAACCAACTAAGTCACCGAACAAAACACATTCAAAACAAATAATTCCCTTTAAAGTCCCTACACTTAACCATTTTCAAGTGACTAAGTGACCTAACAAATCGCATTCAAAACAACAAAATACCCTTTAAAGTCCCTACACTTAACCATTTTCAATCAACTAAGTCACCGAACAAAACACATTCAAAACAACTAATTCCCCTTTAAAGTCCCTACACTTAACCATTTTCAACCAACTAAGTCACCGAACAAACCTCATTCAAAATAAATAATTCCCCTTTAAAGTCCCTAGACTTAACCATTTTCAACCAACTAAGTCACCGAACAAACCACATTCAAAACAAATAATTCTCCTTTAAAGTCCCTACGCTTAACCATTTTCAAGTGACTAAGTGACCTAACAAATCGCATTCAAAACAACAAAATACCCTTTAAAGTCCCTACACTTAACCATGTTCAACCAACTAAGTCACCGAACAAAACACATTCAAAATAAATAATTTCCCTTTAAAGTCTCTACACTTAACCATTTTCAACCAACTAAGTCACCGAACAAAACACATTCAAAAGAAGTAATTCCCCTTTAAAGTCCCTACACTTAACCATTTTCAATCAACTAACTCACCGAACAAACCACATTCAAAACAAATAATTTCCCTTTAAAGTCCCTACACTTAACCATTTTCAAGTTACTAAGTGACCTAACAAATCGCATTCAAAACAACAAAATACCCTTTAAAGTCCCTACACTTAACCATTTTCAACCAACTAAGTCACCGAACAAAACACATTCAAAACAAATAATTTCCCTTTAAAGTCCCTACACTTAACCATTTTCAAGTGACTAAGTCACCGAACAAACCACATTCAAAACAAATAATTCCCCTTTAAAGCCCCTACACTTAACCATTTTCAACCAACTAAGTCACCGAACAAACCACATTCAAAACAAATAATTCTCCTTTAAAGTCCCTACACTTTACCATGTTCAAGTGACTAAGTGACCGAACAAACCACATTCAAAACAAGAAATGATATAAGATCATGTTGACAGTACAAGAAACAAGCAAAAACAAAATGTCAAGAACAATGCTAGTGAATCGCACAAGGCCACACACGGCTTCACTAGACTTCAATATGAACAATAAAAGAAAGATAACAACAATAGTGAATCGCACAAGGCCCCACACGGCTTCACTATGGCAACTTACCTTTGATATTTTCCTTAATGTCTTGATATTTCAAAATGGCAGCTTCAATCTGCTTCTTGATTCTCTCACGGGAAGCTGCACCATCGAAAATGATGATCTTAGCAAATTAAAAGACAGACTACTGCAATTTCTCCAAAATACCTATCTACTCTATGCTACATTTATGTTTAAGTATTGAAAATAAGAGAGAGTTAATGCAGTATTTTATTTTATAGCATATATAATGACATATGAACACCTAATAATACTGTTTCTAATAGTAGTAGCCTTTTTTTTTTCTAAACATATTTTTAGCATTTTAATGTAATTTTCAGTATTGTTTTCAAATCCCTATAAATAGTTATAGTGCCCTGTATCCCGTATCTTGAAGGTGTACAATTTATCTGAAGTGAAAATGTCAGTGGTGGAGGGTGGTTGTTCATGTCCAATAGATATAACTATGTGAAAGTGACACATTATTTTATCCAAAAACAAAACGACAGAAAAGTGATAGGCTATATACATAAGAACTAAGCAATTCCATTGGTGACTGTAAACATGTATTTAAGCCTCAAATAACTCTTAACTTAGCTATTAAGAACACCATCTAGTATATAACTAACGGTCTTCACACTAAGTAATACAAGGGCACTATCAAAGAAAATATGGCACTTAACAATCTTTTTCACAATCACAAAGGGAGGTCTAGATTATCAATCCTTAACAACCTTATACTTTTATTAATGACCTGTGATTCACAATGAAACGTCAACAACAACTAAGAACAGTAAACTATATTGGTTCAAGTTTGGGATTCTACCACAAGTTATTTGATTTACTCGGTTCGAAATCACTTCTAGAAAAAATAACATAATCATACACCATAACTTACCATATTTATATGAACTAAGACTAATAACCCTAATCGACCTTACTATCCAATAAGAATATTTTGAGCACTTACCCGAATTGAAGTGATGGAGAAGAGTGGTGGAGAAGATCCCGTTTGAGAAAAGCGTGACAAACTTTGAGAAAAAGAACCGATTTTAACCTGTTTTTTCGCGATTTTGAGCTGTTTTTTTGCGATTTTGAGCTGTTCTTCGCAATTATGAGTCCTATACCCGTTTTTCCTTTTCTTTATTTGGGGATTGGGTGGGTCGGGTTGGTTTAAAATTGGTTTTAATTTTTTTTTTAAAATAACAGAAAAACCGACCACTTGTGGTCGGTATGTGGTCGGTTTTACTAAGTTTTTGATAAATTATACTTTAATAAACTACAATTAATAAATTTAAGTTAATTTTTAATAGATTATTTTTTTAATAAATTGTATAATATTTATAACAGATAAATTATATAATATATATATATATATATATATATATAACGTGTTAATTAGATAAATTATCGTCGTCTTACGTTATTACAACTTCAACAATATACGTCTGTTTACATTATATTGAAATAAAATAGTATATCTATTTCATCACTACACGAGATATACGTATATATAAATTTATTCAATTGGCTATCAATATTCAAATACGTACTATATACATCACATACCCAATTTTACTACCCCATAATAATATACTACGTATTTCACAGAAACTCAGTCGAATTATCGGTTGGTTTATCTTATGTCATTAACATACGTTCACTATATAATATGTTTATATATACTATATATATACCTATACACACACACACACACATATACATAATCATATTATCGACTATCCCATTGTATTTCACATATACTCAAATAAATAATTGGTTGATTATTTATCTTATGTCATTAATATACCGTCGTTGTATTAGATGTATATATTATATATATACATATACATATATACAGACACATATACACACTATCGACTATATAAATTTCAAAATACATACTATATACATCACATGCGTATACAAGTATATTATCCAATAATATAATGCGATGTGTTTTTTATACATACTTACATTAGTGTTCGATTAATTATATTTGATTAACTTAATATATTAGGTTTCTTATACATACTTACATTAGTAACATATTAAATATATCTATATATACACATATTCATTATACAAAGGTTATGCATGTTTAACGTCATTTAACGTATATACGAAAGAAAATATTTATTTTATATATTGAAACATAAATAAAATATAAAGATTATGTTTAACATAATTTTTTTATTTTATTTGATATATTTTCAAGTGTAATTTTTTCAAAAAATTGTGGAATGATTGATTTTTATTATTATTACTGATTATCTACTACGTGTAATTTCAAAAAATTATATATATATATATATATATATATATATATATATATTACATTATATATATAATTATTTTTTATGAAACAAATAATATATATATTTGATTACATATATATAATTATTTTGATTACATATAAATATTATGTTTAAAAGTATTTTCTTTTTCTTTTTAGTTTCAAAACCGACCAAAAGTGGATGGTTTTTTATTTCTAAAAAAAAAAAAGAAAAATATTTTAAAAACCGACCACAAGTGGTCGCTTTATAGAAATATTTTTTTTATTATTTTTATAAAACCGACCACTTGTGGTCGGTTTTATTAATTTTTTAACATTTTAATTTTTAAATTATATAATAATTAATATTAAAATTATTGGATTATTTATTTTGATATTTTCTAATAAAACAGCGACCACATTTTTAATAAAAATTTAAAAAAATAAAATAAAAAAACCGATCACAAGTGGTCAGTTTTTTCCGACCACCTTATTGTGATCGGTTTTGGGTGGTAGGTATTTGTTGTTTTTCTAGCAGCGGTTGTCAAATATAGCATCAACTCTTGAATAACATCTCCAAGCTAGTACTTTTTCTTAATCTTTCATGACTTACATGTATCAGATTTGCACCAATTTCTATAAGTAAAAAGTATATGAAGAAGCTAAAAGATGTAACATTGATATCTATCGTACATACATAAAAGTTATAGTTTTAACTTTTTATATGTAGTATAATTTTAATTCCTTTGTTGAGAAATTGCATCATATATATAAGGCAAAATGATCTTTTGTACCCCTATATTATGTCGGTTTTGTAAGTTGGACACTTCTACTTACATGTTTGTCATCTGAATTCCTAAACTCACTAAAAAGTTATATTTTAAAATCTTTGACCGTTGACTTTGCCTTTGTGGCATTAAAATGCTGACTAGGACGAGGAGAGTGATTACAATCGTCTGGGGTGCGGTGGTGGTTAATTTTTTGTTAATTTTATATTAAAATAATTAAAAAAAAAAAAAAATATTTTTTTTTTAGTTTTTTAATTTAAAAATATTTTTAAAAAATTAAAAAATAATAAATTTTAAAATAAAAAATAAACCCCCCCCCACCCCCTTCCCAGTCCAGCCACTCCCCCACCCCACCCCAGCCCCGTCCCAGCCCCTCCACCCTACCCAACTTTTTTCAGCTTTTTAAATTTAAAAATATTTTTAAAAATTTTAAAAATAACATTTTTTAAAAATTCAATATTTTTTCAGCTTTTTAAATTTAAAAATATTTTTAAAAACTAAAAAATATATTTTAAAAATAAAATAAAAAAGGCCCTCCCCCACCCCCAACCCCGTCCATCATCCCACCCCCTCCCCCACCGTCCCCCACCCCATCCACCAGTCACCACCGTCCCCCACCCCATCTACCAGTCACCACCATCCCCCACCCCATCCACCAGTCACCACTATCCCCCACCCCATCCACCAGTCACCACTATCCCCCACCCCATCCACTAGTCACTACCGCCCCTCACCCCATCCACCAGTCTACCACTATTTCCGTCCCTCACCCTTTTCTCATCTTTCACCCTCTCCTCATCCCCCACCCCATCTTTCACCCTCCTCCAAGTAACACAACCACCACCACACCAGCATTCCGTCACTCCCCCACCTCACCCTAGCCCACAACATTACAAAATTCCATCAAAAATCCCAGCATTACAAAACCCCATTATAAAATTCCATTACAAAAAGTTTTCTCCTCTAAGTTCATTAGTAGTTTTGGTCTGTTTTTGTGTTAAATTTTAGTTTGTGGGTAATATTTGGTCAAGACATCATGGAATTAATTCAAATCAAACACAATGAAATTAATTTTAAAAAAAAATCAAATTTCAATTGCATTTCAATTTTACCATGGAATCACCTGCTAAGAAAAAAAATTAAAATTTCACAACAAATAACTAAACACAATCAATGGATCTTGAATTCATATGAATTTTTTTTTTTATAAAATCTAACAACTCTAATTGCTTTTTTTGATTCATTGGAAGTAGAATATATTAATTGGAGTTTATAAAGATAAGAAGAAGTAGAGAAGAGAGAGAGAGTAGAAGACGAAGCAGAAGAAAGAGAGCGAGAGAGAGAGGGAGAATAAGAATCAGGGAAACAGAAAGAAAAGGGGAAGAGAGAGGGAAAGATGAAAAGGGGGGGTGGGGGTGGAAAGGGATTTTTTTTTTAATTTGTTTATTTATTTTAATATTTAATATTTTTTATATTTAAAAATGACGTGGAAGCTGATATGGTAGCTGACGTGGCGAGAATGTGTTACACTCATCGAAAAAGTGTTTAAAATGTTGCTTTTTAGTGAATTCAGGGATCCAGATGACAAACATGTAAGTAGAAGTGTCCAACTTACAAAACTAACATAGTACAGGGGTTTAGAAAGTCATTTTGCCTATATATAACAAGAACAACAATTATTTTCTCTCAGTCTCAAACAAGTTGAAATCAACTATATAACCCTCAGTAATTTCAAATTATTGGTGTTGTTGTATATAAACTATAATTTTTTTATGAACCCCCTTGCGGTACCCTAAATCCCTCATATGAATCCAATTTTTCTCTTTTGTTTCTCTCACTTGTTTTTTTTTTTTTTCTTTCTGAAAGGGGGAGGGGGGGTTAATGTTTTAGGTCAAATCTGTTACTAGAGTTAAAGAAGTGAATCCCAATAGCATCAAATCTTTAGCCATTTTTGAAATAAAAATTAGATTTGTAGATTAATTAATAGTATTAAACAATGTATATAACTTCTTTATGACATTTTCTGCGGTTGATTTTTAATTTGCAGAGTAACTGTCACTGAACTTGCAAATTTAGCTATGTTCATTCTCGGAAAATAAATCGATGAATTCAACTTTGTCATAGTGGGAATAGGTACCAGGTAATTTTATCCGCAAAGCTAGGGCATACGAAAGAAAAATCACATAGTATTTTTATCTGTACTGAAAGTCAAACTTGAAACTTCATAATTCTCAATTCACTTCATTAATCACTAAGTTCGTTCTTATCTCCACAATTTTGCTCTTTGACCTATTTGCGCTCCTTTACATTATAAATAAAATGATTTAGGCCCTATTTGTGCTCGTTAAAAACTCACACGTGATTTCTCTTTAAAAGTGTTTGATGTTCTCAACCATGTTCCTATTATTATTATGTTCTTGAAATTTATATTTGTTGTAGTCTATTTTAATATTGTACTACTGCACAAAATGAGGAATCACATTATTAGGAACTTCTAAACTAAAAGACTTTTTCACTAACAAAATGACAAAAGGAAATATTAAGAATTGATAGTGAGTTTCATGTACACTTTCACTTGGGGATTGTAGGTAATGCCCTGTTGAATAGAAAAATGAATAGCAATTGTTACAGAAAAAGCTAATTCAGAATTAAAATATTAGGTAAAACAACAAGAAAATAACATTTTTATTCATTTATTAACTATGAATAAATGAAGACTACGAAGTGCTCCAGAAATGCAATTGTGTATATCAAGGATAAGATCTAACCCTCTTTACTTGTACTTATTCCTATTGATTATTTTTATTTTTAACAAAAGATCGTTAAAGACTCTGTCTAGTGGTATAATTAGAAAATAAATATAATAAGCTAAATAAAACAAATTCTTAGTTTATAGTTTACTTGTTTAACTTACCAGCGCATTGCGCAGACTGAACTTACTTTTTTAAGTTTAGTAAATGCAAGAACTATAAGATTAAATATAATGTGGACATTATTTATAGGATAAAACTAAAAGTCCAATGCATAAAAAGTAAATTATATGTTAAGATATTCGGAAAAAATAAAGGGATAATTGTAAATGTATACAATAAAGTAACTAGTTTACAGTAACTATACTCATGTTTTTATTTTACATAAAAAAATTTGTCAAAAGTAGTTGAACATACCTTAACGGGGCACAAAGTTTCTTAACTATTTTTAGTTACAACTATTTAAGTCCTCTTGTAGAACTGTTAGGTAAGACTACATATAATAGTCTCTTGTGGTTCAGTCATTTCTTGAACCTCGTACATAATAAGAGATTTAGTGCACTAGGATTGCATTTTTTTTAATAAAAGAAATATTATTTAAAAAAAATTATACCAAATGTCCCTTGAGTTAAATGTTCACAAAAAAATAAATAAAGATAATTTCTAATATATAAATAAATTAATTAGTTTGCAAGCAATATAACTGTATTTTCATTTACATAAAAAATAGCCAAAAAATAGTTGAACATACCTTAACGTAACCTGTTTGTTGCCTTCATTACTCCTCTGTCAGCTTTCTTCCTTTTTATTTTCTGACGCGTCTTTTTTGGAACCATAAAGATGGATGATTAGATTGTCAACTGATTTAAATGTAATTGGACTTTTCTTCTACTTAAACTTGATGAAAGGAAAGCCTATTATGATGTTTAGATAGGTAAGGTACCGATATTACATAAATGATATATAATTGTGTATATATGATATGTAGCTATGTATTAAAAATATATATATATATATATTCATATAAATAGTTATATAATGTATATGTAATATATCAATATTATATAAATGGTATATAAATTTATATCGATATAATATAAATGTGTATTGACATTGTATAAATGTGTACCTATATTGTATAAATAGTTATGCAATGTATCGATATTGTATAAATGGTGTATAGACATGTATCAATAATCTATAAATAGTATACAAGTATGTATCGATATTACACAGCTAGTGTACAAATATATATCGATGTTGTATAAATTTTATATAAATGTATATCGATATTGTATAAGTAATACTACCTCCCTCCTTTAATGAACAATTCATCACATAAATCATCAAATTATATAAAATAAAATTGAGTTTTGTTGATAATATAACTCATAAATGAATTCCAAATAATTAAGTCAATCAACTATGAAATCAATGCGTGGCACTCAACCAATACATTCAGACTCCTATCTCCTTCTCTTCTAACAATTCACACTCCACACTACTAATTTACGCTTCATCTCCATATATTCTTCTTAAAAACAGAGTTGCAACATTATTTCCTGCAAATTTTTGTTGCAACATTATTATTTTTTTTTTTGCAAGAGTACTATTTAAAAAAAAATATATATATATCTTGCTTTATTCAAAAAATCTATTTTTATTGCAATATTTTTTAAAGAAAAATTATTGTTATTTAAAACCCTTATTATTGTTAGAGTGGATTAAAAGTTCTACATTAATTGAAATCTTTTTAAATTACGTGTGAGAATGTGAGTTTGAATGCATTGGTTGAGTGGCATATATTGATTTCATAGTGATTGACTTATTTAATTGAAATTCATTTATGGACTATATTATCAACAAAACTCTATTTTGTTTTACATAATTTGATGATTTATGTGGTGAATTGCTTCATTAAAGGGGGGAGGGAATATTACTTATACAGTACCGATATACGTTTGTCCATTATTTATATGATATCGGTATACATTTGTACACCAGTTATATAATATCACTACACATTATATACTATTTATATAATATTGATACATGTGTATACATCATTTATATAATCTCGATACATTAGACAACTATTTATACAATATCCCTACATATTTATACAATATCAATACACGTTTATATACCATTTATATAATATCAATACAAGTTTATACACCATTTATACAAATTGATATATTACATATACATTAAATAACTGTTTATATAAACATATATATTTTTCTAATACATAGCAATACATCATATATATATATATGATTATATACCATTTGTGTAATATTGATACGTTGCATAACTAACCATGATAATACGTTTTTCTTTCACTAAGTTTATGTAGAAATTTTTTTTAATTATATTTAAATCAGTTGACAGTCTAATCACTCATATTTACGATTCCGAAAATGACAGATCAGAAAAGAAAAAGGAAAAAAACTGATGGAGAAGCAATGGAGGAAACAAAAAGGTTAAATAGTTGTAAATTAATATAGTTGACACAGCTATTTTTGGCTATTTTTTGTGTAAATGGAAACATGGCTATATTTGTTTTAAATTAATTGTTTATTGTATATTTTTAAAATTATTCTTATTTTCTTGTGTAAAACATTTAACTCAAAGGGACATTTTGTATAAATATTTTTAAATTTTATTTCTTTTATTGAAAAAAATGCAAGCCTAGTGCATCTCCTACTATGCACGAGGTCCGAGAAAGGGTTGGATCACAATAGACTATTGTATGTGCTTTTATCTTACATTTTTGCAAGAGACTATTATCACAGTTTAAACCAGTGACTTTCTAGTCACAATGACAATAATTTTATCAGTTACTTTAAAGTTTTCGTTTAATGCACAGATAAGGTTACTAATAATGTTTAGTCTAAATGAATTGAATGGACAGTTAGACTGTCCACAATGAATTGGGCTTTAGAAATACATGGGCTAAACCATTAGAGTGGCCCATCCAGTTATTCACAACCCAAATGTAGAAACCCAACATATTAATCATTTTGATGGTCTTTATTCAGAGGCAGATTTGTTGGATAATGTATTAGTTTACATGAATACGATAATCATTGTCTAAACTCTATAATCTCTAGATGTATTAGGAGATTTACCAAATATTTGATTGTGAACTGTTAGGATTCGGACAGAATAAGCAAATCACAAGTAAAATAAAATAAGCACAACACACAGATTTACGTGGAAACCCTTGCGGGAAAAACCACGGGCAGAGGCAGAGGAGGTTTCACTATAATGGAAAGAGAGTACAATGTGGAGAAGAAAGAATTTTTTGAATAGTAAAATAACCTACTAAATCGCACTTATATATTACGTGCGTACAAATAGGTCTTAGGCCTAAAAACATAAAGGTCCATCAACCAAAATTCGGCTCACAACTCTAACAATCTCTACCTTGACACGAATTCTAATTCAGAACTCAAATCAATTTCAAGACAAACTCTCCACCTCTTCCACAAAAGCCCCTAAGGGCACATCTTAACAACTAACACTAACCAAGTCTAAGCAATGCTCAAACTTGTTACTTGGTAGTGTCTTGGTCATCATATCAGCGGGATTATCATGAGTACTAATCTTGCTCACCACAATATCACCACGAGCAATAATTTCACAAACAAAATAATACCAAACATCGATGTGCTTTGTCCTCTCGTGAAACATCTGATCTTTCGTAAGGAAGATAGCACTCTGACTGTCGCAAAAGACCGTGGTAATCTGTAAGTCTTTGATAAGTTCACCAAACAAACCCTTCAACCAAATAGCTTTCTTGAAAGCCTCCGTAATCGCCATGTACTCTAGCCCAGTAGTTGACAAAGCAACCGTAGTCTGTAAGGTAGCTTTCCAACTAATAGTACAACCACCAATGATGAAAACATAGCCTGTAAGGGACCTCCTTTTATCACGATCTCCTGCAAAATCAGAATCAACATATCCAATTACTCCATCTCTATTTCGCCCAAACTGCAAACAAACATCAGCAGATCCATGCAAATATCTGAAATTCACTGAACTGCTTTCTAATATTCTTTGCCAGGATTTGTCTACTAACTGCACTAATGGCATAAGATAAATATGGTCGGGAACACACCATCGCATACATAAGAGACCTGACGACACTAGAGTATAGAACTCGAGACATATAATCACGCTCATCATCTGTTTTTAGAGATAAAGTGGCCGAGAGTTTGAAGTGAGCTGCCAATGGAGTACTTACAGGTTTGGCATTTTGAATATTGAACCTGTGAAGCACTTTCTCAATATACCTTTTCTAACTCAAATATATCTTACACTTTTCTCTATCCCGCATAATTTTCATGCCAAGGATCTTATTTGTTGCTCCTAGATCCTTCATCTTAAACTCCTTACTGAGCTGGGTTTTGACTATTATTATCTCTCTCATATCTTTTGCTGCAATCAATATATCATCAACATACAAGAGAAGATACACGAATGAACCATCACTTACCTCCTTGAAGTAGACACAATTATCATATTTGCTCCTCTGAAATATATGAGAGGTCATAAAAAAGTCAAACCTCTTATACCACTGCTTGGGCGACTGCTTTAAGCCATAAAGAGACTTTTTCAACAAGCATACATAGTCCTCCTTTCCTGAGACTACAAAACCCTCTGGTTGCTGCATATAGATGTCCTCCTCAAGTTCTCCATGTAAGAATGCAGTTTTGACATCCAACTGCTCAAGCTCAAGATCATGCATGGCCACAATACCAAGCAAGGATCGAATCGAACTATGCTTTACAACTGGAGAAAACACATCTGTGAAGTCAACACCCGGAACCTGACTATATCCTTTAGCAACTAGTCTTGCTTTGTACCTAGCATCTTCAACTCCTGATGTTCCTTCTTTCTTTTTAAATACCCACTTGCAACGGAAAGCTTTCTTATATTTAGGCAATCTCACCAAATCCCATATGTCATTCTTATAAAACGATTCCATCTCCTCCTACATAGCAATCATCCATCGACCAGAATCATCACAACTAATTACCTCTGAGTAAGAAGAAGGTTCTTCACCAAAATCAATACTTTCTGCTACATTCAATGCATAAGAAATTAAATCTGCTTCAGCATACTTCTGAAGAGGTCTAATATCTCTTCTAGGCATGTCTTTAGCAATAGAATATTGTGGCGTCACTGGTGGTAAAGAAGAAATAGTACCACTCTGTATCTCCGGGCTAGACTGAGAAGTAGGCACTGGTGTAGTCTTTGCTCCAATCTGCAAATCAACCTAGGTGCTTTATTGTTGCTGATTCATGTCACTAAGCTCATTTGGAGGCGAAGCACTAAATTTGGAGGGAACCCGAAGCATGGCAGTTTCATCAAACACAACATCCCTGCTAACTATAACCTTTCTGTTTTCTGGACACCAAAGCTTATAACCTTTAACACCAGGCTTATAACCCATAAATAAGCACTTGACATATCTAGGCTCAAACTTCCCATTATCAACATGAGCATACGCAGGACATCCAAATATCCTCAAATCAGAATAACTAGCAGGAGTACCAGACCATACCTCTTGTGGAGTCTTTTTTTATCATTCGTGACTGAGGGAGAGCGGTTAATAAGAAGACAAGCCGTGAAAGCAGTTTGGGCCCAAAAAGACTTGGGTAAACTAGCATTAGAGAGCATACAACACACATTCTCCGTTATAGTCCTATTTATTCGTTCGGCAACACCATTCTGCTGCAGAGTATGACGAACGGTCAAGTGCCTCACAATTCCTTCTGACTTGCACAAAGCATTAAATTCATTAGAACAAAACTCTAAACCATTATCGGTCCAAAAGCATTTTACCTATTTCCCTGTCTGCTTTTCAATCATAGTCTTCCACTCCTTGAAAGTAGGCAACACATCATTCTTTTGCTTCATAAAGAACACCCAAATTTTTTTAGAATAGTCATCAATAATAGTCAACAATTAATTAGCGCCTCCTCTAGAAGGTACTCTAGCAGGATCCCAGATATCAGAATGAATGTAATCAAGTGTGTCCTTAGTTGAGTGGATGCCTTTAGTGAATCTGACTCTTTTCTTCTTCCCAAATACGCAGTGCTCATAGAACTCCAATTTGGTAATACTCTGCCCATCAAAAAGTCCTTTCCTGCTTAGTTCAGCCATCCCGTTTTCACTCATATGTCCAGGAGCATACGCCAAAGTTTAGCAACGTCACTTTCTGATAGAGAGAAGGTAGAAATAGTTGTATTACTTGTAACAATAGAGCCTTGCAGGACATACAAATTTGCAGACTTTCTATGTCCCTTCATCACAACAAGAGCACCTTTAGTAACCTTCAGGACTCCACCTTCACCAGTGTACCTATAACCTTTCGAATCAAGGGTACTCAAGGAAATAAGACTTCTCTTCAGGTCTGGGACATACCGCACATCATCAAGTGTCATCATAACCCCATCAAACATCTTGATACTGATTTTTCCAATACCAGCTATCTTACAAGGTGTGTTATTTCCCATCAACACAGCACCTTTAGAGACTGTTTTATATGTTGTAAACCAATCCCGATTACGACACATATGAAACGTGCAACCTGAATCAATAATCTAATCCTCACAGGGTTTGGAGTTACCATCTAAAACTACCAAGAGTTCTCCTCACTACTGCTATCTTCCATAAAACTGGTTGCACCGTACTTCTCTGGTTTATTTCCCTTCGATTTTGGAGCTTCTTTTTTCTCTCTATTCTGTAGCTTCCAACACTCGGATTTGATAAGGCCCTTCTTCTTGCAGTAATTACAGGTTTTGTTTCTGTTTCTGGATTTTGGACTATTCCTGTCATCACCCCAGAATTTCTCTCACGAGTCCTTCCTCCTTGAACAATGAGACCATCTCCTTGAGTCTCCGACCCATTCACAAGATGCTTCATCTTCTCCTTAGAGAACAATGCATCATAGACTTCATCTATGGTCAAGGTATCACGACTATATAAAATCATATCCCTAAAGGTCGTGTATGATGCAAGTAGCAAACACAAAAAAATCAACCCTAAATCTTCCTCTTCGTACTTAACCTCCAGAGTCTCTAAATCAGAGACGATTTTTTTAAACACGGATAGGTGATCTTCTAAAGACGCACCCTTAGACATACGATGGGAATAAAGTCGTTGTTTGAGATGCAACTTACTTGTTAGGCTCTTGTCATGTATAAAGATTCCAGTTTCGATCACAACGCAGCGACAGTGGTCTCCTTCAAAACATCCTGTAAAATCTGATTGGTAAATGAAGGTGGGTCTGAGATAAAGCCTTTCAATCCTTACGTCGTTTGTCCTCATCCGTCCATGATGAGGGCATCTTATCAAACCCTAATAGAACAACGTCCAAATCCATCTGCGCGAGCGCAGTCCACATCTTAACCTGCCATAACGAAAATCTGGTGTTGCGATCCAACAACAAAATATCATACTTCATAGTTGCCATCCCTGAGAAAACAATCAACCAAGCTTTGATACCAGTTTGTTAGGATTCGGACAAAATAAGCAAACCACAAGTAAAAGAAAACAAGAACAACACACTGATTTATGTGGAAACCCTTTGCGGGAAAAACCACGGGCTGAATTTTCTGAATAATTAAATAACCCACTAAATCGCACTTATATATTACGTGCGTACAAATAGGTCCTAGGCCCAAAAACATAAAGGTCCATCAACCAAAATTCGGGTCACAACTCTAACATGAACTCATATATATTAGTTTGAGATTTATTTAGAAATGTACAACTCATTTAATATTTTTTCTATAACAGTGATGTTTCGGTCAGTTTTCACACACCTCGTCTAATGTTTTTCTATAACTGTGATGTTTCGTTCAGTTTTCACACACCTCATCTAAATTCAAAGGTTATTTTCCACCTGTCAGCTCCCAACAATAATAGATACCAAGTAATTCTATCGATCAAGGGTAGGACAGATGGAAAGAATCACCTATTATTTTTTGTCTCTTCTGGAATTTGAACAACTCATCTGAAGATATTACATTTACTTTTAAATCAAGGAAATAGTTTTTCATATCACTTACTCCCTCGTCCATCTTTACTTGTTCACTATATTAAAAACAGATGTCTAACAATACTTGTCTGGTTTGTAAAATCAATGGATAATTTATCATGTTATACCCATTTTACCCTTGCTATTAAATACTATTCATTACCTAATGTATTTTTCAAAGAAAGAAATATATTATATTCAAAGGGTAATATAGTAAAATTACCTCTATCATTTATTATTTCTTAATGTATGTGTCAAGTAAATAATGGACAACTATTATTGGACGGAGGGAGCACAATTTCAATAGAAAAAAATAGCTATTTTTTCAGATATTTTGTGTGTTATTTTTAGATTTTCATTAGTAAAAATAAACGTAAATCTCTTAAAATAGATATAAAACTAAAATAAATCTATAAAGAATCACAAAATCAATTCCCTAGGTCTAATTTAATTTTCTTATAACCGAACGAGGAGTAAGATTTATGTAAAAGAGGAATTAGGTAAATATGTGAATGGTAGGTAGGTGGTAGATGTGTAACATTTATTGTTAGTGCACATGTCCTCAATTAAAAAAATAAGTGAGGTATAAAACCCTAATGCACAAATATAGCGTTAAAATTCGATATTCAATGGCCTGGGAAATTTTAATATAGTAGTTTAGGTTAATTTAGGCAGCATATTTCCACTAGATAGAACAAACACATGTTAATGATTGAAAATGTGATTTTAGAAGTTCAATTCATTGTTCAAATTCAGCACATTTATTTAGGTTGCATGACCTAATGGTTAGGTTGCAATTTTGTTCTTTTTTTCTTTTGGTGGGGATGGAAAAAATAAGAGCGTCACAATTTAAATTCATAACATGTATTATATGCTTCCCCTAATAGACCTCATGCATTTGTCTTTTGAGTCATGTTAATAACGAGTCCAAAAAATATATGTATTATGTGAACTTATGATATATCTTATAAAATTATTCACTTTCCTCTTCTATTCTTATATGACATTTACCTAAGGATTATGTAACGCTTTTGCTTCTTCATAAGCTTATCAATCCTTCTCGGTAGTAAGTCACCCTTAGTCATGGGTGTCACATCCATCCTCCCTCCCTCCCCCCCCCCCTCCTTCACTTAAGGATTCATGAGCGTCCTCGTTAAGGTTTATCCCATCATCATACTAAAGGAAGTGTTCAATTTTGATACTATATTTGTTATAATTCAAATTCATGGCATATATTGTTTGTTTTGGCACAATAAGCCTCATAGATTTGTCCCTTGTGCTATGGCATTACCGATGCCCAAAAATTTGTTTACCATGTGACTTTGTAATATATGATATAAAGCTTTTTACTTTTCACTTTCATTCCGATGTAAAATTTCATCTAAAATATCATTTGCTTCGCTTCTTCAGAATTTTACCAACCTAGAAACCTGACAATCCTTCTTTGTGACCTTCCTTTGTCTGGGACATGTATCACATAATGCTTCATGTTTTTTAGTGAAAATTATCATTTCTTGGAGATATGAAATCAATTAGGCAAAGAAACCGCATAAAGCTTCATTAGATAAATTAATTACTCCCTCCGTTTAAAAAAAAATGATCTACTTTGACTTGACACAAAGTTTAAGAAAATAAATAAGACTTTTGAATCTTGTGACCTTAAATTAAAGTTGTGTCAAATGTACCAAAATGTCCTTCAATCTTGTGGTCCTAAACATGTCATGTGGAAAGTTAAATTAAAGTATTGCCAAAAAAGGAAAGAGATCATTTTTTTTTAAACGGACTAAAAAGAAAAGTAGATCATTCTTTTTTAAACGGAGGGAGTACTAGATATTACCTTCCATTAGATCTCGAAGGCACATATTCTAATAAGAAGAAAACAACTTGCAACTTCAGTTTTGATAACTTACTACGTAAAAACTTAGGGTGTCCGATATGGAGGAAAATACTTTTCAAAAAATTATTTTTAATCTTTTTCATGTCTGGATGGTCAAAAATTACCAAAAACTTTTTTCTGCAGAAAAATAAGGAGAATGACTTTCCTAATGAACGTAGGAAAATAAGTTCCACAAGTGATATTTCATATCGAATATATTTTCTCCACTTTTTGACACACCTCATCTTCACCCCCAGAACCTTAGCCCTCGTCCCGACCACCCTACCACTCGTATCCCCTCTTTATCTTCTATGGCATTTATCAAGACAATAGACAAATATTTTTACTTATATATTGGAAAAAAAAAAAGTAAGAAATACAATCATTTTCCAAAAAAAATTTCCACACACCCTTAAGGTGGCACCTTTTCACACCAAATGCCACATAGTGTTAGAGTGGGTAAAAAGTCCCACATTGATTGGGGAATGCATTGGTGGTTTGCTTATATGGATTTGGACAATCCTCACCTCTTGAGCTAGCTTTAGGGGTTGAGTTAGACCCAAGATCCATTCTTTACATGGTATCAGAGTCAGGTCCATCCCCGTTTTGGACTTACGGTCCACGCGCCAGTGCCCGTTGGGCCTGGGTGTGAGGGGGGTGTTAAAGTAGTTAAAAAGTCTCACATTGATTGGGGAATGGACTGGTGGTTCCACGCGCTAGTGTCAGTTGGGCCTGGGCGTGAGGGGGGAGTTAAAGCGGGTAAAAAATCTCACATTGATTGGGGAATGGACTGGTGGTTTGCTTATATGGACTTAGGCAATCCTTACCTCTTGAGCTAGCTTTGGGGGTTGAGTAATGGACTGGTGGTTTGCTTATATGGACTTGGACAATCCTCACCTCTTGAGCTAGCTTTGGGGGTTGGGCAATCCTCACCTCTTGAACTAGTTTTGGAGGTTGAGTTAGGCCCAAGATCCATTCTTTACGCATAGATACTACCTTTTACATTATATGAAGTGTCATTTCTAAACTAAAATTATTATCCATAAAGAATCTTCAAAATCTATTAAGTGGAAGGTTTTCATGTCAAACTTGACCTTAACAAATCTAATTGGCTTCAACTATTATTATTATATTCCATTAAGAAAAAATTAAAACATATTTATTTTACGTAACACGCCTAAGATGAGTTGACAGGTCCCATTTTAATTTTACTTAGTGGGGAAAACCCCTTTTGTTTTGATGCCGTAGTAATCACTTCAATAATCTTTTACTAATTTTTCAACCTTATAATAACCAAAAAGTAAATCTTCTTAATTTCTTTTTGGATTGTCTTCCTCAAAACCATCAACACAAAAGTAATTATTATCATATAATACTTTTTTCTGTTTTAATTTGTTTGGGCTAGTTTGATTTAGCACAAAGTTTAAAAAAAATAAAAAAAAAGATTTAAATTAAAGATATATTAAATTTATCATAATATTCTTTAATGTTGTGATCTTAAACATGAATATGAAAAGTTGAATTTAAAAAGTTACAAAAAAAAAAAAAAAATCATTGTTCCTTTTAAAAATAGACTAAAGGAAAGTAGATCAAATAAATTAAAATGAATAGTGTATTATTGTTCTTTTTTAACTTTTTCAAGTAAAGTATAGTACCTTATCTTACGTAGTTGGTATTTGGAAATATTATCCTAAATTCTTGGACTAAAAGCATCAAATTCTTTAAATTAAAAAAATGGAAACCGTATAATCCTATTGAGTAGACAGCCAAAAAAAGAGAAAACATAAACACTTTCAACCAGTAAAATCAAAGATGAGAGCTTAGTTGACAATTATTTAACTACTATTTACACGTATTTAAAACATTTGCTACCATTTTTTATAACAAAATTAGTGCCTTTTGTGATCTTGAAGAGATGTCAATAGTTGTTACTTAATTATCATTATGCTTTGATCAGTCATAATTTGTTTTTTGTTTTTCGGTACTCGGTACCAATATCAATTGGAATTTGACTTAATTCAAATTTGCATATTGTAGGGTTATTTTTTTTTAAGACAGAGCTTCAATAAGAATTTTTCTATTTTCAGAATTTAAACTTGAAATTTTTAATTAAAGATAGAATAATTTCAATCATCTCATCCGTTGAAATTTTTAATTAAAGATATACTATAATAATTTCTCATCTCACCATAACTCACGTTGATACTGAGTCACTATGTTGCTCCCTCTCTCCATAGCCAGATAATTGTCCACTATCAAAAAGAGATACAATTAATAGTTGAGAATTTTTGTTTTAAAAAAAATTAACACTAGAATTTGGAGTATGATGGTTCAAGTATCTAAAGTTCTTAACATCCAAGTTTTTCTCAGTTGAAGATAATACGCCCTCCGTTTTGAAATAAATAAATTATTTGATTTTAACACACAAATTAAGAAAAAAGCATCAAAGATATAAATTCGAATTTCAGTAATTATATAAAATGTCAAAATTTTCTATAATTAAACTAGATCTAAACTGTCGGAATTTATGTTATTTGCCCTATAAATTAACTGATCTCAACACCATCGTTATCAGAGAGAGAGAGAGAGGAACCTAAACTCATGTCAACATGGAATCATGGGAAATTTAGGACAAAAGCATGGAATAATGTTGTCATATGGTAAGTTTAGGATCTAATAATGCTAATTAAGTCCAAAAGGTTCCTCTTTCCACTAATTGCGGTTCAATTTGGGTTCGTGCACTAAAAAAATATAATCAACTCAGGATTATCTTGCATTTTTAATTAGGGCATAAGTTAGGAAATACAATATCATGAAACATCAACCCAAAACCAACTACCATGGTTATTAATGCAACTTGTAAGTTGAAGTCCAAATCTAGGAATTTCTTTTAATTTTCAAGATAAGTTGATGTAGTCTTATACTATTAAATAAATAAATCTCACTTTCTTTAATAAATTGAAAACCTCAACTATATTGATTAATTTAGAGTTAAAGGGCCAGAAATACATTTAAACTATCTTAATTTTTCGAGTTTCATATTTGAACTTTTCAATTTGTTGAATAATAAGGTGTGTTTTGACCCTTAGAAGTCGTATGGTTAAAAGACAAGTTATAATGAATTTAGTTATATTAGAATTAATTATCCGATCTTGATATTAATTTTTATTGACTATTTGATTTGTATATTAAAAATAATATGTATTGTATAATTTTTAATAATTTTTTATTTGTATAAATATTCTTCACCTTATTTAAATTCTTATATTTTCTTTTATAAAGCTTCAGTTATTCATTCTTATATTTTTCAACTTAATTTAGCCAAATATATTGATTCCATATTGCCCCAGAGCGAAATTTTTAATGTTAGCTGCCTCTCAGAGCGTAACTAGTAATTTTATCATTTTAACTATTTTGTTTCAGAATAGGTTATTCCGATATTACTATTCCACTTAAGGATAAGAATAACTTGTTCTAGTACTAATTACAGCCTATTTGGAATTGTTTTTTCTAAAAAAAATAAATACTTTTTATGAGAAAAAATTATTTTTTTGAAAAAGAAAGATGTTTGATAAACTTGCAAAAGTATTTTTAGAAAGAAACAGAAGAAGTTTTTCGAGAAGCAAAAAAATTCTGATTTTCAAAGGAAGTAGAAGCGAAAAATTAATTTTATTATGACAATAATATCTCTATCACTTATACATACACATATATGTGTATTATGCATTTATCCTTATTAATTAATTAACATATTTTATAAGATTTGATTTTCAAATTTTATACTTCATATTTACATCATAGTTTTTCATTTTATTCTATGATTTATATATTATGATTTTGTTGATCACTCATTTTCTATAAATAAAATTGAAAAAATTTCATTAATGATGATAATCGAAGAATATATAATTCTTTATTTTTGTTATTATGATAATAAATGAAAGATGAATCACGTTGCAAGATCAAATGGTATTTTGGCACCACTTATAAATTGTTTCTCGAATATTTAATTTTAAATAAACTCATAAAAAGTGACATATTTGTTATCATGTGGTGAATTTTTTTCATATGTGGTGATTTAGTTTATCAAATAATTTTTAAATTCACTTTTGTTAGAGATTCTTAAGTAATATTTAATTTTTTTAAGCGATATATCATTATTTGATATTTTCTTAATGTATCTATGTATATAAATATTGATTGAAAATTTATGGTGAGTACTTTTTAATTAAATAAAAACAAAATTTTAATTAAAGATATTATAATAATTTTAAAATAATTTTTTCTATTAAATGATTTTAGTAGTAAAAGTCTATTGATACGTGTCTTTTTTTATCATTTAACTCTCAAAAACATTTTTTTGAAAAAAATTATCCAAATACAATCTGTTTAACAAAAAACACTTTTCTAATAAATTTACCAAACAAAAATTATTTTTTTCAAAATCACTTTTCTTAAAAGTTATTTTATAGAAGTGCTTCTCAAATAAGCTATTTTCATACAACAATTCCAAACCAGCTCTAAGCAATCTTGAAATAATTAATTTGAGTCTTTGTAGCGAAACAAGGAATTAAAGGACCTTTATTTTGGCTTTTATTCTCTGTAGGTTTATAGCATGCTAAGCCAACTACGAAAGACATTTTATGTTTCTTTTTGTTGTTCGACATAATTATTCGATCAAATTTTAGAAGAAAATAAATACTTTTGAGAAGTAGCAAAAATTATTATTGAAAAGCTAATAAAAAATAAGTTTTTCTGAAAAAACATTTTTATCGAAAATGCATTTAAAAATACTTTTAAAAACCCTCCATCCTCAACCTCTGGTTAAGGGTGGAGGGTTCGACCCTAGGTATGGAGAAAATTCTGTTGGGAGCGCTGCCACCTTAATGGGTCCTGTAACGCGCGATCCGAATTAGTGGAGGCTCTAATATGGGCACCAAACACCGAATGAGAAATTAAAAAAAAAATACTTTTAAAAACCTGTGGGACACTAATTATTACTCAAAAATATTTTGTTTAAATTTATTAAACATAAACTTTTCTCGCCTCAAAAGGTTTGCCAAACAAGTTTTAATTATTTAACTTTTCCAAGTTTAGCCAAACATATTTGAATCTAAAGTAATAGTTAACCTTGAGATTAATGATTTGACACGACTGCACATTTCATCTATATTTTTTTCTTAATTAATATTAATATTTCATAATGACAAGCGCCATTAGCACAAACAAAAGCTAAACTCCAGGCAAGTGGCAACCGACACTTCAATTTTAAAAAGGAAATGGTTAATTTTGAATATATCCAATGAAATTTGGGAATATAATTTATTGGTTTCATTTTATTTTTAAAAATCATATCAAATAATATCAATTTTAACAAATTCAAATAAAAAAATAATTTATATAGTCAGTTTAGCGACAATAAATAATATACTTAGTGTCATTAATAAATGACTCTGGAAACTGAAAAGATAAAATGTACGCAGACCTCTTTCCAATCTTTATGGAATAGAGAGGTTGAATTTGTCTTTTCGATAACTCCTCGACGACTCAAAAAGAAGTCTAATTAAAGAAGGATTGAAAAAAAAAAAAAAAAGCAATCACAAAATAGTAAAATAAATAATGCAAATAAAATAACAAATAATATAAATTAATAAATAAGATATTATGTCATATGTGAATACTACATAGAACTACTGAATAATGCGAAGATAAGAACAGGAGACTAATTTCCTACCTTTTCCACATAAATATATCACGACACACACTACTAAAAAAAAAAAGGAGAAAATCTATTAAAAAAATTGACCACAATTGGTTGGTTTTTCCCAATTTTCGACCATAAAACCGATCAAAGTGCTTGATCAGTAAAGTAGTGGTAGTTTTTAAAAAAAACGACCACTTGTGGTCATTTTTTTTTTAAATATATATATATTTTTAAAATTCATTATTATTTTATTAAAATTAGAAAAAATAAATTAAAAAAAAACGACCACAAGTGGTTGTTTTTCTAAAAAAAATTTTAAAAAAAATAAAAATCAACAAATGGTCCAACATGCAATACAACAACAACAATAACAACAAAAAACCAAATGTAAATACTTTTAAAAGTGTACAACACATACAAAATGTCCAACAAAAGTGAAAGTATAAAAACAACAATAATAGTTTCAAAAGTGTACAAACTACAACAAAATGTCTAAATTCAAAGTACAACACACACAAAAGTCAAAAAACTAAAAGTCATCTTCATCGAATTCGTCCTCGTCTTTCATATCCTCATCTACGCTGATATCATCCAGGGAGGGTAGACCTTTTGCAGCCCGAACTGCATCACCAGGACACGGAGGAATAATCCCTGTAGTCTGAATGAAAGAGCTGAACTGCTCCGGCAGCATCCTGATTTGTAATAATATTTCCTCCTCCTTCTTCTGCAACCTCTCTCTCTGTTCAGCAAGTTCTTCAGTGAGTTTAGAAATCGTATTTTTCTAGTCTTTCAATGGTTTCTCTGTCAACTGAAGAGCTAGAGTATGCAGGGCCGGACGAACAACTAATATTCTCGCCAAAATTTTTTTTGTGGTATCCGTAGTAATGACCTCTAACGCAGGACTCACAGCTTTTTTCCATAACTCCTCTACATGTTTGAGTAGTGGGTCACCCTGACTTTCAGAAGGTTGAGTACTACGATACTCATTAATGAGTTGCGTATATTTATCCTATATTCAAAGCAAAGTTAAAATTAAAAGTCAAAAAATATTAAAGTACTTATAATTGAATAATATCAACTTTGAGAAAAAGATTCATAAATTCAATATTTGTTTCTTACATAGGCAGCTTTTGCCCGAGGTTCGACCCAGACATCTTCATCAGCCAGGTTCTTTTTCTTTTTCAGATGAGTCTCCTCGAATAGCTCAGCGTGTGGTATGCTCCTACCCTTTTCTTTTTCCTGCATATGAAAAAATTATCAATGTTCAAATAATAAAAAATTTAAATAGAAACAAACAATTAAAACTGTAAAAGTTACATACCATTTTTTCCTCCACAGCAATAATACTTTTGGCACCCGCAATATGTAAGGTGTCACCCTTGGATGATGCCCGGGCTTTCTTTCCTTTGTCCCTCAACAATTGGTATTCTTCGCTATTCCAATAGCGAATATACTGTTTCCATAAGGATTCACTAATCCAGTCAGGTCGTACCAAGTTGGTTCGGGCATAATTCAATAGACCGTTAAATCAGAATCTACATTTTCTGAAAAAGTTCTGCTTTATAAGATATGCATTCGTATCATTCCACTATTAAAATTTCTACAACAAAAATAAAAATATAATATTCAACCTTTTGTTCTAACAAAGTGTTAAGTAGTCAATAAGTTAAATTCTTACATTAAATTCTTGAAACATTCTTTTTCTGTCAATTTCTGGAACCTTTTGCCAACTGGTCCAGTAACCGTCGAAGTTCGACAAATGCATTTTCTCGCAATTTATCCAACTCCAGTATCCGGCCTAAACCTACAACACAAGATCAAACAGTGATTTCATATAGCATAATAATATACTAATGAAAAATGAACAATGTTATTATATTTAGAAATCTTACCCTTTCGCATATGGAACAAAATAATGCCTTTTAGAATTATCTCTGTCTCCTGGTTGCATATCAAGTAATGGTAGATGTACTGGCGTGGGCGGATTTGAAGCACCCGATGGAGTGCCTCCAAACTGAAGATCCGACAACCTAGCTGATCTAGCAAAATCACTGTTCGAAGCTGCATGACAGCTACAGGAGGATATCGATGATGGTAGATGACAGGATGTGCCAGCGGCCGTCCGATAGTACTGTGATGGTCGTGGCATGGTGATAGGAGAAGATTGGGTTGGTGTAGACCCATGAAGTGGCCCCACATGCGTAGGAGTAGGAACCTAATGCTGAGACGACCTAGAATATGAGGGTTGTGCTGTCGTGTCAGCAAACTGACCCTCAGATATATGAATACTTGTCGGTTGTCTATAAGGCGGAAGTTGTCTTTTTCTTTTTGGTTTCATAAGATCAACTTTTCCCTTACCTTTGTCACCTCTGGATGACATATAAATTATGTAAAGTTAACAAGTAGTTAGTTCCTACAAAATGAATATATAAGAAAACATTCCTAGAAACTAATCTCAAGTTACTAATTCACATTTCAAATCGCTCCAACAACACGAGATAAATAAGAATACTTTTATTACTATATAAATTGTGGAAAAGTGAAAACAACAATCTTAAACAGTATATTACATATCAATCTTAAACAAAAAACATAAAGGTAAACATATAGTACAAAGCATAAAGACATCAATACATAATAAATACAACCTACACAACTAATCCTTCTTTATGAAGACTCTCCACTAAACTATTCACCCTCTTTGGAAGTTTCCTCATCTCCTACCCACTCAGCCTCTTCTTCCGCAATATTAACTTCTTCAAATATATTTTTTGGGTGATTCAAACTATCTACTATGTCAACATCTACTAGCTGGTGATCAATCTACATTTTATTTTGAAATGCAATTATAACGACCCAATTTTCTGGAACCGAAATGTCACACGGTGCTCATGATCCTGAAGGACCACAAGCTAACCCTTTACTGATATCTGTACCTGAGCACTACATATTATAGAGAATAAATGCGAAAACTGGCCATAAGGATCAAAACATCTAAAAATACTTAAAATTGAAAACTGAATACTGATACATCTGTCCGAAAAGCCTCTACACTGTCTGAACTGTGGAGTTGATGGGACATGTCCCCAACTAACTCCGTCTACTGAAAATAAACAGTATGATACGATAATAATAAAAATAAGGATCATCATCGACTGAAGAGGACTCACTGCTATGTCTACTGCTACTAACTGGGACTGAGCTGTTAAGGGTACTTTGGATCCCGTGCCTCTGAACCTATGGTGTCAAATAAAACACCATAGTGCAAATGCGTCAGTACGGGAATGTACCGAGTATGAAGATGATGCAAGGGCTTATGCATGAATAATTACTTAACTGAATAATCATGAGAATACTGAATGAGGACATATGCATAAATGCACAAACCATAACTGAAAACATCATAACTCGAAGTACTGAAACTCGGATACTGCTTTACTGACATCTGAACTCACTACTAACACCTAAGATACTGAACACTGGATCATCTGATAATGATAACTGAGTACTGGAGTTGAAATCAGTCTTAGCTAGTGAGTGATCTCAAAAACTGATGATACTAAAACTGATTAACTGAATCTACTCATATCAATAACTGAATTCTGAGCTTTCTAATCTCGACTGACTGCATCGGAGATCAAACCTCTCTAACAGATGATTCTGAAATATACTATCAATGATAAGAAAAGATTATATCTGAGATCAAACCTATCTAGCGGAAGATCTCTGAATCTAATAATGAGAATAATCTCTGAATCTGAGAATGAGATCAAGCCTATCTGACGGGTGATCTCTGGATCTGATAATAAGAATACTCAACTGAATTTGAGACTGAGATCAAGCCAAACTAGCAGGTGATCTCTGGATCTGATAATGAGATTACTCAACTGAATCTGACACTGAGATCAAGCCTATCTAGAGGGTGATCTCGAGATCTGATAATGAGATTACTCAACTAAATCTGAGACTGAGATCAAGCCTATCTAGCGGGTGATATCTGGATTTGATAATGAGATTACTCAACTAAATTTAAAACTGAGATCAAGCCTATCTAGTGGGTGATCTCTGGATCTAATAATGAGATTACTCAACTGAATCTGAGATTGAGATCAAGCCTATCTAGCGGGTGATCTCTGGATATGATAATGAGATTACTCAATAACTTTATATGGGATCATGACTATCTAGTGGGTGGTCCATGAATCTATGGAACTATATGAGTTCCTCACTGAGATAGATGACTATATTTGATAGTTCTGATTTTTGAGTTCTTTTCTGAAGACAAATACTGAAACTGTAACTTTGGGAGTGCTCACTTAATCGACATACCCCGAATCTGAACTGGTGAGGTCCAAACTGTAACCCCAGCTGGAAGGGTGTCAATATCGTGCCACGGGTAAAGACCTCAACTCTGGTCAAGCCTCTCTAATAGGTGACCCTCACAGGAAGTCAAGCCTAAGGTAGTGTAATAGTCAAGCCTTTTTCTAACGGGTGACTCCTGCATCCTGCGTTGGTTACGCAGTTCTGAAGTTTAGGGATTGCTCCTAATGACTCTGTCTCTCTAACGAGGAGCCTCCATCCCTGCACTCGTTCGGTGCTAGCTCTTACTCCCAACTGAAAGACTCTGAACTGATCCTTAACTAAACTTAAACTGAGTTGAATCTGATGCTGATCATGTTTCTCGAATGATCTGACTAAGTTAAGCTGAATTCACTTGGCTTTGTATCTGACGGAATATTACTGAATCTCGTTATCTGACTAAATGATATTGAGCTCTGAAAAGATTACTCGAATACTACTAGATCTGAGTTAAGTACTGAACTGAGGCTAGAATATTAGCGATACTGAGATTACAGAGATTACGTAAGTTCTGTATCTATTTGAGAGTACATAGTTCTATAACTCACTGAATTATAAGAATCGTGGCTTGACTGAGATTATCGTGAAAACTGATACTGGCTCTAGACTGCAGCTAAAGTGTCAGATATAAATACCTCCAGGACTCGATAACATAAAAGTAAACATAACCATTCACCATCACAATCACTAAAGTATCTCCTCAAGTATTTTGGAATCATAAACATGTAATAACATAGGGAGACTTGTTATTGGCTCATACTCCTTTCGACAAGGTCTTGCATCAAACACTTAGCATGTATTAAAGTCTTAGCATGTATCGAAGAGTACATAGCTGGGGGAACTTCATGCTATCATGTCACAATTTATTCACTTAGACTTTTCAACAAACACTTGGCATGCATGGGCTTGCACACAATTGAGAATTTCTAGTCAACATGTTATAATGGCTCTAATTCCTTCACATATGCATTTTATCAAACATATGAGGAGCATGCTTTTCTTATTCAATAATGTCTGCACTAAATTGACATGAACACATCACTTAACAAGCAACTTGAAGAGGGTTTATCATGAACATCACAAGAATATCACATACTAGGGTCAAAGCTTGAAAACCTTGCAAACAAACATGAATCAAAACTCAATAATAGCATGAACATCAATTTCAACACACATGAATCATGAAAACCCATAAACATAAAATCTTTGAATTTTTTAAAAGGGTTCTTGAGCTTCTTGGATGAAAAGGACCCAAGAATCAACATCTACATACCTTAGGAAACTCTTTCTTGAAGGCTCATGGAGAGATTCTTGATTTCTTGATTTCTCTTGATTTTTCTTGAAGAAGAAAGAAGGTTTTTGATTTTGTAGAACCCTAGTTTTTTATGTTAAAGATGAAGAATAAAATTGTGAGCCTTCATCGGATATAAATTGGGACTGCGACGGTCGAAGTGAGGGTCCGTCGCTAGGTTTGACGGTCTGTCGGATCGTCCGTCATACATTGGCCAAGATGAGGTTACACTGCCTCAGCGCGACGGTCCCAGCGATGGTCCGTCGTAGCTTCGATGGTCCGTCATCCTGGCCGTCGCACTTGGGCGTCACTGCCTTGGTTGCGACGGGATGGGAAACGGTCCATCGCAAGCTTGACGGTCCGTCAACCCGGTCGTCGCACCTGTGCGGTTCCGACTGCATTCAGTAAAACGGCCATAACTTCCTCGTCCGATGCCGAATTTTGACGAAATTGGTATCGATGGAAAGATTATTCAATGCTCTACATGACAAAAAGTCGATATTAGGGAAATTATACATGGATCAAAATATTTCTCACTTGGAAAGACATTTCTCACCCTTTTAGGACCAGATTTACGCTTCACTTGACACGCTCTAAGGCTCAGACTACGAGAGAATTTTGTAGGGTCTTACAGCAGTCTAAAACATATTCTAAACTTTCACCCGTCCTATAGGCTTTGTTTTGATTACAGCCCACCAATTAGACTTATCACTGCACAATAGATAAGGAGCATAATACACTTGTCTAGCATTTTATGCTAGAACAAATGGATCGTAAACAGGATATGACCTATTTTGCTTCACTTCAATGATGTTGTGCTCTTTATGTAATCTTGTGCCTCTTGTAATTGCATCAAACCACTTACATAGAAAGAGGATAATTTTTTTATTGGAAAACCAGCATACTCCAGTTCTAAGATCTCGTGTATGATGCCAAAGTAATCAACATCATCATCACCCTAAACCCAAACACCACTATTATTTGTTTTCCTTATTCAAGAGTATTGTTCGGTGAAAAATTTAAACTTATTTACTGTGTAATGGGATATTGCATGAGCTTCAACTGGACCCAAAAATGTATCTCTCAGGAGCTGATCGTATGCAACTGTATTTGGTGACAGGTGTACCAAAAATATCATACATATATATATGTTAGTTGAGGAATATGTAATTATTTAAAATTTGTAGAAATATTAATACACTTACGAACCTCATATTTAAACCATGTTGCAAAGGATGCATACACTTGATTTTTATGGAAATGAGTCTTAAATGAACTGAAGATCCAACATGCAAAACACAATTAGTTTCCTCAAGGGGATAAGAAAATAAATAAGATATGTTAAACTTTTAATCTCCTAACTTCAGAAAGGGCTCAACTTCCGGGAAATTCAGTAAGACATACAAAGTTGTTGATTTACGCTCCGTGAGAGTGAGTCAGCGACGTATGATCTTTTTAGCCTTACAATCAGATTGATTAAAAATTGATATCGGTTACCAATGAGGATCATTCACATCATCCTGATGACGATTCGGTCGATTTCTTGAACAAGCAACTTCATCACAAAAGTAGTATGAACAAAATTAAAACATCTCTCTTACAAGATATGCCTCAACTATAGAGCCTTTCATCCTATTTTTGTTTTTGGCACCCTTTTTCAATTTTCCAATTGCCCTGCAGAATCTTAGGATTAGATGTTTACTATATTTAAAAAAGATATGTATGAATTTAAATATGTTGCAATTGCTTACCGTTTGAATGAATACATCCACCTAGTTTGAACTGGACCTCCTAGCCGAGCTTCGTTCATAAGGTGAATGGGAAGATGTTCCATCACATCGAAGAACGCTCGCGAAAAAAATTTCTCCAGCTAGTTGGTGATAACAACAATATTACTTTTCATTCGCGTAAGATTTTCTTCATTTAATGTGGTGGCACATTAGTCTTTAAAGAACAAACTGATCTCTATTATTGGTTTTCATATGTTTTCAGGTAAACCAATAAAATCAATTGGAAGTAATTGTTTCATGAAAACATGATGATCATGGCTTTTCATTCCATGTAAGATTCCTTGCATCATATCAACCCTCTTTTCCAAATTTGAGGCATATTCATCGGGCATCCTTAAACTTTGGACCCACTCGTATATTTAACGCTTTTGGTCCAACTTGAATGTAAAACTAGCCTTGGGCTTAAGAATATTGCCATTGGGACCCTCCTGTAAGTGTAATTCTCTGTGTTTGCAATATTCTGGTAACTCAAGTCTGGTCATATGATTATCCTTTATTTTACCGGTGACATCCATAACTGTATTGAACAAGTTGTCAAAATAGTTCTTCTCAGTATGCATGACATCAACATTATTTCTAAGTAAATTATCTGGCCAATATTCTAATACCCAAAATATACTCTGCTTAGTCCAGTATGCGAAACGCCATATCCATCAAGCCTGTACAATGGTTCTTCGCTGGCTTTAGGCAAATCCTGAACTATCTCCTAGATGTAATGACCAGACAGCCTTGGCGGTGGACCATCATATTCCCTTCTATTCCTTCTTACTGCATTTTTGAGTCTCCTAAATTCATGATCAGGTGGCAAGAAACAACGATGACAATCAAACCATGAATTTTTCCTGTCATGTCTCAATGTGAAAGATTTTGTTTTTCCATACGGTATGGACAAGCCAGCTTTCAAGCTGTCATCCATCCAAACAACATTCCACAAGCAGAAAAATCATTAACAGTCCATATTAGATATGCACGCAGATTGAAATTCTGTTTAAGTGAGATGTCCCAATTTTTAACCCCCTCATGCCATAAAATTTGAAGTTTATCGATCAAAGGTTGCAAGTAGACATCTATTCTGCTTTTTGGATTACGCAGGCCAGGAACAACACAATTCAAAAATATATAGGGACTAGTCATCAACATTTCAGGAGAAAGATTATAAGGGGTGATAAATACAGATCAACGTGAATATGGCGCAGCACCAACTGAAAAAAGGAGAGAACCCATCCGCACATAATCCCAAACGAATATTTCGTGGCTTAGCTGCAAAATATGGATATGTTGCATCAAAATGCTTACAAGCCTCTCCATCAAATGAATGACACATAACACCAGTGGGCCTTCTATTTTCATTGTGTCATCCCATATGAGGAGATGAGCTGTTTGAAGCATACAACATCTTTAACCTTGGTATGAGAGGTAAATAATGCATCGCCTTAATAGCAATTTGATTTCCACTAGAACCACGCTTATATCAAAGGTGCTGACAAAACTTACAGGACTCTAGGTTAGAATCTTCCTTAAAGTATAACATGCAACCATTTTCACAACAATCAATTCTAACCGAGGAGAGACCGATCTTTGACACCAATCTTTTTGCCTTATAGAAAGAATGAGGAACCTCCAAGACGGGGTCAACTAACTCTTTAATAAGGTCTATCATTGAGTCCATTCCTCCATCAGCAATATTCCAGTCAGATTTATTACTTAATAAACTAACAGCAACAGACAAACGAGAGTGCAAACACTCATCAAACAAAGGATGACTAGCAGCATGCAATTGTTCATAGAATTTTTCCGCTTTGCTATTCGGAACATCTTCGACATATTTTCTAAATTTGCCCCCGCATTGCATCCCAAAAGCTTCGTGCACCATTTCTGTCATCCTAGTATCTTGATATTCATTATGCCCTGTAGACCTACTACTTTCTCTAACAACAAAGTTATTTTGTGCAACATCACTATGAATACCACGCAATCTTAAAAAGTCCTCGTGAAACGCCCTTCTATAAAGATGTTCCTTTACATCTTATTGATTTACAAGATTTATACCATCACATCTAACACAAAGACAACGAATAGCCCGAAAATGTGTCCGAACATTAAGTGTCTTAGCATGTTCAACAAATCTTTTGACACCTTCAACAAATTTCTTCCTAATACCCATTCTATTATCATTGTTCCGTTGATATATCCAGCTATAATCAAGTTTCATCTACACAATCAATCAGATTCAACTAATTAGATCAAGTCACAAAAATTCATTTATTACCAAACATAACCACATTAAAAAAAAATACCTTAAAAGCCCCACACGTAATAGTTTTCAACCTACCAAGTCACCAAACATAACCACATTCAACCTACCAAGTCACCTTTAAAGTCCCTACACTTAATCAGTTTCAACCTACCAAGTCACCTTTAAAGTCCAAACACTTAACCATTTTCAAGTAACTAAGTCACCAACCAAACCACATTCAAAAACAAAATCCTCTTTAAAGTCCCTACACTTAACCATTTTCAAGTAACTAAGTCACCAACCAAACTACATTCAAAACACAAAATCTCCTTTAAAGTTCCTACACTTAACAATTTTCAAGTAACTAAATCACCAAACAAACCACATTCAAAACAAAAAATTTCCTTTAAAATCCCTACACTTTAACCATTTTCAAATAACTAAGTCACCAAACAAACCACATTCAAAATAAAAAAATCCCTTTTAAAGTCCCTACACTTAACCATTTTCAAGTGACTAAGTCACCAACCAAACCACATTCAAAATAAAAAAAAAATCTCCTTTAAAGTCCTTACAACCATTTCAAGTGACTAAGTCACCAACCAAACCACATTCAAAACAATAAATCTCCTTTAAAGTCCCTACACTTAACCATTTTCAAGTAACTAAGTCACCAAACAAACCACATTCAAAACAAAAAATCTCTTTTAAAGTCCCTACACTTAACAATTTTCAAGTGACTAAGTCACCAACCAAACCACATTCAAAACAAAAAATCCCTTTAAAGTACCTATACTTAACCATTTTCAAGTAACTAAGTCACCAACCAAACCACATTCAAAACATAAAGTCCCCTTTAAAGTCCCTACACTTAACCATTTTCAAGTGACTAAGTCACCAACCAAACCACATTCAAAACAAAAAATCACCTTTAAAGTCCCTACACTTAACCATTTTCAAGTGACTAAGTCACCAACCAAACCACATTCAAAATAAAAAATCACCTTTAAAGTCCCTATACTTAACCATTTTCAAGCAACTAAGTCACCAACCCAACCACATTCAAAACAAAAAATCTCCTTTAAAGTCCCTACACTTAACCATTTTCAAGTAACTAAGTCATCAACCAAACCATATTCAAAACAAAAAAAAAAATCTCTTTAAAGTCCCTACACTTAACCATTTTCAAGTAACTAAGTCACCAATCAAACCACATTCAAAAAAAAAAAAAAAAATCTCCTTTAAAGTCCCTACACTTAACCATTTTCAAGTAACTAAGTCACCAACCAAACCACATTCAAAACAAAAAATACCTTTTAAAATCCCTACACTTAACCATTTTCACGTGACTAAGTCACAAACCAAACCACATTCAAAACAAAAAATCCTCTTTAAAGTTTCTACACTTAACTATTTTCAAGTAACTAAGTCACCAAACAAACCACATTCAAAACAAAAAATTCCCTTTAAAGTCCCTACACTTAACCATTTTTCACTAACTAAGTCACCAACCAAACCACATTTAAAACAAAAAATCCCCTTTAAAGTCCCTACACTTAACCATTCCAACCAAACCACATTCAAAAAAATAAATTCCTTTAAAGTCCCTACACTTAACCATTTTCAAGTAACTAAGTCACCAAACAAACCACATTCAAAACAAAACATCCCCTTTAAAGTCCCTACACTTAACCATTTTTAAGTAACTAAGTCACCAACCAAACCACATTCAAAATAATAAAATCCCCTTTAAAGTACCTACACTTAATCATTTTTAAGTGACTAAGTCACCAACCAAACCACTTTCAAAACATAAATCTCCTTTAAAATCCCTGCACTTAACCATTTTCAAGTAACTAAGTCACCAACCAAACCACATTCAAAACAAAAAAATTCCTTTAAAGTCCCTACACTTAACCATTTTCAAGTAACTAAATCACCAAACAAACCACATTCAAAACAAAAAATCCCCTTTAAAGTCCCTACACTTAACCATTTTCAAGTGACTAAGTCACCAACCAACCCATATTCAAAACGAAAAAATATGCTTTAAAGTCCCTACACTTAACCATTTTCAAGTAAGTAAGTCACCAACCAAACCACATTCAAAATAAAAAATCTCCTTTAAAGTCCCTACACTTAACCATTGTCAATTGACTAAGTCACCAACCAAACCGCATTCAAAACAAAAAATTCGCTTTAAAGTCCCTACACTTAACCATTTTCAAGTGACTAAGTCACCAAACAAACCACATTCAAAATAAAAAAAAATCCCTTTAAAGTCCCTACACTTAACCATTTTCAAGTAACTAAGTCACCAACCAAACCACATTCAAAATAAAAAAAATCTCCTTTAAAGTCCCTACACTTAACCATTTTCAAGTAACTAAGTCACCAACCAAACCACATACAAAACAAGCAACAACAAGACCAACAAGATGTCAACAACAATGCTAATGAATCGAACAAGGCCACACACGGCTTCACTAAACTTCAATATGAACAATAACAAGACTTCATTATAAGAAAATAAAGAGAAATCAACTTACCTTTTCTTGGCCTAAATTAAAGAGAAAGAGATAAGCGGTCACTTGTAGAATAGCAAAGCAATTCTTTTTCTGAATTCGAATTCTGTCAAACAATAAAATTATTAGAAAGAATAATCTTTGGCTTAAACAATTGCAACAACAATTTAGTAAAAGCTATCACATTTATGACTTTCCTTTCGACTAACAACAACAATGGCGCATGAGTTTAAAATCTTGCACCATTAGCCCTCGAAAATATCTTGTTTATAGAAAAATGTAAAAACTAAAATAATTTACAAGAAATGAAACAAGCAAAAGTAATGAAACATAACCATACTTACTCGTCAACAATTCAACATCCTAATGAAACACAAAATCAAACTCAACACAAATTTAAAAAACCCAAACAATAAAGCTCTGCTAATTCGAGCTTCTAGTGAAGCTTAAAGTTAAAATCAACACAAATTTGACCAACAAAATAATAAATCTCGGACAACTCAAGCTTCTAATGAAAAATTTCCAAATCAAACAACAATAATATAGAATCACAGTATGAAATCTTTACAATTTCTCAGACAACTCAAGCTTCTAATGTGTGTTAGTCGAAACGGGTAGTTAAGAGAAGAAGGGAACAACGTACTTGTGAGTGTGGAGTCGCAGGAGGTAGATTTGCTGTCGCCGGAGGAGCTGTGTATGTGTGTCGTACGCACTCTGTGTGTGTGTTTTGCGAGTTGTTTGTGTGTGTGTTAGGGTTGTTTGTGTGTGTTTTGTTGTGTTTTGGGTTTAATATTTAGATGGGTATAGGTCGGGTCGGGTCGGGTCGATTGAAATTAAATTTTATTTTTATTTTCAAAAAACCGACCACATGTGATCGGTTTTTACAAAATTATTTTCGAAATAAAATATGTGTTCAATTTATTTTAAAAAAAATTACTATCGAAAAACTATTAATGCGTATAAATTAAAATTAATAAATTAACATTAATTTTTAACAAATTAAAATTATTGATTAATTAAATTTTAAATACGATATTATATGTATATGTGGTCGGTTTTTACAAAATTATTTTCAAAATAAAATATGTGTTCAATTTAATTTTAAAAAAATTACTATTGAAAATTTATTAATGCGTATAAATTAAAATTACTTTTTAACAAATTAAAATTATTGGTTAATTAACTTTTAAATACGATAAAATATGTATATATATGTACCTCGTAATACAGTGTGTTACTATCAGATAAATTATTGATTACTTGTCTTACGGTATTACAACTTCAACAATACATGCGTGTCTACATTGACACAAAATAGTATATCTATTTCCTCAATAGTATGATATCAACGTATTATTCAAGTTATTTTAATATATCGATTCAGTTATCTAACTTTTGATTACTCATTCGTCACTACACGAGAAATACCTATATATAAATATATTTGATTGGCTATCATCTTTCAAATATGTACTAAATACATCACATACACGATTTTACTACCTCATAATAATATACAACGTAATATAATGCGACGTATTTCGTATACATACTTTGACGAGTTATCGATTAATTTGACTAGCTTACATTAATATCTCATCAACGTACAGTATATTATTACTTCGATCATTTCAAATCAAGGTATTCATTATTTTTTGGTAGATTCTGCTAGTTTTTTTATGTCATTATACCTTCACTACATATTATGTATATATACTATACATATATACCTATACATACACACTATCTAATATATATATCAATTTCTAAATACGTACTATATATACGTACACGAGTATATTACCCCGTAATATAATGCGACATATTTCGTACGCATACTTTGATGAGTTATCAATCATTTTGACTAACTTACATTAATATCATATCAACGTACATTATATTATTACTTCGATCTTCAATAGTATCATATATATGAATGTATTATTCAAAATATTTTGATATATACATTCAGTTATCTAGTTTTCGATTACTGCATACGTCACTACACGAGATATATGTATATATACATATATTTAATTGTCTATCAGCTTTCAAATACGTACTATAAACATCAAATACACGATTTTACTATCTCATAATAATACACAACGTATTTAACAAATACTCAAATGGATTATCGATTACATTATCTTATGTCATTAATATACCTTCACTGTACAATATGTGTATATATATATATATACCTATACATACACACACATATACACACTATCGACTATATCAAATTCTAAATACGTACTATATATATCACATACGTACACAAGTATATTATCCAATAATATAATGCGATATGTTTCTTATACTTACTCAGATGAGTGATCAATTAATTATATTTGATTAGCTTAATATAATATTAGGTTTTGACTACATTGTTCATCAATCGATCACTAGATAATATATATATTCTACTACATGTATATAATTATTGGTCACTAAAAATTATTTATTTATTTTAGTTTCAAAATCGACCACAAGTAGTCGATTTTTAAAAAATATTTTTTAAGAAAATAAAAATAAAAACTGACCACTTGATAAAAAAAAAACAAAAAAAAAAACGACCACTTGTGGTCGGTTTTTTAAAAATATTTTCTTTTTTTGAAAAAAAATTAAAACCAACCACTATTTTTTAAAAATAAATTAAAAAATAATTTTTAAAAATCGACAACAAGTGGTTGATTTTTATTTTTTTTATTTGTAAAATAATTAATAATTAATATAAAAATTATTGAAATAGTTATTTTAAAATTTTAAAATATAAATTTAAAAAAATATATCAAAAACCGACCACTTGTGATTTTTTGTGATCGTTTTTTCAATTTTTTTAATAGTGACATAACCATCTACTATCTTTCTATCCTAATCTTCCATCTTCTTAAATTTCATCCAAAAATATAAGATGACCCTAGCCAAGTAACATCATTGAAATGATAAACTCCAAATATACAACCGACACCGATAAAAAGAAAATGGTCCATCTGCCAAGTTGTTGAGATACAAGGCATCATGGTAACTTATAACAGATTTTTTTTAAAAAAAAATATACTTCTAACTGTTGATTCCAGATCACCATATCAAATGTACTACATGTTGTTGTCATGATGAAAACGTTCCCCTACCCCCACCTCACCCCACCCCACCAAATTAATTTCGTTAAAAAGAGAGCATTTTTAATCCGAAAATAAAATGTCGAAAATAATTATGTTTTTGGAGAACCTTCAAACAACTAAGAGATCCATTTGATGAACATGAAGATTTATGCATTTTTAATCCGAAAGTAAAATATTGAAGGTAGTTCGGATCAACTAAGAGGGCGGAGGATATTTTTAACCCAAAAATTAGGGTTAACGACAATTGTAGTTTAATAGTTAAATAAAAAAAAAACTATTTTTTGTTGATGAGGAAACTTGCGGTTGCTGTTATTCGGGCAGGGTACAAAGATCATTAGTATTCTTATATGGTTTTGGATACCCCCACCCCCACCCCCCGCCCCGTCCCTCAAAATTTAGTTTTTGGGATTGAGTTAAAACCAAGGTTCATTTCTTTATCATGTATTAGAATCAAGCTCACCCAATTCATTATTTTCAATTTTGAATCTTCCGACTTATATTATCCGCGTTCTAACTTTTCAGTCTTGGCCGTGCAGAGGTGTTGTGAGTCCCAAATTAGTGGTTACAAAGGTCCTTAGTCTCTTTATATGATCTTTCACAATTTTCTCCATGATCCTATTTGAAAGATCAACTACTCAATCAACAACGACCCTTCACTTTTAAAGGTTGATATTTGAACAATTAAAGGGGTGCAAAATTAGGTACACGTACCACGTGCATGTCATATATTGATGCTTTTATTCATGACCATATATAATGGCCCCTATTGGTGCTACCGATGAATTATTCATCAATTTTAGGTCACAAGCACATGGCCAATTGGTTGTACTTTGTACCATCCACATCCCTTTATTAGAAATCTTTTGATGATGTTTTCTACATTTAGATCAACATTATTTTTTGGATCTTTTATAATTATTGTCGTTGAATATATAACCTTCATAATCAAGGGAGTAGATCCAGGGTGTCTTTGCTATTAAGGGAACATTAATTAATCTCTTCATGTGAAGTTTCATATACCATGCTGATCCTTGAATTATTAGCTAGTTGTTTAATTATTGGTTTAGGTAGGGTAATCTACTAATTTGGTTTTGGAATTTATTTATATGAAGCTAGAAGTCGTCGCATTATCCTTGTTTCTTGTTTTTCGATTTTTGTTACAATTTGTTGTTTCATATAGTTTGATTATAGTAATATTATTTTGCTATTACTTGTTATTTTTAGTACTATCGATTGTTTGTATTACTTTCAGTACTTCTTCTATAGACTGATTTTATCTTAAAGTTAAGGGTTAATTAAAAACAACCACTTTATATCAATGGTAGAAATTAGATTTGCGTATGTTCTATCCTTTTCAGACTTCACTTGGTGGGATTAATTGAGTATGTTGTTGTTGTATATATGAAGCTAGAATCCTCTCTCATTCACATGGCTTTTATTTATTTTTTGGGTTAAACAAAAATTTGTTTATATATATATATATATATATATATATATATATATATATATGTATATATATATATGTATATATAGGAGTGACTAGCATTACTGATTACTAGCATATGATTGTTCAGAGTAATATGGCTACAATTCAAAATGCATATTAATAACTGTTTTAGCCTTAATAAAAACTAGTTAGGTCCTTGTTTGCCTCCAATATTTTTAGGAAAAACGTGGGGGAACTTACCATTCACATATCTAATTGAAGGTATTATAAGAGATGATTTTCGAGAGTTACTTGGCAAAGGCGTTATGCTAGCAAGTTGATCAAGTTCAGGGGAACGGAGTTATATAATTTTTCATTTTAGTCAGAGGCAGATTCATGATTCGGACTTTTAGTGTGCCAAATAAACTAATCAATTAAATCAATCAGATTATTTATCTTTTCGGTCTATAGGATAATTGACAAATCAATTTGTCACATCCCTTTTTCGCTCGAGGAATCGAGTCGAAGGGTTTTTCCAATTAAAGTGACGGTATTGAATAGGGATTAGTTTTTGTCATTTTTTAGAGTCGCCACTTGGAATTGAGTGATGGTGTTCCAAGTCACCTTTTTGAATCCTTAATCAAAAGAAAATGACTCTTATTTGGTCTGCGAAAACAGAAGACCGGGTAAGGAATTCTATTGACCGAGAGGAAGGTGTGAGGCACCCCTCGAGTCCCGTGGTTCTAGTACGGTCACTTTTATTGACTTATCTTGACTTAAACTATTTTTATTAATTATGTTTGGGCCTAGGTTCGCTCATTTTTAATATCTAAAATTTGTCTATAACTCTTGTATTAAACTAGTGGAAATTAATTCTAATACAATTTTTGCCGAGGTGCAATATTGCATTCTCGAATTATTTTTAAACATCTCAAAAAGATGTGTACGCCGCATTCTTCATCAAGACAAAATTTATTAAACGTGAAAACTTATCTAGCATATAAAAGCATTTACTTCATTTCTTGAAAATTCGAGATCATTTTATCTTATTCATTTGATCCTTTTTCAGTCTTTATTTTGCAACGAGTTTTGGAATTAATCCGCAACTCGTCTTTCTCCCTTGCTAAATGGGTTTTTTCTCTCTTTTCTTTTCCTTTATGAATTATGGCTATTATATATCTATATAAATAAATCTTCCTAAACAGATTAATCTTATGATTGGTGAACAAAATTATATATAGGCTAAACAAAACTAATGAAAAGCAAAATAACATAATCACATGATAAAGTTAATTAATAAATTTATATTTAATAAAATTATCATAACGAAATTAACAGCAACAACAAAGAAGAAAAAAATGATCATGTGTTACATTTAACAAAATTTCCATAACTAAACTAACATGAATATATATATATATATATATATATATATATATAATCATGTAAGCTTTTTTTTTTTTAATTATACTACTGCTTTTTTTGTTTTGTTTTTGGCCTACTTTTTTATTTCTCAAAATTCCGTTCTTTTGTTTTTAACTCTCTTGGTCGGTTTTTTTTTTTTTTAAAAAAAAGAAAACTACAAATCATTACTCTAAATCAATGAAAGGAAAGATAGAAAAAAAAAAAAACCTTTATTCTTAACATGTTATGTTTTTCATTTCATTTTCTTTTTCTTTTTTGTTTTTGTTTTTGTTCTTGCATGCATGCATTCATGAGTCATTAAATGTGATCTTTAACATAACTATGTACTAAATGCATGTCAATTAACACAATTTTACATATTAAAACACAAATAACTTTAAAGATCATTTCATTTAAAATTCAAAATCAATCTAACTAACATTATTTCGAAAACAACATACGAATTACAAATTAAGACATAAAGCATGAATTACAAAAAAAATAATAAATTAAACATACTAAATAATAGAAGAAGCCATTGAAATAAATTCATTCACAATTCGATTTATAACAAAAACTTATAAAATAAATAATACGAAATTTGATACCTGTGTGATGAATTAAAACCGGAAAAAAAAAATATCGTCATCGAAAACTCAAACGGGGACCCGACCTCAACTATTTGAAACACTTTTCTTTTCTTTCTTTTTTTGTTTTTTCTCACTATTTCTTGTTTTCACTCACTGTTTCTTGTTTTCGGTCCTTTTTTTTTCTAAGTGTTTTTCTTTTCCATTTTTTTTGTCTTAGTTTTGGTTTATCTCCAGTTTTTTTTTTTCGTGAGTTTCATTTTTCTTTTGTCATATGTTATGTGTGTTGTGTTATATAGTTATGTAGGAGGGGGGAAATTGAAGGAGTTGGAGGGAAAGTTGGGGTGGTTTGGGGTAGTTTAGGATAGAATTAGATTTTTTAATTTTTAAAAAAAAAAAAAAATTTTTTTAAAACAAAAGAAGATAATGACAAATAAAAATAAAAATAAAAATAAAAATAAAAATAAAAAATAAATAAAATAATATAATAATAATTAATTAATTTTTATATTTAAGAAAATATAATAAAAGTTTAAAAATATTTAAAAATAAATATAATTAAGATAGTACTAAAACTACTAACTTATTTTTAAAAAATTAAAATATATATATATATATATACATATATTTTTAAATTTTTTGTATTATTTTAAAAAATTAGAATAAAATAAAATAAAACAACTCAAAATTAACTTTATTTCTTAACTAAAAATTTATTAAAATAAAATAAGAATTTAAATAATATTAGACCAAATATAAGTATTTAATATCGAAAATATATATATATATATATATATATATATTAAACTCGGGGAGGGTCAAAATCACTTGTCTACATTTTGCCCCTCTTTGTTTGAAATTTCGAAGAGTTTTCATAGAAAGAAGTAGACAAAGAGATGATTTTTTACCCTCCGATTATTTTAAAAGTAAATAAAAAATAAAAGATGTGACCGAGTCTTGGTTTGGACCGCCTACATATCTCGGATTTTAAGGAAATCAGGTCACATGTAGTTCAATGAGGTAAAATGGTGAGACAGTGAGTTAGAGATCGAGTGAGGTTCCATCGAGTTTCCGGTTGACGACTTCTCTTTTTACATTCACATGAATAACAAAAATTAAATTAAAGATACAAGTGAAAGATCCTATCTATTCAGCTATTCTGGAATCTTAACTTGAATCTTCATGATTTCTCAAATGGTGAAATAGTCATTATTCTGAGTTGAACTTGATACACGAAATGTTCCTCCTCGTTGGCTTTTGGCATTAGAGGGGAACTTGACAATTGATTTATTCTTCAGATTTTCTTCTGGCTTGGACTTGAAAATCCTCACCATATTCTTCAGGTGGACTCCTGACTTGCAACTGATAATGTTCACCCTATTCTTCAGGCGGGCTCCTGGACTTCTCTTTTTCTTCACCCTGTTCATCAGGCGGGCTCCTGGTCTTAATTTCTTCACCCTGTTCTTCAGGCGGGCTCCTAGACTTTCTTTCTTCACCCTGTTCTTCAGGCGGGCTCCTGAACTTACAATTTCTGATTTTTCAAATATGTTCCTGAACTCAAAATAAAAGGTGAAACAAAAAACTAACATCCCATTCTTCAGGAGGGTTCTGTCCCATTCTTCAGGAGGGTCCTGAGCATAAAATAAATTCCCATTCTTCAGGAGGGTCCTGAGCAATAAGTAAATTCCCATTCTTCAGGAGGGTCATGTCCTATTCTTCAGGAGGGTCCAGAGCATAAAATAAATTCACATTCTTCAAGAGGGTTTTGTCCCATTCTTCAGGAGGGTCCTGAGCATAAAATAAATTCTCATTCTTCAGGAGGGTTTTGTCCCATTCTTCAGGAGGGTCCTGAGCATAAAATAAATTTCCATTCTTTAGGAGGGTCCTGTCCCATTCTTCAGGAGGGTCCTGAGCATAAAATAAATTTCCATTCTTCAGGAGAGTCCTGTCCCATTCTTCAGGAGGGTCCTGAGCAAAAAATAAATTCCCATTCTTCAGGAGGGTCCTGTCCCATTCTTCAGGAGGGTCCTGTCCCATTCTTCAGGAGGGTCCTGAGCATAAAATAAATTCCCATTCTTTAGGAGGGTCCTTTCCCATTCTTCAGGAGGGTCCTGAGCAAAAAATAAATTCCCATTCTTCAGGAGGGTCCTGTCTCATTCTTCAGGAGGGTCCTGAGCAAAATATAAATTCCCATTCTTCAGGAGGGTCTTGAGCATAAAATAAATTCCCATTCTTCAGGAGGGTCCTGAGCATAAAATAAATTCTCATTCTTCAGGAGGGTCCTGTCCCATTCTTCAGGAGGGTCCTGAGCAAAAAATAAATTTCCATTATTCAGGAGGGTCCTGTCCCATTCTTCAGGAGGGTCCTGAGCATAAAATAAATTCCCATTCTTCAGGAGGGTCCTGTCCCATTCTTCAGGAGGGTCTTGTCCCATTCTTCAGGAGGGTCCTAAGCAATAAGTAAATTTCCATTCTTCAGGAGAGTCTCGTCCCATTCTTCAGGAGGGTCCTGAGCATAAAATAAATTTCAGTAAACACGAACAAAATTTTGCCCCAGTTTACACTAGAAAATTTTGTGAGTGTCATCAGGTCACAACTTGTGAAAAGTACAGTAAAGGGAGTGAATCAAGGCCTTTCTAAAAAAATGCATCTTTTTAGAGTAAAACTAATGACTTAGGAAATGCGTCTCCTAACACATAAAACTTAAATTACCCAGACAAGAAAGTGCGTCTTCTAGGGATTAAATGAAATGACTCGAACTAGAAAGTGTGTCTTCTAGGAGTGATGGTTCAAGTTAGGAAGTGCTTCACCTAACAAATGAAAACTGACTTATTCAGACTAGGAAGTGTGTCTCCTAAGGATTGAATGAAATGACTCGACTAGAAAGTGTCTTCTAGGAGTGAAGGTTCAAGTTAGAAAGTATGTCACCTAACAAATAAAAACTGACTTATTCAGACTAGGAAGTGTTTCTCCTAAGAGTTGAATGAAATGACTCGACTAGAAAGTGCGTCTTCTAGAAGTGAAGGTTCAAATTAGGAATTGCGCCACCTAACAAATGAAAACTGACTTATTCAGATTAGGAAGTGTGTCTCCTAAGAGTTGAATGAAATGACTTGACTAGATAGTGTGTCTTCTAGTAGTAAAGGTTCAAGTTAGGAAGTGCGTTACTTAGCAAATGAAAACTGAAATACCCAGACAAGGAAGTGTGTCTCCTAGGGGTAAATGATGATGAGTTTTCACCATGATTGTAATTACTAAACATGTGTAGCAATATTGCCTCTTGCATTTGCAAAATGAGGAATTGCATCTTTTGATATTTAGGCTTTGAAGCCCTTGAATTGAAGGTAACATGTTTTTTTTTCATATAAGAAAACTTTTTAATTTAAAAACACGATGGTTGATTTGTGACATTTGGCCAGGAAATCTCTTGCACTTGTCATACTTAGCTCCATTGCAAATCCTTGATAGGTATTGTTGACTTGCTGTAGTATTGAACCCAAGTTCTGACTACTAAAACCTTTTGATTCAAATCATATTTCTCTTGCATGATGCCTCGGGATTAAGATTCAAATACACTTTTTATACTTCTATGAGTCCAAAAACTGTCAGATGACAAGCATTCTCGAGTACTTTACTTTATTTTGAAACATGTTATCGTTGTGTGTTGGTCTTTCGTCTTGCTTTGCACAACTAAAGGAGTTGGTAGCAATTTTTGAAGTCCTTCCTCATTTATCTTGACAAAATTTTGACTCAAAAATACATGAAAGATGACGATAGTGACTTTCTTTTGACCACAAAGGCACAAAAATAAAAAAATAATAATAATAAAAAAATAGAAATGAAATAAAAATAAAAATAACAAAAAGAATAGGAAAGGACAATAAACATCTTTTCTTTAAAAAAAAATGTCAAAATAAAAATTTTATCTAGGTGTGGCAGCTGATTTTAGTGATTATGACATGCATTTTGAATTAAACAACTTGATCTATCCAAACTAATCACTGTCATTTTTTGCCCACTCATTGAATTTGAAAGGGAGCCATTCTTGAACTTGTTCCCTTGATGATAGGCGAATTTACTTTTGCCCATATTTTAGCCTAGTTTTGAGAACAAATTATATATTTCATGCACTTTTAGTCCTTTTTCCTGTAAGTGAGCTAACGAACATGATTAGCAAAGTTTCAGGTATAAATGATGCAGAATTCAGCATTTCATGGATAACTTGACGCCAAAGAAAGCTTCCCGAAAGGAGAAAAGCCGATCTTGGACGCCAAGGACTAAAGATGGCGCATGGAAATTCTGTCCCGGGCTAAAACAACATTTCTGAAGACTTTGGGGACTAGCAGTAACTTATTAGGATTAGGATAATGATACATTAACCTAGTACAATTGGGTTAAGTATTACATTAGCTTGTTAGGATTAGGATAATGATACATTAACCTAGTACAATTGGGTTAAGTATTTCATTAGCTTAGTAGGATTTGGTTAAGCATTTCATTTGCTTAGTAGGAATAGGATATGGGTATTATAAATACCCTATCTTGCTAGAGATTTTGGGACATCTTCTTACATTCAATTCTATTTTATTCTACTTCTAAGACATTCTAGTTCTAAACAATCATTCTTCCATTAATTCTATTTTTCTTCTTCTATTCATCTATTCTTAAATTCCACAACAAGAGAAACGTTACTTTGCTAAGGGATTCACGCCTAACGCCTACCACACCATTACAAACGTGAAATCCTTATTGTGGTATAACAACAATGTCAATTGTGATTTCCTTCGCACTCATGGGTAACTAAACTTCTCTGTTGGGGTTATGGAAGCCGAATGAGATACTATCTATTGCTGTGAGTTTGTGAGTTCGTGACACGTATGTTGCTTATATCATTATTCTCTTCATCTTAATCTAAATTCTTTGTGGTTGCAAATGCAAGAATACGCCAGTATAACATTTAACTTGTTCGAAAGAAAGGTTATCTGTCTGGAAAAGAGATAATGTCAAGGTAGTAGGGTCCCATCCCCTATTAAAAAGTTAGTGCCGTAACTGGATTAACCTCTTGGAGAATTCGTACCGTTAGATACGCTTTAAGCTCGAAAGAGTTAAAGTGAAATAATCCTCGAATAGGTCGAAAGACGCCTGGATTTACCATCGAATACAATTCTCTATAAGCACATGCATGTCTGAATTCAACACACTCATAGTCAATAGAGACGTATAACTCAGAAGGTGGACATAACCCCAACTCCTCAATTCTCATTGTTTCATAACCTACTAAACATTCTTTCTTTTTACTTTGCTATTTCAGTTTTTGCTTTAATAATTTGGTTACACATTACAAACCCCCCTTCTTACGAGACTTGCACTAAAAGTCTAGTAATCGTTGCTTACTTGTTGACCAAGCTATTCCCTGTGGGATCGATACCCAACCCAGGTTGGGTTCTATATTTGCTAATGACCGTTTTACACTCCTACGAGAGCTGTAGATTGAGCGTTATCAAAAATTGGCGTCGTTGCCGGGGAATACAAGTGTCAATTAAGTTCGTAATAATTACTAGACCCCTTGGTCAAAGATTCTCGTACTTTTACTTTTAGTTTTTGTTTTTGGTTTACTGCAGGTTTTTATTCAGTGCATGCCCCATACCCGAAGTTCTGGTCAACCGTTATTACCTATCAATCCTGAACCACAATGTATTCGCAGAATGGAGGCACAACACGCAATTGAAAGGTTGGCTTCTCAACAGGAACAGGCGAGACTAGCTGCGCTAGCCGCCGCTCAAGTGCATCAACAGAATATTGATAACCCTGGGCGAGCAACAAATCCTGACATTGAAGATCTAGGTGATGACGAGCTACTAAACCCTAGGCATGCCGCTGAGATCGCAACACCTGCCAACAGAAGAGATCGTCAAGCTAGGTTTAGGCCTGAACGCCAAGCTATGCAGCCAGCTTTCGACGATGATGATGGTGATCTTGATGGAGCCGGAGCCACAGGAGCCATTATTCCTCCACCATTGGCACCCGGAGCCAAATTCAACATCACGAGCACTATGATTCAGTTATTCCAACTCAAGGGATTATTTGGTGGACTAGCAGGCGATGATCCGAATATGCATCTCATCAACTTTATTTCTACATGCAAGTCGTTTGACAATCCTGGAGTTGGTCAAAATGCAATTCGATTACGCTTATTTCCATTGTCTCTGTCTGGGGAGGCAACTCTATGGTTGAATGGGCTGACTCCTGATTCTATTACAAATTGGAGGCAATTGAGAGATGTTTTCCTAGAAAGATTCTTTCCGTCATCCAAAAGAGCACAATTGAGAGATGAAATCATTACTTTCGTCAGCTTCCAACTGAAGCCCTTCATGAAACATGGGAGAGGTTCAAGACGAAGCTAATGAGGTGCCCAAACCATCACATGACTAATGTTCACCTAATGGAGATACTATATAGAGCCTTGAATTCAATAACTAAACCAGTGGTGGATAATGCGGCCGAAGGATCTTTTATGGATCTCACCTTTGGTCAGGCAAGCAATATGCTAGATCGTATGACGAAGCAAAGTAGAGTTTGGCATACCAGGGATTCTGTGGTAGCAAGCCCTACTTTATCTATAGGCATGACTGCAGACCAAAGGAGAAGAGAAGAAGAACGTGATCAAGATATGGCGCACATGAAGACACAAGTGGATCTTCTTACAAAGCATCTATTATCAGGGAAGACCGAAAAAGTCAAAGCCATTGCGTCAAAAGGAAGAGACGAATCTGATTTGGATGAAGAGGCCAACTACTTGAACAATCAGGGGGGTTTCCGAGGCAATGCCCAAGGAAACCAAGGTCGGAACTATTATGATAAATATGGAAACAAGGACCAAGGTAGTTGGAAGAACAAGAATGACAGTAGTGGTTTGTATGTTCCCCCTGGAAGACGTGACGCCACCACATCTAGTTCTGGAAGTATGGAAGACATGATGGCTAAACTATTGAAAGGAGTGGAAGCAACTAGCGCGGGAGTAACGGAGGTAATAAATGATTTGTCCGCTATGAAGCAATTAGTTGATTCACATTCCACTTCAATCAAGCAAATAGAGCAGCAATTGAGCCAACTTTCAGCAGCACTCAATCAAAGAAAGGCTGGCACTCTACCTAGCGACACTGTGAAAAATCCAATGAACGACGGATCATGCATGGCTATTACCACCAGGAGTGGTAAGGTGCTGGAAAATTCATCCCAAAGCAAGCAAGTGGCCGAACATAAGGAAGATGATGGCGCCATAGAAGCTGACCATGACGTCCATGACGTCACCCCTAGTACTTTGAATCTTGAAAAGACCGAAATACGGAATCAAGAGGAGAAAAAAGCTGTAGAGAGAACACTTCCCTATCCACCACCACCTTTTCCGCAAAGATTGAAGAAGCAGGCGGATGATACAAGGTTCAGTAAATTAATGGCAATGTTAAAACAGCTGACCATTAATGTTCCGTTGGTGGAGGCATTAGAACAAATGCCTGGATACGCTAAATTCATGAAGGACCTTTTAACAAAGAAGTGGGCAGTAAGCTATGAGCCGGCAGATAATATTCATCATTGCAGTGCAATTTCCACAAGGTCCTTAGTACAGAAGAAAACAGACCCTGGTGCTTTCACTATTCCTTGCACGGTTGGATCTATGAATTTTGCTAAGGCATTGTGCGATTTGGGAGCTAGCATCAATTTAATGCCACTATCCGTCTACAGAAAGTTGGGGTTAGGAGACCCTACACCAACCAATATGTGGCTCGTGATGGCAGATAGGTCGGTAAAATGACCTGTGGGTATCTTGAATGATGTGTTGGTGAAGGTGTCTACCTTCATTTTTCCTGCAGACTTTGTGATTTTGGATTGCGAGGTGGATTCTGAAGTTCCCATAATCTTGGGACGTCCTTTCCTTGCAACAGGAAGTGTGCTTAATGACATGAGAGCTAATGAGCTTTTATTTCGGTTGAATGACGAAGTGGTCCGCTTTGATATATGCAAAGCAATGAAGCAGCCCAGCGATATGAATGTGTTCTCTGTAGCTGATGTTCATTATGAGGATAAGAAAGCATTATCTGTAGAGAAACAGGTTACTGTTGAGCCATTGTCTGCTTCGCCACTGAATGTTGAGCATGAGGACGATGAAGATTATGAAAAACTTATGGGTGCTCTAACAGAAATAGAGTCTTATTCCCATACTCCTAAGCAACCGTACCGTGATCTTAATAATCAACCGTCATCAACAGCGAAGACTTCCCTTGAAGAGCCACCAATGCTAGAATCGAAAGAGCTCTCCGATTATCTAAGGTATGTGTTCTTGGAAAGTATAAATATACTTCCGGTGAGTGCGGATGATTTAAGTAAACAGCACGTAGAGGCTCTCATCTCTTCTCTGAAGAGATACATGAGAGCTATGGGTTGGACTATTGATGATATAATTGGTATCCCTCCTGGGATAGGCATGCACAAGGGTCATCTCGAAGAAGATTGCATGCCTACAAGTAAGCCTCATTATCGTCTGAATCCATTCAGAAAACGATCAACCATCTATCTCGATGAAGTCTAAGTAATCGAGATAGCTATGTCGTGCCGCGATAATAAATCAAGCGCTAGATGGGAGGCAACCCATCGTTTATCGTTTTTCATTTTTTTGTCTTTCTCTCATTCTAGTACGTGTTTCGTTTTTGATAAATAAAAATCCAAAAATAAGAGTCGTGCCACGACTAAAACTAAGGCGCTTGATGGGAGGCAACCCATCGTACTAATCGTTTTCATTGTTTTTGAGCGAATGTAGGTGCAAAAGGTATAAAACAAGGAGATTGATTTCAAATGACGATTTGGACGTATTGCATGGTAAAGGTGGTGAGTTAGGAATGAAGATGCATAAGGCTATGGATTGAGCATTTCTCATGACAAAATAGGCATCGAGCAAGGCTAGGCCTAGGTAAGACTAGGCCACGAACAAGGCAAAGCCTATACTATAGCCCAATGTCTCGGAATCTAGTGTGCTATAGCATAGGCGCCACCCATGCTCAAGTATGCCATAGCATAGGCGCCGCCTATGCTAAAGCATTTGGTCTCTGAATCTCATATGTCATGCTAAAGGCGCCGCTTATGGTCACTAAAGGCATTGAACTAGGCGCCGCCTATGCTAGCAAATGCTTTGCATTAGGCGCCGCCTATGGTCACCATAGGCAAAGCTAAAGGCGCCGCCTATGGTCACTTTTTGTCTCCAAAACCGATTTTAAATGGGTCAAAACCCGACCCATTCTTTTCCTATATAAAGGAGACTTAGTCTTGAAACACAAACACATTGAAAACTTGACCTAGGCGCCGCACATACTCTCCAAATCATCTCAAAACTTTTCTTTTTGCTCTCCCACTTCACAAGAACATCTCCAAAGGCTTCAATCATGTAAGTACTCTTTTGTTCTTCATCTATTTTTCGTAAGTGCTACGTTGCTATGTCTATTATGAATTGCTACATCTTGAAGAAATATTGGTGATGTTAATGTGTTTGAATTGTTGATACAAAACCAAGTGAGTGAACATGTACGTTAGGATACTCTTAACTTGTTTCCGACTTGAATATTGATTTTGATGCAGTGTTATACTACTTGCAGAATTGCTATATTCATGAACATTGCATAATCTTGTCACTAGAATGCTTACATGTTAGAATGTCCCGTTCATCGGAATAAGACTTATAGTTGCCTACCGACATAGGAGGTTATGATTATTGATAGAAACAATACCATGATGTAATCCCTATGTAGTAGTCTTGATATATCTAACATGAAAATATTGAAAAGGTTGCAAGAAGTGATAAATCTCTGATTTTCTTGTTGGAATATAGCTCCTACAACGTATGTCGATGAAGTCTAAGTAATCGACCACTTTCACTTCACTAATTCGTATCAACAAACTAAGTGTGGGGTGGTACCCCTACTGCTTATGTATAGATTGTATCCATTGAGATTGTGCTAACGTGAACTCTATTTCAAGTCTCAGGTACAATGGCACCCAAAGCGAGACTAAGCAAGGAGAAGGCTACCACTTCCCAAAAGGGCAAGAAAAGAGGTCGCAAGGAGCAAGGAGAATCATCCTCAATGCAATTACCACGCCGTATGTTTGGAATAAAATGGATTCTTGAGGAGGAAGCCAAGGAATGGTATAGGAACAACAAGGAAAGAAAATATGTTCATGTCGACTTGATAAATAAGGAAAGCCTAGCGAAGAAGGAGCCGCGCATGTTGGCGAAGATCATGGCATTAAATCTGGATTTCATCTTCCGCGACATGGGAGAATGTGATCTTGATTTGACAAGAGAATTTTATGTCAACTGGTCGCCGAAAACCACAGGCAGCGAAGTCAAGATTCGGGGCCAAGTTTTACAACTCAATACGGATTTGATCAACTCCTTTCTTGGCTTGCCTTCAGTCGATCCAGCACCATTCAAAGAGCTGTACAGCAGACCTCTTTATAGATCAATTCAGCACACACTTTGTGGAAGTAGATCCATGGCACGCTGGAGTAGACACAAGGACACTGGTCGACACAACACTTTCCCATATGCTTCTTTGAATAGGGAAGCAAGGATATGGTTGCGCATGGTCAACTCTTGCCTCATTCTAGGGACGCAATACACAAAAATAACAAGAGATAGAGTGTGCTTGGTATACGCATTGATGACGAATGTCCCTATCAACATTGGGGTAATCATCCGATCTACAATGCGGAAGGCTAGGCTACACAAGCGGTCCCATTTCAGCTTCGGCAATCTGTTGACTGCAATCTTGAGGGAGGAAGACATCGAAGAGGAACCAGCTGATCATAAACTCCCACACAATCCGAAGAAGGTTGACCTCACAAAGGTCAAAGATGATGAATCAACACATGGCATCAACCTTACTACGGCAGAGAGACATGCTCGGGATGAGAGTTTCTCCCGCCATATGTACGGCATTATGAGGTTTACAATGATGAGCGGAGGTCGTGTTCCAACTGCTGCAGAGCTCCAACAGCTGGACTATGAGTACCCAATGAATGAGCATGCGAAGGCCATGTGTGGAGTAGGGGTATACTTTGAGGAACCTCTTGATGACGATGTGCCAACCGATGATGATCGCAGAATGCCAAACTCCGACATGAAGGAGAACTCTGATGGCGACGACTCTGATGATGATTCCGACGAAGGGGGTATGACCCCCGACATTGAGGAGGAGTCCGACTGACCAGGTTCTTCGTATTTATTTTCCACTGAGGACAGTGTCCCGACTAAGTGTGGGGTGGTGGTATTGCATGCTATACTTCTCTACTCGCATCTATGTTTGTTTGCTTTGTTTTTGTTTTATTTTTTTTTTCATTTTTTAAAAGTTTTTTTAGTAGTAAATTTTTTTTTAGCTTCACATAAAATTATTTTGATAGGCAGCATGAGATTATGACAAGAGTTTGTGCTAAAATCATGACTATTGAGACATTTAGGCTCTAATTGTGACTCACTATGTGATATTGTGTGGTTCAATTCCTTCACCTGTTGGGACAAGAGTCTATACTACTCCCAATAAAGTCGACCATGTGCCTTGTGTGTGTGAGATAATAGTATATTCTGTGATTGTGGCTGATGCTAGAACTTGCCTGGTATGTATGTAAAGCGAAAATAAAGAGTGCAAGTCTAGGAGATGATTTAGGCATTTCTTTGGCAACCTATGATTATTTACCTTCTTTTTACCTACCCATGGACATCATCTTAGTTAAACCCTTTTGAACCTTCAGCCTATTTTCTTTGACAAACCTCGTATGTAAGCCTAATCCATTTTTTTCAAAACCATTATTTGATCCAAATTCCTAAGTGTTTTAAAGTGAAAAAGTCATGTGACAAAATAAGTGGAAATTAGGTGAGTATGATGCTTTAGAATGCATTGGTGCTTGAAATTGCTATGAAAAAGAAGTGCTATCATAAGAGGTATGTTATGAAAAGAAAAAGGAAGAAAAAACTGAAAAGTTAGTCATGTTTAAAATCGAAAAACAAAAGAGGAGAAATAGGGTGGTAGAATAAATGAAAGAAAGGTTGTTAGAAAGAAAAGTGTTAATGACACAATGTGATGTATTAAAGCGCTTAGGAAATAGTCACTATTTCTGGCCAAAATAGTCTTACCCGTCCCTTAGCCTACATTACAACCATCAAAAGACCTATTTGATTCTAAGCTTAGCATTCTGACATTTAGTGGAGCATTATACTAAGGGCAAGCCTATGGTCATCAGTTGCTACATATGAATTCTTTGTGAGAGTGAGAGCAAGGATATTTTGATACCCATGTTTGAAAAATATGCTATACTTGTGAGTGATTATGGGTAATATATTGTGAGACACACATGGTTGATGAGTTTTGGGTAGTCGTGTATGATTCTTTGTGCCTTAACCTTTGAATAGGAGTTGACCACCATCACGAGCCTATGCTAGAGGTTAAACTGTGTCTACTAATGATCGAAAAACTACTCTTTGTTGATAATTGTTGTGCTTGTCTTGACGAATATTTTGTGTTGTTGCTGTGAAACCCTAAGTTGATGTTTAGAGGGACATGATATTTTGTTCGAGGACGAACAAAGCTTCAAGTGTGGGGTGTTGATGATAGGCGAATTTACACGCCTATAGCACTATATTTTGCCCATATTTTAGCCTAGTTTTGAGAACAAATTATATATTTCATGCACTTTTAGTCCTTTTTCCTGTAAGTGAGCTAACGAACATGATTAGCAAAGTTTCAGGTATAAATGATGCAGAATTCAGCATTTCATGGATAACTTGACGCCAAAGAAAGCTTCACGAAAGGAGAAAAGCCAATCTTGGACGCCAAGGACTAAAGATGGCGCATGGAAATTCTGTCCCGGGCTAAAACAACATTTCCGAAGACTTTGGGGAGTAGCAGTAACTTATTAGGATTAGGATAATGATACATTAACCTAGTACAATTGGGTTAAGTATTACATTAGCTTGTTAGGATTAGGATAATGATACATTAACCTAGTACAATTGGGTTAAGTATTTCATTAGCTTAGTAGGATTTGGTTAAGCATTTCATTTGCTTAGTAGGAATAGGATATGGGTATTATAAATACCCTATCTTGCTAGAGATTTTGGGACATCTTCTTACATTCAATTCTATTCTATTCTACTTCTAAGACATTCTAGTTCTAAACAGTCATTCTTCCATTAATTCTATTTTTCTTCTTCTATTCATCTATTCTTAAATTCCACAACAAGAGAAACGTTACTTTGCTAAGGGTTTCACGCCTAACGCCTACCACACCATTACAAACGTGAAATCCTTATTGTGGTATAACAACAATGTCAATTGTGATTTCCTTCGCACTCATGGGTAACTAAACTTCTCTGTTGGGGTTATGGAAGCCGAATGAGATACTATCTATTGTTGTGAGTTTGTGAGTTTGTGAGTTCGTGACACGTATGTTGCTTATATCATTATTCTCTTCATCTTAATCTAAATTCTTTGTGGTTGCAAACGCAAGAATACGCCAGTATAACATTTAACTTGTTCGAAAGAAAGATTATCTGTCTGGAAAAGAGATAATGTCAAGGTAGTAGGGTCCCATCCCCTATTAAAAAGTTAGTGCCGTAACTGGATTAACCTCTTGGAGAATTCGTACCGTTAGATACGCTTTAAGCTCGAAAGAGTTAAAGTGAAATAATCCTCGAATAGGTCGAAAGACGCCTGGATTTACCATCGAATACAATTCTCTATAAGCACATGCATGTCTGAATTCAACACACTCATAGTCAATAGAGACGTATAACTCAGAAGGTGGACATAACCCCAACTCCTCAATTCTCATTGTTTCATAACCTACTAAACATTCTTTCTTTTTACTTTGCTATTTCAGTTTTTGCTTTAATAATTTGGTTACACATTACAAACCCCCCTTCTTACGAGACTTGCACTAAAAGTCTAGTAATCGTTGCTTACTTGTTGACCAAGCTATTCCCTGTGGGATCGATACCCAACCCAGGTTGGGTTCTATATTTGCTAACGACCGCTTTACACTCCTATGAGAGTTGTAGATTGAGCGTTATCATCCTTCTGGATTATAATTCTCTTTTGGCTAGTGACACCTCGATGGGTTTTCGCCAACAAGCCAGTCCCATTTTTTTATTTTTCAACTCATTGTCGTCTTATGGTGCCCATGAAGACTTTTACCAATAAGACTCTCATTTTATTGATCTCACAACTCACCGTCGCCTTATGATGCCCAAAAGGGTTTTCATCAATAAAACTCTCACCTTTTTTTTTTTAGAAAACAACACTCAAAATATGAAATATCATGCACTCATAACATGTTTAGCCTTGACATTCTCAAAGATTGATCTGAAGGTCTTTCTTTGGTTGTAACTTGGCTTTTGGAATGGGATAGAAAAAAACAAAGGTATGTGGCTCAAAATTTACACAACTTTGGGTAAAATATACAACTTTTGGAATCGACTCTTTTAAGGAAATAAACTTTTGGCCCAGTTTTATTTCATTTTGGGTAACTTGAATTTTCCTTTGGTTGGACCGAACCCCAAAATAGGTTTGCCTACGTATCTTGTCATAGCAAGAATCAGGTCAAACGTAGTTCAGGATATTTCTTTTGCTTGAATATGGATTTTTGATTGATTTTTTCTCTTCTTCTTTTTTCAGCTCTTTTTTTTTTTCTCCATTTTTCTTGATACTTTTTTTTTTACTTTTTCAAATTCTATTTTGATTCCAAAATAGGGGTACGAAGGAAAATAACACTAAAACTCAAAAGGGGTAACAAAGGATGACACAACATTTGGGTAGTATAATGAAATGTCTTCGTCATATCAATCCTTAAACATACAAGTACATAACATGTAATCTGAGAGTAGAACATAAAGATCATACGCATCTTTTTCAACATTGATCGTGACTAAGCTCATGCACTTGCGTCACTTCTTTTAAGCTTGTGAAATATACATGTCCACTTATATTGTACTTTTCTCTCGATGGATAACTCATGCCCTTTTGAAACTAACCTCCTTTTGCTTTTCCTGATAGTGGATATTATAAATTCTCTGATCGACCCCATTCAAAATTCTCAAATTGAATCTTCTAATCGATGATCAAGTTATTTTCTGATTCACAAAGTAATTGCCTCAATACGTTCAAGTGAGGCTATAACTATGTCCCCAAATACCGGAACACTTACTTATTTTCTTATATATTTTCAATCCTGTCTTCTTGGTCAAATATTTTAGGATTAGATTAGATTTAAAGATCAGTCTGTGAATTCAACATGCATATCACATCACTAGAATCACCATAGAAAGAGCTCTCTAAAGAAAAGAAAGACAACAAGACAATATATAATAAAAAATAAAATAAATATAAAAGGACATACATTTGTTGACAGAAAGATAGAAGAATTTGAATGGAAATAATAATAAAACAAGACAAGATAGATCCCGAACTCCAACCCTAAAATAATTCGGGTAGTAGAAAGAAAAACAAAACAGACTACCAAAACTCCTTCCTCATGAGGGGCGGAGTGACTTTCAAATTACCCAACATAATATTATAATCACTTATTTGCACGTCGGCCTTAGTAGAGTCTCCACAATCATTGCTACATCATTCTTTTTTTTTTCGCCCCAACCATTCTGAATTTATCACCGTCAAACTCTCATCAACAAATTTCTTTTTCCCTCTACTCGATTACAATAATTTTTCAGATGATCCAAAAGATCACCATGACCTTCATACATGTCCAACTTTGGTGTTTTGGACTCTAGAGGCAAGTGAATATTGTGAAACATATACATATCCTTGTAAGAAACTCTCTTTTTATCTCTCAATATTTGCATGTTTCTTATATTTTGCTCCAAATTCCTCACTTTCCAAGCCATTTCTTCTTATTCCTCACTTTTAACAGCCTACACCAACTCATCTCAGGCCCTATACCATTTTTGTGGGTCATTTTGCCTGTTCTTTGGACCTGATCTTGTATCGGTGAGATGCCAATTTAGCCACAAACCAACCACCTAATATTATTTTAATTTTGGAGAAATCCAATGTGTCAAAGTTCAAAAAAAAAAAAAATTTAAGACCACCGAATCCATGAAGGACTGCCTATGTATCTCATTAAGATGAGAATCAGGTGTGCGTAGTTCGTGAAATATATGTCATACAAAATTCAGCCTCAAAACCCCTAAAGGTTCAGGGCTATTAAGATTTATATATTTTTATTTATTTTGTAAAATCTTAGCCTCATGATCCCTAAAGATTCCGGGCTATTGAAATATATTTTTATTTTATTATTATTTTTTTTATTTTTTATTTTTTTTGTGTAAAACTTTAGCCTCATGATCCCTAAAGATTCAGGGCTATTAAGATATATATAAAAATTGAACTTGAAAATTAGAAAAATAATTATGAAAATAATCATATTTTTAAAATATTTTCCAATAAATCTATGAATATTTTTTTTAAAAGATAGGGTCGTATCCTGGGAAGGACTTCCTACGTATGTCACTAAAATGTGAGAATCAGACCCTCGTAGTTCATAAAACCATAAAACTATGTTACTAAAATTTTCTCTTTTAAAAATAAATTTTTTCTTTCAAAAATAATTCACCAAATGTGACGGTAATTTAATCTCTTGCATTTTAATGTTGCCTAAAAGCCGGTCAACACACAAATAGCCATCCAAACAAATGTCAAAGAGCACGTAGGATGCACATGTTGGTCTTTATTAAGTAGGTCACCTGTCCTAAACAGACCCGGCCCCTGTGCCGAGTCCCGCTAAGTCAAATGCATATAATGCAAATAAAGCGGTACCTAATAGGGATAACCAGATTCTGAGTTTTCAGTTCTTCCAAGTTTAAACCTAATAGGGATAGGTGTCTATACTGGCTTAGCAGAGCAGACACTCAAGCCGGGGAGGGACAACTTGATCGGTAGCAGGGCAACACCGCCTTCATTGTCGATCTGAACCCCGCCTAACATGTGTGAATATATCCTTTTCCAGGTGCCTTGACACTCCGGTTATCTCAAAAAGAAGGTGAGATACATATGTTGCATTTCCTCTGTCCTATTTCAGAGACTCAGAGGGGGTAAGCGAGAGAAGACAACATATAATACAGTTCAAATAATAGCAAAGCAGTAAAATAAGCGACAAGTAGCACATAAGGCCAATAAACACAATATCAATAATAATTAAAGCAAGTATAAGTCAATATAAAAAGCTCGAGTTCTTATTATTCTCCAGCAGAGTCGCCAGAGATGTCACACCCCTTTTTCGCTCGAGGAATCGATTCGAAGGATTTTTTCAATTAAAGTGACGGTATTGAATAGGGATTAGTTTTTATCATTTTTCAGAGACGCCACTTGGAATTGAGTTATGGTGTTCCAAGTCACCTTTTTGAATCCTTAATCAAAAGAAAATGACTCTTATTTGGTCTGTGAAAATAGAAGATCGGGTAAGGAATTATATTGACCGAGGGGAAGGTGTGGGGCACCCCTCGAGTCCCGTGGTTCTAGCACGGTCACTTTTATTGACTTTTCTTGACTTAAACTATTTTTATGAATTATGTTTGGGCCTAGGTTCGCTCATTTTTAATATCTAAAATTTGTCTATAACTCTTGTATTAAACTAGTGGAAATTAATTTTAATACTATCTTTGCCGAGGTGCAATATTGCATCCTCGAATTATTTTTAAACATCTCAAAAAGATGTGGACGCCGCATTCTTCATCAAGACAAAATTTATTAAACGTGAAAACTTATCTAGCATATAAAAGCATTTACTTCATTTCTTGAAAATTCGAGATCATTTTATCTTATTCATTTGATCCTTTTCACTCTTTATTTTTCAACGAGTTTTGGAATTAATCCGCAACTCGTCTTTCTCCCTTGCTAAATGGGTTTTTCCTCTCTTTTCTTTTCCTTTATGAATTATGGCTATTATATATCTATATAAATAAATCTTCCTAAACAGATTAATCTTATGCTTGGTGAACAAAATTATATATAAGCTAAACAAAACTAATGAAAAGCAAAATAACATAATCACATTATAAAGTTAATTAATAAAGTTATATTTAACAAAATTATCATAACGAAATTAACAACAACAACAAAGAAGGAAAAAAAATGATCACGTGTTACATTTAACAAAATTTCCATAACTAAACTAACATGAAAATATATATATATATATAATCATGCAAGTTTTTTTTTTTTAATTATACTACTGCTTTTTTTTTTTTTGGCCTACTTTTTTATTTCTCAAAATTTCGTTCTTTTATTTTTAACTCTCTTGGTCTTTTTTTTCTTTAAAAGAAAAATACAAATCATTACTCTAAATCCATGAAAGGAAAGAAAGAAAAAAAAAACCTTTATTCTTAACATGTTATGTTTTTCATTTCATTTTTTTTTTTTTTTTTGTTCTTGCATGCATGCATTCATGAGTCATTAAATGTGATCTTTAACATAACTACATACTAAATGCATGTCAATTAACACAATTTTACATATTAAAAAACAAATAACTTTAAAGATCATTTCATTTAAAATTCAAAATCAATCTAACTAATATTATTTCGAAAACAACATACGAATTACAAATAAAGACATACTAAGCATGAATTACGAAAAAAATAAGAAATTAAACATACTAAATAATAGAAGAAGCCATAGAAATAAATTCATTCACAATTCGATTTATAACAAAAACTTATAAAATAATCAATACGAAATTTGATATGAACCTGTGTGATGAATTAAAACCGAAAAAAAAAAAATATCGTCATCAGAAACTCAAACGGGGACCCGGCCGCAACTATTTGAAACACTTTTCTTTTCTTTCTTTTTTTGTTTTTTCTCACTATTTCTTGTTTTCACTCACTGTTTCTTGTTTTCGGTCCTTTTTTTTTCTAAGTGTTTTTCTTTTCCATTTTTTTTGTCTTGGTTTTGGTTTTGGTTTTGGTTTATCTCCAGTTTTTCTGGTTTTCTTTTTCGTGAGTTTGTTTTTCTTTTGTCATATGTTGTGTGTGTTGTGTTATATAGATATGTAGGAGGGGGGGAATTGAGGGAGTTGGAGAGAAAGTTGGGGTGGTTTGGGGTAGTTTAGGATAGGATTAGATTTTTTAATTTTAAATTTTCTTTTCTTTTTTTTAAAACAAAAGAAGATAATGACAAATAAAATAATAATAATAATAATAATAATATAATAATAATTAATTAATTTTTATATTTCAGAAAATACAATAAAAGTTTAAAAATAGTTAAAAATAAATATAATTAAGATAGTACTAAAACTACTAACTTATTTTTTTAAAATTAAAAAAACTATATATATATATATTAAAAAAATTTGTATTATTTTAAAAAATTAGAATAAAATAAAATAAAACAACTCAAAATTAACTTTATTTCTTAACTAAAAATTTATTAAAATAAAATAAGAATTTAAATAATATTAGACCAAATATAAATATTTAATATCGAAAATCACGTGTCTACACAATTAATAAAAAAAGGAACAGTAATAAAATGACAAAGATTAAATTTTTAATAATATTACCAATATTATAACATCCATAATTTATTTTAATTGTCCACGACGAGTTTTCATATTTTGAAAATGATCAACAATGACATCATTACTTATATTTACAAATACATTACTTATAAACAATCATTTAAATATCAATCACCAATACTATTTCGCACTTCATTTTTTATGTGCTTCATGGACGAGAATGCTCTCTCCACAATTTTTGTAGCAATAGATAAAATCAGAGTCAACTTCACAAGTAAATAAACAAGTGAATAAGTCTCCACAAGAGTTTTCTAAGCTAATGCCTTTGCTAAATCACGAATTTCTTACAAGTTGGAGAACTTGAAATTACCACCTCACATATGAATTGTGAAAGTACCAAGTTGGTAACTCAAATCTCAAAATTTTCCATCATCAAATTCATTCGGATAATACTTTGCTAAAGTCTGATTCTACCTTTGTCAAAGTTAGAGAAAGAATTGACAGGATTCAAGCTTTCATCCCAAGAAGCAAATCACTACTCACTATATCAAAACGATCATTAAGCTCTTGAAGTTGCACATCAATGACAACACAAATGATTTCAACATGCAAGTGGTGCGAATAACAAACATCCAAACACTTGACTTTCAGAAAAATAAGGCTCATTTAATTTGGGAATCAAGATATCATGTGAATCACAAAATGAAAAACATCACCGAACAAAGATTCCCATTCATTTTCTCTCATATCTTGCAATCTTTTCTCTGTGATGTTAAGAAACTCCAACGGCATTAACAATATCTTGATTTTTTTTGTAAAATCTTGCTCAACTCATTTGAAATGACCAACTCTTTTAAAATCAAGTGAAGCATAAAAATAAATTTGAATGTTTTGACCTTTGTTAAAAGGTATTCCGCTTGATTTTTTTAACAAGAAAGTTATGTAATATTTTGAAATGTGATCCCCAACGAGTATCACCTGATTTTTGAAGCCCATGTTCTTGACGTAATCCTTATCCGGTATAAGCTTCACAGGACTCATGTAATTGCTTTAAATTTTTAGTTTGGCGATGAGGAAGTAAATCTCTACGCTTAAAAGATCCTCCAACAACATTCAACACATTAGTAACATGATCAAAAAAGTCTTGAAACTTCAAAATATTTTTTAGCAATAGCTACAAGTATTATTTGCAATTGATGTGAAAACAATGAATATAATATGTAGAAGAACCGTCTTTCATAATCAAAGTTTTGAGATCATGTACCTCTCCCTTCATATTACTAGCTCCGTCATAACCTTATCCACATATTTTGAATGGACTTAATGAGTGATCGAAAAGCAAAGAATAAATTTCTTTCTTCAATGAGCATGTCGATGTATCACTAACCTAGACAAGATCGATAAATAGTTCTACTACTTCACCATTCTTACCAGCATACCTCGAAACAAAATCTATTTATTCTTTGTGTGAGATGTCTTTGGATTCATCAATTAATATACCAAAGTAAGAACCTACTACAATCCCACCAATAGGTAAGCCTACCTATATTCCGAAACTGTTAATAACGGACTACGAAGAGAAATGAATGAAGATAGCAAAATAAATATAATAAAAGGCGAATATATATAAGACAGTCTCAAAATCTGGTGGAATTAATATAAGAGATTGTAATATAATAAGAATATAAATTGAAGTACTAAATGAATATACTGGTGCAACCCATAACTTTCACTATTTCTTTCGCACAAACATTGACAATATCCTTTTGGATCATAGGACAAGTCATCATTTTGTGAAGCTTTTTCTAATATTAGTTTTCCCACATCCGAATATTTGTCTTCATGCCACCGCAAAAATTTTAAAAGTAGCTGATTAGTTGAAGATTCACTTTCTTCATGACCTCAAAAAGGCAACTCATGATGCAAAAGAAGTCTTGTCACATCAATTGACATTTTCATGCGAATGCGATACTCACTTTTGATTTTTAAGTTTGTTTGTCAAGAACAACTTGAATTGATTGATGATGATTTGACAAATATAGAATCTTATTGTAATATTTGTTGTGTACACTATTAACTTTACCGACATATAAACAAAATCTTTCAAGAGCCGCAATCCAACCCCTTAAACCTTTTGTTGCATAAAAATCAATCGGAATTTCATAAACAAATTCATTTTTGAATAATAACAACAAAAATAATATGTGGCATCTTTCTTCATACTATACTCCAACCAATTAGAATGTGAACCTTTGCACCAACTTAAAATAAATTGGTGCATTTCACCTCCTATTTCACTTGAAGGATATGGTTTCAAGATAAGTTGACAAGGCCTTTTTTTAATATAATATTTTCTCACTTCATCTCATATCCAAGAATCATAATCGAACATTGATTTTTTTCTCACGGATCGGCTTTAAGTGCCCTCAAATCAAGAGCAATTATAAGACAAAAATGATTTATTTTGACATTATTAGAACTTGACTGAGAATAATTAGCCTTCTTGAAAAAGTTTACTATCTCAATTTAGAAAATTAGAACACTTTCTCAATCCTAAATCAAGATAATTTGAAATTTGAGTTTCTAAACTCAAGAAAGAGAATCAAAAAAATCTTTCAAAGTGACTTACAAAGGGCAGCGGCATGTGGTTGATGTTGGGTAAGCAAGTTAGCAATGGATGCAAAAGGTCGTGGCCGATGAGGCTGAGGCCGTGATATTTGCCAGCGATGTTAAAAGATCCGGCGATAGCAGCGGCAACCGGCAAGGACCAAAAAAGCAGAGGTATAGTCGATGATCGATTTGAGAATTAAGAGGGAGAAGGGTATGATTTTTTAGAAAAGGGAAAAATATACCCTCGAACTATGATAAATGCAACGTATATATCCCTCATCATACTTTAGATATACATATGCCCCTACCATTAATGAAACGGTACATATATGTCCCTCACACTAACCATAGGGGCATATGTGTACCCAAAGTATGATGGAGGATATATACAAACTATTTATCATAGTTCAGGGGTATATTTGTTCCTTTTTATTTTAATATTCTATTCTAACTAATTAATCCAAAAATACTACCTAATCTAATAAATTCATCAAACCCGATTTCAAACCAACTCGATCCAACCTCTATTTTTTACTTCAAATCCAATACTCCCTCTATTTTTTTCTTAAACGTGAACCCCAATCAAATTGTAGGGGTTGGTCGATGTTGCTAGTTGATGTTTACAGACCTGAGAGTGTGGAGATTAGACCAGCGGTGATCGTAGCTAAGGGGCAGCGATAGTTTGCCGATGGGGTATTTTTAATTCGACGAAAACGGTGGCTATGTAGTGTTGATCGGTGGTGGGAAGCGTTTTCCCGATGAAATTTTGTTGAAAATTAAAATGTGAGAGGTTCAATTTATTTTGTATTGTTTTGGGGTGTTATGATTTAATGGTATTTTTTTTGGAAAAAATGATATTAATGGTTGTTATTGTATTGTGTGTGTGTGTGTATCGTTATAAGTGTTGAAAAATGTGTTTGTTAGACAGACGACTCTTGAATTTTAATTGGGATTGAGTTAGGCAGTGGATTTATTGGGTCGATAGTAGCTTTGGGTTAATTATTGGAGATTAAAAAATTAAAATGAAAAAGAAATAAATATACTCTCGAAACTCTGATAAATGATACGTAGATATCCTCCGTCATACTTTAGGTACAGATATATCTCTACCATTAGTGTGAGGGGCATATACGTACTATTTATTAATAGTAGGGATATATGTGTACTCAAAGTATGACGGAGGATATATACATACCATTTATGATAGTTCGGGGTATATTTATTCCTTTTTTATTTTTTTCAATTTAATTAGAGAGAATAAAAATATACATTTTAAAAACAAATACTAGCTACTAATATTTAAAAAAAATTTAAAAAAATCTAATTTAATTATTAATAAATATAAGTCATTATATAAGGACAAAAATGATTGCAAGCTACTAGTCACTCGAGGATACACTTCAGCCACATATTCAATTGTTTGATGAGTACAATTAAGGAAAAAAAAGGTTGCAAACTGAGATCGAACCCACAATCTTTGGACAGTGAGTCCCTATTTGTTTGCACTTAATGGAAGTCTGAATCTGAATAGTTCAGACTTCAGTCCATTAAGTGTATTTTTTTTTTTTTTAAGTCTCTTAAAACATATGAATCAGTCAGACATGGAAAAGAGTCTGAATGGCATTCAAAATCTTTTTAAACACAATTTATCTCCTCACAAATCTCAAACTTTATTATTTTTTCTAAATAAGTTGTTCTCCCACCCTCTCTTCACGTTGCTCTCTCTCTCTCTTCATGTTTCTCTCTCTCTTCATGTTTCTCTCTCTCTTCCTCTTCCTCTCCCTCTTCACATTATTTTCCTTCTCTTTCAGGTATGATTCACCAAAATTATTTATAAATATTTTTATTATCAATTTAAGCATGCACTATTTGCTGCTCAATATCTATGCTCTACTCCAGAAGATATAATTGGATCTTCAATTGAAATCATGTTTAATCTTCTTAATTCATCACGTATAAAATAAAGGTGAAAAAGATCGGCATATAGTTTGTTTTGCTTCACTTTAGTTTTTGCAGGAATAAGCATAGATATATGTTGTTGTTTTGCTCATCGTGTAGGATAGAACATGTAAAATAAATGAAATAACAAACATTAGAATTCGTTTAAGATTAGAAGTGAAACACTTTAATTTGTTCTTTTTCTACTTTGTACAGTCCTATTAGCACATCCTTTGGTGCAGTTATAATATGTATTATTATTTTAGCTTCTCAGTCTTCTAAACCGGGGCTCTATCAGAAATATCCTACTTGTAGAGTTTCATACTACTCCATCAAGAGATATTGATTGAATTGATAATTTCGGAATGAAAATGGAAGTGGTTGTATGATATAATATTTTTCAGCTAATATATTATTTTATTATTTTTAAATATTTAAATTGCATATTTATTATAAATAAATAAATTACGTACATTCAGATGTTAAAAAACAAACAGTCTTAATCATTCAGTATTCTGATCTAGAAGCAACATCTTAATCATTCAGACATCCATTCAGATTCAGACGTCTTAATCTTAAAAAGAAATAAATGCACCCTAAATGTGATGCTCTACCACTAGAACCAGATGGTACTTTGGTATTATGGGTAGCTGATAACGCCCAAACTACGCCTCCTTAGAAGGATAAAGCGGTCCTTGTCAAATATAGTAACCCAACTAGATTGGGATTGATCCCACAGGAAATAGGCCAAAAATCTATCTCGAACTTATTGAAATCACCAGGCAGTGCGGAAAGGTAAAAAGGGGGTATTTGTAGTGACTAGATAAAAGTATCAAGGCTTGGTTGTTGTTCATTATAAACAATCTAAGACGAACACTAGGCTTATGTTCTACCTGGATTCTCAACTTAGTAGACTTATCGTGCATTATCGAACTATTCCAATATCTTGCATGCAGAATCGATAAGTTATGTGCCATCAACAGTGTTTTGGATGAGCAGACAGATTTCACCATTTACCTTTAGAGTCTCAGGATGTCGCCTTACTAATCCTTATATTGATCCCAGTTAACTATTACCTCTTGAGTCTCTAGTTATTAGATTACATCTAACCATCTTACTTAGATAATATCTAGTAGTGTGGATCTAGAGTTAAACTTCAAATTACAATTGAGATTCTCTTTTTCTAATCACTACTCCTCTTCTGGAGTAAGTAGCAACAATCTAGGAGGGATCTTAACATTGGCCACCGCTAAAAAATCAATAAGAACAAAGAAAATCCAATACATACAAGAATCTTTATCTAGAACGACTTGACACTTACTCTACTTCGTTAATCCGACAGGGTTCCCCCAACCCTAGCTAAGGAAATTAATCGCTCATAGTTATGAGATCAATCATGAAATCCACAAACAAAATTAACTAATCAATCACACAATAATGAAAGAAGAAATTCCAAAGTCCTAAATTAGAAAATAAACCAAGAACAATAAGAGTATAGGATAGCCTCTAAAGGCCTATCCCTGAATATGTGAATGTATGAATATTTGAATATATGAATGAATAAACTAAGAAAGGCCTAAAGATTATTTATAGATTATAGGAAATCCTAGAATCAAATCCTAAATAAAAAATGAAAACTTAACTAAACGTACATAATAAGACTTAAAAACATCATAGGATTCTAATTGGAATACATAGAAACCCTAATAAACGATTTCGGAACGATCCAAAAAAGTTGAGGTCGGTGGCTACATGTGGTCACCAACATGCGGCCTGTCCTTAGGTTCATGTGGTACATGCGGCCTGAGGCTTGACGCATGTAGTGGCCATAGGTGGTCGGACCAAAATTTCCTGCAGATTAGCTCTCGAGATTTTAAACTTCTAACACATGTTTTGCCCACATATAGTTCGTACGTACTACATGTGGTTTGCATGTAGACTAAGTAAGTTCAAAACTCCCCATCATCAGATAGATAATTCAATTATCTTTCCAACGATGAAAATTATGTCGTAATTCAATATCGGGGTGAAAATTTATGGCCAAATCACTGAAGCACTGTCAACTCTCGGGATCTTCAATTCCAGCACTTACCTTAATTTCATACATACCACACGTGCTATATGTGGTCCACATATTGATATAGGTTAGTGTCAGGCCTTTCAACACTTGCAAACAAGCTTCAAATAATCAACTTTCATCACAAGCTTTGGTCACGTACAATCCGAAAAGTTTCATGAATACCCAAGATTCGTCAAATAAGTAGCCAAGAATATCATTTTTCATGTTTTTCTTGAATTTAGCATCCGAGACCTAATTTTCTGCGAAACACTCCAAAAACACATCAAATCTAACAAAATAGCATTAAGTATGTGCATATTCTCATAGTTTTAAGCATCATAATTGCTATATTTCAATAGCACTTCAAGACCCTCAACTTAAAACGTTGCATGTCCTCGGGCAACAAAATATAACAAAATAATACGACGAGGCTTAACAAAGAGAAACCTAAGATACATGTGGAAGTCAATCATCAAATTTAAGTTCAATAGTATTACCTTCTCCAAGCTTAATTCTTTAAAACCCAACTATGTGTATTAATGAAGCACAACAATGTGACAGAAAGGCCTCCATTTCTTCCTTCTTTTTATTTTAAAGCACATTCAGACTGGGTGTGATTTTTTAATTCTTTCTTTTTCAACTTATTTCCTTTCTTTGATTATTTTTCTACCACACCCAGCCTTACTTTCATTTTCTTTTATTTTACCGTTCTTCATACCTGTTATACATCACACATCCCATTGATAGTCATCCTTAACTTAGGCAATTTGCTTGAGATGAGGTGCACAATGTATAGTGAGGACCAGTGCCAAAACAGGTTTATTGTAACACAAATGGGAAGGTGAAAGGCTAAAATAAAGAAATAGGCTATAAGGCTCAAAGCAGGGATCAAGGGATGTTGATTTCCACATGGAAGGTCATTTAGGCAAAAAGTGGACTAGAATAAAAAATGGCCTATGATCCTTTCCTAAACAATTATCCTACAACCTAGGCAAGACTAACCAGGCAAGTTCTGAATGTAACATAAAAAGGGAACTAAGTAGTATCTCAGACACGCATGGCACATAGTTACATCACAAGCTACTACCTATCCGGTTCATGCAACTATTAGCAATGATAATCATATCCCTAATTCCAGCTTCATAAAAATATCTGCAATAGTCACATATATATGCATGTACATAGTTCAAAAAAAATAAGCAATTGAAGGGGTATCATCGATAAAAATATGTTTACTGCCCTAGATACTCATTTTTATCCTATTTAATCACAAAACATCACGAAAAAAATACAATAAGGCTAAACATACCGCTCTACTAGGAACGGGACTCCGAGGAATAGAGGTACAAAAACAAAAAACCCAAGAGGACATCAAGTCCCATAAACATCCCTACTCCCAATTTAAAATCATTCATTGTCCCCAATGAATCAAAACCTCTACAAAACAAGAGAGATAGGAACATACATGTGGCACCATAGATGCGGAGATCTAATGTCAATCACGAATACAAATGTAGACACGTAATTTTGTTCCTCCTCAATTTAATTTTGAATGCACTTTACCGCGTACCTCATCCCCGTGTGATAATCCCTCCACTAAAAGTCAAATAAAAAAACTCTTAAAAATTAACAACACAACCAATCAAATTTCAACACCCTCTACCTTATCCTACTCACCTACCTCTACAATCCATACCCGCATGCCCCCTATCCCCTAATCTTTTTTACGTTTTTCATTCCCCTTTCATAATAAATACGCTCACAACAACAATATCTAGAGGAACACACACAATGTAGAGAATACTATAATATTTTGGAGAGAATACATAACACACAAAAAAATTAGAATACACACAGAGAGAGATACTCACGCACCCAACATGGATGGAAGATAGAGAAAAAGGGATATTAATAGAGAAAGAAGAGAGTGAAAACCAAAAAAGGATCGAAGGAGGGATAGATATAAGACAGAGAAGTAAAGGAGAGGAGAAAACAGTAGAATAAAAGGGGAAAAACAATGTTTCATAGGGGAGCCGTCTAGTTTCTCCGGCGGATATTTCATCGAAAAACGTCGGCGATCGGCAGTCCCCTCAATAAACTCCTAAACCAGTCAACCCATCAGCTACACTTTCGAAAACCCTAAGGTAAGTTTGTCCTACACACAAAAAAATGCTCAAAACGTGACTGTTGTCCTTTCTTCTCCATTTTCAGTCACCATCGGAGGTTGTCGGAACTCCAAACAGTGAACCCAACTCCATTCTGATGACTTCCACTAAAAAATAAGTGAATCAGTGATATTAAGCATAAAATCTGGTATAGTTACTTATCGAGTCACAATTTTTTATTTGGGTTAGCAAAAAATAGAGCAAAAAAGGTATATCGAGGTTTTTTCGTAGTTGTCAAATCTGTCCGGGTTGTACTTCTTGACTCGAGTTGGTTTTTTCACTTGTTGAGGCTGGGTCGAGGTTCCTCACATAGATTCTATCTCATTTAATTGAGTAATACTGAATGGAAAGTGATGCTAAGGTCCATTTCTGATTTCATTCTCGGTTAATTTTAAGTTTTGGATATTTTGTGTGATGAATTCATGTTACGTAAAGTTTGTTTTGGGTGATTTTATGATGTTTAAATTATGAATATTGGTTGATGTTGGATTCAGAGTTTTGAAGACTCGAATGGATGATTATGGATTAAGTAATCATTTATTAAGGATAAAGTTGGTGGTAGAGATTGAAAAGCGATAAAAATGAATATTGGCTCAGATTGGTTCATTGATTGAGTTCATTTGAAATGGATATTAATTTTCTCAAACTTGATAGTATCATGTGTTAGGCGGGAAAATGGATAGGCAAACAATAGGGGATAGGCAAATTTAGAGATTCTGAATTGTTGAATATTTGAAATATTTGATGAATGATTTTGTTTTTTCTCGCATTGAAAAATGTATTCATTTAGCCGGGAAATGCCCCAATTCCATTTGTATTTATTCACTGGAGAATGACCCGAACTATCTTGTACGTGAAGGACATTCGTGAAGAAGGCCCGAGACGTTTGGTAGAGCATTGTTCAGGGTTAGTATAGGTTAGTGTAGGATTATTTTAGTATTTTTAAATTCGGACTGTAATAATTGGAGTAGACACTATTTTTTGGATTTATTTTGTGTATTTTGTTTGTTTGTTAATTTTGTGTGTTTTATGTAGTTTATTCACTTCATAGCGTTAGATTAGCCGAAACAAGCTAAGATGTGCCCGTGCTAGAACCACGGGACCGAGGGGTGTCTTACACCATCCCCTCGATCAATAAAATTTCTTAACCGAAATCTCTATTCGAGAGTCAGTTTTTGAGAGTCAAATTAATTTTGAAAAGGATTTCCAAAGATGACTTGGCACACCAAACCTATGCTAAGTGGTGACGCTGAATTCATGTTTTAAAATCTTTTTTGAAATATATTTTTGTCTTTTTTGTCATTTTTAATATTAAAAACCCTTCCCGAACTTACAATCAATTATATCTTTTTGGTAAATAAGGGGTGTGATATATCTGACGACTCTGCAGAGGACTTTTTCAGAATTCGAACTTATTTTTTGAGTTGTATCGACTTAATTTGACATTATGAATGTATAGACGTTGTTTGTGTTATCATTTTTATTTGTTTATCATTGTTGAGTGCCTACGTGCTACGTGTTTACAGTTTTTTCATATGTGTTACCGCTTTATATCTGTCGTTATTTGCATAACTTGAGTTATTTCTTTTTTAACTAGTTTTGTAGTACAAGGTATGAACATGACCTCTAGTTGAGTCACCCTTATTTTAGGAGGAGGAGCCGTCGGACGGTATGGAGTGGGTGAAAAGCTATTGTAGCCACTATCGATCATACGCTCCCCCCGAACAGGCTTATTAGTGGACCCCAACCTAGGTCAACCTTTAGGTCATGCTTATCTGTGTCATATTGAGACCTAGTAGGACCCATTCGGTCCTTTGTAGAAGACTCACGCCTAAAGCATCCCTACATACTAATTGTTGCATTTTTAAGGATAATAGGGTCATTTGACGGACTGATTTAGAGAAAAACATGTGCTAGAATTAAAGAAAAGTGTGTAGACAAGGGAATATTGAAAAAAATGTGAGTAAGAAAAAGAGTTTCGTAGTTTTTAGAGTTCTTTATGGCTTTTATTTTTCACAATCCAAAAATTCAAAAAGATTTTTATTTTTTGCACTCATTTTCTCAAAAAACAAAAACATCAAAAAAAATTCCTTTGTCTCCTTTAGAAAGCATTTATAATTAGAAAATTTCAAAAATAAAATAAAATTAATAGGATCTTTTTATAAAGAAACTTTAAAAAGATGGTACAAGTTTTGTACATTTCTTGTAAAGAAAATCTCAAAAAAAAAATCCTTTCATAGTTGTCGGTGTCAGTTTTATGTGAAGTGTCAAATTGAAACCTCAAAAAGATTTTATTAACGTTGTTCATCGTTTGTCTTTGGTCGTGCCTCTTAAGTCAAGGTTTAGTTTGTTATTTAACTCTTAATTGTCCAATCTGGACAAACTACGCATATCTGATTATCCTCTGCCGGAAGTGAGATACGTAGGCAGCCCTTCTAGGGTTCAGTGATCTTATTTAAAAAATTCAAAAAGATTTTCATCACTCTTCATTTAGAGTAAGTGTTTCATAGATGCCTCGAAAAGAAAAATACAAAATGATTTTCCTTAATAGTCTTAGGTTTTATTTTTGATGAAATTCAAAATTGAAAATCCAAAAAGATTTTTGTCTGTATCATTTGAAAATAATGATAAAAGAAAGAAAAAGAAAAAAAATATTTTCTCTTCATTTTAGATTAGTTGTATGCACGTGTTGTTTCATCTGAAAAATACAAAAAAGATTTTTCTTTGAGAATTTTAGGTTTCATTTTTGCATGAATTTCAAAATCAAAAAGACTGTATAAATATCTTTTGAAAATAAAAAAGAATTCATTTGGTAATAGATTATTTAATCCATGCATCTTTCTATAGGAAAAATAAAAATAAAAAGATTTTCTCTTGATAACCATTGGTTTCATTTTGAAAAGGGGATTTAAACCTGAAAAATTCAAAAAGATTTTCGTCATTTCTTTTGATAATTTGTTATTTTCTTTTCTTCTAGATTTTCAAAAAAATAAAAAAAGAGTTTGATTGGCCATTTTTTGGCCAAACTGCACAAACTACGCACACCTGATTCTCCTCTCTCATGAGTGAGATACGTAGGCACCCTATTTGGGTTCAGTGATCTTTTCAAAAGAAAAAAAGAGAATTTTTTTTTTTGATAAAGTGTTGAACTCTAACGCATTGGTTATCTTTTGTTCAGTTATTTTAAGGTGGTTGGTTAGTGGCATACTGACTGGTCCTTCACATCACAACAAATTCAAGAAAGGGTTAGTTGTGTCCAACAAGGTTATAGTGAGTGGCATCATGAATCAAATAAAGATTCAGGAAAATGAAAGTTTAAAGCAAGAGATTTTGAGATTAAGGCAACAAATGATAGAAATACACCAAGCTTGGGTCAGTGGGTTGCCTCTTCCTCCATTTCTCGCTATTGATCCTACAAATACCTTGAGTTTTCTACCAAAATCGCAAAGTCAGTTTCCTATTGATGTTGATGCACTACAACATGCCTCAAAATTTATTCCACGCCAATTGCATCCCAATACTTCCACCTCTCTTTCTCTAGCTCCTCATATAGTCTGTGATTTTGTTGCTCAATCCTCTAATGAAACTTCCACATTGGCTATCCGCCTAACGATTGTGCTTCTTCATGCCTCTAGTGAACCCATGTTCAATACTTTTGATAATCATTGCTATGATCCTGAGGCTACTTTCAAGTTAACTGGACCACTTAAATTTCTTAACAAGAAGCCTAGCGTTCCAGAAGAACTAGAGAAAATGGTTGAAAAAATGAAGAGTGCATCAAAGGTTATAAAAAGTTCCCTAGGAATTGTGGGTAAGGAAAATATATATATAAAGACTGGGGCATATCTTCAAGTGTTAACCTTCCTACAAGATTTGAGGTATCAAAATTTGAAGAGAATAATGGACATGAGGATTCCGTGAAATATTTCAGACGATATTGCAATCAATTAAGGGAAATTGGAGGGAAGAAAAATGAGCAAGATGCAGCTGATATTGTAGTTGGACAACGGGCACGTCTAAGAAGACCATGTCGTCATTAACCTCAGTCTCAAGCCTAAGTTCATACCCGAACACTATATAATCACTTCCAAAATCCATTATACTTCATTTTCCTACCTCCATATCCAGCATATAGTGCACAACCATATGTTCAACCCCTCTGTCACTCACAATGGTGCGCACCAACTCCTCAGAGTCATCCTCAAACTCCACAAACATACCAAAGCCCTTCTAGGCCCGATGTTCGATCCAAGTCAAACAATGAAAAAAGGTAGAAGCCTAGGGATAGTTTCACACCAATTAGGAAACGTATGCCAGTTTGTTTCAGAGATTGATATAGTGGGGCATGATTTCTGCTCTCCTTAGGTACACTCCTAACCCACATTCAAGAAATTTTAATCCTAACGTACGATGTGCATATCACTCTAATATTCAGGGTAACAGTATTAAAGATTATCGTGCTTTGAAAAGTGAAATAGAAAATCTAATTCAATATAAATAAATTAAGGTAGAGGACATTGATAATGGTGCAAGTTCTAGTCATGATGATATGCAAATTGGTGGGTAATACGACAAGCTCAACAATTGGGAAGTCAATCCTCTCCTTAATTTGAAAGATTGTTGGTAGTTTGTTTTGGTTTTCTTTCTGCTTTCTAAATTATTTCAGGGTTGTAGTTCGAAATCTATCTTGTTTTGTTTCTCTATCGTCTTTGTTTATACCCTTCTATCTTTCCTTTCAATGAAATGTGGTGTCCCTTGATTGTTTTATCTTATTTTAAGTTGTTTGTTTGTTTACTTTACATAATACATTTTATGTTGAATTCTAGTGTTATGATGACATGCTTGCGAAATTTGCAGCCAGATCTTAGAATCCAATTTTAATCAAGAAACATTGAATCAGAGGGCTAAAGTTAGAAAAAAAAACATCTGAGAAAATAGGTAGAGTGTTGAGGCATTTAGTCAAATTGAATCCTTCTTTAAAAATCAAGGCAATTATTTTGAGACTCACAAAAATAACTTGGTCATCAATTAAAAAACATATCTCAAATAGGTCAAATAGTGGACGTGTGATCCCTATATCAAGAGAAACAAGAAGATAATCAGCTTCACAAAAATATGGGTCATTCGATGTGAGGGATGTACCACAATGGTGGAGTTGTATGTTTGACAAATGTAGAAGAAGCAGTGACGAACAAGCTCAGTTAAAGTTAGTGTTGTAAAAAATATCACACATGATCTTCATCTTTCACTTGCACATTGCACATTATGTACTTGCATTTTTAAGGATTGATATGAGGAAGGCATTTCATTCTTCTGTCCAAACATTGTATCATCCTTTGTTTACCCCATTTGAGCTTTAATTATATTTTCTTTCATACCCCTCTTTTGAAATCAAGATAGAGTCAGCAAAGTTAAAAAAAAGTGTTAAGTAAAAAATAGAGTCAGAAATTTTTCAAAAGAAGTGTGTCGAAGAGAAAGAAAAAGAAAAGTGTGAAGAAAAATAGAGTTAGAAAAGATCCCAAAGAGAAAAAGAATTAATAAAAAAATCAGAATCATGCAAAAGAACAAGTTGTCGAAACTACGTTTGACCTGAGTTTCCTATTTTGAGTGTGAGATACGTAGGCAGCTCTATTCTGGGCTCGGTCCAATCAAATGAATGATTTAGAATTACCCAGTCAAAAAAAACTGGGGTAAGAGTTAATCTTCATTTTTTGAGTCGATTCCAACAGTTGTAGGTCCCACCCCACTCCAAGTGTCATTTGAGCCTTATACCATCCTTTCTTGCTAACCCTATCCAAAAGCTAAGTTACAACTAAAGAAAAACCTTTAGATCAATCTTTGGGAATGTTAAGGCTAAGCATGCAATTCATATGATGAGACATTTGGATACTGTTGATCTTCCTCAGCATAAGGAACCAGGAGAGAAATAAAAAATAAGGTAGTCTTATTTGTGAAACCTTTGCGGCCATCATAAGGCGATGGTGAGCTGAGATACATGAAAATAGGAGAGGCTTGTTGGCAAAAACCCTTCAAGACGTCATTAGCCGAATAACGTCTCTAAATGTAATCACCCCAAGGAAATAACTCAGTTTTAGGGTCATTAACTCAACAACAAATGATGAAAAATTTGGATGGAAAGATCAGACAGCTTCATCTAAATGAATGTCATAGTCATTAGCGTTGACTGTCATTTTCAAATAAATTTTTCTTTTCTCTGTTTCAAATGGGGATATTTATTGTCTTTTATTTCTTCTCTATATTTTTACTTTTGTTTTCTTGAGTCAGCTATTCAAATAAAAAAAATCATGTCATTTTTTTCATGACATTCAATCAAGTCCATGTCAAAATAAGTGAGAAAGGATTTCAAAACTTGCTACCAACTTTTTCAATTGCACAAAGCAAGAAAAAAGGCCAGAACATGAAAGAAACATGATTGTAAGACAAAACAAGACAACCAGAAGGTTTTGTCAGAAAACATGTTTAGGAAATCGAGGAAATACCAAGATTCGAAGAATTCATCTGAGAGACGTAGAAAAATTAGAGATATTGTGTTTGTTTCAGAATCACTTTTAATAATCTGAGTTTTGGTCAATGGTGCAACAAGTCGATGACATATGCCATTATTTCAAATCAAAATTAACTGGGAAAAGTGCAAGAGAAATCTCCTCAAAAGCCAACGCCGCATGCCAACGACCATGTTGTAAACTCACAAGTTTTTTTGTATAAAACAAGAACGGTTTCTACCTTCAAATCAAAGGCTTCAGAGTGCAAATACAATAGAAATATTGTTGTACAGGTTTGGTAATCACAATTATGGTAAAACTCATTATCTTATATCCCTGAAAGAGACATTCTCTAATTTGGGTCTTTCATGTCCCATGGCTAGGAGGTGCACTTCCTAATTTGAGCAGTTAATCCCAAAAGATACACTTTTAGTAAGAATATTTCATTTTCACTCTTAGAGATGGACTTGTTGGTCTCGGTCATTCAGTTTTACCCATAAAAGGTGCATTTGTTGATCAAAATCTTGATTCATCTTTGCATGTGCATTGTTGTAAATAGTTGTGATAAGGTTTGACACCTACAAAAGCTTTTGGTGATAAACTGGGGCAAAAAGAAAATTTAATTCCTATTATTTGAAAATTTACTTTTTGTTCAAGACCATCCTGGAAAATGGGTATTTACTTTTTGTTCAGGACCCTTCTGAAAAATAGAAATTTACTTTCTATTTAGGACCATCCTGAAAAATGGGACCTTATTTTCTGTTCAGGATCCTCTAGGAAAATGGAATTTACTTTCAGTTCAGGACCCTCCTGAAAAATGGGACCTTACTTTCTATTCAGGACCCTCATAAAAATGAGAATTTACTTTCTATTCAGGACCCTTTTGGAAAATGAGAATTTACTTTCTGCTCAGGACCCTCCTGAAAATGAGAATTTACTTTTTGTTCAAGACCCTCCTAAAAATGGGAATTTACTTTCTGTTCAGGACCGTCCAGGAAAATGGGAATTCACTTTTTGATTAAGACCCTCCAGAAAAATGAGAATTTTCTTTCCGATCAGTACCCTTCAGAAAAATGAGAATTTACTTTATGTTCAAGACCCTCTTGGAAAATGAGAATTTACTTTCCGTTAAGGACCCTCCTGGAAAATAGGACTTTACTTTCTATTTAGGACCCTCCTGAAAAATGGGACTTTAATTTCTGTTTAGCACTCTCCTAAAAAATGAGATTTTACTTTCTGTTCAAGACCTTTCAAAAAAAATGAGATTTTACTTACTATTCAGGACACTCTTGGAAAATGAAACTTTATTTTGAGAAAAATGAAATCTTTCTTTATCATAATCTTTGTTGGGCATAATTTTGTTTTAGTTTTGATTTTGATTGCAGGAGCCCTCCAGAAGAATGGGGTGATGAAATTGAAAGTCAGGAGCCCGCCAGAAGAACAGGATGATGAAATTGCAAGTCAGGAGCCCGCCTAGAGAACAGGATGATGAAATTGAAAGTTAAGATCCCGCCTGGAGAACATGGTGATAAAATTAAAAGTCAGGAACCCGCCTGAAGAATAGGGTGATGAAATTACAAGTCAGGAGCCCACCTGGAGAACATGGTAATGAAATTGAATGTCAAGAACCCACATGAAGAACAGAGTGATGGAATTGCAAATTGGGAGCCCGCCTGTAGAACAAGGTGATAAGATTGAAAGTCAACAGACTAAGAAATAACAAATTTGGAGTCGGCTTGGACAACAGGTCGAAGAAACTACAAAGTCAAGCAACGAGGAAAAAAATTATAAGTCCGGAGTCCGCTTGAAGAATAGGTTTAAGATGTTTAAATTCATGGCCAAATTCAGAAGTACCACCTACAGAACATGGTTAATTTATGAGTTCATCTCTAACATCAAATTTTTTATGGAGCCCAAAGAAGATCAAATCTTTTGTCAATTTTGAAAGCATCATAAACTCAAGTCAAGATTCTATAGAAGCTGCATTGATAGAACTTTTAAAATTTTTGTTATCATTTAACTTGTAATTTTCATTTTTTATGTAATAATAGAGCCACGAACCGAAACCTCGATAAGACCTATGACTCAATCCCTTTATAATTTGGGTAATTAGGATGTCCAAAATCAAGAATCAGTTGCATTCCTTCCTTCTATTTCCTCCCTTTGAATAATGGTCGTGTCAAAATCTGGTCTCATTGTCTACTTTTTTGTCTAAAAATACTTTGTGTTTTGATACGAGTACGATCACGTAGATGGACTTATGAGGGCGTATGTTGGACCCGAGGCTTGGTGTATACAAATGATCACCTAAATGGATAACAAAATAGTCCACTACATACACTAGAGGGAAGCCCCTTCACTAATGGGCCTTTTGGTCATTTTACCTATTATTTATAATACACTATAAATAGAATAATGTAGGGTTTCATTAGTTAGTTTTTGTTGAATATGAAAGTGTAACATTTAGATATATATCTCTTGATAGAATGGCCCTCCTTGGCTGAAATTGTAACTAGGGAAATCAACTTGAGTGTGGAATCACTCATGTTGCATTCAACCTTGGAAACGTTGGATACTTGGGTCATCGAGGTCACTCTTGTGCCAACGTAGGAGTTAGGTATTCGTTGTTTGTATTGTTAAAGGTCCAAGAGTGGAATAGGCTCTTGAGTTTTTAAGATTACACCTTCATTTTATCTAACTATCTATCCTCTTGTTTGTTGTAATCATTTTTTCTTATTTTTGTTAATGTAACCCATGAGGTGTTGTTATTGTTACCACTTTATTGTTGTTCATCTTGTCTTCATATTATTGTTGTTGTTGTTGTTTTGGTGTGATAAATATCTTCTTTATTTCATTATTATTGTTGTCATTGTTGAATCCGAGTAAGGTCTCCAATCGGTCCAAGAATCCTTTTGATTAATGGATTGTTTGGGGTGTGTTTAGTGTTCCCGTGGTTTTTATTATATTATTTGGTATCAAATCATGGATTGATATTGTTCCCACAAGATCAATCTTGGGCTTGTTAGTTGAAAAATAAAAAAAAATTGTTGAAAAACTGAAAATTCTAGAAAAAGTGCAATCTACCCGTGTTGTGTTCTTGGCCGAGAATTGCGTTCTTGTTTTTACTTGGCAGATATTTTTTTTTTTCTTGAGTGTTTCTAGTGTTATCTTTGTTCTTCACTAACACTTGAGTCCATATCTAAGTTTGAGATTTGTTGTTGTTGTCGGGAACAAGTAAGACCATATGGTAGACATTGTTGTTGAGAAACTTGACTTGGACGTGTGTGTAATTGTTGTTGTTGAAATGAGTGTTGTTGTTGTTGTTATTCTTGGTGAATTTTGTTGTTTTTCTTAAAGTTCTTCACAACCTTCATATCTTATTAAAACTGAAGACACAAAACTAAAGAAACTTGGTCGTTTGTTGTTGTGGATTGGAGTTGGCTGTTGGAATTATTGTTGTTCTTGAAGATTATTGTTATTGTTATTGGTGTGGTTGTTGTTGTTCTTTAATTTCTTCACCTTCCTTCATATATTTTTAGAACAAAAAGTGAATGCTAGATCCTAAAAGGTGTACGTACTTATTAGTCTTGAAAGACCCCCAACCACCAAAAGACATTACATCACTTTCCAACAACTTTTCCATGATTTAAGGACCCTTGTTTGGAGGAAAAGTGCAAGTAAAGTCAAGACTTTTTGTGTTTGAATTTCACAAGGTCTCCAAGACTTGTATTTCACTCTATTAACCAAATTCCACAATTCCAAAGTTATAAATTGACTAAGACTTGAAATTGGACAGCAAGAAAAAAATTTATTAGAAACCGTAATCAATTACGCGCTTCCACATCATCATTGGTACTGTTCACGCAATAATTTTGGCTCAAATTTTTAATTTCTTAGTTTCCTTTTGTTGTTCCTTAGATTGACTTTCATTGGTTCCAATACTAATTGGCAAACTAGTTCTTATCTACTAGTTTGTTAGTTAGTCTTTGTGTTCGTTCATTCGTGTTAAGCGTTTGTTATGTGCTTTTCTCTTTTATGAATTCGTTGTATCTTGTTGGTTCAAGTTCGTAAACAAATTTTCTTTGAGTCAACTGAAATGAAAATCTACTCTGGGCAAGAATAGACACAACCCTCAATCACTCGCAAAGTACAAGCCGACTTTCAACACTTGTGAAACCAAGTGTGAGGTAAAAATCGAGAGTGAGAAAGTGATGAGGCATTTTTGTGCTAACAAGTTTGTTTATTTTGTTGTTTGTTGTTTTCTTTTCTTTTAGGTACCATGGCTGCCACCATTCTCGATGCCACGTTTGACCGCATCTCCGACAATATTGAAGACATGAAATAGCACGTTGAAAGGCTACGCCAATTGGTATCCACACTTATCCCGATAAATCCAAAACCTAATGTCCAAACACCTTGCGGAGAGAGTTTTCTGAAGGAAGTTGCTGCCCAAACTTGTGAAGGACTTTCACACCGAGGTAAAGACGAACATACTCATGAACATCAAGGAAAAATAGCTAACTCTTACACTTGGGTACATGTGAATTATGAACGTGTGACTAATAAGCCGTTGAGTTTGAGTAGTAGCTTACCTACATATGAGTTTATTGATTCCTTACCACTTGTGGATGATGTATATATTGTGCTAGTGGATACACTAGTTGATCCTATAGATAACTGAATCGACTCTTCTAGTAAGATCGATTTGTGTACACCTAGTGTTGAAGCTATTGTGTTGAATTAAAGTACATCGTCGTGTGAAAATTGTGTTGACCAACTTATGTGTAAAACTTTTCCACCACTTGAGAATATGTGTGATGTGATTAATGAATCTCAAGTGAGTGAAGAATTTGAAGATGTTGGTCAAGAACAAAGTAGTGAACCAGTGAGCCTATGTTGATGTAAAGATACTAATGTTTGCTTGGCTCATCGGGCTAATCATGTGCTTGACATATCTTTGAAAAATGATTTTGCTTTTACTCCTTTGCATGACACCCCACCCGTGCTTGGCAAATATTGTGACTTGAATTGTGATTCTTTTGATGTTAATGGTGGTTTGTGTCTACTCCAGGACCCTAGGGCAAATGTGTCATTATCTCTTTGGGGTGTTGCTCATATTCGTGTATCCATGTTTGACACAGTTGTACTTAAGTTATGTGAACCACAACTTGTGGATGCCAAGTTGTATTCTTATTTATGGAAGGGTCTAAGGATGTTAAAGACTTCATATCACCTTCATGGGGTTGGACAAGTTGACGTATCTTGTGGGACTCTTGGAAGCGTATTTCACATTATTTGTAGAGGGAAGCCGAGTTCATGGGCAAACTACTTTCCTTGGATTGGATTGTTTCATGGTAGTTTCCCTATTCTCCCTATTGGAATGACTCCCTTGATGGAATTCCTTACCTCGGGAAGTGGTTGGATTACGTACTTGTAATATCCCTTTCTCTCGTTGTGTGTTCCTACTTGTGAGTGAATACATCTTAGATGAAAATTGTGTATTTGGTGCCTTTATTCACTACCTATATGCATATGATGATATTAATAAGTTTGTTGGATATACATCGTACGAGAGGCGTAGTCTCGGTTTTTGTCCCTTAATTCTTGATGTTCATTTGAGCCCTTTCCTTTGTGATGTTGTACAAGAGCTTTTCATAATTAACACAAAGGATCCTTGGTTGTACCTCAAGTGTGTACCACCGTGGCATGATAATACTAAATATTTATTTTGCTAACCCTAACCCTCATGCCATGAGGATGTGTACTTGTTTGTTTCCTCTTTGATTTTGCAAGGTACGGATTTGAGGTCGAATTCTTTTCAAGAAGGGGAGGATGATACTAGTACGATCAAGTAGATAGACTTATGAGGGTGCATGTTGTACACGAGGCTTGGTGTGTGCAAATGAAGTGCAAAGGAGAACCTAAATGGACACCAAAATAGTCCACTACATACACTAAAAGGGCCAAAACAGTCCACTACATATACTAGAGGGGAGCCCCTTCACTAAGGGGCTTTTTGGTCATTTTAACTATTATTTGTAATACACTATAAATAAAATAATGTAGGGTTTCATTAGTTAGTTTTTATTGAATATGAATTTTTTGTTGAATATGAAAGTGTAACACTTAGAAACATCTTTCTTGAGAGAATGGCTCTCCTTGGCCGAAATTGTAACTAGGGAAATCAACTTGAGTGTGGAATCACTCGTGTTGGATTCAAGCTTGGAAACGTTTGATGCTTGGTAGATCGAGGTCACTCTTGTGCCAACGTAGGAGTTAGGTATTCGTTGTGTGTAATGTTAAAGATCCAGGAGTGTAATAGGCTCTTGGGTTTTTAAGATTACACCTTTCTTTTGTCTCTCTATCTATCCTCTTGTTTGTTGTAATCGTTGCTTCTTGTTTTTGTTAATGTAACTCGTGAGGTGTTGTTATTGTTACCACTTTGTTGTTGTTCATCGTGTCTTCATATTATTATTGTTGTTGTTGTTTTGGTGTGATAAATACCTTTTTCATTTCATTATTGTTGTTGTCATTGTCGAATCCGAGTGAGGTCTCCAATCGGTCCAAGAATCCTTTTTATTAGTGAAATGTTTGGGGTGTGTTTAGTATTCCCGTGGTTTTTATTGTATCATGTTTACATCTAAAGAAGGGCAAGATGTAGACACGTAATTTTGTTCCTCCCCGAATTAATATTTAGTACACTTTACAGCGTACCTCATCCCCGTGTGATAATCCCTCCACTTAAGCTAAATAAACAAACTTTTAACAAATTAACCAATCAAATTTCAACACCCTCTACCGTATCCTAACCACCACCCATACCTACGTGTCTCCTACCCCCTAACATTTTTCACGTTTTTCATTCCCTTTTCATAATATATACGCTCACAACAATAATATATAGGGGAACACATAGAATACAGAGAACACCACAATGTTCTGGAGAGAATACATAATACACAAACACAATTTACAATACACACACAGAGGTATACTCACACACCCACCATGGACGGAAAATAGAGAAAAGGAGAGTTTAATAGAAAAAACGTGGAGTGGAATCCAAAAAGAGATTGAGGGAGAGATAAAGACGAGAGAGAGGAGTAAGGGAGAGGAGAAAACAATAGAATAAAAGGGGGAAAACAATGTTTCATAGGGGAGCCGTCTAGCTTCTCCGATGGAAATTTCACCAGAAAATACCGGAGACCGTCAACTCCCTCAATAAAATCCTAAACTAGTCAACCCATCGGTTCCACTTTCGAAAATCCTGAAGTCAGTTTGGCCAACACATAAAAACATGGAAAAAACGTAACTGTCATCCTTTCTTTTCCATTTTCAGTCACCACCGGAGCTCCAAACAGTTAACCCAACTCCATACCAATGAAGTCCATTGAAAATCGAGTGAAGCAGTGATGTTAAGCATGAAATCTGGTACGGTTACTTGTCGAGTTGTGATTTTTTATTCGGGTTAGCGAAAAATAGAGCAAAAGGGTATATCGAGGTTTTTTCGTCGTTGGCAAATCTGTTTGGGTTGTAATTCTTGAGTTGAATTGATTTGTTCACTTGTTGAGGCTGTTTTGAGGTTCTCGGCGTGGATTCCATCTCGTTTAATTAAGTAACACTGAATTGAAAGTGACATTAAGGTCCATTTCTCATCTCATTATCGATTAATTTTAAGTTTTGGATAATTTATGTGATAAATTCATATTATGTGAAGTTTTTTGTGTGTGATATTTTGATGTTTGAATTATGAATGTTAGTTGATGTTGTATTCGTAGTTTTGAAGACTCGAATGGATGGTTGTGGATTAAGTAATCATTGATTAAGGATAAAGTTGGTAGTAGGGATTGAAAAGTGAAAAAAAAAATGAACATTGGCTCAGATTGGTTCAATGATTGAGTTGATTTGAAATGGATATTAATTTTCTCAAACTCGATAATATTATGTGTTAGGCCGTCAAATGGATAGTCAAACAATAGGGGGTAGGCAAATTTAGAGATTGTGAATTATTGAATGTTTGAAATATTTTTTGAATGTTTTTGATTTTTTTCACATTGAAAAATGTATTCATTTAGTCCGGGAATGACCCAAGGCTATTTTTATTTATTCACCGGAGAATGCCCCGAAGTATCTTGTACGCGAAAGACATTCGCGATGAAGGCACGAGGCATCAGGTAGACCATAGTTCAGGGTTAGTATAGGTTAGTGTAGGTTTATTTTAGTATTTTTTATTTCGGACTGTTATAATTGGCCTGGACACTATTTTTCGTACTTGTTTTGTGTGTTTTGTTTGTTTGTTCATTTTGTGTGTTTTATGTGATTTATTGACTTCATAGTATTAGATTAGCCGATACAAGTTAAGAAGTGATCGTGCTAGAACCACGAGACCGAGGGGTGCCTAACACCTTTCCTCCGATCAACAGAATTCCTTAACTAAAATCTCGATTTGCGAGTCAGTTTTTGAGAGTCAAATTGATTTTGAAAAGAATTTACAAAGGTGACTTGGCACACCAAATCTATGCCAAGTGGCAACTCTGTATTCAAGTTTTAAGATCCTTTTTCAAATAACATTTTTTTCCTTTTTGTCACTTTTAATAATAAATTTCCGAACTTAAAATCAATTATATCTTTTTGATAAAAAAGGAGTGTGACATACAGACAATAAAATATATTGGGTTGCCTCACAAGTAGCGCCTGATTTCACGTCGCGGCATGACGGGACTTGGTTGGGTATTCAGACTTTCCCAACAAGCTCATGCGTACCTTTATTAATCAGACTTCATAAAAATAATCCAATAATTGGCCTCCAGTTTTCTCTTTCCACTTTAAACTTATGAACTGCACCCCTAATTGTTTTTCTGATTTTCTATTATGCTCATGGGGCAGAGGTATAAAAATAATGGACCCAAAAAATAAATGTGGAATGTTGTACTTCTTGGCCCATACGTGAGGAATGTAGTTCTTTGATTCTGGCTCAACAAATTCAAGAATATAGACATATGTTTCCTCCTCCTTGCACTCTTCTTTGGGATCGGATAGCTCAATCAAGATCTGATTATCCAAACACAATGTAAAAAATACTTCGAATGAGGTCCAATACTCCCCAACTCTGGATTTGCTGTCTTCTTTACCTCCCCACATAACTCTAGTATGCTCTCCTTAAGCATTACATTATCCACAAGAGTGTGAGCAATTTTTGACTCCACCAATTTTAGCTCCTCAAGTTGGCTTTTCAAAATTCTTTCAGCCTCACACCACCCATAACTAATTTGCTGGGCATTACTTGCAACAACCTTTGCATCTAGCTCCAATGGTAAGTGGTGGATATCCAAGCAAAACCCATCAACCCTTTGAATAAGATATTGATTTCTTTTTGCCAGGAGCATCAATGTGCCAAACATGCTATCATTATGTTCCAACAATATATTTATCACACTCCTAAAGTAATGCATCATATCAAAAGAAAGAGGATCAATAAATAAGGAGTCATCATCACTTCACACTTTCTCTAGCTAAGTTGTCATATCAAGAAGAGTAGGCAATAAAATAAATAAAACAAATAAAATAAAATCCAATAACTCCAACAACTTTAACAAAGAACTTCGAAATCGTATTCTCCGGCAACGACACTAAAATTTGATAACGCCCAAACTACACCTCCTTAGAAGGATAAAGCGGTCGTTGTTAAAATATAGTAACCCAACTAGGTTGGGGTCGATCTCACAGGAAATAGTCCAAAAATATATCTCCAACTTGTTGAAATCACCAGGCAGTGCAGAAAACTAAAAAGGGGGGATTTGTAGTAACTAGCTAAAAGTAACAAGGCATGGTTGCTTTTGGTTGTGAATAATCTAAGACGAACACTAGGCTTGTGTTCCCCTTGTCCTCTCAACTCAGTAGACTTATCATGCACTATTGAACTATTCCAATATCTTGCGTGCAGAATCGATAAGTTATGTACCATCAATAGTGTTTTGGACGAGCTGACAGATTTCATCCTTTACCTTTTGAGTCTCAGGATGTCACCATACTAAATCTTATCTTAATCCCAGTTAACTATTATCTTTTAAGTCTCTAGTTATTAGATGACAGCTAACCATCTTACTTAGATAATACCTAGTAGCGTGGATCGAGAGTTAAGCTTCAAATTACTGTTATGATTCTCTTTTCCTAGTCACTACTCCTCTTTTATAGTAAGTAGCAATAATTTAGGTGGGATATTAACATTGGCCACCGCTAAGAAATTAATAAGAACGAAGAAAACCCAATACATACAGGAATCTTTATCTAAAACGACTTAGCACTTTCTTTACTTCGTTAATCCGACAGGGTTACCCACAACCCTAGCTAAGGAATTTAGTTGCTCATAGTTATGAGATCAATCATGAAATCCACAGACGAAATTACAAAATCAGTCACATAATAACAAAAACAAAAATTCCAAAGTCTTAAATTAAATAACAAACCAAGAACAATAAGAGTATAGGATAGCCCATAAGGGCCTATCCTTGAATATGTGAATGTATGAATATTTAAATGTGTGAACGAATAAACTAAGCAAAGCCTAAAGGTTATTTATAGATTAAAAGAAATTCTAGAATTCAAATCCTAAATAAAATATGAAAACTCAACTAAACGTACATAATAAGACTTAAAAACATCATAGAAGTGTAATTGTGATACATAGAAACCCTAGGAAACGATTTCAAAACGATCAGAAAAAGTTGAGGTCGGTAGTTACATGTGGTCACCAACATGCGGTCTGGACTTGTGCGTATGTGGTACATACATCCTGAGGCTGGGCGCATGTAGTGGCCGCATGTGACCGGACCAAAATTTTCTACAGGTTAGCCCTCAGAATTTTGGACTTCTGACACATGCTTTGCCCATATGTGATTCGCATATACTACATGTAGTCCACATGTAGATTAAGTAAGTGCTAAAGTCCCCACCATTAGATAGATAATTGAATTAGCTTTTCAACGATATCAATTTCGTCTTAATCTGATATCGGGGTGAAAAGTTATGGCCAAATTACTGAAGCACTGTCAACTCTTGGGATCTTCAATTCCAACACTTATCTTAGTCTCATACAGACCACATGTGGTCCACATGTAGATATGGGTAAGTGTCGGGCCCTTCAACACTTGCAACCAAGCTTCAAATATTCAACTTTCATCACAAGCTTTAGTCACGTAAAATCCAAAAAGTGTCACGAATACCCAAGATTAGTCAAAGCAGTAGCCAAAAACATCACTTTTATTTTTTCTCCAATTTAGCATCCGAGACCTAATTTCCTGCAAAACACTCCAAAAACGCATCAAATCTAACAAAGTTGCCTTAAGTACAGGCATATTTTCGTAGTTTTAAGCATCGTAAATGCTATATTTCAATAGAACATCAGTGGCATATTTATTATTTGCGGGTGGTGTGACACTCTCTCCGCCCTTAATAGTTCTGTCCCTGATTTTAGTGTTTGGTTTTTCACCAAGTAGTTGTGAATATATATGTTAGAACATGCGCATAGAAAAAAAGTAGAGAGGATCACATTAACTTACATAAACCTAGATGATGTAATTATAAGTTAGGTTAGGAATTACTAAATTGAAGCTATTACACAAATCATCCAAGGCATTCTTGAAGCTATTGCACAAATCTGTTGCTTCTAGAAAATCAATTTAATTCTTTCCAAGTTTATTAGTTAATCAGCATAGCACGTACCACAGATTTTATTACTGAGGTTTTCAATTATTGTATCAATTTGCAAAATGAATGAATTAACATATTATAATTAATTACTGATTATTCCACTCAAAATTCATAATTGCACTCCTCGATATAATTTCAAAATCATTCATTAAACTTTATTTTACTCCCCATGTGGAGATCACATATACCAATCAATCAAATTAAATTTTTGACTGTTTAATTCATTGATTAATTTAATCCTTTATTCATATGCTTAACTTATTTCATGTGGCAGATACAAAATTCATCTGTAGGGTTTTCACATGAAAACTTATAAGCAATCATAAAGGGGTAACATCAATCTAACGGTCGAGACATGAATTCTACCAACTAATTGCTACTTCACAAATGCCATTTGTCATCATCCAACCTATTAGAAACATATTAACTCACAAGAAAAGTTCACCCATTTGACAGATCAAGACAATGAAGAAAGTATACTGATCATAATAATTATATCAAGATTAAGAGTATAATACATTTAATGATTTAGAGATGTCGTTTCGCAAAATTCAGTAGATAAGCAATCATCTCTCCTTAGTCCGTTTAATATACAAAATTATAGTATGTTGGGAGTATTTTTGTAAACAAATAATATTATTTTTAAAATATAACAATACTATTTTCAATACATCAAACCAAACACTGCATAAAAAATAATCTCAGCATTACTAATCTCAGCACTACTAGTCCCAGCATTGCTAATACACGGTATTCAGTATTATCTTATACACTCTATCAAACGACCCCAAAGAGTACCAGCACGAGAAGTTGAAATGGACCATTCTCATAATCAAGAATAAATTATTTAATCTTGTGCTACGATCCTCAAGATGTCTGTCCAACCTCATCCTTGATTGTGAACTTAATTTTATAACTTATAAGAACCGACAATTTATTCTTTCATCCATGAGCCATAAACTCCGTGCACAAAATCGTCTACTTCATAAGCAAAGGACACATGCAAATAAAATCATCTAATTAAAAAGTAAGACTTTATTAATCCGAATAATTGAGATAAAAGTCTTACAAAAAGAAAATATAATACTACACTAAACTACATGATTAATAATATATCCTAACAATATATACGTATACGCTCCATACTCCATATGCGTCGAAAGTATCGAATTCACATTAATTTGTTACTGATAAGCTGCTCACGCCCTTGTCTATTGAGGGCATGCATAATCGGCCGGACTTAACATTGATTAATTAATTGTAGTATGCAATGGCAAATTTCAAACACTCGAATTTTTTTCTCTTAATATGACTTATTCTGATAGTCAAAATGTCAAGCTGTTAAAGTTTGGCACCAATAATACAATACAATACAAGACGTTAAATTATGATTTATAACTATTGAACTGTTCACTTGAGCACGAAAATAGTATTATCAACTATTCAATACTTTGTATTATATATGTAATTTTTAAAAAGAGAGCAATTATTTTGAAACGAAAAATATATTTATGATTGTATTTTTGAAAGGAACTCATCTTAGTTTTATTGGTATAGTTTGAAGTAGGAATTTTTGTGGGATAGAAGTAGGAGTGCGGGGCTAAAAATATAAACGAAAAAGTCCAACTACAAAATATGAACTATTTAATAGTATTTTATATTTGTTATTTTTGAAAATCAACACTAAAATGTGATGTATAAGAATACTAATTTCATTCTTTTCATGTAAAAACATATAAAATAATTATGCTTATGATCAGTAATTTCACAATTAATAATTATTTTTAATATTTTATAATCGATTTAAACTATGTCAATATGACACATTTGAAATTTTTAAAAAATTTATTATTTCAAATGAATAAATAAATACTCCATTTTTAATGATATTCTTAAAAAGTATTTCACACATTGCGCGAGTACTTATACTAATAATTTATAAACAGTGAGAATATTAATGCATGGATACCAATTTTGATTGAAATTTAATATTTAATATATATATATATAAATTATTTATTTAAACCTTGATAACTTAAAAGAGATTAGAATCTGGAATTGATAAGTTTCAAATTTTTTAATTTTTGCTTTTTTGATTTGGACTATTCTTCTTTGGACTAACCTCTAGTCAAATGTTATTTGCCCCTTGTTATATTTTCTTGAAATAGTGATAAAAGTTTTTTTTTCTTCAAAAAATTTTCTTTATTTTTTTTTTTTCCAATTATTTGGTGGAGATCGACAACAACCTCTTCCACGTATACAACTTGCCGTTGTATCTATATAATTATTTTTTTAAAATTTTAAAAATAAGTAAAGAAAAGTGCATGAACCAATTAACGCATCTAGACATATCAATGAAAGTAAATTCATTGTCAAAGCACTTCCCAATTAATATATAGCACTTGTCCCCTAATAATTCGCTCTCTTGCCTCCCAAGCAAGGAATTACGAGATGACATATAACGAGGCTTTAATTAATCCACGTAAATCACTTGACTCCTTTATTCAATATTTCTAAGCATCCATCATTATTAAAGAATGTATAAAACGCTAACAAACATTTATATAATGAACATAATTCTTTTCTATTTATTTCTCATTTTATTTCTGTCTCGTTGAACGTATCTGAGTAATATCTACAATGGTGTTGAATCGAGATAAATATCGATTGGAGCTTGTTTGTTTATTTGGTGTAGAACCAAAAATGGCATCTCCAAACTAAGAAAATGTTGTTCTCTTTTAAATCCATTTAGTTGCAAAACATAAACATCCAAGAATTGGGTATGAGCAAATGATTTCTAAGTTATTTAATTTGATCTCCATGAATCGTCTTATTTATGAATCAACAAATCAGAGTCATTTACTTAAATCTCCGCACGACATGTATCATCATCTAATATAAATGCAATTGGGTTTAATAATAAAAGGAGGGACATTTTTAATTTAAAAATAACGTTAACGGATAATTATAATTCAATAAATAAAAAAGCGAATTTAAATTATTCTCAATATGCTAAAATACTTTTGACGTACGTTTTGAGAAATAATAAGATAGTTGAATTTTTTCAAGTAATATGATTTAACATGATTGTTAGAATTGAAAGAAAATTTGGAAAGAGACTACGAAAAAATCGAAAGAGAATTGAATGAGTAGTTTGAATAATTTGAATTGAATAACTTGAATGAACTAAACAATTGAAAGAACAAATGATAACTGATTGAATTGATTTGATTTGATTTGATTGAATGAATATTAGATTTTATTGAACGGTGTTCGATCGAAATAAAATAGAGGTACTATGTCGAGTAAATTCCCCAGATAGTCATCCATGTTTGAAAAATTGCCTATAAATATCATTTTTGTTTCATTTAGGACAAGAATATCACCCAACTCTTTCTATTTTCCTTAAAATATACTTGACACCTCAAAAAACTTCTCTCTCCTACTTGAAATGTCATGTCATTACAAAAAAAAAATTATATAAATAGATTTATTTAACTTATCAAACTTATTTAACTAAAAATTTTATCCTATTTCTTTTTTTTTCAAATTACACATGATATATTAATCATTGAAGATTAATTTAATTACACAAAAGCTTGAATTATTTTATTTGATATGTACTTTTCAAAGTTTCTTTCATTTACTTATTTATTTCACCACTTAATAATATTTAAAACTCAAGTACTTATAAAAATTGGTACTCATTTAATTTTTTTTTTTGTCATTTATTTTATATATTAAAGATTCTTAAAATGTAAAAGAAATAAAAACTATGGATTTATAGTTTAGACATTAAATTTATTATTTATATGAGAATAAAATAATAAAATTCACATTTTTGGATTATACAAAAGAATTTTTGAATTAATATAATCCAAAGATATTATATTACCTTCAAATATAGAGTAATAGAGAATAAAAGAATATAAGTTATTCTTTAAAAATATTGATGGCAAACCTACGATATTTTTTGTTGCCAAATAAAATTCAATAAGAAAATTTTAATATGTATTATTACCTGAAAAATTTAATTTGGACATAGATTACTTGAAAAACTTTATGCAAGATAATTTTTGATGAATATATAGTGAAAAGATGATTTTTTTATATATAAATTTTTTACAAGTAGTTGCCCATAAATAAATCAAGTAAATATGTAAGATAAGACATAAAAATTTAAAAAAAAATTATTATTTTTAATTTAGTTTCTTTACTTTTTTTTTGTGATGATTATATTTATATTTTATTTTATTTTATTATACAATTAAACGCTAATTTATATCCGTACTTCATTCTAAATTCATCAAAAGCAAAGAATAATTAATTGAGTAATATTTTAAAAATTTATTTGTAATAGTACTGAAGAAGGTATCATTTTGTTAATATTTCTTAAAAAATTTATTTGTTTCAAGGCTACATAATTTTTCTTTCCTTCAGAAAATGCGATATTATTCTTTTATTCTCATATAAATAACAAACTTAATGTCTAAAATATGAAATTCATCCATTTATTTCTTTTACGATTTAAGAATTTTTAGTATATAAAATAAACAACAAAAAAAATTATTGTACTAATTTGTATAAGTACCTGTATTTTAAAACTGTTATTACGTGGTAAATAAATAAGTAAATAAAATAAATTTTGAAGAGTACATATCAAATAAAATAACCCAAGTTTTTGGTGTAATTAAATTAATTTTCAATGATTAATATGTCATGTGTAAATTTTTTAAAAAAGGAATTAAGATAAACCTTTAGTTAAATAAGTTTGATAAGTTATACATTTATCAAAAACAAGAAGAAATTTTAATGACATGACATTCCAAGTAGAAGAGAAAGATTTTGAGATGTTAAGTATATTTTAAGGAAAATAAGAAAAGTTGGATGATATTTTTGTCCTAAATAAAACAAAAACGATATTTGTAGGCAATTTCCCAAACATGGGTGGTCATTCAGGGAATTTACTCTACAATATCCTATTTATACAAGTAATTAATCATCTAAATAAGGTACAAAACAATAAAGTGACACACTCCTAAATAAGGTACAAGATATTATAAATATATTCTAAAGATTTACCTATATACTAAAAATTTACCTAAGATGTACAAAAGAAATAAAATAACATAGAAGGATTTTTTAAATTTGGCCGAAATCATCTGTTGAGGCAGCTGAAACAAAGTTGGTTGGCCCAAGCTATGCAGCAGATGAATATACAATGAGATGAAACAGGTGAATCAACCCGGTCTAATAAATAAATATAACAATATTTCAATACAAACAAGACATCTCAATTAAATATAATTAAAAATAATAGTTTAATATTATCCACGCATCACAAGATAGTTGATATTTCTACATACACTTGTTTATATGAGAAATTTAAAACAATTAGGTCACTTAAGCAGATGTAAAATGGTATACGAGTTTTACGACCACCAGAATATTTATTTACTACTATATATATTTCTTGGAATCTTAACTTGCCAATAGTGAACTATATTATTTTAAAACAAAAAAAAATTTCCACTATGATTTCTAGTACTCCTTGTTAAAAATTAGATAAATTGTGGAGATTCTCGAGGTGTTAGGTTTTGATGGAGATGGAATAAATGGGATTTCTTGTTACTAATCAGAAGTTAGAATTTTAAAGATGAACAATAGAAATTATTATTTTTAAAATGATTTTTATACATATGACGTGAATTTAAAGAGGAACATATCAACAATGTCACATATAAATTACTTTTGAATATGTTAACTCAAACCTCCATCAAACTTGTATCCTACAAAGGATTTCATTTTATTATAGTGATGGAGTGAAAAAAAATATATATATAAGGGGATTCATAATATAAAGATGTAAATACACAAACTTGTAGAAGGAAAATTCATCATCTATATTATATATACATGCAAATAAATTTCAATCATGTATAAATAATAATAGAATATAAGAAGCCAAATTTGAATTTTTCCCTTCTTATGTCACGTTTAATATAATGAGAAACAATTTTTACTTGTTCAAGTAATGGGATTAGTGACTGAGTTTTGCATGAAATTAAATCTTAAAATTTCAACGTTTGGTAGGTGTAGTTCGTGTATATTGTCCATCTCTGCCTTAGATGATTTCCCGTTAATTAAGGGTGTGCTTGGTATTTATATTTCTTTTTATTTTTTATGTTTGATTAAAATATTATTCTTAAAAATAATTTCTAAAAAAAATTAGAAAAATCACTTTTTTAATTAGCTCTCCAGAAGAAAATTATTTATTTGATGTGAAAATATATTTACTTTATTTTATGTGAAAAACATCCTTCCTCCAACTTATCATCTTCTAAGTTTTGCTTTTAAAAACCAATTTATATTTTAAACATAATGCAAAAAGTAAATGATAATATTAAACAATAAAATGGAACACATCAACCTAATTAAAAATTACAAAAACAATTGGAGTTGTTAGATTGATGCTTGGAACTCATTGGAAAGCTCTTCGATGTGGTCAAACAGTTCCTCCAAATATTTTATTAAGAAAATATGTCATTGGATGATTTCAAAGTAATTTTTATTTTCCTATATTTATTACAATACAATGAATTGGATTGATAACTATGAAGCCTCAGTTCACAAGATATGTTTGTTAGAGGATGTGTCCTACTAATTACCTTATTTTAGCATAGTTGTTGTCTAAGGATGGAACGGATTATCTGACGTGTTCCAATGAAGCAGTAAAACAGTAAGTAAAGAACCCAATGATTTTCATGTAGAAAACACCCGACCCAAAAAGGTGTAAAAAAAAAATGACCAGCACTTCTACAGGATTTAACCCCAACTTCACTAAAAAAACTTTGAGCCTCAACAACGACTGATTACAAAACTCTTGTAACCTAGGAATTATAAACTCTAATTCTTATAACTCAACAACCAAGAATTATAAAATCAAATTCCTAACTACACACTCACCACCCAAGGTATGTGTTCCCAAAGTCTCTGAGTTTTTCCCAATTCGAAGACTAGCACCTAGTTCAGTTTATAATACACTGAAACTAATATTACATCAATAGTTCAACACAATGAACAACTCCTAACAATCAACGCTAAGACTCTTAGCCAGATTCTATACTACAACAAGGTTCTTCAATGTGTTTCTTAAGTGATTGAGTAGCACTTCGTGAAGTCAATCTGTAAATTGCCATTTTATGATTTCGATACTCCCACGTGGAGATATTGAATTTACCGTGACGTTGTGCAAAGATGATAAAACTAGCGAACCAAGATTAGAAGACCAATTTTGGGGTAATATCTGGGACGATTCATATGCAATATAATTGAGATTCCTGCGAAAGACGTAGCTATACGAGTCTACTTTTCAACGTTAAAAAATGTTTATGATTTTGATACTCCCACGTCGAGATATGGAATTTATCATGGCGCTGCGCAAAGTTGATAAAACTAGCGAACCAAGATTAGAAGACAAATTTTGGCGCAATATTTGAGACGATTCGGATAAAATCTGATTGTGATTCTCGCGATAGACGTAGCTCTACGAGTCTACTTTCCAACGCAAAAAAAACGCTTAAGATTTTGATACTCCCACGCCGAGATATGGAATTTATTGCAATGTTGCGCAAAGCTGATAAAACTAGCGAATCAAAATTAGAAGACCGATTTTATGTCTCCCACTGGGTGGGCCAAAAATTTATTCGCAATAATTTTTTGTAGTGCTGAAAATTAACTGCAAGAAAAAATAAAATAAAAAATAATAATTTTAGATAAATGAATTTTGCGGGTACAATTCTGTTATTCTCTCGATTTTTCTCTCCAAAGTTTTTTCGTGGTTTGAGGGTCTTTTATAGTGTAATTCTTGAACTTTAGGATGATTAAACCTCTTAGAAATACATTTGGATCTCCAGGAATTATCAGACAGCACTTCGTCTTGTCGAGTTGATCTCCGGGCAAAACTCTGTTAGTCAATTCTTTGAAGAGTTGTGTAGTCAATGCAGAAGCTTCCTCTAATGCTTGCAGAATCGCCCCAGAAAATTATGTAACCCTCTTATTTATAGTTGTAGGGGGTAAGCAGTCCAAGTGTAAATAACCTCTTCTGCCTCATTCTAATTGGTCCATTCAGTTTTCAATCTTCTCACAAATGCTATGCGATAAGTTGCTTCTGATTGGCCAAAAATTTGTCATTTGAGACACTTAGAGATGTTTCATTGGATCTTGAACTTGACTTGGAATGCCACGTCATTTGAGTGTGTGGCCTTGCCTCATTGGTTTTTAAATTGACTGGATTGCCACGTCACTTGACACGTGGCATAAGTTTGGGTCTCAAGGTGAGATGGACCTTGAAGTCCTTGATGAGGAATAAAATGAGCTTATTATTTTTATAATCCAAAATAATTTTAGACTCAATAAAATATGAATCAAATCTAAATTTTATATGAATTTGACATAATAAATTTTAAGTGTCTACAGATGGCACGCCCAGTGGGACTTTGCAAAGAGTCATTCCTTATTTCAAACTCCCCCTTTAATCAAAACTCCCATTACTTAGAGTTCTACTCCAAGTGAGACTCTTTCTTCAATTTCAACTCTTGTCTCCTTAGTGTTGTAGTCAAACTCCAACTCTTCAAATTAGCACATGTTTATTTCCTAGAGTTTAACAGAATTAATCACACATCTGATCCATGATTCTTTCACCCTTGTCTTTGATCATTGACGATTTTGCTATAAGTTCAGCTACATGAGATAGTGTGTCTTTGAACCAACTTGACTGACATGTTTCATATCACATTGTCAATCATCAAAACTACATAGTACCCAACAAATTCTCCCTTTTTTATGATGACAAACCTCTTGTCTTTGTTCATTTAAACATCTTTACCTGTAGACACTGAAGTATGAAATACTAGATTGAAACAGGTTAGTCAATGAGTTATAAACACTGCACAACTCATAACTTTTCCCTTTTAAGTTTTGACATCGTCAAAAAATTACTTCAATACAATAATATATTAGTCAAAGTGATTAGTTATGTTATTCATGGCCACTGGAGCAATCACTAAAACAATCAGACAAATACTTTATCCAATATAATATTGTATCAAAGAGAGTAAGAACATGAGTCAATTATGCAAAGATAACCATTCCATTCAACTGCCAGAACATGTTGCACATGAAACCTAAGCTAGTACTGAACAAAGCAAAACAACTGAGCATTAATAAAAAATAATACGATATAAAGGTAAGACAAGGCTAAGGATACAAATGGTATAGAGCAGATGAGGAAGATGGAACAGGTGATATTAACTATGTCAATTGACAAATGGCTTCAACATTTTTAGCCCTCTCTCAATCAAGATCAAGCTTCAAACTCATGATCCTAGCGTGAAGGACCTCTTATTCCACTTCATGACTGTCTTGTTCAACTTCTAGTTCAAAATTTTTCTCAGCTAAAGTATTTCTTTATTATTATTTTTTCTTGCAAATGAGTATTAGCCCTCCTTATTGAAATAGGCAGAGCAGCATGATTCATCTCTTCAAGAACATCATTTGTTGTTTGAAAAGTCAAACCTGAACTAAGACTGAGAAGTCCTCAAAAATCTGAGCCAATTAAAAATCAAAAGGAAAAGCATATCCTTTTTTTTATCCTTCAGAAACATATGTTGCATGTGAACGATGATCAAACTTGATAAATTCATGGTGCAAAATTTGATATTTTGATTGAGAGAGAAGAAGAAATTTCTGATGTAAGATTAAAATATTTGTGCACTATCATTTGGAGAGAATCAAGGAAAGTTTGGTCAAATAATGATTTGATGGGAGAGGAGGATGAGGATGCATGCCTTTGACAAAGTGCAAAGATGTATATTTTTTCGAGTGAATTCAAAGAGAGAACTGAAAAAAATCGTGTGTCAATCGCCAGTTTTATAAAACAAGGGGAGGATGAAGTGAGAGGAATTGAACAGGAGTGCTCAACTGTTTCAACTTAGATAGTCTATGCTTATGTCGATGTAGAACATACGTGATTCAAATGATGTTCGAAAAATTTAAAACTTTTCCGAGAACACCTACTGACATATTTGGTCATGAATCAACCTAAAAATCAACACTTTAAGGTCTTCAAGGTCGAGAAATAGGATCGCCAACTTATGAGGCTATAAAACAATTCTAAGTATAAACACTTAGCTGAAATTTCTAAGTATGGGACCCCTTTTCAAGCTCTAAGGGTTGAGTTAAGCTTAGAATTTTGCAGGGTCTTAAAATATCTCTCCCTTGAGAACATTCATCCTCGAATAAGATTGACAAAGCTAAGACTACTGATAGACTGAACTTGCTTACTGAGCATGCATAACTAAAGCATGATTTTATGACTGAAACTACTGAGACACTGAATTTCCATACTGAATATGCATGACTGAAGCATGACTGAATTTTGAGGAAGAGATAATGAATGTGTGCTTATTGACATGAGAGATAATGAGCTTTTATTTCGAATGAATGACGAAGTGATTCGTTTTGATTTGTGCAAAGCGATGAAGCAGCCAAGAGATATGGATGTGTTCTCTGTAGCTGATGTTCATTATGAAGGTAAGAAAGCATTATCTGTAGAGAAACAGCCTACTGTTGAGCCATTGTCTGCTGCACTGCTGAATGTTGAGCATGAGGATGCTAAAGAATATGAAGAACTTATGGGTGCTCTAACAGAAATAGAGTCCTATTCCCATACTCCTAAGCAACCGGACCGTGATCTTAAGAATCAACCGTCACCAACAGCGAAGACTTCCCATGAAGAGCCACCAACGCTAGAATCGAAAGAGCTCCCCAATTATCTAAGGTATGTGTTCTTGGAAAGTATAAAGATACTTCCGGTGAGTGCGGATGATTTAAGTAAACAGCACGTAGACGCTCTCATCTCTACTCTGAAGAGATACATGAGAGCTATGGGTTGGACTATTGATGATATAATTGGTACCCCTCCTACAAGTAAGCCTCATTGTCGTCTGAATCCATTCAGAAAACGATCCACCATCTCTCCCGACGAAGTCTGAGTATTCGAGGTAACTATGTCGTGCCGCGACAATAAATAAGGCGCTAGATGGGAGGCAACCCATCATTTTATCGTTTTATCGTTTCTTCTAGTACTTGTTTTGATTTTGATAAATGAAAAATCCAAAAATAAGAGTCGTGCCACGACCAAAACTAAGGCGCTTGGTGGGAGGCAACCCATCGTACTAATCGTTTTCATTTGTTTGAGCGAATATAGGTGCAAGAAGTAGTCAACGAGGAGATTGATTTCAATTGACGATTTGGACGCATTGTATGGTAAAGTTGGTAAGTTAGGAATGGTGATGCATAAGGCTATGGATTGAGCCTTCCTCACGCCAAAATAGGCTTCGAGGAAGGCTAGGCCTTGGTAAAACTAGGCCACGAACGATGCACAACCTATCCTATAGCCTAAGGTCTCGGAATCTAGTGTGCTATACACTATGCGCCGCCTATTCCTAGGTATGCTTTTGACTATGAGCCGCCTATGCTATGGCATTTGGTCTCAGTATCTCATATGCCATAGACTATGCGGCGCATATGTCTACAAATGCCATAGACTATGCGGCGCATATGTCCCATTATGCCATAGACAATGCGCCGCATATGTCATATCTATGCCAAGCATTATGCGCCGCATATGTGGGATTTTTGTCTCTAAAACCGATTGTAAATGGGTCATAACCCGACCCATTCTCTTCCTATATAAAGGGGACTTAGTTTTATAACACAACACCTTGTAAAGTGACCTAAAGGTGCCGCATATTCATCCAAATCCTCTCAAAATTTTCTATTTTTGCTCTTCCAATTCACAAAACCACCTCCAAAAGCTTCAAGCAAGTAAGTACTCTCTTATTCTTCATTTATTTCTCGTAAGTACTACGTTGCTATGTCTATTATAAATTGCTACATATTGAAAGATTGTTGGTGAAGTTCATGTGTTTGGAATGTTAATGCAAAATCATGTGAGTGAACGTATACGTTAGAATCATCTTGACTTGTTTCCGACTTGAATTTGGTTTTAATAGCATTTTCATACTATTTGCGGAATTGCTATAGTCTTGAACATTGCTTAAAATTGCTACTTGGATACTTACATGTTACGCTATCCCATTCATCGGGATAAGACTTATAGTGCCTGCCGACATAGGAGGTTGTGATTGTTGAAAGTAACTATATTATGTGGTAACCCCTATGTAGTAGTGTTGTTATATCTAACATGAAAGTAATGCAATGGCTGCAAGTAGTGATACATCACTGATTTTCTTGCCGGAATACAACTCCTAAAACGTATGTCGACGAAATCTGAGTAATCGACCACTTTCACTTCACTGATTTGTGTCAAAAAAACTAAGTGTGGGGTGGTACCCCTACTGCTTGTGCATAGATTGTATCTATTGATATTGTGCTACCACTAACACTATTTCTAGTCTCAGGTACAATGGCACCTAAAGCGAGACAAGGCAAGGAGAAGGCTACCACCTCCTAAAAAGGGCAAAAAGAGAAGTCGCAAGGACCAAGGAGAACCCTCCTCGCTGCAAATACCTCGACTCACGCTTGGAATTAAGTGGGATACTTATGAGGAACTTCTGAGGATGGCGACTCTGATGATGATTCCAATGCAAGGGGTATGACCCCAGACATAGAAGATAAGTCCGACCAACCAGGTTCCTCGTATTTATTTTCCACTGAGGACAGTGTCCCGACTAAGTGTGGGGTGGCGGTATCGTATGCTATACTTCTCTATCGCATCTATGTTTTCTTGCGTTGTTTTTGTTTCGTTTTTTTTAGTAGTTAAAATTTTTTCTAGCTTCGCATGAAATTATTTTGATAGGCAGCATGAGATTATAACAAGAGTATGTGCTACAATTGTGACTATTGAGACGTTTAGGCTCTAGTTGTGACTCAATATGTGATATGTGTGATTCAATTCCTTCACTTGTTGGGTCGAGAGTCTATATTACTTCCAATCAAGTCGACCATGTGCCTTGTGTGTGTGAGATAATAGTATATTCTATGTATGTGGCTGATGCTAGAACTTGCTGGGTATGTATGCAAAGCAAAAATAAGGAGTGTAAGTTTAGGATATGATTTAGGCATTTCTTTGGCAACCTATACATGTTTACCTTCAGTTTTACCTACCCATGGACATCATCCTAGTTAACCTTTTTGAGCCTTTAGCCTATTTCTTTGACAACCTTGTATGTAAGCCTAATCCATTTCTTTCAAGACCGTAATTTGATCTCAAAATCCCTAAGTGCTTTAAAGTGAAAAAATCATGTGACAACATAAAAGGAAATTGGGTGAGTATAATGCTATAAATTGGAATGGTTCTTGAATGTGTTATGAAAAAGAAAAAAAAATGCTATCATAAGAGGTATGTTGTGAAAAGAAAAAGGAAAAGAAAGCTGAAAAGTGAGTTGTGCTTAAAATTGAAAAAAAAAAGAGAACAAAGGTAGTAGAAAAAAAAAAAAAAAAAAAAGAAGAAAGGTTGAAAGAAAAAAGTGTCAATGATACAAAGTGATGTATTAAAGCGCTTAGGAACCTAGTCACTATTCTTGGCCAAAATAGTCCTACCCGTCCCTTAGCCTACATTACAACCATCAAAAGACCTACTTGATCCTAATCTTAACATTTCGACATTTAGTGGAGTACTACATTAAGGGCAAGCCTATGGTCATCAGTTGCTACATATGAACTCTTTGTGAGAGTGAGAGCAAGGACATTTTGATACCCATGTTTGAAAAATATGCTATATTTGTGAGTGATTATGGGTACTATATGGTGAGACACACATGGTTGATGAGTTTTGGATAGTTGTATATGATTCTATGCACCTTAACGTTTGCATGTGAGTCGATCACCATCACGAGTCTACGCTAGAGGTTAAACTGTTTCTACTTATAATCGGAAAGCTACTCTTTGTTGATAATTGTTGTGCTTGTCTTGAAGAATGTTTTGTGTTGTTTCTGTAAAAACCTTAAGTTGATGCTTAGAAGGACATGATATGTTGTTCGAGGACGAACAAAGCTCTAAGTGTGGGGTGTTGATGATAGGCGAATTTACGCGCCTATATCAATATATTTTGCCCATATTTTAGCCTAGTTTTGAGAACAAATTATATATTTCATGCACTTTTAGTCCTTTTTCCTGTAAATGAGCTAACGAACATGATTAGTAAAGTTTCAGGTATAAATGATGCATAATTCAGCATTTTATGGCTTACTTGACGCTAAAGAAAGCTCACGAAGGAAGGGAAGGGAGTTTACACGCCTAAGGACCAAAACTGCTGCATGAAAAATCTGTCCCGGGCTAAAACAGCATTTCTGAAGACTTTGGGGGACCAAAACTGCTGCATAGAAAATTTGTCCCGGGCTAAAACGGCAATTCTGAAGACTTTGGGGACTTACAGACACAAAGCTGGATTTTGACAATGATACATTAACCTAGTACAATTAGGTTATGTATTTCATTATTTTATGTGGATTATGATAATGTTACCTTAACCTAGTACATTTGGGTTAAGGATTTCATTAGTCTAGTAGGATTTGGTTATTTAATTCATTAGCTTAGTAGGATTAGGATATGAGTATTATAAATACCCTATCATGCTAGAGATTTTAGAAAATAAGGAGGGAGGAAGGAGGGAGAACACAATACTTCCTTCCATCTCTCTCATCTTCTATCATCTTTTTACATCTTCTAAACTCTTCTAATCTTTCCATTAATTCTATTTTTCTTCTTCTACTCTTCCATTCTTAAATTCCACAACAAGAGAATCGTTACTTTGCCTAGGAATTCACGCCTCACGCCTACCACCTAAGCTACACAAAATTACTCAATCTTGTGGTATAACAACAATGTCAATCGTGATCTCCTTCGCATTCATGGGTAACTAAACTTCTCTGTTGGGGTTATGGAAGCCGAATGAGTTACTATCTATTGCTGTGAGTTTGTGAGTTCGAGGCACGTATATTGCTTATATCATTATTCTCTTCATCTTAATCTACATTCTTTGCGGTTGCAAACGCAAGAATACGCCAGTCTAACATTTAACTTGTTCGAGAGAAAAGTTATTTGTCTGGAAAAGAGATAATGTCAAGGTAGTAGGACACCCTTTCCTATTAAAAAGCTAGTGCCATAACTGGACTAACCTCTTGGAGAATTCATACCGTTAGACACGCTTTAAGCTCGAGAGAGTTAAAGTGAAATAGTCCTTGTTTAGGTCGAGAGACGCTTGGATTTACCATCGACTACAATCCTCTATAAGCAATTGCATGACAGAATTCTACACACTCATAGCCAATAGAGACGTATACCTCAGAAGGTGGACATAACCCCAACGCTTCAATTCTCATTGTTTACAACCAACGTAACAATCTCTCTCTTTTTACTTTATTATTTTCAGCTTTTGTTTACATTACTTGCCAGACAAGAATCCCCCCTTCTTACGAGACTTGCACCAAAAGTTTAGTAATTTTACTTACTTATTGGCCAAGCTATTCCCTGTGGGATCGACACCCAACCCAGGTTGGGTTCTATATTTGCTAACGACCGCTTTACACTCAAACGAGAGCTGTAGATTGAGCGTTATCATTCGGTCTTTTGAGAATCAACTCTAATGCCACCACCGGAAATGATATGACCAAGGAAAGCTACTGACCTTAGTTAAAATTCACATTTACTGAATTTGGCGAGCAACTAATGGGCTCTGAGGGTCTGTAAGACTATTCTGAGATGGTCTGCATGGTCATGCTCACTGCAGGAGTAGACAAGAATGTCATCAATGAAGACTATGACGAGCATATCCAATTACTTATTGAACACACGGTTCATCAAGTCCATGAAAGTTGTTGGGGCATTGGTAAGACTAAATGACATGAATAGGAATTCGAAATGACCATACCGAGTTCTGAAAGCTGTCTTCGGAATGTCATATTTTCTAACTCTGAGCAGATGATAACCTGACCTGAGGTCTATCTTATAAAAGTAGCTGGCACCCTGAAGTTGGTCAAACAAGTCATCAATTCTGGGAAGTGGATACTTGTTTTTGACCGTGACTTTATTTAGATGACGGTAGTCTATACACATTCTAAAAAAAATATCTTTCTTAGGCACGAATAGGACTGGTGCACCCTACGGGGATACACTAGGTCTAATGAATCATTTATCTAGGAGATCCTTCAATTGTTCTTTTAATTCTCTGAGTTCTGCTAGAGCCATTCTATATGGTGGGATAGGGATGGGTTAAGTATCTGGAAGAAGGTCTATTCCGAAGTCAATTTCCATCCTGAGAGGAACTATGGAAAGATCTTCGGGAAACATACCTGGGAATTCATATGCTACTGAAACTGATTCAAGATTAGGGGTCTCTGAACTAGAGTCGTGAACTCGAATAAGATGATAGACATATCCCTTAGATATTATTTTTTTGCCCTACGATAAGAAACAAGCTGCCCGTAAGTGCTGAAGTACTACCCCTCCACTCTAGGATAGGTTCATTCGGAAACTGAAATTAAACAATTCTATTTCTTCAATAAACTGAAGCATAGCATGAATGAAGACAATCCATGCCAAGAATAACGTCAAAATCTGTCATCTCTAGCTCTACTAAGTCTGCTGAAGTAAATTTCTGAGATACCATAACCGGACAGTTCCTACATACCCGTCGGGCTATGATAGATTTATCCACTAGGGTAGAAACTGAGAAAGGCTCTTCTAGAATTTTGGGACTGACTCTGAAGTCAACGGCTATATAAGGAGTTACAAAGGACAAAGAAACTCCTGGATCTAGAAAAGCATAAACATGTAAATAATAAACTTGTAACGTACCAGTGACCACATCAGGAGAACTTTCCTGATCCTGTCGGGCTGAAGTGCATAGAGTTTGTTTAGGCGTTGCCCACTAGTGGTACTGAAAGTAGCACCCTGCTAGTTCGGGCGACCGAACTAAGCTGGGGGACGATTATGTTGACTCTGAGAACCCATCTGAACACACTCTTTAATCTAGTGGCCAAGCTTGCCACATCCGAAACACACATTATTGCCATCTCTGCTGATACCCTGATAGTTTCTGCCATATCTCTGACAAAGAGGATTTATTCGGTCACTGCTAACACTACCCTAGGTTTTAGGGCCTGAGGCTCTATCTCTATTGTCATCTCTAAATTTTGGCACTAGAGCACTGGCTGAGGACGGAGATGGAATTGAAGATTTTGAGCAGAACTGAGAACGATTACCATACTCTGACTTAGGTTGAGTGAAATTGAAGATACTTGTTCTCGCTATCTTATTCTCCCTCTCCTTCTCTTTATTCTTACCTCTTCTATTTACTGAGCATGGACCATGATCCTGGATATGTCCATCTCTTTAATCAATATTATGGTCCTACACTCTTTCACCGCACTGTTAGACATACCCGACATAAACTTACTCATCTTAGATCTGTTATCTGCTACCACGTGAGGGGCATATCTGGCAAACTAAGTAAACTTAAAAGATTACTCTTGCACTGTTATATTGCCCTGCTTCAGATTAATAAACTCCAAAACCTTAGTTTCCCTCAACTCCAGTGGGAAGAACCTATCAAAGAAAGCAGTGGAAAACTCCTCTCATTCTATGGGCCCTACATCTGCGGCCCTCTCTGTCTTCCACTGCTTGAACCATGAGTGAGCCATATTCTGTAACTGATATGCAGCCAACTCAGCACTCTCACTTGCAGTCACCCCCTTAATATTTATAACCTTATGCACCTGATCAAGGAACTCCTATGGGTCCTCATTTGACTTATACCCAGTAAATGATGGAGGGTTCATTCGAATGAAGTCCCGAATCCTGGCTGCAGCAGTATTGGACAGTGGGTTAGCCGAAACGGTAGTTGGGCATTCATTCTGGGCTTCTACTGAATTGGCTAGAGTAGTAAATGCAACCCTGAATTCTGCATGAGAGATATGCTCGTCCAAGGAATCTGCCTGAACGGGCTGAGGGCCTGGCTGGTTTTTTGTTCATCTTTCATTCTTCTTAGGAGGCATGTTCTGTAATCGAAAGGAAGAAAAGGATTATACTGAGAGTGTGACTTAAGCTCATGCTCACTCGCATGATATGAATATTGGAAGAAGGGAAACTTTTTATAAAAACGTCTCACAGCCCCTTGTCCATAAGTGTGGTGTGCTACACACCCATGTACAAGACTCTACTAGACGCGGCTTTCAGACTTCCTAAGACTCTGTGTAACCTTAGGCTCTGATACCAAGTTTGTAACGCTCTGAGTCTGTACCCCAGATGCTACACGGTGCTTACGAATCTGAGGGACCACAAGCTAATCCATGTCTGATATCTGCTGTGAGCACTAAATAATCATACTGTAATAATAATAATAATAATAAAATAAATGCAGAAATTAGGTTAAAGTCTCCATAAGGTTCACAACTGAAAACAAATGTTGAATATTAATAAGTGAATACTGAAAATTGAATATCTATTTGTAATACTCTAGTCTTAAAGCCTCTAACTGTCTTAATATGAAGTTGATGGGACAAGTCCCCAACTAACTCCATCTACTAAATATGTTTAGCTACTGAAATACTGAAAGATAACATCGTCCTCAAACTATGAGGACTCACCACTAAATCTGTTATTGATAATTCAGGCTACTAAGTGTGGTCAGGAGCCCGTGCATCTGAACCTATGATATAAGACATCATAGTACAAAAGAAAAGTAAGTGTCAATACTTTGAATGTACTGGTATGCTAAGTGAGGTAGGCTGATATACATGGGTTCATATGCATGGACAACAACTAGCTGAGTAGCATGGACGTAACTGAATGAGAGTACATGCATGAATGCATAAACTGTAACTGAGGTCATGATAACACTGGATACTGAGTTCTGAATATTGATTAACTGATATCTAAGTTTACTGATACTGTAGTACTGATAATTGAGTGACTATTTTTTATAGTCCTGATTTTGTAGAACTAACTAGGTTTTATACTAAGCTGGGTGACTGTGTCTGACAGTCCTGAATCTGTAGAACTGAACTGATTTCTATACTGAGACTGAAACTAAAACTAGGGGGATAGTTATCTAATCAACATGCCCCTCTCCAAATGGATTGGGGTCTAACTTGTAACCCCAGTTGGAATGGTGTCAATAGTGTGCCACGGGTAAAGACAAGCTGTGAGTTAACCTTCTCTGACAGAAAGCACTTTCGTCAACCCTCGCTGGCAGAAAAACTCATGTGAGATGTATCAACAGCCCACGCTGGATACGTAGTTCTGTAACTTAGGGATTGATATTAAGGTTCAAACCCTTTGCTGGCAAGAATGCCCCCATCCCTGGGTTCGCTCGGTGCTGATTCCTACTCCTAACTGAATAGACACTGAACTAATTTCTAAAATGTACTAGGCTTGACTGAACTATCACTGATCATACTGTCTAATGAACTAAACTGAGTTCACTAAGTTCTGAACTGACTATTGAACCAACACTGAGACTGATTACAAAGTATTACTATTTATGACACTACTGAGACTGTTCTTGTAACTACTGTAGCTCTAGGTAAACAGTTAGATTTTTGGGTACTGAATAGCCCCAAGACTCGATGATATGAAGAGTAAAATACTGCATGACTTTAGTAGCATAATAGTACTTGCTTACTAATAATGCATTTATTTAGACATTTTTGTCAAACACTTGATAAACGTGAGCTTGTGCATGAATGAAATCACATAATAACCTGTCATGCTTGCACTAGTCAATTCACATAAGTATTTTGACAAACACTTGGGGAGTATGGGTATTTCACATATTAATAAACATGTAATACTATCATGGATACTACATTGAACTTGTAATTCAGGAGTTCAACATAAAGTTCACATAATTCAATGTACAATTAACTAGTTTTCATGGAACTTGTGATAAATCATGGAATTGAAAACCCATTTAACATTATAATAAAGATTACATTCAAATCCAACATGAAATCTATGAAATCATTTAACTTGTAATTTAAAAGAGTTTCTTAAACTCCAAGGGTGGAAGGAAATCCTTGGATGAACATTTCACACCCCTTGGTACTAAAATTAATGAAGGTTGATAGTGAATTTCTTGAAGCTTGAATTGAAATTAGATCTCTTAGGGTTTTGTTCTTGAGTAATTTGAGAGAAATAATGAATGTTTTTGCCCTAGAAGTGATTAATTTTGTGTTTGGAGGGATGAATAGGGGTGGGAAAATGACCCAAATACCCTCATGGATGCAAAGTTTTAATGAATGAAAACGGCGTCATAGCCCGACGCGCCGCATCAATGGGGTCGACGCGATGGCCGATGCGTCGAGTCCGCATCGGCTCACTGGAAATTGGCACTGGGAGCTAATAAAAATATTTATCAACGCGATAGGTGACGTGGTGCATCAAGATCACGTTGATCCACTGTATGGACTTCCAAACGTGATTCAAATGATGTTCGAAAAATCCAAAACTTGTCCGAGAACTCCTACTGACATACCTGATCATAAATCAACCTAAAGATCAACACTTTAAGGTCTTCAGATTCGGAAAATAAGATCGCCAACTTATGAGGCTAAAAAAAATAATTCTAAGTGTAAACACTTAGCTGAAATTTCTAAGTATGGGACCCCTTATCAGGCTCTAAGGGCTGAGTTAAGCTTAGAATTTTACGGGGTCTTATATTTATAGCCCACAAGAGTGAAATTATTTTTCTTTGGATACCATAGTCTCAAGTCATTGATTTTCATGAGATATCTCAAAAAACTTTTGACAACACCAATTCTAATGAACTACAAATAAAAATATCAGCAGTTTGCGTTGGTGTTATAGATGAATCAAATTTCTGATTTGTTGTTCCCTCTGTCAATGTGTCCTCAGTTTGTACAATAGTTGGACCAGGTGGTATAATATGTTCCTGTGCATACTCACCAGTTAAATTGTCATCCTCTTACCTTCTCTAGTTCTTATATTAGTCTACAAATATTCATATAAACCAGGTCCAAGCACTGGATCATACGTATCTGATTTTTTTTATTTTGAAAGAGGATCTGCTTTGCTTTCCCCTTATATGAGCACTACAAATCTAATCATCTTTAAAAAAACTTTTGTTTTAGTTTTCTCAATCTTAGTTCTCTTTTTGCCATCTCCAAAAAATTCACCCCCTTTAAATGTGGTGAGTGAATGAAACTTTATTTTCTTTTAGTCTTATACCTTGAGCAAGCGCTATTCATGTACTAATTTTTCTTGCCTCCTTTCACTCTCACCTGCAAAACAAATTAGGAGTTAACTTTAGGCACCCAGATAAGCTTGGGTCCTTTCTTATGAGAAAAATGATGAATCTGGTTTCTTCTGGTCCAATGAGGCAACAGGTTATGTTACCTGTTTCTCTAACTGATTTGTTATTTATTTTATTTGTATGGGCTTTCATGAAATTAGGTATCTTTGCCAGACTTGTAATCCTGGACGTGTTTTTATTAGCAATTGGACATTCAGTAGTTGGATGTCCAAGATTGTCACAAAATAGCGCAAATTCTTAGTAACACCGTAACTCTTGTAAAATCTTGATCCATCATTTTCACTGTGAGTCCTTTCACCTAATAGATGAACAAGAATTTGTCCATCTATTATCTCTTTCATGATCAAGTTTCAGCTTAGAGATTTCTTGGCTTTACCTATCTATCTTTTTCTTTTCATTACCACGTTTCTGTTTGACCTTGGTCAATTCGAGCTCAAATTCTTCCTGTTCATCATTTTTTAACTTTTTTTCTTTTTGTGAAAAAGTCAGTTTTAAGATCTCGGATTTTTAATTCGAATTTGAAGAATCAAGCTGACTAACTTGTTCTTTGAGAGTGCAATTTTCATTTTCAACAGTGTTTTTGAAAGTTTTCGGGTCAATAAGGTCAAAATTAAGACTTGCAAGACTGTTGAATAAATCATTCCTATCAGAAGTTAATTATTGGAAATCATCTATTAAATCACTCACCAGAGAAACAAGCTTTTCTTTAGGAAATAAATGTAATTTCTTTTTAAGTTCAAGAACACTTACCTCAGAGGAGTCATCTTTTTCTTCCATGTCTGAATCTCCAATGGCCATGAGAGCAGTTTCATCTACCTCTTCCTCATCTGATTCTTCTGAGTCAGATCCCCAAGTAGCTACCATAGCATATTCTTCCTTCTCCTTTTTCTTAGCCTTTTCTTTTAATTTTTTCTCAGCTCTTTCTTTTCTCCATTCAATTTCTCAAACTGTACAATCTCGAATTTGATGATCAGTTTTACCACACTTATTACACCCAGTGAGATTGTCATTGGAATATTTTTTGCTACTTGTTCTAATCTTTTTTTTTAAGACTTTGCTGAAATTTTTAGTTATAAATGCCACATATTATATAGTTAGTTCAACTTCTTCATCATTGTCTGAAGCCTTTAAGGCCAAGGTTTTATTGGGAGCTATTATTTCCTTCTTGACTTCATCAATCTGCATCTCATAAGTCTTCAAATTTCCCACTAATTCATCCAAAGTCATCCTAGCTAGATCCTTTGCCTCCCTAATCGCAGTAACCTTGACATCCCATTTAGACTTAGGCAAGATCCTCAACATTTTCTCAACTTGTTCTTCAGTAGTGATGACTTTTCCCAAAGAAGTCAATTCATTAGTTAAAACAGTGAGTCTTGACATCATCTGATGACGAGACTCATTATCCTCCATCTTAAAAGCCTCATATTCAGTAAAGAGAAGAGCAATTCTTAATTTTCTCACTTTAGTGGTTCCCTCATGTGCATTAACTAAGGCATCTCAAATTTTCTTGGCAGTGGTGCAAGTAGATACTCTGTTGTACTCAGTTGGACCTAGTCCACAAACTAAGATGTTCTTAGTCATTGCATTTTTTCTTAGTGCAACTTAGTCATCAGTAGTAAATTCACTTCTCACTTTCTTGACTTATTCTCCATCAACCACCTTCATAGGGATAGATGGACCATCAATAATTCTGTCCCACAACTCGTAGTCTACTCCTTAAATGAACATTTTCATCCTAGCTTTCCACCAAATGAAATGCGATCCGTCAAAGGGTGGAGGCCTAGTAGTGGATTTACCTTCGCTGTGACCAGTAGGTGGTGCGGAATTCATCATAGTGATCTACTCTTAGGTGCTAACCTTATTTAAGAGACCTGACACTCTGATACCACTTGTTAAAGTACGTGCCCTACTGATTACCTTATTTTAGTCTAACTGTTGCCTATGGATAAAATGGATTTCCTGACGTGTTCCAAGAAAGTAGTAAAATAGTAAGTAAATAACATAATGATTTTCACGTGAAAAACACCTGGCTCAAAAAGGTGTAAAAATTCACGACCTACACCTCTACAGGATTTAACCCCAACTTCACTAAATAATTCTGAGTCTCAACAACGACTAATTACAAAACTCTTGTAACCTAGGAATTATAAACTCTAATTCCTAACTACACACACCACCTAAGGTATATGTTCCCAAAGTCTCTGAGTTTTCCCCAACTCGAAGACTAGCTCCTAGTTCAATTTATAATACACTGAAACTAATATTACATCAATAGTTAAACACAATGAACAAATCCTAACAATCAACGCTAAAACTCTTAGCTAGATTCTATACTACAACCAGGTACTTCAATGTGTTTCTTCAGTGATTGAGTAGTACTTCGTGAAGTCAATCTGTCAATTGTCCTTTTTTGCTTTGTAAGTGTGTGAATCACTCTGAATGATTCATCTTTTATTTAAGCACAGCTCTCCAAAGAGTCATTCGTTATTTCAAACTCCCACTTCAATCAAGACTCTCATTACTTAGAGTTCTACTCCAAGTGAGACTCTTTCTTCAATTCAAACTCTTGTTTCCTTAGTGTTGTAGTCAAACTCCAACTCTTCAAATTAGCACATGTTTATTTTCTTGAGTTTATCATAATTAACCATACATCTGGTCCGTGATTCTTGCACCCTTGTCTTTAATCATCGACGATTTTGCTATAAGTTCAACTACATGAGACAGGTGTCTTTGAACCAGCTTGACTGACATGTTTCATATCACATTGTCAATCATCAAAACTACATAGTACCCGCCAATGTTTAAGAGGTTGGGAGGTGGATCTCCATGTGGGAGACCTGCATCGAATTCAGTCCCTATCTGTCGCTCACTCATTAACTCATTGCATGAAGCTTACCTATGCACAATAAATATCTCTTGTATGATTTGTAAGTTATTGCACAGTAAACAGATTACAACAAAACGCTTACTACGAATTGCGTACTCGAAGTACGAAGGTTGTGAATTATTCTGAGAATTCCAAAAACAAAAAAAAAAACAGTGAAGTCTCAAGTTCAAATTTAAGCAGAGACAAACATATAAGGTGATTCGTTCTCTTGATTTTAGCCGCGATGACAGAATTACCTATCATATATTAATGATAGAAAGTGACATAATATCGGTGAAATTGATTGAGATACAAAAAACTGGCCTTAACATTATGCATATAGAAATATTAAACAAAACTTATTTGTTGCTCCAAAGTTTCTTATTTGTTTAAGTTTGGATTTGGTTTAGTCACTTGTTTATTGATATAAAAAACAGGCTAGAAGCTTCAAAGTTATGGGTCACGAGACATTTGGTAAGTGGACTCGTTTGGTTATCAGGATAAGCAATTTACCTAAATGTATCTAATTTAAATCAAACACGTATTACTTTTTTCATCATACATACTATGAAGCTTATTGTTGATCTAATGAATCAAATATCTACTGCTAATAAAAGTATATCTACTAAAATTATTGTTATTATTTAATTTTTCATGTAAAGTTGCTAATAAGATTGTTGACATGTGGTCAGGAGGTTATGGAGTTTAGCCGCGAAACAGTCGCTTACATAAATATAAGATAAAACTGTGAACAATAAACTCTAATGGTTCGAATTCTTTTCCAAGTTTCACACATAGCGAAAATTTTAATACATCAAACTACTTTTTTATATATAATAATTTTGAGTGCTTATTTTCAAATCAAACGATCCTAATCCCATCATCTAAAAATTGAAATGAAGGTCAATGTCGATTTATAATTTGGAGAGCATGATTAATGCCTCTTTATCGTTTTCTTTAAAGAAATAATTGATATAATTTTCCGTCAAAATTCTTTGAATGAATTATTATTGCATAGATTTTTTTGGTATCCTAGCCACCTCTTATTATAGGATCAAGCATAAAGATTTAAATTTATTCCTCTACTTTGAAAAATTGACTAAATATATTTTTTATTATATTTTGGGGTCAAATTTACTCCTCTATTTTACAATATTGGTTAAATATACTTTTCGTCATACTTTGGATCAAATTAACCCTTAATGTCATGCTTTGAGGTCAAATTTACCATTGATATAATATTTTAAGAAATTTTTCACATGTATCCTTTTTTTTAATAGAGAAGTCCAACTCAACATTAAATAACCTATTTTTAAAAAATAAAACACACCCTAATTAATCCGTCCAATTCGACCCACAAAATTTATACAAATAAATATACTTCTTCCTCAGTTCTATTGATCGAATTTTTTCAACGAAGAAATATATTTCTCTTTCAACGTGCAATGCAGAAGATCATTTACAAATGAACAAAAAGTAAAATGGACTGGGATAACGTAGAAGAATGAAACTAGAGAAAATATCTATTATAAACTCTATCCCTATTCTAATGATGTTCAAATTTTAAATTTTGGTATACAATTTTATGTGTATCTAGATTCTAGAAGTGATGAATAAGTTTTCTGATCAAATTACATGATGAAAAATTTATGTAGATTCAAATTATTTATAAAAACATAATAATGAAGAGATGTCACGATTAACATATAAAGAGATCTCTTAACTTAATCATTCAGAGAAATATCCAGTGTGCTTAATATGTTGAACTTAACATCTAAGTGTCATTTTTCATGAGCTCTATATTGATGCAGAACAATGAATTTAGGATGGGTATATTTATTTGTGTTTGCACTGATGCAGATTCATTTTTTATGAGCTATTATGCAATGATAAATATCCAATGGCATAATCTTGTTGGCAAAATTTGACCAACAAAACTGAAGGGGAAAGGATGTTTATTTGTGTCTTTTGAGTTTAAGGAGCGTAAGGAGAAAATTAAGAGATCTCTTAGGTGAAAGTATCATCAGTTCTAATGTCTCTCCATGGAGTGTTTGGCTCGAATCAGGTCGGATGGGTTAAATTAAAGTGTGTTTTATTTTTTAAAAAGGTAAATTTAACCTTTATTTGAGCTTTTCTATTAAAGAAATGTTACATATAAAAAATTCTTAACAACGAAGATAAATTTTATCTCAAAATATGACATAAGGATAAATTTAGCCTCAAATTATGATGAATGATATATTTAGCCAATTTTTTTAAAATAAGAGAGTAAATTAGGTTGTAAAATATAATAATGGGGATAAATTTAACCCTAAAATATGATGAAAGGATATTTAGTCAATTTTTTAAAATATAAGAATAAATTTAACCCTTTTCCAAGAATCGGTAGTGATTCTACACTTCTTTTTTCATGTGAGACAACTTTGTCTTTTTTGTTAGATGAATATGTGTCTCACATATGAAATCAATTATGGAGGCGAATCTAAAATTTAATACGTTCAATTTTAGGATTTTTAATATTAAACTTATTGTACTACTTATATTATGAGTTCACACTTTCTTTCTTTTTAAAAAAAAAGAATGATTTGGTGTACTAAAGATCCACGCTATTTGTAGGTGTCGAAAAAAGATCCGATCACAAGAGTGTATTATATATAATTTTATCTTATCTTTTTATGAAAGACTATTTTCATGGCTTGAACTCATGACCTTCTAATCATACGATAATAACTTTATCTTCACGTCGAATAGTTACTCAATTTAATAAATTTTTACATATATTTATATTTCACGTCAAAAATCATGAATTCTCATGAATCCACAACTAAAAGGCTATATCTCTACTGACCAATCGGCAATCGTACATCTCAGACATTCACTAAAGATTTTTCTTGTCTAAAAAATTATTGTCCTTTAATTTTTATTTGTCAATTCAACAAAATTAATGAAATTATTGGTAGCTTTTTCTTTGGTGGGTATAGATGAAAATGACTCAAAGTTAAATTGCCGTGTCTTCAAGTTAACAATTAACTTGGATGACCAAATAAATTAAAGAAAGAAATATTAAAAGCGTGGAATAGTTTTCCAACACAGCTAATATGTGGTTGTTGACTTGAATGGAAAATAATACTCCTCCTCCGTCCTATTTTACGTGTAATCATTTTCTTTTTGGTTCGTCTCAAAAAAAATATTATTTTTTTTATTTGATAACTATTTAATGGTACTATCCTCATTTTATCCTTAGTGGATCCTACTTTATAATAAAAGACAATTAAAAAGTAAACTTTGAGAGGGATAATTTTGTAAAATTTACAAAGTCATTATTTATTTCTTAAATTTCGTACCCGATCAAATAGCAACACATAAAATGAGACGGAGGAGTACTAAATAAGTTTTTTTTGTGGTCATTTGATCATTCTATTCAAAATGTTGAAGTACCTAAAGAAAGAAAAAATTCTATCACCTTTGTTTTAATTTATGTGGTATGATTTTTTAGACTGCTAAGAGTCAAACGAGTTTTCTTTTGATTAGAACTTTTTTCGTGTGCTTTGAATGGCAAGTTATGAGTATTTTTAAATACTAGTCGTATTTGGCCGTGCTGAGCTCGGGTTCAAAATTAATATTAAATTTTAGATTATTGAATAACCTATTTTCATTCGGTTTTTCTCAATTTAAGAAATTGATTCAACAAAATACACGAAAGAAATTGAAAAGTTACTAATTTTTTTAACTTTAATAGTTTTTTTCCTAAAAACACATGCTATGAAATTTATATTGATATTTCTTAAACATGTATGAAGCTTTAATATCTCATGTTAAATTAATTATTTTATCCTAAATTATATAAAATATTGATTATCTCATTTTTTATTAAAAAATGTATTATCAAAAAATGTGAAAAAATTAGTCTGCTTTTTCATTATTTAGTATCATTAATATTTGGAAAGTTAAATTATATTTTTTAAAAGTTAACTTTTCAAACATTTTAATTATACATAAAATATAATTTTTGATTTAATAATTAAGCATGTATTAAGTTAGAAATGGAATTTCAAGATCTTTATTTACTTGTCCATGATGGCTTTGTAAGGAAAAATGATAATTTAAAATAAAATTAATAAACACTTCTAAAAAATAGAAAGACAATAATCTTTTAGGTCAATTTTAAATTTGATTGTATAAATAGTTTTTTATGGTGTCACTATTGTTTTTCTACGACTCATCACTTTTAAAGCATTTAATAAGCCCATACAAGTGTCCAAATTTATCAAAATGGATAATAATTCATAAAGTAATTAGAACTTAAATTGGGGATAAAATTGACAAAAAGGCTTCATGTAAGGACTATCAAAATCTCACATTCTCTCTTATATATAATAGTAATGTAAAATTTGTCTCAAAAATCTTGAAGATTTTATAGTCAAATTCACATTGAATTTTAAAAAAAAAAAAAAATGTTGTCTCGTAAAATTCAAACAGCTTAAAGACAAGGAAAATGGAGTAATAAATAATAATAAAAACTAAATTTTCTCTTCATATATAAAAAGGCAGGAAATAAAAAGGAAAAGTCTTTTGTACGTCATACTTGACTTATCCGTCAAGAATATGGTTGGATTACCACCCTGGGTTGTGGTGCAGTGGATAAGGTTGTTTTATTCTTAATCAGAGGTCGAGAGTTTAATCCTGGGTATGGAGAAAATCATGTTAGGGAGCGCTTCCCTCCGAATGGGGCCCTACGTGGCACGAATCCGAATTAGTCGGGCTCTAATGCGGATACCGCACATCGAATAAAAAAAAAATATATGATTGGATTAGATATGGGTGGGGTATTTCCCGCCACTAACCATATATTCAGAGTTTTGATCTATAGAAATTAAGGGCCCGTTTGGCCATGGAAATTTTTTCCTTTTTTCCGAAAAAAAAAATTAGAGTTGGAAATTGTGGTGTTTGGACATGAAAATTCAAAAAATAATTCCGAAAAAAATTTCTGAAAAGGGAAAACAGTTTTTTGTTGTTTTCACAATTTTTCAATTCCAACTTTTATTATTATTACATATAACCTCAATCTTTTAAATTTTTACATAAAACTCTCCTTATAACATTACTTTTTCAATATTACGTATATAGCAATTTTAAAAAATAAGATAATTATAATTTCAAACTTAATGTTATCCTAATTAATATATATCTTTTTTCTCTCTCACCATTATTTTTATCCTTTGTTTAATTTTCTCCCTTATTTAAGACATTATTTTACTGTTAATTTATATTTATACCCATAAATATATAAAGTATTATATTTATAATAGAAATATACAAAGTATGTTATATATAAAGTTTATATTATGTATATACCATATATACACATATATAAATATATAAAGTATTAAGAAACATACTAAGCATATTTATAATATAAATATACAAAGTATGTTATATATGAAGTTTATACCATGTATATACCATATACACACATATATAAAAATACAAAGTATAAAGAAACATACTAAGCATATTTATATATTTATAGTATATGATATAATATACCATAAATATACAAAGCATGTTTTACATAGCAATAATTTCTTCACACACAGTAAAATCTTTCATGTATAAGAAAATTAAAGAAATAAATTAGCGGCACCCTAAAATTTAATAACAACTCATCATTTCCTATTTTTTTAGGAATGGAAAATGAAGAAAATAAATTAAATAAATTTCTAAAAAAATAAATTTGTTTGAAAGATAATATTTGTTACCTAAAAAACAGGAAACAATGATCTGTTAATATAACATCCATATTTAAAAAATTTAAATATGAGAAAACGGCTATTAATGTAAATATTATATATGTCATAATTGAAATTCATTAAATATGGCCATGTATATATGTAATTATTTTTATAATAGTGGCTAATTGTGTTCTTTTTTCATTAGTAGGTAAATTTTAGTTGGGTGATTTTGATAGTTTGTAAAAGTTAGGGCATAAAATCATATTTTAAAAAGTGTTTTCAAAAGTAAAAAAAAAAAAATCAAAAAAGATATGGCCAAACACAATTCCAACTCCAACTTCAACTCCAAAAAATTTAGTTTTCATGATCAAACGGCTACTAAAAAATAAAATTAAGAAAAACGATATAAATATTTATTTTTACTTTAATATTTAAATCCTTGCCCGAGTCAGGTTGGAGGAGATGCATGGACGGATTTACATGTAATTCAGGGGTTCATCCGAATCCCCTTCGTCGAAAAATTGTATTATATATGTAGGATCAAAATTTTAATTTACAGTATAATGTTAAGTACTGAACCCCTTTTGACACAAGCCTAAAGCTTGGTTCAATGGTGAAGGGGTGCAAAATTTCTCATTCTGTGTGGATTCGAATTTGAATAACATCAGTTTTTTCAATCTTTTATATTAGCTTTTGGATTAAATCCCAAGTTACTTTCTTGCTCTCTTACTTGTCCCCTTTTGTTTTTTCTCCTCTCTCACTTGTTCTATCCCCTTTTATTTTCTCTTCTCTCGCTTTCATAGATACTTTATCTATTTTGACTGATTTAAAATAGTTTATATCACGTAAACTTAAGAAAAAAATAGTATCAATTTTATCACGTAAATCTATAAATAACTTAAACGTAAAGTACAATTCTGATAACTTATTGTACTTTTTATGTAATTTCTAAATATGTAAATTATTTTTAAAAAGTTTAAAGATTGTATGCCTGAAAGCACAATCAAAATAAAGAAGTTTAACTTCCCTGTTTTGTTGTTCATGTTGAGGTAGAGTTGAACTTTGTCTAGCTCACTCAAATCAAATTCGTCCCACTTATATTTGATCCGATCCATTTATTTTTGAGGTCCTGTTAACGTGCTTAGTTATTTTTTAGAACTCCCTTAATAGAAATTCTAGCTCCGCCGCTGGAAGATGGAAGGGGTGGTCGCGGTATGATAGGGTGCATGCATACCTAACCTCTATCTAAAAGATAGATCAATTATTTCTGATAGATTCTCAACTTCAGAATAAAATAATCTATGCAAGAAGTACTGGAAATAAAAGAAACATGAAGAAAAATATATTAAAAACAACAAATAATAGCAAAATAATACTCCCTCCGTTTAAAAAAGAATGACTTATTTTGACTTGGTACAAAGTTTAAGAAAATAAAGAAGATTTTTGAATTTTGTGGTCTTAAATTAAAGTTGTGTCAAATGTACTAAAATGCCCTTTAATCTTATGGTCTTAAACATGTCATGTGAAAGTTGAAATTAAAGTATTGCCAAAAAGGGAAAGGAGTTATTATTTTTAAAACGAACTAAAAAGAAAAGTAGATCATTCTTTTTTAAACGAAGAAAATACTATAATAGAATACTATTGTTAACCGAAACTGTAAATATTAACCGAAATTGAAGAACAAGAAACAAAAATAATATTATGACTATTAGGATGGATAGTCACTAGATATTGTACTCCTACACTAATATGAACACGATTCTATCTACTATTCTTTTATCCTAACTCGTTACCTTTATAATCTCTTATATAATAGTTGTATATAATAAAAATCAAATTATTTTTATTCAAATTATTAAAAAAAAAAATTGTTTAAAAAATAATGATTCATTTTTCTTTTTAGTTTATTTAAAAAAGAATGATCCTTTTTTTTTATATAAATACTTTAATTTTGAACTTTCCAGATGACATGTTTAGAACCATAAGATTAAATGATATTTTGATATATTTGATATAATTTTAATTTAAGACCATAAAATTCAATAATTTTTTTATTTTCTTAAACTTTATTTCAAATCAAAATAGTTCATTCTTTTTAAAAGGAAGAAAGTACTACTCCCTCCGTCTCAAATTATGTATCACCATTTGATCGAACACGATATTTAAAAAAAAAATATTGACTTTATTAAAGTTACAAAATTACCCTTCTTTAAAAAAGAATAATAATATTTAAAATTAAGTGGGACCACTTTTAATTGAATAAATAAATAAATAAATAAATAAATAAATAATAGTATTTAAAGTCAAGTGGGACCATTAAGAGTAAAATTGTAATTATGTTTTTATAAATTTACCAAATAAGAAAAAACGATATTTATTTTAAGATAGACCAAAAAAAAATAATGACACATAATTTAAGATGAAGAAATATAATTTTTCTGCGAAAATATCTGATGGAGCCAGTCTACTTAGTTCCACCATTAGGGGGAAGGGTGCAGAAGTGATCACACAATTATATTATGTAAGTAAAGATGACAAGATGGGTGAAGGGGTCCAAGGACCCTATTATAACAACTGTCGAAGGCATTGGAATGTCACTTCATCCCAAACACCAATGCATTTTTTGTGACTTAAAATTAATTATAACTATTTATCTAAGTATATAGAGTATTATCTTATTAATAGTAAAACAAAAATGAAAATGAAAAAATTACTATTAGTTTTTTATTCTAATTTTTTCAAATAAAATTTGAGTTTTATTTTTCTTGAAAAAAAAATGAAAATTAATTTTACTTTTCCTGAATGTAAAATATAAAACTCTTTCATATTTGGTTAACTTTTTTTTTGGAAGAAGAAATTTTGAATCTCTATAAAGATCTCTATTCTCGTATATAATGGTTTAAGAGTCTTATTTAGGGAAAAAATTTCTCTCTAATATTTTTTATATTTTTTTATTTTGTTTTTAATATGTAGGTCAATTGACCGATTCATACCAATTATATTATGTTATAGTATATTCTTTTTATCATTTGATTTATCGGTTTCATAGTTCCCAACAATTAACTTCCGCATAGCGTTCTTTTGATTTTGAAACCAATAAAATTTAATTTATTCTATATTTAATTATTTATAGAGCAACTCAGAATAACTATTTGTTGATGTCACGCCCATCCTACATAAGCATTATTAGCATATTGTGTACGTTATGCATATGAATTTGTAATCGTCGTGTATAATCACGAATATTTCAAAGTCCGTTGGTTTTGAAGATTATCTTATCTGTACTCTAACGACTAATCTAGAATGAACTCGAAATCAATATTGAACGAATTTTTCTACCTATTCTTATTTTCTACGAGTGATGTGTTAAAAAAATACGCAAAGTATCTCCTCTTTTTTTTTTCTTTTGAATTTCATGCAAAAATTATTAGAAAAAATTACAGAAAGTGATAAATTTAAGATCATAATTACAATAAATAGCTACACTTTTATAAAATTACACTTTGTAGCAAAAATAGCATTTTTTTACTCACAAATTTGAAACACGTGTGTTTCACTTCCTCTCGTCTATTTTCACTTCATTACTTTGCATCTCTCTTATTTTAACATTACTTTACCTCTCTTCTATTTTCACGCTATTACTTTACTTCTCTCCTATTTTCACTTCATTACTTTACCTCTCTCCCATCACTCCCTCAAAACAATATTTTACAGTGCAATTTTCAACAATTAAAATCAAAATCAAATCAACTGAAGGTTTTTATCTTCATGAGCTTCGAAATTCAAAATAAATCATCATTGATGTTACAGGTACTGAATCAAAAAATTATTTTTGTATATCAATTTCAACAACTTAAAACAATTTAATGTTGTTTGATATCGTTTTTATGTCTTTAATCATTTTTTTTGTCAATTTACTTTCAGCAAATAATTTTTTGAATATTTCATATATAAATTTTAAAAAATAAAGGCGACTGTACTATTTCATCGAATTAGATGAAAATCGAACCGATCAAGTTATTATTTGTTCAAACTCGATTTTGATATGTTAAATAGTAATAATTTTTTTTCGAATTTCATTGAATTGTATAATCGATTAATCTGTTTGTATATTCGGGATATTGAAATTGTAATCTACTGATTTTTATTTGTATATATTGTTTGCGTTTATATATGTTGATTATGTTTGTTTATTTACAGGTCTGCATATGTATTTTAACTGTATTTTTTTGTTTCTGCATATGTATTTTTCTGCCCGGCATATGTATTTTACGGATCTGCATATGTATTCATAGATCGTTATATATATATATATATTTATTTATTTTAGCTTTGTGTATGTATTTTATGCAAATCTATACATATATCTTTCATAACACATAAGAAAATACATTTTTATTGAAATCAAATACATATATATTTACATAAATTTTTTAGCAAGTACATATACATAAATGCACATGTATTAGTTATTTGTAATGTAATTATATCTTTTTTCTGATTATACATTTACACAAATATGTATTGTTATTTACATACAATACTTCAAACATGATCACATTCATACAATACATTTTCAATATTTTGATTACCTATATGTATATGCATATAGTTGTCATTTTTGTTATAGAGATTTTGTGTTCTATATGTTTATATATACGTACGAGTCAGATATGTATTTCTGTAAATATATATGCAGGTATATATGTGAGTTTTGTACTGTAAACACATATGTTGATCTGTATATCTATTTATTTTGTATATTTTTTAAATATGTATATGTGATATAGGTATTTATCTTTTAAAAATAAAAGTTAGAGATAGAAGAATAAAAAAAACACAAACAAAAATATAAAAAAAAGATAAAAACGAAAATGAAAAATCCAAAAAAAATAAGCGAAAAAGAAAAAAAAAGAAGAAAAAGAAATAGAAGTATAAAAATAAAAGCAAAAAAAAAAAAGAAAAGAAGAAGAAGAAAATGAAAATTGAAAATAAAAATATGAGAAAGAAAAGAAAAAGAAAACGAAAAAGAAAAAAAAAAGAGAAAATAAAGTGGAAAGAAAAAATGGTAAAAGAAATAGAAATCAAAATTTTTAAAATATAAAAATAACTAAAAGTGTAAAAATAAAAGAAAAAAATATAAATAGAAAAATAGAAAAAAGAAGAAGAAAAAGAAAATAGTAAAAGAAACAAAATATGAGAAAGGAAAAAGAATAAGAATATGAAAAAGAAAAAACGAAAAAGGAAAAAAAAAGAAAAATAGAATAGAGAAAATAAAGTGGAAAAAAATTATAAAATAAAAAAATAAAAAAAAAAAGAGTGAAAGAAGAAAAAACGATAATGATACTTTATTTTGATTTTTTGAAGATCACGAAGATAATAATAATCTTCAGATTTGAGTTTGATTTAAAAAAAGAATGTAGTAATTTAAATAAAAGTAATTTATGAAAAAAAAAATTACTGCTTTAAATACAATAATTTATGAAACATGAATTTATTGCTTTAAACACATGAGATAATTATTCTTTATTTAACTCAACTGATTTGAGTAAAAGAAGGACAATAAATTTTGTTGTATATATATTTTAATAGTAACACTTTTATAAAATACAAAATATAAGTTGTTATTTCAGATAATTATAAAATAGTTCTTATGAAACTCCTAATTATGAGTTTAAGTTTGATATTTATGAAATTTTTCTTTATTATTAAGTGTTTGAGTATCACAAAATATTTAGTGAAACACACCTGAGCTATCAGCTGCTAGGGAAACACACCTGAAATGTAAGGTATAAACTCGAACAATTGATAGTTTAGTAGTGTATCGCCAAACATTTTATAATATTCAAATAGGAAACTTAAACACTTGATAATTTAGATTCAAAACTAAAAAATATGAATTTAGATATGTTTTTTATCCTTAACTCTATGTTTTAGTGTATAATAAGTAAGTCAAAACAAAACAAAAAATCCTCAAAAACATTCATATGTAATCTAGCGAAATACTATACGGAACAAAGAGGGCGCTGTATGGGGCCTCGAGGATGGCAAGGGTGGAAAGGTCATGGATCGAGATTGAGAGTATTAAATGGGATGGAAGGATACAATAAATATAGAATATCACTTGTAGAACGTGTTTCACTTTTACAATTAAAAGAAAGTCTTATTCCTCATTCTTAAGCAACTTATTTTTCTACGAGACATTATTTTCCAAAAATTTTATTTAATCAAATATTTTATATCTAATAAGAGGTAAAGGGTGGGAGGAGCAGGCAAATCTCCGTCAACATGCCTGCTTCTCGTGTCTGCTTCGTAAGCTGCTTTCTTCGTAATTTTATTATATCATGTCTAATTAATTATTATAAAGTAATCTAAGTATTTAAAAATTATTAATATTTATTGTTAAATTTACTTGACGTTTTATATGAGACCCATTTAATTTTTTTCTGCAAGTATTTTTGTCCAGTAATTTTGTTATATCACTTCTAATTAGATGTGTCTGTTTCGCTGTTTCAATCGTGATTTTACTATGTCGCTCCTAATTTATTATTATGACCATTTAAGCATTGTGTTAATTAATAATATTTGATAAAAAGGTAAAATAGATATAAAATAATAAGTTAATCAAAAAAAATTCACAGGTATTTTTTATAGTAATTTTATTATATCACTTCTAATTAGTTGATGTGAGTCATTAAGACACGTAAATTTACTATATCACCCATAATTAATTATTGTATTCATCTAAGCATCATGACACTTAAATTGAAATAGAAGAAAAAATATCATACATCACAATAATGTAAAACTAAAACTATTTAAAACATATAATTGACTATCAATGCCACAAAAATATAAACGACGAGAGCGATATATTCTATTTGAAAATTACATAAAAAGTATTATAAATTATAATAAATAATAATTTAAAATATTTATTAAAAAAATATTATATATTTTAAAAAATATTATAAATTATAATAATTAAAATAAATTTTAAAAAAATATTTATTGAGCTCGTGCCTTGGGCTATTGGTGACTAGTAAGAAAATAAGAAACATTTTTCGAAAATTATTCTTCCCCACTAAACAGAGCCTCGCCGAATACCATGTATCAACTTCGACATCGGTCAAGTGTCATATTACTATTTCACCAATACAACAAATTAAAATATATTGAGCCATGAGTAGTTATTATAATGGAAAATTTCTTTTGATTACAATACAAAAAAATTATGTTCACACTATCAATTAATTTACTTTTAATATTTTTTATTTTTTTATTTTAAAAATTAAATAATTTTATCTATTTTAAAAAAAAGATAATATAATCTTTTTATTATTGTGACTAAATTTGAATAAAATTTTTATGATCATTTAGCACTGTCCATACAAAAAATTAAAAATATTAATATCAAAATCATTTTTTTTTTTGACTAAATTTGTCTCTTCCCTCAATAAATCTAGCCTGCAGCATGGTTTCTAGATCCACGTACGTCGGCAAATTTAAAAAGAAAAAAAAAAAGAAATTGGACTCAATAAAACAAATATAATCATGACCTTTAATATAGAACCCCAAGATTCAATCTTGACCGTTCGTTTTCTTATAGTAACCCTAATTGAAAACAAAGAAAGAAAGATGCTACTGCAATAAAGACTCGTAGCCGCTTGCACTTATTTTTTTTTTTTTTTTTTAATTTCACCTCCATGTTTGATATTTAAATTTATTAATTAGAAATTACATTGAAAAATTAATATTTACTCTTTCACAATTTTAAATAATTTTATAATAATATATTTAATATAAGTTTTCTTTCGCATGACGAAAGACTGAATGCATTAAACTGTTTTTTTTTTTTTACAAAATTTTCCATACATAATGTTAGTTTTACATACAGAATTTGAAAAAAAATATATATATGCTCTCATACCATTAATTTATGGACGTAGAAAGATTTTTTTTTTTTTATAAATCTTCAACCCAAATAAAATATATCAAAATTAATATAAAAAAAAATACAATTATAAAGCGACTACTTAAAATATAATAAAGAAAAAATAATAAAAATCAAAAGTAACTCATTAAATAAAGCAAAAAAAACAGATAATAATAATAAAATATAAGAATATACAGGTGAAAGAGTTTCTAATGAAGAAAATTAAATAGAGCTCGAGGTTGGATTACTTACTAACCTTCAATCATAAATTTTTACTTTTATATCCTATTATTTTAAATCATAACCATAAATTTGTACTTTTATATCCTATTATTTTAAATCATGTTCTTGATGAGTTATAAATATATTATATCATATCGAATTATTTCTCCCTAATAATTTCCTTCTCTTACTAAGTCACATATATATTTTCTTTATATTTTCGAAATTATTTTAGCCTCGCATCCTCCATTTTATCCCGTCACCGAGGCCACAAGTACTTTTTTTTTATTATTATTATTGAATATGGAGATTGATGAATGAGTGGGTTTTTTTAATTTACATAGAAATTCGAGATAAAGAAAATATAAATAAAAATGTTTTTTATTCTCAAATCTTTTGTCGGGAACTGGCTTTTAACCAGTCTCATACTATATTTATTTATTTTTCATTTTTTTTTTACTTTACTTTTCATTTGTTTTCTTTTTTAACTTACTTTTAGTCGTCCCTGGTGAGTTCTGTCAATTGTCATGCATGTCACCTGTGTTCTTTCACTTTTTTTCTATTCGATGTACTGTATTAAAAGATAATTACAGAGATATGCCTTTATAAAGTACATCTAAATCTTAAACCAGTTGAGATTAATATTCGAAATTATTTTTCCTTTCAAAGATGACTTTGGAACTTATTTTTAGACAAAATACTTGATTTATGCGCAACTATGTAAGTGGTATGATAAATGTAAAATTTGAAAAAATTAAGTTAATACTTATGAGTATAAATTATTTTAAAAAACAATTAGTTCAATCTTAATTTAATAAAAGAGACAAGTAAAATAAGATATTTCTAATTTAATAAATTAGTAAAAGTTTTTTTTTTCTTTTTTAAAAAAGATATGTGATGCTATATTGGAAGCTTATGATCACATAAAAGAGGGAAAAATACTTACTCCCTCCGTTTTAAAAAGAATGATCTAATTTAACTTGATACGAAATATAAGAAAATAAAAAAGATTTTTGAATCTTGTGATATTAAATTAAAGATATGTTAAATATATCAGAATATACTTTAATCTTGTGGTCTTAAATGTGCCACGTGGAAAGTTAGAATTAAAAAGTTATTAAAATAGATTTTTTTTTTAAATAAATTAAAATAAAAAGTAGATCGTTCTTTTTTTTAAATGGAGGGAATAATTTTCTAAAAGCAAAAGGAAGATGAAATCTTTATAAAACTTTTTATCTCCACCGTACTTTCTTTGTTCGATGTACAGAGTACATGCCATAAAATCTTTTTAATCCAATTTATTAGGTAGTAAAAATAAAACCTAAATGCATTTATTTATTAAGAAAAAAGAAGAAAAAGACAGAATTGTCTCAACAAATTGTTTTTAATGTGAAAAGAAAAAAGGCAGAGAACCACTAGGCTAAACGCCAACTCTTTCCCTTTTTTCCTGAAAATAAATAAATTTAGAGTTGAAAATTCTGATGTTTGGTCATGAAATTTTGAAAAATAATTTCGGAATAAAATTTCGAAAATGGAAAACAACTTTTTGTTGTTTTTCTTTTTTTTCTATTTTTAATTTTAACTTTCATTATTATTACATATAACCCCAATCTTTAAATTTTTACACAAACTTCTCTTATTAACTAAATTCCGTAATTTTTTAAAAAGATCAAATTCAATAAAATAACTAATTCAAGTGAAAAATAATTAAGAATTTTTATCAATAAATTTAAGAATATATAAAATATATTTATATCTATCAATCATATTTATCAAAATATTTTTTTTTCTATTTAATCGATTATGGTTAGATAAACTTATTTAGCTCGTGCTTGTGATATTTTTATTTAAATTTTAGAAAAATAACAATCATAATAATTAGTTTGTTGTTAATTATTTTATCAATTGAAGACATATAAATTATTTTCTCAACATTTGATTTAGGTTAATAGGTAAATTAGTAGTTGGGTGATTTTGATAATTTTTAAAAGTTGAGGGCATAAAATCATATTTAAAAAAGATTTTTCAAAAGTTTTTTTCTTTTTCCAAAAAGACATGGTCAACTCCAACTCCAACTCCAACTCCAACTTCATCTTCAACTCTAACTTCAACTCCAAAAAATAATAATTTTCGTGATCAAACGACTATTTATTATCCGATATTACATAGCTGTCAAAATTCGATTAAATTTAAATTTATACATATCAAAATTTATTTTTATAAATGATAATTTTAACATGACTTTTTCACTGTCTTTTTTTTTTGGTAACTAACTTTTTCACTGTCGAAAGCATGATCGAACTGATAACTTCTATTAAAAACAAAAAAAAAAATCTCAACTATTCTGTCATAATGACCTCCTCCCTCATTTTTTTTTTTTTGATCAATCCCTCATTTTTATTTATTCTTTATTGACTTTACAAACATTTTAAGAAATAGTAAGAAAAATGATAATTTTATTAGGAGTATATTACTTTTTAAATATATTAAAAAAATTAATGATAATCTTTTATTATTTATTTAGACTTAATAAATATTACATATTAGATATTTATTTTTAATATAATAAATAAATAAATATCAATGGGAGGAGTATTTTACTTTTTCTATATTACTATTTTGCTTTAGATCGGTATCCTCCCTATGTATTCTCTCCACTAGGTTGTTCGGTCGCGACAAGGAGATACACATAGAATCAAAATTTGATTGAATTAATTCCCTCAACTTTATTTGTCTTAATTCTACCCTAGACTTTGTAAAAAATATAAATATATTTAATGAACAAAGTGACCTTTGACTTTTTTTTATATTAAATATAAAGTAATATTTCTGTAAAATGGATTAAAAATAGATTAGTAAACTGAAAAGATTAAAAAAAAAATTGTCTCAAATTTAAAGTATATTTTATTATGTATTATTCATCTGTTTTGCTTACGTGATAAGAAAAAGAAAATACTTCTTAAAGTTTGAAATAGTAAATATTACCACATAATTGAACGAATTAAGTAAGAATTTAGATTTTAATATTTGCTCAAATTTCTATAAATTATCATCTACAAATCTGCTGACTACTTTATTTATATGAAAGAAAATATCAATTCAGATGAATTCATTAATTATATATCATCGTCTCTGCTGCGTCGCACTTTTATTGGTTCTGCCAATATTTTTCTTTTAACAGATTAAAGTACCGAAAAGAAAATATTTATTCACTTCGTTCAATTTTATTATTATTCTACTTTTTTTTTAAAATAATAATAACAATAATATATTCCGTATTTTATCACAAAGTGAGGTCTAAAGAACATATAATATACGTAGTCTCTATCATTATTCTAGATGTGAAATAGAGACGTTATAAACAGTTGATGTATAATTAAAGACATATTTTGAAAAAAGACATACAACAACATCAATAACAACAAACCTAGTATATTTCCACATCGTGAGGTCTGGGGAGGGTAGAATGTACGTAGTCCATACCACTATCTCTAAAGAAGCAGAGAAGCTGTTTTCGATAGACCCCCGGCTCAAGACAAAGGACAGTATACAAAAAAGATCAAAAGCATGGGACATGATACAATAACATAGGCACGACACCCACAAAAATATTGCACATTGCAAAACAAAGGACACCAAAGCCCTCCTAACTACAGACTACGACTCACCCACACACCTTAGCCCTCTATCCAAATGTTTCTCCTCCATACCTTCCTATCTAGGGTCATGTCCTCAGTCAGCTGTAACTGCTCCATGTCACGTTTAAATATTTTTCTCGGTCTACCCCTACCCCGCTTGAAACCATCCAAGGCCAACCTGTCACACCTACGAATCGGGGCATCCGTACCCCTCCTCATCACATGACCAAACTATTTCAACCTCACTTCTCGCATTTTATCCTCCACCGATACCACACCCATCTTTTCCCGAATAATCTCATTCCTAACCCTGTCAGCCCTTGTAAATCCACACATCTAACGCAACATCCTCATTTCTGCCACCTTCAACTCTTGGATATAAGAATTCTTAACCGGCCAACACTCCGCTTCATATAACATAGCCGGTCGGACTGCGATTCTATAGAATTTGCCTTTCAGCTTGGGGGATACCTTCTTATCGCATAAAATTTCCGAAGTGAGCCTCCATTTCATCCAACCTGCCTCAATACGGTGAGAGACATCCTCATTTATCTCTCCATTCCCCTGAATCGTGGATCCAAGATACATAAAACTATTCCTCTTGCAAACCGCCTGGAAATCCAACTTCACTACCACCTCCTCCTCTTTCCTCGAGTTACTAAACTCGCACTCCAAGTACTCCGTCTTGGTCCTACTCAACCATAAACCTTTAGACTCCAGGGTTTGTCTCCAAACCTCCAGCTTATCATTAACACCTTGTCACGACTTATCAATCAAAACTACATCATCCGCAAAAAGCATATACCAAGGCACCTCGCCTTGTATACTCCGCGTCAACACATCTATCACCAAGGCGAATAAAAACGGACAAAGAGTTAATTCCTGGTGCAATCCTGTCAAGACCGAGAAATATACGAAATCTCCTTCCACTGTCCTTACCCGAGTCTTCGCCCCCTCATACATGTCCCTAATCACTCTACTGTACGCCATAGGGACCCCCATCGCCTCCAAACATCTCCACAGAACCTCCCTAGGGACCTTGTCACGCCCCTTTTCCAAGTCAATAAACACCATGTGCATATCCCTCTTCCTCTCTCTATACTGCTCTACCAGTCTCCGCACTAGGTGAATTGCCTTAGTCATGGAGCGACTAGACATAAATCTAAATTGATTCTCCGAAATAAATACAATCTTCCTCAACCTCCACTCCACCATCCTCTCCCAAATCTTTATTGTTTGACTCGATAAATTAATACCCCGGTAGTTGTTGCAACTTTGAATGTCACCCTTATTCTTATATAAAGGAATCATCGTGCTCAATCTCCATGCCTCAGGCATCCTTGCGGACTTGAAAATGTTGTTAAACAAATTGGTCAGCCACCTCAACCCTACCCCGCTAGAAAACTTTGAAAAATCCATCGGGATCTCGTCGGGCCCCGTCGCCCCGCCCCTTCGCATCTTGCGAATAGCCTCACTGACCTCCTCTACCTTAAAATGCCGATAATAGCCGAAATCGCGACACTCCCCGTAGTGCTCCAACTCCCCTAACACAACACTTCTGTCCCCCTCCTCATTCAAGAGCCTATGAAAATACGACTGTCATCTTTTCTTAATGTGGGCGTCTTAAACCAATACTCTGTCATCCTTCCCCTTAATGCACTTTACCTGATCCAGATCCCGCCCCTTCCGCTCCCTAACCTTGGCAAGCCTAAACAACCTCTTTTCCCCGCCTTTCTCCTTTAACCCCTTGTACAAACTCTCAAAAGCTACTGTCTTAGCAGCCGTAACTGCTAACTTAGCCTCTTTTTTAGCTAACTTGTACTCCTCCCTGCTCACCCGTTTCTCATCTTCATCCTTACTCTCAACCAACTTAGCATAAGCCGCCTTTTTCATTTCCACCTTCTTCTTAAAATCTTCATTCCATCACCAATCCCCCCGATACAGGCCAAACCAGCCCCTCGATACACCCAACACCTCTCTAGCAGACTCCTTGATGCAACCACCAACTCTATCCCACATTCTATTACACTCCCACACCCCTATCCCCTCCAATTTCACCCCTATCTCCAAAGCACTAACCGGAGTCAGGCCGCCCCACCTAACTCTAGGTGGACCTTTCCCACCTCGCCTCTTCTTGCCCTTCTTGATAGCCAAGTCCATCACCATGAGTCTATGCTGGGTCGCAAGATTCTCACTCGGGGTTACCTATAATCCTTACACAAAGCTCTATCCCCCTTCCTAATCAACAAAAAGTCATTCTGAGCCTTGACTAACCTACTACGAAAAATAACCAGATGCTCCTCCTTCTTTGAAAAACTGGAATTCACTACCACCAACCCAAAGGCCCTCACAAACTCCAAAGGAGCAGCTCCCTCATCATTCCTAACCTCGAACCCAAAGCCTCCATGCACATCATTATACCCTAACGGCAACGACCCGATGTGCCCATTAAAATTCCCTCCAATAAAACTCTTCTCCAAACTAGGCACTTCTCTAACCACCTCGTCCAAAACCTCCTAAAAACTCATCTTCTCCCCCTCGTCCAGACCCACCTGTGGCGCATACACACTACAGATGTTCAAAGTAAACCCCCCAAAGACCAACTTGATAGTCATCACCCTATCACTAATCCTTTTAACCTCTGCTACCTGTCTCCTAAGCTCCTCGTCCACTAAGATAGATACCTACGCCATTCCTTCGCCTCTGATTACCAGAGTACCACAACTTGTACCCATCTACATCCCTGGCCTTAGAACCTACCCACTTGGTCTCATGGACACACACAATATTAATCTTTCTCTTCCTAAGAATCTTAACCAGTTCTGTCGACTTCCCCTGCAGGGTCCCTATATTCCACGATCCTACCCTCAACCTATCAACTTTCTTATCCCATCCCTTAATACCTCGCACTCCGCAAGACAAATCTAACCCAACACTAGCCCCCGACCCCACCCTCAGTGCCCAGGACATGACCCTATTCCACCATGTGTCACCCCAGCCACTACTCACCAAAAAACACGACGAAGGGTAAAAACAGCAGTAACTATAGAAGGTACACTCAAAGCACAAAATGCAATTAAAATTTCAAGAGCAATAGACGCTAGACACCAATACCCAGAACAAACAACCCACAACAAATTAACCCACATAAATTATAAACAGTGAAAATATCAAAAAAGTGCGGTACAATAAAGTGCGATAAAATATAGTTCAGGGGTTAGAAGTCACCGGGATACTTCTGCGTGTTGTTAGTTCCAGCACTTTTGATGTCGAAATAGGTTACCGATGCATCGCCAAAAATATCGCTGGGGCTTTGTCTGGTTATTGTCGAAATCTGGACGCCGAAATCTATACGCCGATGTCTTTGTACCAACATGTTGTCAGTGCGTCTGTGATTGTAGTTACCGAAATATTGTCACCGGAGTTTCGCCTGAGGGACGCTGGGCCGGTTGTGGACAGAATCTACTGCTCCCTATGGACGACGCGGTTCACTATCATTCCATCACCGGAGTCAGACGGTGGTAGCTCGCCTTCGCGCGGCGAGATAGATGGGACGATGGTATGGGGAGAGAGCAAGACAGGAAGGAAGAGAGAGACCCAAGAGACAGGCCAAATGAGAGAGAAAGGGATGGCTTACTTACCTGCCGCCGACGGTGTTAAGCCGCTGGTGTTTGTGTCGCCGGAGAAGAGCTTGTCACGTCAAAGGAGACGTTAGAATGAGAAGACTTACGTTGGAAAGAGAGAGAGTATTATAATAAAAAATCATAGGAAATAACTTTCTTGTTTTATTCATTTTAAATAATAACTTTTTAGTTTACTTTTTGCATATACTCCGTATATATACGAGAGCACAAGATTAAAATGATACTCCTTTTATGTACTTGCAATTTGAGATATGAGACTAGAAGTAGGGGTGTTGATTGGTCGGTTTGGGTCGGTTATTGATCAAAATCATAACCAAACCAATTTAGTCGGTTTTTAAATTTCTAAAATCAAACCAAACCAACACAAAAAAATAACTGTCGATTTGGTTCTTGTCGGTTTAGTTCGGTTTGGTTTATAACTTTAGTTAATGATAAAAGTTGAAATTTTTCTTAAAAAAATTCAATCCAACATATGTAAGGTCAACCGAATGTTGTTCCTCAACCTTAAAACTAAGATGTCAATTTAGTGTTATAATTAGGCAAAGCCATGAACAACACCATATGAACGATTCTACAAAATATGTAGAAACTACATATAAGAGAATAATATGATAAACCCCTCCCCCTCAAAAGGTAAACATATAATTTTTTTACTTAATAGGGACCAAAAAGAAGGTTCAAACCTAATGATTATCTATAATCTAATAAAACTCACCTATAAAATCCCATAGACGACAAGATAATTTACAATTAGTACCATTTGTCATTCAAAGTGCGAAAATCATATAGAATCTCATAACGTACCATCAACTAGATAGAGATATATGACTAAAAGTGTTATGACTAAAGTTAAATTCATGATTAAAATTTAAAATATTACAAATATTTACATTTTATTTATGAATAATATATAAATAATTTATATATGCATATGTATGTGTGTGTATACATATAATACATATATATATATAATTTTTATCGGTTCAATTTGATTATTTTATCGATTATTTTAGAATAAATCAAAATCAAATCACATAAATATCGATTTTAAAAATTTAAAATCAAACTAAATTAAATATTAATTTTTTTAATTAATTTTATTTGATTTGATTTTTAATCAAGCCATGAACACCCTAACTAGAAGTCATGTTTAGTTTATTAAATTGCATGTCGAGTTAAATCAGATAAATTAAAATTCATAATGCTGGTCCCCACTTTCTTGGTCTTTCCAATATTTTTTCTTCTAAATAAAAAATCAAAAAGTCCCTTTCTCTGTCAGTAATCAGAAATCTGAATATCTCTCTCTCTTCTGTACCTTTGAATAATTAAAACAAATATTATAAGTATTATCTTATAGTATTAAAATATTATTATCACTTTTCTTTCATTTCACCCATTTTGACCGTAACTCCCCTTATTCTCCCCCTCTATAAATCCCTTCCCACACCTCTTCTCTCTCCTCATCCCTTCAACTTTCTCTCTCTAAACTCTCTGTTATATTATTCTGTCTCGATTTTTTTTAAAATGTCGGAGTCCATTCAACCAAATAAACGTTCAAGAGAACAAGAAGAATTCGAGGAAAATAAACGTCATAAATCATACAATGATATACTCTCCATCCTCGAGGAGGATGAAGAGTATGGATTAGAGTCTGATCCCATTTCAGAAACAGGGTCGGATATATTCACCACGCTTCAGCAGGAACTCGAGCTCCTGCCGAGCGGTGGTGATGACATATTGGGGTCCGACCTCGTAGAAAATAATTTTACGGGGTCAACCCCGGGTGGTACCCAACAACAAGAAGATGATAGAAGTAGTGTGATTAGACACCTTCTAGAAGCTTCTGATGATGAACTAGGTATACCAACTGGAGATGGAATAAACGGTTCAGATTTTCCGTTAGTTGAAGAAAATGAAAATGAAAATGAAAATGAGACTAACGGTGGAGATTTTCCTTTTGCTATATCCGACGGTTTATGGGAGCTTGAAGATGAAGCTGCTAATTATTATTCATTATTACAGTCTGAACTTTTTATGTAGGTTTTTCTTTTAATTTTTATTTTTGGTGGGTAGGATTAGTTTGGGGAAAAGGGGAAATGTTTGGGGGTGTAAAGTGAAAAAGAAGAAAGATGAGGGTGAAAAAAGAAAAAGTTGGAAGAGGTATTTTTTTTTAGGTTCTCTAATTTTGCCCCACTCATCTTTTATATATTTCCAAAAGTACGTACCCCTTTGGTTAGAATATTAGTAGTAGCAGGATGTAGAGGGTAAAAAAAGTTATTCGTTATATGGAAGGTCTCTTTCCAATTTTGCCCCTTGATTTTTTTATTGAATCCTTTAATTCTTTGGTATGATGATTATAAATTTATGATATTTTATTTATTCGGGTGAAGGCATATAGGATATGAAAAAGTATATTTTCCGATTGACGTTAGGGTAAAAAGAAGAAGATATGAAATAAGTAGCAAGACAATGACAATAAAATTGTAAGATACAAAGTAAATAAATTTTTTTCTCTATTTAAAAAAGAATAACTTTTTTTTTTTAGTCCATTTTAAAAAGATTTTTTTTTTTTTTGGCAATATTTTAATTTTAATTTTTCACGCATATTTAGGATCACAAGATTAAAAGACATTTTTAGTATATTTGACACAACTTTAATTTAAGGTCACAAGATTCAAAAGTCTTTTTATTTTCTTAAATTTTATGTCAAGTTAAAATAAATTATTTTTTTTAAACGAAGGGAGTAATCAATATTACACACTAAAGGAGGGGTTGTAAAAATTTATCCACACATAATATTTACATCGGTCAATATATGCATGTCATATATTTAAATTTTATATTTATTTTATGTATATATATATATATTTTATTTTATTAAATCACTTAATCATGTATATTATATAATTAGTATAAATAAAATTTTACCCTCCTCGGCTTCTCCCACAGTGCTACAATACCAGTTATTTAATATTCTTCTATTAAGACCCTTAATCTTTATATATTTATGGTAAAATGATTTATTAGATTGTTGTACTTGTTGAGTTTATAAAGTAGAAATTTTTACTTAGCTCTCTGTTACCAAAATTTCTTAACCGAACAAAACATAATATATTATACCCCTCCTATCATAGTTCATTCACCTTAAAATAAAGGCATAATATATAAATATGACCCTAAACTTGATATCAAATTATAACTTTGATCTTAAATTTTGGTAGTGCACAAATAGGACCTTTAACTATTCAAAACTGCACAAATATGACCTCCGATCCTACGTGGCAAAACGCGTGTTCAACACGCAAAACTGGAGGCGTCCAGCTTAAAATCTAAGGGTATAATACATAAATATGATCCTAAACTTAACACCAAATTATAACTTTGACATTAAACTTTGACAGTACGCAAATATGACCTTTAACTATGCCAAACTGAACAAATATGACATTTAAATGACTTTTCACTATTATTTTTTCATTATTTTCGGATCAAAGATGAAAATGGGATCTAATTTCTTTTGTGTTTGCGGAAAAAGAATAATATTAAAGATTTATTAATTAGGTGGGTCAGCCTCATATGAAAAAATCGCGCGGGTATGTATATATATTATAAAGCAAAGAGTGAATTTATGTTATATAGTATATCTACATATAATTTATTTAAATATTAAATTAAAGATGAAACTATACTAATAATAAAAAAATTATAGTTTTAATAAAACGTTATTAAATTAACGTTATTAAGGATAGTAGTAGTAGTATATTAAATTAACGTTTATAAATCGACGTTATTAAAATGTTAGTATTAAATTAACGCAGGACGGACCTACGTGGTTTCCATGGGGTTCACCCGAACCCCCTCGGTAAAAAAATTACGTTGTATATATAAGGTAGAAAATCTATATTTATGTACGTATATTAATGTTGAACCACATGAAATAAGACACTTAGATAGCCCAGTGGTGTTATTTTCTCTTCTTGGGCGCTTCCTTCAGCCCACTGAGCGGGTTCGATTCCTGCTAGTGATTTTTTTTTTAATAAAAAAAAAGTTAGGTGCTGCTACTATAAAAATAAATAAATAAATAAATAAATAAAATAATAATAATAAAAAAACGCCGTCATTTTAACACAAAAAACAAAACTTTGACAGTGCACAAATATGACCTTTAACTATTCAAAACTGCACAAATATGACCTCCCTCTAAGTCAGCCCTTTTAACGATGTGGCGCCGTGTGATTGGATGAGCTTTCCACGTAGGCGCGAGTGAAACTCACGCATGGGGTTGCAAAATCGGAGGTCATATTTGTTCAGGTTTTGAATAGTTAAAGGTCCTATTTGTGCACTATCAAAGTTTAAGGTCAAAGTTCTAATTTGGTGTCAAGTTTAGGGTCATATTAATGTATTATGCCTAAAATAAATTATACATCATATTTACGTCACATAAATATCATGTCATAATTATCTTCATTAATTATCTTTTAAAATTATTAATCAATAATATAAAAAATATTACTACTATTTTTTAAAACAAAATTCAGAATTATTGCTTGCCTTCCTCCATCTTCTCAAACTTGTTGGGTCATGGCCATTGTCCCTTCCTATGTGGATAAAATAAAGCCCAATTTATTGGACCAACCCACTTTGCCCATAGCCCAATTCTATGGGGCATATATATTGACCTTTTATTCACCATTCACAAAAATTAAGAGTTCAACACATAAAAGGAGAGAAAGAGCAGATTTTCGCCCAAAACATTTCAGCCACAACAGTCATCTTTAAACTGTGATTCCCGCTTCGTTTCTTGTCCGATTGAGCTGATTTTAGGATTGCGTGTTCCTCTCATGTCGATCTTTGATTAGGAACTGGCAGAGCTTGATTTGGTGATCTGTAGCTCCTGTTTTTCAGTCCCGAACAGTAGCTGCGATTTTGGTGTTTGTATTCCTTTACTCTCTTATTTTGTTGCTGTGGTGTATATATTGTTGTTTGTTGTTTGACACTTGTTTGGTGACCATTTTGGAGGACAATATTGTAACTCTTTGGTGATTATAGTGGAGGTGTTGGTCCCGTAGTTTTTACTCTTCACACTGAAGGGTTTTCCACGTAAATCTTATGTCTCGTGTGATTGCATTTATTCTTGTCTTGTTTCATTTGGTTGATTTGTTTCCTGTATATTACTCTATTTTGCTTGGGTTTGTTTGTCTCCTCTTGGTTCAAGTTGAAAGGAAAAGTTTAGTCTTGAGTATTTTTCGCTGCTACCCTGTCGGGCTCTTTGATTGTGTGCCCGTCTTTCCTAACAAGTGGTATCAGAGCGTTGGTTGTTGTTGATTGTCGATTTGAATGATGGAGGAAAACATGAGCAAGATGGTGTGTTTGAATGGTAGTAACTATCATACTTGGAAAGGCAAGATGAAAGATCTTCTATTTGTCAAGAAAATACATCTACCTGTGTTTGCGTCTACTAAACCTGAATGCATGACAGATGAGGACTGAGAATTTGAGCACTTACAGGTTTGTGTCTATATCATACAATGGGTTGAAGATAATGTTAGAAATCATATTGTGAATGAGACACATGCTAGAAGTTTGTGGGACAAGCTCGAAACACATTATGCTTCAAAGACTGGCAATAACAAGTTGTTCCTGCTTAAGCAATTGATGAATATCAGGTATAAAGAGGGCAGTCCTATTTCTGATCATATTAATGATTTTCAGGGTGTCCTTGACCAGTTGTCTGGAATGGGTGTAAAGTTCGATGAAGAAATTCAGGGACTTTGGCTTCTTAATACTCTACCTGACTCTTGGGAAACTCTTCGAGTTTCTTTGACTAATTTTACTCCCGGTGGTATTGTAACTATTGAATATGTTAAGAGTGGTGTCTTGAATGAAGAGATGAGAAAAAGATCTCAGGCCTCATCTTCTTCATCTTCACACTCTGATGTTTTAGTTACTGAAGAGAGGGGGAGAACCAAGTCCAGAGATTCAAATGATAGAGATAAAAGTAGAAGCAAGTCAAGGTCCAAATTCAAGAATGTTACATGTGACTATTGCAACAAAAAGGGGCATATCATGAAATATTGTTACAAGCATAAGAGAGATATGAGACAGCAAATGAAAGAAGGCGATAATGAAAATCGTGTTGTTGTTGTTGCTAATGATGATCTTCTTGTTTCTTGTGGTGAGAATGCCATTAATCTTGTTCGTGATGAGTCTAGCTGATTTGTGGATTCTGGTGCTACTTCTCATGTTACGCCTAAGAAGGAATTATTTTCTTCTTATACTCCAGGTAATTTTGGGATGTTGAAAATGGGCAATAATGATGAAGTTAAAGTACTTGGCATTGGCACGGTTTGTTTGGAAAGTAACAATGGTTCCAAAATTGTTCTCAATAATGTCCAGCATGCTCTAGATGTTCGCCTGAATTTGATTTCTGTAGGAAGTCTTGATGATGAGGGTTATTTTAATACCCTTGGTGCTGGCCAGTGAAAACTTACTAGAGGTTCGATGATTGTGGCTCGAGGTGACAAGTTGTCTAACTTGTATGTATTTCAGGGCTCTACTTCTAAAAGCTTGATAAACTTAGTGGAGAATGATACTTCATCAGAGTTGTGGCTTAGAAGGTTAAGTCATATGAATGAGAAGGGGATTGATAGTTTGGCTAAGAAAAATTTGTTTTCTGGAGTAAAACAAGCAAAGTTGAAGAAGTGTGTTCATTACTTAGCCGGTAAACAGAAAAGAGTTTCTTTTCAGAGTCATCCGCCTTCAAGAAAGCTCGATTTGCTGGAGTTGGTAAATTCTGATTTGTGCGGTCCTTTTAAAGTAAAGTCTCATAGTGGTGCACTTTACTTTGTGACTTTTATTGATGATCATTCTCGCAAACTCTGGGTATTTTCTTTGAAGTCCAAGGATCAAGTACTTGATGTATTCAAGAATTTTCAGGCCTTGGTTGAAAGACAGACAGAGAAGAAATTGAAATGCATCCGTTCAGATAATGGAGGTGAGTATATTGACTCTTTTGATAGATATTGCAGAGAGCAGGGCATTCGGCATCAGAAAACTCCTCCAAAGACTCCTCAGTTAAATGGCTTAGTAGAGAGGATGAACAAAACACTAGTTGAGAGGGTTAGATGTATGCTTTCAGATGCTAAGCTGCCAGATTTCTTTTGGGCAGAAACACTTAATACGGTTGTTTATGTTATCAATTTATCTCCTACTGTTTCTTTGAATGGTGATGTCCTTGACAGAGTTTGGTCTGGTAAGAATGTTTCTTATGTTCATCTTAGAGTCTTTGGTTGTAAATCTTGTGTGCATGTTCCTAAGGATGAAAGGTCAAAGTTGGATGTTAAAACTAAACAGTGTATCTTCATTGGTTATGGTCAAGATGAATTTGGCTATCGTTTCTATGATCCAGTTGAGAAGAAACTTGTTAGAAGTCGTGATGTTGTATTCTTTGAAGTTCAAACAATTGAAAATTTTGACAAAGCTGAGAAGATTGATTCTCAGAGTAGTGAGAGCCTAGTTGATGTTGATCCAGTTCCTTTGACTACTGTTCCTGAATAAAATCTTCATGGTGATGAAAATTATGTTGATAATGAAGATGATGATCATGTTCAGAATGACCAGCAAGAAGTTGTTGATGCTCCAGTGCAAGTTTATATGGTTGATCAGCAACCAGTTGTTGATGCTCTAGAGAGTTCTCTTAAATGATCTACAAGAGAGAGAATACCTTCATCTCGTTATTCTCCCAGTGAGTATGTACTCTTGACTGACGGGGGAGAACCTTAGAGTCTTGATGAAACCATGGAAAGTGAAGAAAAAGAAAAGTAGTTTGATGCTATGGAAGATGAAATTAAATCTTTGCAAGATAACCATACCTTTGATTTGGTTAAGCTGCCTAAAGACAGAAAAACTTTGAAAAATAGGTGGGTTTTTTGGGTGAAGCATGAAGATGGTATTCCAATTCCACGGTACATATCTAGATTGGTTGTGAAGTGATTTAACCAGAAAAAAGGAGTTGATTTTAATGAGATATTTTCTCTGATTGTGAAGATGTCATCCATTCGTGTGGTTCTAGGCTTAGCTGCAAGTCTAGATTTAGAGGTTGAGCAAATAGATGTTAAAACTGTTTTTCTCCATGGTGACTTAGATGAAGAAATTTATATGGAGCAGCCTGAAGGTTTTGAAGTCAAGGGAAAAGAGAATTATGTTTGCAAATTGAAGAAAAGCTTGTATGGTTTGAAACAAGCTCCTAGGCAGTGGTACAGGAAGTTTGGTTCCTTTATGAGTCAGCAGGGCTTCAAGAAGACTACTTTAGACCATTGTGTTTTTGTGCAAAAATTCTCTAATGGTGACTTTATTATTGTGTTGCTTTATGTTGATGACATGCTTGTTATTGGTCATAATACTTGCAGGATTCAAAAGTTGAAGCAAGAGTTGAGTAAGTCTTTTTCTATGAAAGACTTAGGACCAGCAAAGCAGATTCTTGCCATGCAGATTGTCCGTGACAGGAAGGCCAAGAAGTTGTGGTTATCACAAGAGAAGTACATTCAGAAAGTACTTCGAAGGTTCAACATGGATAAGGCTAAGGTTGTCAGTACACCTTTAGCTATGCACTTCAAATTGAGCACGAAGCAGTGTCCTTCCAGTGATGATGAGAAGAAAGATATGAAGAAAGTTTCTTATGCTACAACCGTTGGTAGTTTGATGTGCAATGGTTTGTACTAGACCAGATATTGCTCATGCTGTTGGTATTGTTAGCCGTTTTCTTTCTAATCTAGGAAGAGAACATTGGAATGCTGTAAAGTGGATTATGAGATATCTTTGTGGCACTTCTTGTCTAAGTTTGTGTTTTGGTACAGGGAAGCCTATTCTTTATGGTTATACTGATTCAGACATGACTGGTGATGTTGATACTAGCAAGTTTACTTCAGGGTATTTGGTTACTTTTACAGGGGGATCTGTGTCTTGGCAATCTAGGTTGCAAAAGTGTGTTGCTCTATCTACTACAGAAGCTGAGCTTATTGCTGCCGTTGAAGCTTGTAAAGAATTGCTTTGGATGAAGAGATTCTTAGGGGAACTTGGTTGTGCTCAAGAGAGGTATGTGCTTTATTGCAACAGTCAAAGTTCCATACATCTTCGCAAGAATTCTACATTTCATGATCGGTCTAAACACATTGATGTGAGATATCATTGGATTCGGGATGTGTTGGATTCTAAATTATTTGAACTTGAGAAGATTCACATGGATGAAAATGGTTCCGACATGATGACTAAAGCTTTGCCAAGAGGGAAGTTTGAAGATTGTTGCATGATCGCCGGGATGACGGTCTCCTCCACATAGTCAGGAGGAGGAGAATTGTTGGGTCATGAGCATTTGTCCCTTCCTATGTGGATAAAATGAAGCCCAATTTATTAGACCAACCCACATTGCCCATAGCCCAATTCTATGGGGCATATATATTGACCTTTTAAGGTCTTATTTACCATTCACAAAAATTAAGAGTTCAACACACAAAAGGAGAGAAAGAGCAGATTTTCGCCCAAAATATTTCAGCCATAGAAGTCATCTTTAAACTACGATTTCCGTTTCATTTCTTGTCCGATTGAGATGATATTTGTACTACGTGTTCCTATCATCTCGATCTTTGATTAGGAACTAGAGGAGCTTGATTTGGTGGTCTGTAACTCCTATTTTTCAGTCTCGAACAGTAGTTATGATTTTGGTGTTTGTATTCCTTTACTCTCTTGTTTTGTTGCTGTGGTGTATATATTGTTGCTTGTTGTTTGGCACTTGTTTGGTGGCCATTTTGGAGGATAATATTGTAACTCTTTGGTGATTATAGTGAAAGTTTTGGTCCCGTGGTTTTTACTCTTCACACCGAAGGATTTTCCACGTAAATCTTGTTTCTCGTGTGATTGCCTTTATTCTTCTCTTGTTTCATTTGGTTGATTTGTTTGCTGTATATTACTATATTTTTCTTGGGTTTGTTTGTCTCCTCTTGGTTCAAGTTGAAAGGAAAAGTTTAGTCTTGGGGTACTTTCCGCTGCTACCCTGCCGGGCTCTTTGATTGTGTGCCCGTCTTTCCTAACAAAACTCACAACCACCATCACCACCAACTATACCTCCCCTAACCCACAATCACAGAAAACACAATCCCATCTTCCGCACACCATTTTTTTCTTTAGTCTTTCATACAACAATTAAAATAACAATCAATACTCCATCCATTAACAATATCAAAAGACACACACCCACTTTCAGTTTCATCTTCATTTTCTTTCTTTCCAAAAATATTTATTTTTCTTATATGTATATCTATTTTTTATATAAAAAAATTTTTACAATGAAAATAGGCGATGCAATTTATGAAGAAAAATAGATGATGATATTATCTAAGTAGATATTGAGATTTATTTAGCGAAGCTTGCAATGGGGGATGTGTCTGGGAAATGGGTTTCTATTTTGGGTGGATGGGTGAGGAGGGTGATGTTCGAAGAAGAAGAAGAAAAAAGTGGTGGGAGGGTGAGGTCCTAAAAAAGAACAAGAAGTGGAGGGAGAGAGGGGAGCTAAAGAACGAGAGAGGGGGAGAGGGGAGGAGTGCGGTGGTTGGTTGGGTGTGGTGGTTGTGGGGTTGGGGGGAGGGTAACTACTAAAAAACAGAGAAAAAGCGACCATAAAAATGTGATCGATTTTCCTCAATTTTCGATCACAAAATCGATCAAAGTGCGTGGTCGGTAAAATTGTGGTAACTTTTTAAAAATCGATCACGTGTGGTCAGTTTTTAAAAAATATATATATATTTTTAAAATTCATTACTATTTTATTAAAATAGAAAAAAATGAGTTTAAACAATAAAAAAATCAAAATAAACCGACCACAAGTGGTCGATTTTATTAAAATTAATTAATTTTATTAAAATCGATCATTAGTGGTCAATTTTTTTAAAAATTAATAAACTAATTTTATTAAAACCAATCACTTGTGGTTGATTTTTTGTAAAATTTCCAGAAAAATCGATCACTTGTCGGTTTTACGCATTTTTTTTAAAAAAATCGATCACTTGTGGTCAACACTTGCTCTTGTACAAACAATAGTGGTAAAACCTAGGCTTTGATACCAATTTATCATGACCCAATTTACGAGTCACGATGGAACATACTAAATATTGTCAGTAGGTAAGCCAAATCATTACCTGGAGCTAACGTGATGGGTTAATTCGGTAGAAAATATCCAATATAGAAAAAATTTCAAGAACACAATTTATAAATAACAAAGGGTTCCAGATAGAAAAAATAGTAAATACAAGATACCAATCTCACGACCTGGTAGAGCCAATACAAGAGCGTCTAGTAGTATCAATACAACTCAAAGTCTTGAATATTCCATACATTTGTCTCAAAACAAAAGTCAAAAAATAATGATGGAGGGAAATGAGCGGCTCAAACTCCAAGAGCTCACCCTATCTCCAGAAATTAGTCGCCGCATGAAAAACGATCAATGATTACAACTAGTACTTTGATCTACACCAAAAGGTCACAGAAGTGTAGAAAGAGCACTAAAAAATGGGTACTCAGTTGACAACATCAACCAACTAAACTAAATCGTTATATAAGTATGATAAAGTGTCAGATAACATAACTAAGTCAAGGTACACAAAGAAACCTGAATCATCTCCAACATCGTTGTACATAATAAGTTATTAAACTAAAATAACAAGATTATTTGAGACATCAACACATAACAATGCGTCAACACATGCCAATCACCGCTCGAGCATAATACGTAAATAATTTGCAATAATAACTTATCAATAGGCATTAACATAAGCAACCACAAACTAAAAAATTAGCTCCCATATGCCAATTGGTGCAGAAAAGTAAAGAACTCATCAGAGCCTCCCATACGACTGGAGAGTACACTCAAGAGAAGAAAACGACAATCAACCAACATTATAGCTAACTTTCATCCTTATTTAACCATCATTCAACAAATATCATCATGAAGCTATCTATCAACATTATCACAATTTACCAACATCCCATAATACAACCATCATTTAACACCCTTATTAATTTCAAGTGACTAAGTCACCAAACTTAACTACATTCAAAATAAAAATTCACATTTCAAGTACCTAAACTTCAACATTTTCAACTCACTAAGTCATCACCCAAGTCACCAACTAAACCACATTACATTTCACAAATTCACCTTTAAAGTACCAACACTTTATCAATTTCAAGTGACTAAGTCACCTACCAAGTCACCAAAATTAACTACATTTAAAACAAAAATTCACATTTCGAGTACCTAAACTTCAACATTTTCAAATCACTAAGTCATCACCCAAGTCACCAAACTAAACCACATTCATTTCACAAATTCACCTTTAAAGTACCCACACTTTATCAATTTCAAGTGACTAAGTTACCTACCAAGTCACCAAACTAAACTACATTCAAAACAAAAATTCACATTTCAAGTACCTAAACTTCAACATTTTCAAATCACTAAGTCATCACCCAAGTCACCAAACTAAACCACATTTATTTCACAAATTCACCTTTAAAGTACCTACACTTTATCAATTTCAAGTGACTTAGTCACCTACCAAGTCACCAAACTTAACTACATTCAGAACAAAAATTGACATTTCAAGTACTTAAACTTCAAGATTTTCAAATCACTAAGTCCACCTAAGTCACCAAACTAAACCACATTCAAAATAAAAAATTCACCTTTAAAGTACCTACACTTTATCAATTTCAAGTGACTAAGTCACCTACCAAGTCACCAAACTTAACTACATTCAAAACAAAAAATTTACTTTTAAAGTATCTACACTTAGTAAGTTTCAACTCACTAAGTCATCACCCAAGTCACCAAACTAAACCACATTCATTTCAAAAATTCACCTTTAAAGTACCTACACTTTATCAATTTCAAGTGACTAAGTCACCTACCAAGTCACCAAATTTAACTACATTCAAAACAAAAATTCACATTTCAAGTACCTAAAATTCAACATTTTCAACCCACTAAGTGACAATGTTCTTAAGCCCAAGTCTAGTTTTACATTTCAATCACCTTTAAAGTTCGGAATATTAAGTGTAGGATTAGCCCAACGTAAGTCAAGTCTGGCCTTAGAATTATCCTTTGTTTAAAGTCTCTACACTTAATCATTTTCAACCTACCAAGTCACCAAGCATAACCACTTTCAAAATAAAAAATACCTTTAAAGTCCCTACACTTAATCATTTTCAACCTACCAAGTCACCAAGCATAACCACATTCAAAATAAAAAATTACCTTTAAAGTCCCTACACTTAATCATTTTCAACCTACCAAGTCACAAAGCATAACCACTTTCAAAATAAAAAAACACCTTTAAAATCCCTACAGTTAATCATTTTCAACCTACCAAGTCACCAAGCATAACCACTTTTAAAATAAAAATTACCTTTAAAGTCCCTACACTTAATCATTTTCTACCTACCAAGTCACCAAGCATAACCACTTTCAAAACAAAAAAACACCTTTAAAGTCCCTACACTTAATCTTTTTCAACCTACCAAGTCACCAAGCATAACCACTTTCAAAACAAAAAAATACCTTTAAAGTCCCTACACTTAATCATTTTCAACCTACCAAGTCACCAAGCATAACCACATTCAAAACAAGAAAAACACCTTTAAAGTCCCTACACTTAATCATTTTCAACCTACCAAGTCACCAAGCATAACCACATTCAAAACAAAAAAACACCATTAAAGTCCCTACACTTAATCATTTTCAACCTACCAAGTAACCAAGCATAAGCACTTTCAAAACAAAAAAAAACACCTTTAAAGTCCCTACAGTAAATTATTTTCAACCTACCAAGTCACCAAGCATAACCACTTTCAAAATAAAAAATCACCTTTAAAGTCCCCACACTTAATCATTTTCAACCTACCAAGTCACCAAGCATAACCACATTCAAAATAAAAAAACACCTTTAAAGTTCCTACACTTAATCATTTTCAACCTACCAAGTCACCAAACATAACCACATTCAAAATAAAAAATCACCTTTAACGTCCCTACACATTCAAAACCAAGCCTTGAGCTTTCATAGCAAATGATACAAGATCAAGTTTACAATACAAGAAACAAGCAACAACAAGACTAACAAGATGTCAACAATAATGCTACTGAATCGAACAAGGCCACACACGGCTTCACTAGACTTCAATATGAACAATAAAAGAAGATAACAACAATAATGAACCGAAGATAGCCCCACACAACTTCACTATGTCAACATACAAAGCCTAAGACTAGAGAGAAATCAACCTACCTTTGCTTGGCCTAAATCGAATTCAAGCCCTTATTGATATTTTTCTTAATTTCTTGATATTTCAAAATGACAGCTTTAATCTGCTTATAGATTCTCTCATGGGAAGCTGCAACATCAGGAATGATGAGCTTACCAAATTAACATCAACTGGGACATCTGAAATAAACAACCGTACTTGAAGATTTCATGATTTTCCCTCACTAAGAGTTCCTTACATGCCTTTTTAGATGGTCTCATTAAAAGGACTATACAAAAAGTTACACACTATGCATACATGAACAAATTCATCAAAACAAAGTTATGAATTGGAGACAGGGATGGATGTGGACAAAAATAATTTTTGACTTGAGATGTGCATATCTGAAGAAATCTTTTTGAAATATATCTAAACCAATTATTAAAGTTAAGTAATGTATGTAGGATATTGCCTTAAAATCTTGGATTTCACCCAACCAATTTATGATCTTGCTATTCACTTTGTGTTACTTTGTCATAGATGAGATGCACAAAAGAGGAGTTAAACAAAAATATAAACAATCTTAAGAACCAAAATTAGTGTTACAGGAACTCACTCAGGTAAGCATCAGATTTTTATTCAACTGTTCAAGTGGTGGTGTCAACGGCGAAAGCTCACGTGTCAAATATAAATAATCTTTGCTAGACTATGTTTTAGGGATTACCAGGTTTTTTCTTAAGCTCCCCTTCCAGTAGTGGTGTCAACGGCGGAAGCTTGGTGACGGCGGCAGTCGATGTTATTTTTTGTTTGTACTTCGGGTATGCAGAATCTGTATATGCGGAACAACAATCTCAGGTAGTTCAAGTTTATAAACAAGAACACAATGAAAAATACCGTCAACACAAGATCAAAATGACCTTTCCAAGAGGTGTATTTTATTTTTCAGAAAAATAGATGAAACAGAAAATAGCCAAGTCGTCCGAATACACGGAGTTTTCTTAAGGAAATAATCCACCTCACTGTACCCGAGGTTGTGGAATTTTTCCTCCCAGGATAAAATGACTAAACAGACCAACTGTAGCGGTACCTCAAATGGTTGGAATATCTTCGAACGCACAGAACATTTCGATTGATCACACAGAGTAATTTGGAAGACAAGAAGTATTTTTTATTCTGAAATTTTTGTCCCAAAACCTGTGGAAGAAAGCAGGTTTTTATAGCCATAACATGCCTTTTCTGAAAAAAGGCAATGGTTCACTTCAAAGGTTGCGCCTTTTCTGAAAATTCATGTCTGTTCATCAAGGAGTGTGTTTGTTCCGAAACAATCATGTCATTTCATGCGAATCAGTGTGTTTGTTCCGAAACAATTATGTCAGTTCACGAAACATTGTGTCATTTTCAGAAGGGTTGCATCCTTCTGAAACTAAATATCAGGTCGAAATATTTCTTGTTCAAACCATTGCATCTGTTACTGTTTTACTGTTACTGCATGTATATAAATGGAGTTCTGAAACTCTGCAGTAAAAATTTATTGCATTTTTCCTTGCAATTCTTTGAAATTCAAATAAAGTTTGTCCAAAAAGATAGATGTCATCGATCGATCATTTGACAAATCCAAATCCGAAGCCGAGCCGAGCGAACGACGATGACGACAGCGCGAGACATCTCTTATTTCTTGCCTCTCTTATCCATGTGGGAGTGTGTTTCACAATATAAATACTTTAAAACTTCTTTCTCCCACCAATGTGAGAGAATTTAGTAAGCTTTCCTATTTTTTAGTACACTTTCCATATTGGTGTGATCTAAATTTTTCTCTTCCACTTGGTTTTTCTCCATTTTCCATTCAAACTTCTCATTTACTATGAACCCAACAATCCCCCACATGAATGGGGAATGACTATTTTTCATAAAATTTTTACGGACAAGTATGTGATCATCAAGCAAAGACTGATTGCATCTGGATAAGTGGGTTTCCCTTTGAACTTTTCGTAGTGAACATGTATCGAATGCACTCGGTCAATCGGTAGATTTGATATCTTTCAACCGTCGAGATTTAATGTACACCTAGATAATACATGTCACACAACCAGCCTTTTAACGTTTATTGTTCTCATGGTTTTGTTCTTTTCATGCATGAACACGTCTCGGTTTCATGAGAGCTTAGAGAATAGGACTTTACTAACATTCTCTTTGAAGCGGCTTCCACTTCGCCCTCACATAGGTGATTTCTAAACGTTCAATCCTGTAGATTAAACTGTTTGGTCAAATCTGCCAAATTTAGATAATCATTAAAAGACTTTTCACCTTAAGTCTTATCCTAGTTTACTATACATTGTCTACATCATGAGAATGGGTTGGGTAATTGACAATGTTGAACCTGTCAGACACAACTTTGTTTGATCTACTTGAACCTAGCTCTTGGGATCTCCAGTCTGCTAGGTAGAGTTACCGCCATGCTGACTCGTCCTAGGCCTTAAACTCATTCCCTTGGATATTTTTTCCACTCCTTCTCTAGATAGGACTTTTGTAAGTGGATCCAACATATTATCCTTTGACTTTACATAGTCAATAGCGATAATTTCACTAGAGAGAAGTTCCCAAACGGTATTATGTCTCCGTCGTATATGATGAGATTTATCGTTGTACATCATGCTCCCTGCCCTACCTATTGTCGCTTGGCTATCACAGTGTATATATACTGGTGCCACTGGCTTGGGCCAATACGGAATATCTTCCAAGAAATTTCGGAGCCATTCTGCTTCTTCACCGGCTTTATCTAATGCGGTAAATTCAGATTCCATTGTAGAGCGAGCGATACAATTCTGTTTGGATGTTTTCTAAGAAACTGCTCCTCCACCAATAGTAAATACATATCCACTTGTGGATTTTACTTCGTTCGATCCGGTGATCCAATTTACATCACTATATCCTTAAAGCACCGCAGGATATTTATTATAATGCAAAACATAGTTTTGAGTGTATTTAAGATACCCCAAAACTCTTTTCATTGCCATCCAATGAGTTTTGTTGGGATTACTCGTGTACCGACTCAATTTACTAATTGCACATGTTATGTCTGGTCGTGTACAGTTCATTATATGCATTAAACATCCCAATACTCTTGCGTACTCCAATTGTGAGTCACTTTCACCTTCATTCCTTCGAAGTGCAAAGTTCAAATCCAATAGAGTCTTGGCAATACCGAATACCATATACTTGAACTTGTCAAGTACTTTTTCGATATAATGAGACTGTGACAATGCTAACCCTTGTGGAGTTCGATGGATTCTTATACCTAAGATCACATCTGCAACTCCAAGGTCTTTCATATCAAACTTTCTCTAGAGCATTCATTTGGTTGCATTTATGTCACAAATGTCTCTACTGATGATCAACATATCATCCACATATAAAAAAATAATGACTTGGTAATTTGGTGTGTTTTTAATATATACACATTTGTCACATTCATTTATCTTGAATTCGTTTGCCAACATGGTTTGGTCAAACTTTGCATGCCATTGCTTAGGTGCTTGTTTTAGTCCATAAAGTGACTCAACAAGTTTACACACCTTATTTTCATTTTCTGGAACAACAAAACCCTCAGGTTGTTCCATGTATATTTCTTCCTCCAAATCTCCATTTAGAAATGAGGTCTTCACATCCATTTGATGAATTTGAAGATCATATACCGCCACCAAGGCAATTAACATTCGAATCGAGGTTATCCTCGTTACTGGTAAGTATATATCAAAGTAATCAAGGCCTTTCTCCTGATTGAAGCCTTTTACTACAAGTCTTGCCTTGTATTTGTCAATAGTACCATCGACTTTTATTTTTCTTTTGAAGATCCATTTAGAACCTAAAGGTTTATTACCAGAAGGAAGGTCAACCAATTCCCATGTATGGTTGCTTAAGATTGAATCTGTCTCACTATTGACTGTCTCTTTCCAAAAGGATGAGTCTGACGACGACATCGCTTCATTAAATGTTTGAGGATCATTTTTTAAGAGAAATGTTACAAAATCCGATCCAATCGAACTTAATGTTCTTTGACGTGTACTACATCTTGGATTTTCTTCATTATGTACATTCTCACTTGGTTCATCTCGAGGTCGTTTAGATCCTCCACTAGACTGTTCATGTCTAATTTTATACGGGTAAATATTTTCAAAGAATTCAGCAATGTCTGATTCAATTATCGTATTTTCATTAATATCCGGATGTTCGGATTTATGAATAAAAAATTGACATGCTTTACAACTTTTAGCATATCCTATGGACACACAGTCCACCATTTTAGGTCCTATCTTAACCTTTTTAGGTATAGGAACTTGAACCTTCGCTAGACACCCCCACACTTTGAAATATTTCAAGTTGGGTTTCCTTCCTTTCCATTTTTCATAAGGAATTGATTGTGTCTTACTATGGGGGACTATGTTGAGTATACGATTGGCCGTAAGGATAGCCTTCCCCCATAAGTTTTGTGGTAAACCAAAACTTATAAGTAAGACATTCATCATTTCCTTCAAAGTTCAGCTTTTTCTTTCCGCAATTCCATTAGATTGAGGTGAATATGGGGCCGTAGTTTGATGGATTGTTCCATTCTCTACACATATTTGCGCAAAGGGAGATTCATATTCTCCGTCCCTATCACTTCTTATCATTTTGATCTTTTTGTCTAACAGATTTTCAACTTCAGTTTTATATTGCCTCAATGCATCTATTGCTTCATCGTTACTATTTAGCAAGTAGACATAACAATATCTAGTGATAACGTCAATAAAAGTTATGAAATACTTTTTCCCACCACGTGATGGTGTTGACTTCATATCACAAATGTCAGTGTGTATTAAGTCTAAGGTATTGGAATTTATTTCAACGGACTTATAAGGATGCTTTGCATACTTCGATTCCCCACACGTTTGACACTTTGATTTATTGCACTCAAAGTTTGGCAAAACTTCTAAGTTAATCAGTTTTCGTAATGTTTTGTAATTAACATGGCCTAAACGTTCATGCCATAAATCATAAGACTCAAGAAAATAAGAAGAATTCGAACTTTTATTTATTTCAATAGTCATTACATTCATCTTATAAAGGCCTTCGGTCAGATAACCTTTTCCTACATACATTTCTCCATAGCTAATTATAATTTTTTCAGAAACAGTTACACATTTGAATTCGTTCTTGTCTAGAAGTGAAACAAAAATTAAATTCCTACGTAACTCCGGAACATAAAAGACATTGTTAAGTGTCAAGACCTTTCCGGAAGTCATCTTTAAGCAATTTTTTCCTGTTCCTTCTACCTTAGCCATAGCGGAGTTAGCCATGTAAATCATTTCTTCTACTTGAGCCGGAGCGAATGACAAAAACAACTCCTTGTTGGCACATACATGGCGGGTGGCACCAGAATCCATCCACCATTCGCGCGGATTCCCCGTCAAGTTGCATTCTGAGAACATAGCACACAGATCATCGCATTCTTTGTTGGATTCAATCATATTTTCTTGATCTTTCTTCTTGCCTTTCTTTGGGGCACGATAATCTTTGGACTTGTGGCCAATCTTGCCATAGTTGAAGCATTTTCCCTTGAACTTTTTCTTGGGTTGATTGCTTCCTTGTTCTGCTTTCTTCCTTTTCTTGGAATTGTTTTGGTCATCTTCTACAATATGTGCTCCATTAATGATAGAATTACTCTTTGTCCTTCTTTCGGTAGCTTTATTATTCTCTTCAATACGAAGTCGGACAATAAGATCTTCAACAGTCATCTCCTTGCGTTTATGCTTTAAGTAGTTTATGAAGTCTTTCCACAAAGGTGGTAGCTTCTCAACTATCGCTGCTACTTGGAAAGCATCATTCACAATTAAACCTATAAAATAGTTTATGTGAGTATTAAGAACATTTTTAATTTGTTCAACTAAGGTATTTTTCATAGATATACCTTCTGCTAGGAGATCACGTATGATGACTTGCAACTCTGGTACTTGAGAGACAACAGATTTGCTATCTATCATTTTGAAGTCTAGAAACCGTGCAACAAGGAATTTCTTAATTCCCGCATCCTCCGTCTTATATTTTCGTTCAAGTGCCCCCCACAATTCCTTTGATGTCTTGGTTCCACTATAAACATTGTAGAGGTCGTCTTGGAGACCACTCAGAATATAATTCCTATAAAGAAAGTCTGAATGTTTCCAAGCTTGTACAATAACGAAACGGTCTTTGTCCGATGTTCCCTCGGGCACCTCAGGAGCGTCTTCGCTAGTGAACCGTTACAGAAATAAAGTGGTGAGGTAAAAGAACATCTTTTGCTGCCACCGCTTGAAATCAATGCCCGAAAATTTTTTGGGCTTCTCCGCCGGTGCCATTGTTATCGGAGCATTTGTGCGACTTGATGTGGCACTATTAGTTGCCCCCAAAGACGTTATCGCATCCATCATTTGAATTTCGTTAGTCATCTTTTCTGTCAACATAAGACAGAAAAATCTAGTATTTTCAGAATACTACTTATAGAGTTAAATAACTTTTCAACTTTTCTTCTTGTTTCTAATTAACGATGAAGTTTTTATAACTTCAAATTGTCAACCGAGTGAACTTTAACTTGTGATGAAGATTTTATGTCTTCTAATCACTAGTTAAATTCAAGCGGAGTAGAAAGCTTAAAGCTTTAATCTCCAAAAATAAGTTATACAGATTCTGTAAAATTAATTATTTCCTTAAGATTGTTATTTTTCGTTTGTACTTCGGGTACACAGAATCTGTATATGCAGAACAACAATCTCAAGTATTTCAAGTTTATAAACAAGAACACAATGAAAAATACCCTCAACACAAGATCAAAATGACCTTTCCAAGAGATGTATTTTATTTTTCAGAAAAATAGATGAAACAGAAAATAGCCTATACGTCCGAATTCACGGAGTTTTCTTAAGGAAATAATCCCCCTCATTGTACCCGAGGTTGTGGAATTTTTCCTCCCAGGATAAAATGGCTAAACAGACCAACTGTAGCGGTATCTCAAACGGTTGGAATATATTCTAACGCACAGAATGTTTCGATTGATCACACAGAGTAATTTGGAAGACAAGAAGTATTTTTTATTCTAAAATTTTCATCCCAAAACCTGTGGAAGAAAGCAGTTTTTTATAGCCATAACATCCCTTTTTTGAAAAGAGGCAATGGTTCACTTCAAATGTTGCACCTTTTCTGTAAATTCATGTTTGTTCATCAAGGAGTGTGTTTGTTTAGAAACAGTCATGTCATTTCATGCGAATCAGTGTGTTTGTTTCGAAACAGTGATGTCAGTTTCCAAAATATTGTGTCATTTTCAGAAGGGTTGCATCCTTCTGAAACTAAATATCAGTTCGAAATATTTCTTGTTCAAACCATTGCATCTGTTACTGTTTCACTGTTACTGCATGTTGCATGTATATAAATGAAGCTCCAAAACTCTGCAGTAAAAATTTACTGCGTTTTTCCTTGGCATTCTTCGGAATTCAAATAAAGTTTGTCCAAAAAGATAGATCTCATCGATCGATCATTTTTCAAATCCAAATCCGAAGTCGAGCCGAGCGGTGATGACGACGGCGCGAGACATCTCTTATTCCTTGCCTCACTTATCCATGTGGGAGTGTGTTTCACAATATAAACACTTTAAAGCTTCTTTCTCTCACCAATGTGGGAGAATATAACAAGCTTTCCTATTTTTGAGTACACTTTCCATATTGGTGTGATCTCAATTTTTCTCTTCCACTTGGTTTTTCTCCATTTTTCATTCACACTTCTCATTTACTATGAACCCAACAGTCGACAGCTGCAGTCGGCGACGGATTTTGAAAGTTGGGTACGAATTTTGTAAGTCTGCGACGGTGTGCATGTGTGTATAGTCGCGATTTTTTGTGTTTGTGTGTGTATATGTGCGATTCCAAAAAGGGAAAGTGAAATATTTGGTTCGGGTCGGGTCGAGTCAGGTTGGGTTGGGTCGAGTCAGGTTGGGTCGGGTCAGGTCGGGTCGGGTCCGGTCCGGTTAATTATGTTTAATTATTATTTTTAATTAACAGTAAAATCGACCATATGTGGTCGATTTTTACAAAATTATTGATAAATTAAAGTTTAATAAACTACAATTTATAAATTAATAAATTAAAATTAATTTTTTAATAAATTCTATAATATTTATAACAATATCCAATTAATTTAATATAATACGTATATATATAAATCAGATAATTAGTTATTTTATCATCACATTAATACGAGTAGTATATTTTCTCAATCGTATAATACTATCAATGAATTTTGCAAATTACGATAAATTTTTGGTTAATTAGCTTTTAATTACGATATTATATATATTTTATTACTACACGAGATATACGTAAATATAAATATATTCAATTGGCTATCAACTTTCAAATACGTACTATATACATCACATACCCGATTTTACTACCCCATAATAATATACAACGTATTTCGTAAATACTCAGTTGAATTATCGGTTGGTTTATCTTATGTCATTAATATACCTTCACTATATAATATGTATATACCTCCGTCCCAAATTATGTGTCGCCATTTGACTGTACACGATATTTAAGAAATAAGTATTGACTTTATTAAAGTTACAAAATTACCCTTCTTAAAAAAAGGAGTAATAGTATTTAAAATCAAGTGGGACACTTTTAATTGAAAAAACAAATAAAAAAAAGGAGTAATAGTATTTAAAATCAAGTGGGACCACTAAGGGTAAAATTGTAATCGTGTTTTTAAAAACTTACCAAATACAGAAAGACGACATTCTTTTTGGGACAGATCAAAAAGGAAATGGCGACACATAATTTGGGACGGAGGGAGTACTATATATATACTTATACATACACACACATATACATACTATCGACTATATCAATACGTACGATATTCATCACATACGTACACGAGTATATTATCCAATAATATAATGCGACGTATTTCATATACATACTTTGATGAGTTACCAATTATTTTGATTAGCTTACATTAATATAACTTCAACGTACAGTGTATTATTACTTCTATCGTTTCAAATCAAGGTATTCAATATGTTTGGATAGATTCTAATAGTTTTTGACTACATCGTTCATCGATCGACCACTACACGAGATATACGTATATATAAATATATTTAATTGGCTATCAACTTTCAAATACGCATTATATACATCACATACTCGATTTTACTACCCCATAATAGTATACAACGTATTTTACATATACTCAGATAAATTATCAGTTGGTTTATCTTATGTCATTAATATACCGTCGCTATATAATATGTCTATATTATATATATGCCTATACATACACACACATATACACACTATCGACTATATCAAGTTCTAAATACGTGCTATATACATCACATACGTACACGAGTAGTATACTATCCAATAATATAATACGACGTATTTTACAGATATACTCTGATGAGTTATCGATTAATTTGATTAGCTTACATTAATATAACTTCGATGTACAGTATATTATTACTTCTATCGTTTCAAATCAAGGTATTCAATAATATATTTAGATAGATTCTACTAATTTTTGACTACATCGTTCATCGATCGATCACTACATCATATATATATATATATATATATATATATATATATATTAACTTTTGAATGCATACTATATTACCTTATAATTGAATATATTCGTTATATTCTGATGAATTATCGGTTATATAGGTACGTTACATTATTATAACTGCAATAGTAACATAATATCATTATCTCAACGGTATGATATATATACACATATTCATTATACAAAGATTATGCATATTTAACGTCATTAACGTATATACAAAGGAAAATATTTATTTTATTTATTGAAATATGAGTAAAAGATAAAGATTATGTTTAACGTAATTTATTTATTTTATTTGATATATTTTTTAGTATAATTTTTTTACAAAATCTAAGATTGATTGATTTTTGTCATTATTATATTGGTTATTGACTACGTGTGATCACTAAGACATTTCCAAAATAATATATTTGATTTTACATATAATTATAATTTTAATAGAAACCGACCACAAGTTGTCGATTTCTGAAAATTATTTTTTTTATTTTTTTATTAAAAACCGACCAATTGTGATCGCTTTTTAAAAATATTTTAAATTTAATTGTTAAAACAATACCAACCATTTGTGGTCGGTTTTTAAATTAAAAAAAAAAGAAAATAATTTCAAAAAACCGACCACAAGTGGTTGATTTTTGGAAATTATTTTCTTTCTTATTTTTTTAATTAAAAACCGATCACTTGTGGTCGATTTTTTGAAATATTTTAAATTTAAAATTATACCGACCACAAGTGCTCGATTTTTAATTAAATAATAAAAAAAAAAACGACCACATGTGGTGGGTTTTAATTTTTTTTTATACAAAATCCGACTACAAGGGGTCGATTTTTGTATTTGTTTTTAACTCCTAAAAAGAATAATAATTAATATAAAATTATTGCAATTAATATTTTAGAATTTTAAAATGTCAAACCAACCACTTGTGGTAGTTTTTTTTTTTTTTTTTAAATTAAAAATCTACCACATGTGGTCGGTTTTTTGCAACCACATTTTCGTGGTCGTTTTTTGGTGGTCGGTTTTACTTTTTTTTTAGTAGTGGATTGAAGACGTAAATGTTTAGGATTTTTTTTGAATTTTTTTCTTTCTTTTAAATTTATTATTTTTTAAAAAAAAAATTATATTTTTAAATGTAAAATATTAGTTTCACTTTCTTTATAAGACGTGTAAAATATACATTTTTTTAGTTCAACAATATTAATGTCACGTATGTCCGGTCTATGATAAAAAAGGATTTAAAATATGTAAAAATTACATATATAATGACATGTTTAGTAGTATTTACTAAAAATCCCAACTATTTTTAAAATTTCATAAAATCCCAAATTTTAGCCTTTGAAGATACATGTTACTTAACTTAGATACACCCTGCAAATACATGTTTTAATTAGATTAATTAGCACGTTTTAAGCAATGTAACTGCTAAAGTAGCATTAAAACAACAATTAAACTAACTAATTATGGTAAAAACAAAATACTATCCCATGATTTATGGTACTTAGTTTGTTATTATTCCACCATTCTAAACAAGAACCTTTCCAAAATCTGTTTGAAATTGCAACAAGTTCATACGGCTTGTTAAAAAAAAATTATATGATTTTTTATTTATTTCTTGATTTTTCTCGAGTAATTGCAATGAATATTTCAGTTTTGTTACGTCATTCTTGCGGTTGGGTTAATGGTATCAACTACGAGGGATATAAAAGCGATGAAATCGTGGTTAGTGAACATGTAAGTTACGAAAAACTGATTTCGACAATCTGAGGCTTGTTACATAGTTGATGGAAATGTGGCACCGTTGTTGATTCGTAACGAGATGAGTGTGAAGCTTTATATCGAAATTAAGAAAAGTCTGGGTGGTTTTGAAACGTATCCACTTATCATCACTACATTAGATAAGTCTGCTAGTGAAATATTTTTTTATGGGAAAGTTGGTGCAGTAATGTGTTTGAAAAATCCATCAGAAAAAATTACGGAATTAATTAGTTATAAACCTAATTCTTTTGCTCCTTTGCGTTTGTTGGATATGAAGGAGAACAAGATCATTACTGATTGCAAACATAGTGATGTTAAGGTTTGGCATATCTATAAGGACAAGTGTACTCTAATTTCAGCTATGACAAGGTATGCAATTGAGCATTCCTTTAATTTCTATGCCAAAAGATCGGACAAGAAAAGGTATAATTCATCTTTATTGTATCAGTTGTTGTTAATTATCTCTACATTAATAAACTATATATGTAACACTTGGTTGATTATTATTTTACACAAATTTATTGTAATTATGTTAATAAGTCCGGGATACATATTTCTATGCAAATGATACATTTTACTCATCTTGTATCTGAGGTCCTATAGTTGTGTTTACTTTTGTTTTTCATATTATATAATGTTTGATTGATATTACAGGATACAATTTGATTGAAAATTTATTTTGAAAATTTTTACAGTAAATTTATATAATTAATTTGTGTAAAGTGATACAAAAGATTATATGTAATTTTACAAAAAGATTATAAAGAAGATCTATATGTATCTATGTGTTAACATATTATGATTAATCTTGTAGGTTAGTGCGTCATCAACATATATGTATTTTGTTTATGATGATGGTAGGAAGTACATAGTATGTCTTAACAGGAGGACTTGCAGTTGCGAGAGATTCCAGTTGGACGAGATAACATTTTAACACGCGATTGAAGTTCTAAAAAGAAAGCATACAGTTGATATGAAGCCTTATTACTCTGAGTATTACTATCCTGAAACATTAAGGAAGACGTATGATGAATCGATGTTTCCAATGCCAGATAGGAAAGACTGGAATGTGCCACAAGAAGTTATGGGCGAAGTTGTGTTATCACCAAAATACAAACGTCCACCTGGAAGGTCAAAGAAATTCAGGCGCAATAAATCAAGTGAAACTATGATATCGAGCAGTAACTGTTATGGGAGATGCGGTTATGAAGGGCAGAACAGACGTACTTGTAATTTCTTTCCAAAGGAGGAGTAACAATGTAGTCAACTAATGAATAATGTTGAATAACGTCTAGCAGTTTGATGAATTTTTTTTATCTATTTGAAACTCAGTTTTTATGATGTTATTGATGGTTTTTCATAATTTGAAGAATAACAATTAGCGAAATAAATAACTGTTTTTGTTCGTTGGTTAATTAGTTATATATGTTTTCATGGCGTATTTTGCCATGATATATCAAATAAAACTTAAGATATATTGAACTGATAATGTTATTAAATTGTATAAGAATAGTTCTGCCATAGTAAATGATTGAAAAGAGATACAATTTTATAGGATGTATCTCCTATAAATTTATAGATACAAGCTTTAAAAATTTGTATCACTTGTAAAATATAATTTGTCAATAGTATTAAGAGTTAGTACTATTAAGTTCTGCTATAATTTATTATGCAGGTTAAAGACAACATGTATAGGTAAGAACAAAAAATGGTTAAAGATGCATAATAATGTAATGTGGTGTTGGTTCCTGTCATTATTTAGTAATATATGTGTTTCATTAGACTAGATACATATAATTATAAAATATGTATCTAATACAATGTCTTTGTAAAGTCTAACAAAAATGTATAGCGAAACAATAATATATCATGAAATGCTATAGTCATGCGTTGTAATTGGTGATAAAGTAGAAGTACTTTATCATCAAAGATACATAATGTATGTTTATATAAACAATACTAACATCATGAAACATCATCAAAGTTACTAACATCATCAACGTTTTTAATAGCCAACTAGCCAACAAACAAACATCTATTGAATATGCGAAACACAATCTTTTTCTTTTGTTGAGAACCTATTCCTTGGCCTTGATGGATCGTCATTCTCACTAAAGTAGTCATTCTTCGCCTTTTTAGATCCATACTTGCACAAAAGACTAGCATATCTCAGACGATGGTATTGAGCATCAATACCGAAGATGAAATGCCTAATTCCTCTCTTAGATACTCGACATATACAACTACAAGTGCACCACAATCCTTGCATAGCAATTACTAATTAAATTAAAAACACCAATATACATGTAAACGCTAATGAAAACGACGAAAAAAGTAATGCAATACGTACAAACTTTTATTATTTTGTTGTGATATCCTAGATACATATTTCACTTGGAATGGATCACGTTCGGTCTTTCCCTTGTAGGATTCCTGTGCAGCCCAGTCAGTGGGTACTTTTTGCTCAAAAAAGTTACTGTACTGCAGGAAAGTCAGAAGCATTACAACCAACTTTTGAATCTCACTTGTTTGTGTTTTTTTTTGTGATGAGTCCATTGAATCATACACACGAATGCATAGATCTTTAAAGCAATGCCTATCAATACCCAGTGAAAGGGACCATCACAGTTAATGGGGACAAAGGCTTCATTAACCAGATGCTAAGGCTGACCTACGATTGCACTCAATCCTTTGATGGTGTTAATCAATAACATCTCCATTTGAGCAACCTCATCAGTCCTTGCAAATGCATTTTGAGTTGCAAGTTCCTTACCAACGTCAGCATTATAGTAATTCACATATGCCTTATCAATGTACACTTTGAAAAAGCAATCAGTGGTAGTGTATCTGTTGGTTAAAAAATTCGTGTTCTTGTACTTCTTTCTCAAATAGGACAAGATGACATCCAGATGTTGTGCAAATTGTAATCAAATAAAATATTAGTTAGAGCAGGTAACTGTAATAATTTTAAATGAGATACAAATTAAATTGTTTATGCATCTAAAATAATTAAATGAAAAATGCAGATAATTTACAGAGCAACAAATGAACAAGATATATTTTAATATATTAAGATACATTTTTTTTAATTATGTATCTAATACAATATACATTTAAATAAAATATTCCAAAATCTATTCTTGCAGAAAATCATCAAATTTGACAGAAATAAATTTCATTGCATGATCTTTAGCTTAAACAATTCATCTAACTTGTGAAATCATTCTAACAACCTCAAATTATAGACTTTAATACATCACCATATCTATTACACAATTTGAAATGCATATGCTAATGAAAATCTACTTTTACGATGTCACAAGAAAAAATGAAGGTAATTGAAAGATCAACAAATGAACAAGATACATCTAAATGTATTAAGATACATGTTTTTTTGTTATGTATCTAATACAACATAAAAACAGAATAAAAAGCCCAAAAATCTATACTGCAACAAATCATCAAATTTGACAGAAACAAGTTCCTTTGCATGCTCTTTAACATAAAGAATTCATCTAACTTATGTAGTCAATCTAACAAATTTAAATCATCCATATGTTTAACAAGATTTTCCTGCAATTTCTTCATCGTATGTGGATCGTTTCTATGTTTGAATCTATTTTCATCAAAACCAATAAATTTGTAGTCAAAACTACCAGGAACAAAGTTTACAACTTCTTCATATTCTTTGATACTTTCTAATTGAGAGATTTCAAGAATAAAAGATGGTCTCGAATCTCTATTCATAATGTAAATTCAAAACAATGTAGACCAAAAAATGATAATTAAAGAATTTGCTCAACAAAAACACCGAAAAATTACTTTGTAAACGTAGGGGCAATTTTTTTTTTCTTTTTTGAAAAAAAATAGTCAAATAAGATTTAAAGAAATTGAATGTGATTTTAGGAAATTTTTTTTTACCTTAATTCAAAGGTTTGAATTAGAGGAAAAAATTGGATTGAAACTGCTGCTGAAATTATGGCGCGTACAATGAGGAGGAAACGAGTCTTGTTTTGGTAAAGTAACGTCGTATGAATAGGAGGTTAATACATGTATCTCAACTTTACCTAAAAGTAGAAAATGTTGGGATATATGTAATATTTTAAAAGTGGAGGAATTTTTAGTAGTTTAGAAACTTAAGTTGTTCTTTTAGGTAATTTTTTCTTAAAGTATTGCGTTTCAATGAGTTTAAGGGTGCAGTTTACAAATGATTGAGTAAAATGGTCTAGAATACAATATCGTTCATTCATCACCTATATTTATAGTTAAAGTCATGATCTTAGCAAATTGATGTTGAATTATGTCATGTGTAATCACATCGTTCAGTTCTTTTTCGGCCTACCTATACATTTTCTAACTTTCATCATAATCAATCTCTTAAATCTCATTATTGGCATATTTTATCTTTACATGTCTGAACCATTTCAGATTCATTTTTCTCATATGTAATAATTCTTACTTTTTCTCATATGACTTCGTTTTTAATCACATCTCTTTTAATATTTCTTGGTGCAACCCATGGTGCAATTCATTACCAACAAGTATTTTGAGTCACCTTCCATTGTCTTGACTCGAATATTTACTCCATCATGAATGTCCTTGATAGCCCTAATATAACTCATTCGTATGCCCCTAGACTCATGCATTTTCAAGTAAACTTCATCAAGACTTTAGCATATATATATGTTTTCTAGATCAATGAATATTATGTGTAAGTTTTTTCTCTTGTCCTTATATTAATCCAACAATCTTCTTAAAATATTGATAACTTTTGCATTTTATAGACCTGATATAATTTAAATTGAATGTTAAAGATAGATTCATCCCTATTCTTCCTCATCTTGACTAATCTCTCTCAAAATGTCATCGTGTGATTTAGATAGAAAGATTTGGAGGTCACTGATTTCTGCATTTCCTTTCCCATGCCTTCTTGAATATGCATTGTTTTAAGCCAATGATCTATCAGAAACAATCTCTCTATCTCTGAGATAAGAGTATGATCTACCTACACTCTATTCTTTCTAGATCCACTTTTGAAATCACAAAGTTTGTTGTTAACTTAATAATTTGATACCCCTGTAGTTATATAGTTTTGGATAGCTATCTTATTCAAGTACATTTAAATCATTGTATTACACCTCCATTCCTCTTAACGTTTTAACCGTCCTAAATATAACATTAAACAAACTAGTTAGTCTCTCTTTAGATGCCTCACTTGAGTTGCTCCAAATATTTATTGGGATCTTGTTTCGTCCAATCATTCATCCTTCCATCATAACACGAATAGCCCCCTTAACTTCAACCACCCTTAATGCCCTTCAATTGAACGAAGCTACATGCCTTGCTTTCTTTCACCTTGGAGAGCATACAAATTTTTTACCTTTGTCTTTGTACTCAAACTTTTCACACAAAGTGCTCCAAAGTTGTTGTCTTAACCGTTGTGACCGCTAGTTTTGATTTCTTTCTTCGTTGTCTTATACATTTTTTTGTTTCTATTTTTGTTCCCTTCATCTAATCTTTCGACTAGCATCACATAAGACACCTTCTTGACTTCCAACTTTTCGTTGGATCTCCCTATTCTATCATCAATTCTTTTTAGCCCACTTGGGTAACCTTTCTAGACCCTAACATTTCCTTAGTCATTTCTTTGAGATATGCAATCAACTGTTCTAGCCTGTATCCCATATACCATCAGCGTCCCAAAATTTTTTATGATGGTTGAGGCTCAACCAACACTAGTTGTCAGAGGGTCCTTTACATTTGTGACAAGTGTCCTTGTGGGCCCATTTTATTTTTAAATTTTACATTGCTTCTTTGTTTCTTTGTTTCTTTTTTTTTTCTTTCTCTCTTCCTTTTCCAGTTCTTTATTTTAATAATAACAACTCTTTTCTTTTAATAGTTCTATTTTACACACAAAATTATATAGAAAGAATGATCAATGCTAATTCAAATTTTTATCACAGATTAATACTAACCTAAATTACATATATCTTTTTTCCCTCAGTATATCCTAATATGCCTAAATATTTAGATTTTTTTCCATTTTTAATTTTTTAGACTTTATAATATAAGATCTCTAACAAATATCTATCAAATTAATTCCTCAAATGATCGTTTAATTCAATGAAACTATCTAATAAAATTATTTAGCATTGTTTTATTCAATAAAGTCATTTCAGTTAATATTTTTGTCTTATGAAGTAACAATGGAATAAAAATATCCTGCTTTGGAATGAAATCAATGAGATGTAGTGATGCTACTTTGACGAGGAGCCTTGGAATAACTGGTAAAAAATATGTGATCAAGAGGTCACGAATTCAAGCATTGAAAACTACCTCTGTCATAAATACAAGGTAAGGATGCGTACAATACATTTTTGTGGTGGGAGGGACCCTTCTCCGAACCTGCACATAGCGGGAACTTTAGTGCACCAAGGTATCTTTTTTTACTTTGATTAATTGATCAACTTGAATTACGAGGATAACTTTACATATCTTTGTAGATCATGCAAGACAGAAACCTCACGCACAACTGAAGAATTAGGTCTTAAAAGTAAAGAATACCATGAGTAAACAAAGTTTAGAAATATTTGTGATAGAAAAACATATCTTGTAATACCATAAAGGTTAGAGTCCTACTCATTATCAAGTTATCCAATGGTACGTTAAGAAATAGAAAGATACCAAATAAAAAGATGACATAGATAGTATTCACTATATTCCGAAATATGTTTTCACTTTATTTTGGAATACTCTATTTCCAACTTCAAAAAAATTTAAATCAAGTGAATATGTTTTGATTTTCATGGCCAAACACCTACTAACAAAGAAGATAGTTTGAGTTTTATTGTAGTGTTAAATATATCAGTTATGCAACAAAGACTAAATATACACAAGACAATTGAAGCATATCTAAGAATGTTTAAATAACTTTATTGAATAAATTATACGGCCTTTTGAATGCTTTTTTTTTAAATCTATTATTACTTTGTAAGATTAATATATTAATTTAAATGACTTTATTAATCAAATTTGGATTAGGATAATTCGTTCTTTTCATATAGTTTTAATTTGGGGTATAAAATAGAACTATTAAAAAAAGAATTGTTATTGTTAAAATAAGGAAGAGGAAAAGGATTGGTTAAAGAGAAACAAAAAAAAAATGAAACAAAGAAGGAATGTAATGTTGAAAAAAAAAAAAAGTAATGTTGAAAAAGGGTCCACAAAGACACTTGTCACAAATTTAATGAACCTCTCACAACTAAATTTTCCTCATCGTCCCCACTACTTTCCCATAACTGCCGACTTCACCCGAATCTCATAAGCTTCAGCGTTAGTTAAGCCACTTCATCTAATCTTTGACGGGTCATATATATCACTCCTTTTTTCTTGTGACAACTAAATTTACAATCACAAGCTTTTGTTAGATTGTAAGATTCTCATTTCCGATAACTATACAGTTCTTATATACATCTCTGTTACCATTTCAAAGAAGCAAGCAATCTATTTTTATATTAGCCATCACAATATAAAAATAATTGTTGAATTCGAAATTGTTATTTACATCATCATATGCTCTTGAAGTCAGGGACGAACCCAAAACTTTTTTCTAGTGGGTTCAAATAACTATGTATATATGTGTGTGCGCGCGCGCATGAAGGGGAGGGGTTGAAATGATGTTTAATTAAAAAAGAAATAAATAATTAGAAATAAAAATATCATTTCCTAATAAAAGTATATCAACTTTTTAACTACTTATAAAATTAAAATTTTTCACATATTTTTAGTTTTAATATTAAGAATTATTGTTATAAGTAACAATAAAAATGTAGCCATTTTGAAAAATCATAAATAAAATATAAAAATTAGTTAAAATAAATAAATGAATAAAAATGCACAAACCTATCCTTTGTGTATACTAAGAAAGATGAAAAAATACACAACTTTGATTACAATTTTTTTTTAACTAATATCATAAAAGTACAATTTAAAAGCTGTAAATATATAACCAAAATCACTATTAGCAATTTAAACAATTTCAAATAGTAATAATAAGCTTAAAAGAGTAGTAGACAGTTTCAAGTAGTAATAATAAGCTTTAAAAGAAAAGGACTACAGTGCATCATTAATGCATGGACCCACAAGCTAGTGAAAGTAAAAGCTAAAAAACATTAAAAGAGTGTCTTCACAAGATTCGAGCTATGAACCAGCTTGAATCAGCGAGCTATGGTTCACAATTGTGTTACGTGGATTCATTTTATACTCATACACTATTTTATAGTGAATTCATATAGCTAAACAGGAAAAAATTTCTATCGAAGCGGGTTCAGTTGAACCCGCTTGAACCAATGTAGGTCCGTTCCTGTTTAAAGTAGTCCCTATGTAATTATTAAAATATCTATTAGGTTCAAAATCGATAGGGCATTATGTGTAAGTTTATAATTTGCAAATTATGAAGACGATAATTCAAATGATATAAAATTAAATTAAAAAGTATAATATTATTTATGATTTGACCAATTAATCTATATATAAAATCTAATATTAAAAAGTATAAAAACTAATTAGAGATAAAAAAATTTCTCCTAAATAAAACTTTTAAAGAATAATATAGTGTGTTATGACTTAGGAATAGAGATCTAATTATAAAGGACTATATTATGAATGATATGGTGTGTTACGTTTTAAAAATAGATATTTTTTATTTATAAAGGTATAAAACTCTTTCTCTATGAAAGAATAAATAAAATCTAATAGCAAATAGATTTTTTTTACCAGAAAAATAATTTTAATTATGATAGAAAATAGATAAAGTAGAATTTCAAGGCACATTCTAACAATATCCTCCAATGAATGTTTTTTTCGATCTTCGTGCTACCTTTCACGACTTCTTAACATTTTCCAGAAGCACACAACTCGCCTATGGTGGCTGTTGCACTACATGAAGATGTTACTTTTCTATAAACTGAGGAAAATATTATTATAAAATGAATCATAATGGGTAGCACTTTCGTCTTAAATTATTCGTTTCAAATTTTTTAATTTAATTTTTAATTTTTTTTTTTTTTATTAATCAAGAAAAGACAAAATTTTTCACATATTTTATCCTTTGCATTAATTATTTTTTCTTTAAATTAAAATATAAACATCATTTAATAGGGGTACTATGGTAAACTAGTCATATTATTAATTATTTTTCTTAATCAATATGTCATCTCAATTTGGGACAGGTAATTGGAGACGGAGGAAATATCTTCAAAACAATGAGATTTTTGGATCACCTAAATGCAACTTTAATATTTTTCTTTTCCTTTTAATATTTTGTTGAATCTCTTGGGTAAAACGATGTGATGGGAATACGGATGCAAGTAATGCCCATTAAATATACAGAGGGTTGTATTTCGGGGAATGAGGTCATGGGATCAAAGGCGAAGTCGAAATTTATGCTGAGAGAATTTAAAATTTGAAGAAAAACTCACCAAAGAGAGTTCAACATCTATAATTTTGTTTCCATCAATTTTTTACAAAAACAAAATTTTTTATTGATAAACGATGTGGGTACAAATCTATTTCTCCCTTGATTTTTCTCTCTTGATTTTCTCCTTAATTCGAGGATCGTTAGTGGCGTATTTCTCGAACGTAGGTATATTTGAACTTGATATGAATTTCTCTGTAATTCAAGAGTCGTTAGTGTCGTATTTCTCGAACGTGAGAACATTTGTATTTGATCTTCATGACAGGAGGACTTGTGGATCTTCTTGATGTATTTGATTATCAAGAAGAGAGGCTTTGATCCCTATATGAATATTCCATGAATTTATTGGGACTTTCGAGATCGTTGATCTCTTTGTGAATATCCCGTGAATTTGTGGGATCCTGAAGATCTCAAACTCTTTATGAATACCCAAAAGTTTATGAGATATTTGAGATGCCTCTTTAAAGGATATTGTCCTTTTATATAGGCATAATTTAGGATTTAGAATAGAGTAGCCTCCAGAAACTCTAACAGAATTTGGATTCTTCTTGAAGAGTCCCACAAATTTTAGAACTCTAACGGAAATTAGATTCTTCTGATAGAATCCACAATTTTTTGATGTCTACAAATGCCCCTACTTCAAGGCTTGTCGGCATGTAGACTTGATGAAACTCGAAGACGAGACTTGAAGTACCCATAGAGCTTCCGTCTTTACGCCTTATGACTATAGATTTGCATATATGATTTATGAGAGAAGAGATAAGGGCAAATTTGGTCCCACTGGGCGTGCGAATTTGCTTGCAACAAATTTTTACATTGATAGAAATAAATTGTAATTATAAATAAAAATATGAAGAAATAATAATTTTTATTGATAAACGATGTGGGTACAAATCTGTTCCTCCTTCTCTCTTGATTTTCTCCGTAATTCGAGGACCGTTAGTGGCGTATTTCTCAAACGTAGGCATATTTGAATCTCTTGATTTTCTCTGTAATTCGAGGGTCGTTAGTGGCGTATTTCTCGTATGTAGGCATATTTGAATTTGATATGAATTTTTTCGTAATTCGAGGGCCGTTAGTGACATATTTCTCAAACGTAGGAACATTTGGATTTGATCTCCATGACAGGAGGGCTTGTGGATCTTCTTGATGTATTTAATTATCAAGAAGAGAGGTTTTGATCCCTATATGAATATCCCATGAATTTATTGGGACTTTCGAGATCGTTGATTTCGTTGTGAATTTGTGGGATACTGGAGATCAAAAAACTCTTTATGAATACCCAAAAGTTTGTGAGATATTTGAGATCTTCTTTAAATGATATTTGCCCATTTATATCAGTATAATTTAGGGTTTAGGATAGAATAGTCTCTAGGAACTCTAACAGAATTTGGATTCTTCTTCAAGAGTCCCACAAATTTTAAAACTCTAACAAAAAATGAATTCTTCTGGTAAAATTCACAATTTTTTGATGTGTACAAATATATACATAAATATTATTTTAATCATGTATTAATAGTATAATTTTTCGCCGAAGAGGGTTCACACAAACCCTTATATTAAGCTGGCTCCGCCTTTGCATGGCATATATTAAAATTAAGCTTGAGATTAAATTTAAATTTTATTTAGCCTGGTACTTTCATAATGAAGGTCTCACGTTCGAAATTTCTTGCTTGCGATGACAATAGGTAGTTGGCCTTCTGGGTCGAGCCTATAGCACAAGACTTGCATAGTGTGATTTGTCTCTCCTATGTAATTTGTGGACTATTTTATAAAAGCAGTATTTACCCTATGCACTACGAAAGAGTCGATTTTCTTGTCAATGACCAAAAAAAGATTAAAACTTAATTTGATGGAACGTATAAATTTATGCCATGATAAATCATAAATCCATGCCTTCAAGATCATTATATTATAAAATCACCATCTCCAAGACTCCAACATAACTACCTCCGAGCCCACTGTCCATCCACCTTCAAGGTCATCCACTATTATTTACATCACTAAATACGTATGTACGAACATCAACTAGAGACATTGGCAACCACATCACCATCAAATTTATACGTACCTTCAATGTTGAAAACAAAGTTTTTTTTCATCGCGAACCAACTAAAAAATTTATGTTATAAAACATGATTTTTCTATTTATTTTTCACTGTAACAGGTTATCGAAAAAACACATCATTGAAATGAACCTTGTAGACACGTGATTTTGACCCTCCCCGAGTTTAATATATATATATATATATATATATATATATATATATATATATATATATATATATATATATATTGATATTAAATATTTATATTTGGTCTAATATTATTTAAATTCTTGTTTTATTTTAATAAATTTTTAGTTAAGAAATAAAGTTAGTTTTGAGTTGTTTTATTTTATTTTATTCTATTTAAAAAAAAAAAATACAAAAAATTTTAAAAAAATATTATTATTTTTTATAAAAAAATAAGTTAGTAGTTTTAGTACTATCTTAATTATATTTATTTTTAACTATTTTTAAACTTTTATTGTATTTTCTTAAATATAAAAATTAATTAATTATTATTATATTATTATTATTATTATTATTTTATTTATTTTCTTCTTCTTCTTCTTATTATTATTATTATTATTTTTTGTTATTATTGTTATCTTTAAAAAAAAAAGGAAAAAATATATATATTTTTTTAAAATCCTATCCTATCCTAAAAAACTACCCCAACCAATCCCACATTTTCCTCACCCTCCTCAACTCCCTCCAACTTCCCAACCCTTTACATATATATAACACACAAACGGGGGAGACAATAGAAAAATAAAAAACCAAAAAGAAAAAGGAGATTGAAAAATCAAACAAAAAATAACTATGTACATTGAGAGACATAAATAGAGAGAACATTGAGAACAAGAAGCAAAGAGGAACACTGAAAAACAACAAAGGAAAAAAACAATTGGAGAAAACAGAAAACGAGACAACACCAAAAGAGTTTGGGGTCTCCGAGTTGGGTTTCCGGTGACGGGCGTTTGCTCCTTTACTCGATTTAATTTATCACACAGGTTCTTATCAGATCTGTACTATTATTTTTATAGGTTTTCGTTGTAAATCGAAGTCTGAATGAAATTATTTCAATGGTTTTTTATGTTAATTCATGCCTAATTTATTACTTTTATATTGTAGTTCGTGCTTTACGTGTCATTTATAATTCATTTACAGGTCTAAAATAATGTTAGTTAGGTTAGTTTCAAACTTTAAATGAGATAATCTTAAAGTTATTAATGTTAAAAATGTGAAGTATGTTTGGTTGATATGCTATTAGTGTGTAGTTAAGTTATAAAACTTCTCTTTACAATTCATGCATGTATGCATGTAAAACCTAAAAATAATACTAAAAAGAAGAAAAAGTTAGAAAGGTAGGAAAAATAGAAAGAATAGAAAGAAATGATATAGAAATTCACGTTATTTTTGCTGAAGTGTTGAATGTCCATGTGTATAATTATCTTATATGTTGCATTAATATTTGAATGTGTTAGGTTTGTGGGATTATATTAATAAACAGAAAACCGGAATCATGTTATTATTATATTATTAGCTTATTCTTCTTCTTTTATAAAAATAAAATAAAAGAGTTCTTTGATTATTAAGTTACAATAATAACTATGTTTAATAATCATCTTTTCTTTCATATTTAACTTAATACACTCAGACGTTTTTTTAAAAATTATTATTATTATTATTATTTTTAATATATATATATATCATTTTACTCAATTTTCACAATGAAATTCGGCCTAACTAAGTATCGCCTATTTTTTATTTATTTTTAATTGTAAAGGTGAGTTTGAGTGAGATGGGTTGCGGATTTGTCCAAAACTCGTTGTAAGAAAGGAGAGTAAAGAAAATAAGCATAAAGTGGATAAGAAATTGTCTCGATTTACAAGAAGCAAATCAATGTCTTTAACGTTAGGCAAATTTTAGGTATGTATAAAATATTCGTCTCAATTAAGAATGCGGAGTACGTATCTTTTTGAGATATTTAAAATTCAAGGATGCAATAATGCACCTTGATAAATATTTTCTAAAATTAATTTTTCATCGATTTATTTAATATAAGATAATAGATAAATATTAGGAATTAAAATGAGCGAATTTAGGCCTTGACATAATTTATTCAAATAGTTAAAATCAAGTATAAGTTGATAAAGCGACCGTGCTAGAACCACGGGACTCGAGGGGTGCCTCACACCTTCCTCTCGATCAACAGAATTCCTTACCCGATCTTCAGTTTTCGCAGACCAAAATAAAAGAGTCATTTCCTTTTGACTAGGGATTCAAAAAGGTGGCTTGGAACACCAAAACTCAATTCCAAGTGGCGACTCTGTAATTTAATTAATCCCTATTCAATACTGTCACTTTAATTGGAAAAACCCTTCGACCTTGATCTCCTCGATCGAAAAAAGGGGTGTGACATCTCTGGCGACTCCACTGGGGAATAAATAAGAATTCGAGCTTTGATATTGACTTTACTTGCTTTAATTATTTTATAATGTGTTTATTGGCCTTATGTGCTACTTGTCGCTCATTTACTGCTTTGATATTATTTGAACTGTATTATCTATTGTCTTCTCTCGTGTACCCTCTCTGAGTCTCTGAAATAGGATAGAGGGAATGCAACATATGCATCCTACCTTCTTTTTGAGATAGCCGGAGTGTCAAGGCACCTGGTGAAGGATATAGTCACACATGTTAGGCGAGGTTTGGATCGACAACGAAGGCGGTGTTGCCCTGCTACCGACCAAGTTGTCCCTCCCCGACTCGAGTGTCCGCTCGGGTAAGCCAGTCTAGACACCTATCCCTATTAGGTTTAAACTTAGAAGAACTGAAAACTCCGAATCTGGTTATCCCTATTAGGTGCCGCTTTATTTGCATCATATGCATTTGACTTAGAGGGACTCGACACAGGGGTCGGATCTGTCTAGGATAGGTAACCTACTTTATAAAGACCAACATGTGCATCCTTCGTGCTCTTTGACATTTGTTTGGAAGGCTATTTGTGTGTTGACCGGCTTTTTAGCAACATTAAAATGCAAGAGATTAAATTATCGTCACATTTAGTGAATCATTTTTGAAAGAAAATTTTTATTTTTAAAAGAGAAATTTTTTAGTAACATAGTTTTACGGTTTTCATGAACTACGAGGGTCTGATTCTCACTCTTTAGTGGGATACATAGAAAGTCCTTCCCAGGATACGACCCTATCTTTTGAAAATTTATTCATAGATTTATTGGGGAATGTTTTGAAAATTTGATTACTTTTATAATTATTTTTCTTATTCTCAAATTCAATTTTTATATATATATATATATATATATATATATATATATATATATATATATATCTTAATAGCTCAGAATCTTTAGGGATCATGAGGCTAAGTTTCACAAAATAAAAAATAAATATAAATCTTAATAGCCCTGAACCTTTAGGGGTCGTGAGGCTAAATTTTGTTCAACATAATTTTTAAGAACTACGCACACCTGATTCTCATCTTAATGAGATACGTAGGCAGTCCTTCATGGATTCGGTGGTCTTAAAAAGAAAATTTTTGAACTCTGACACATTAATTTTCTCCAAAATCAAAATAGTGTTAAGGTGGTTGATTTGTGGCTAAGTTGACATCTCACCAATACAACACCATGTTCAAAGAATAAGTAAGATGACCCACAAAAAATGATATAGGGTCTGAGATGAGTTGGTGTAGATTGTTAGAAATGAGGAATAATAAGAAATGATCTGAAAAGTGAGAAATTTGAAGCAAAATATGAGAAACATACAAATACTGAGAGAGAAAAAGAGAGTGATCTTACAAGGATTTTACATGTTTCAATGTTCACTTGCCTCTAAACTCCATAACACCAAAGTTAGACATGTACGAGGGTCATGGTGGTCCTTTGACTCATATGAAAAAGTTTTGTAATCAATGATGAGAAGTAGGGAAAAAAGAGAAATTGTTGATGGCTTACTTTGGAGAGAGTTTGAGGTGATAAATTCAAAATGATCGAGTTCAAAAGAAAAAAAAAAGATGATGTAGCAATGATTGTAGAGACTCCATTAAGGCCGACGTGCAATTCAATGGCTAAAATATTAAGTTCGGCAATTTAGAAGCCAATCTGCTCCCCACGAGAAAGGATTTTTGATAGTTTTTTTTTGTTTTCTTTCTACTACCCAAATTATTTTAGGGTTGGAATTTGATATATATCTTATCTTATTTTATTATAATTTCCATTCAAATCCTTCTATCTTTTGATCAACAAATATGTGTCCTTTTTATTGTTATTTTTTTTTTCTATTTATTATATATTGTTTTGTTGTTGTTTTTTTTTCTTTAGAGAGCTCTTTCTATGGTGATTCTAGAGATGTGATATGCATGTTGAATTCACAGACTGATCTTTAAATCCAATCTAATCCTGAAACATTTGACAAGAAGATAGAGTTGAAAGAAAAAAGCATATAAGAAAATAAGTAAAGTATTCAGATATTTGGGGTAATAGTTACAACCTTTTTTGAATGTATTGAGGCAATCACTTTGTAAATCAAGAAATAACTTGATCATCGATTAGAAGATTCAATTCGAGAATTTTGAATGGGGTCGATCGGAGGATATATAGTATCCACTATAAGGAAAAAACAAAAGGAAGTTAGCTCCAAAAGGGCATGAGTCACTCATCGAGAAAAAAAAAGTACAATATAAGTGGACATGTATATTTCACAAGCTTAAAAGAAGTGACGCAAGTGCATGAGCTTAGTCACGATCAATGTTGAAAAAGATGCGTATGATCTTCATGTTCTACTCTCAGATTACATGTTATGTACTTGTGTTTTTAAGGATTGATATGACGAAGGCATTTCATTCTACTACCCAAATGTTGTGTCATCCTTTGTTATCCCTTTTGAGCTTTAGTGTTATTTTCTTTTGTACCCCTCTTTTGGAATCAAAATAGAATTTGAAAAAGTCGGAAAAAAAAGTATCAAGAAAAATGGAGTAAAAAAAAAAAGAGTTGAAAAAAAAAAGGAAAAATCAATCAAAAATCAATATTCAAGCAAAAGAAATGTCCTGAACTACGTTTGACCTAATTCTTTCTATGACAAGATACGTAGGCAGTGCTATTCTGAGGTTCGGTCCAACCAAAGGAAAATTCAAGTTACCCAGAATGAAATAAAACTGGGGCAAAAGTTTATTTCCTTAAAAGAATCGATTCCAAAAGCTGTATATTTTACCCAATGTTGTGTAAATTTTGAGCCACATGCCAACCTTTCTTTCTATGTCATTCCAAAAGCCAAGTTACACCCAAAGAAAGACCTTCAGATCAATCTTTGAGAATGTTAAGGCTAAACATGTTATGGGTGCATGATATTTCATATTTTGAGTGTTATTTTCTAAAAAAAAATAAAAAATGAAAATGTGAGTCTTATTGATGAAAACCCTTTTGGGCATCATAAGGCGACCGTGAGTTGTGAGATCAATAAAATGAGAGTCTTATTGGTAAAAGTCTCCATGGGCACCATAAGACGACAATGAGTTGAAAAAGAAAAAAATGGGAGTGGCTTGTTGGCGAAAACCCATCGAGGTGTCACTAGCCTAAAGAGAATTATAATCCAGAGGGAACAAGTTCAAGAATGACTCCCTTTCAAATTCAATGAGTGGGCAAAAAATGACAGTGATTAGTTTGGATAGATCAAGTTGTTTAATTCAAAATGCATGTCATAATCACTAAAATCAGCTGCCACACCCAGATAAAATTTTCATTTTGACATTATTTTTTTTTAAAAGAAAAGATGTCTATTGTCCTTTCCTATTCTTTTTGTTATTTTTATTTTTATTTCATTTCTATTTTTTTATTATTATTATTTTTATTTTTGTGTCTTTGTGGTCAAAAGAAAGTCACTATCGTCATCTTTCATGTATTTTTGAGTCAAAATTTTGTCAAGATAAATGAGGAAGGACTTCAAAAATTGCTACCAACTCCTTTAGTTGTGCAAAGCAAGACAAAAGACCAACACACATAGATAACATGTTTCAAAATAAAGTAAAGTACTCGAGAATGCTTGTCATCTGACAGTTTTTGGACTCATAAAAGTATAAGAAGTGTATTTGAATCTGAATCCCGAGGCATCATGCAAGAGAAATATGATTTGAGTCAAAATATTTTAGTAGTCAGAATTTGGGGTCAATACTACAACAAGTCAACAATACCTATCAATGATTTGCAATGGAGCTGGGCATGACAATTGCAAGAGATCGTCTCAATAACCAAATGCCACAAATCAACCACCGTGTTTTAAAATTAAAAGTTTTCTTTATATGAAACAAAAAACATGTTACCTTCAAATCAAGGACTTCAAAGCCTAAATATTAAAAGATGCAATTCCTCGTTTTAGCAAATGCATGAGGCGATATTGCTAAACATTTTTAATAATCACAATCATGGTGAAAACTCATCATCATTTACCCCTAGGAGACACACTTCCTTGTCTGGGTATTTCAGTTTTCATTTGTTAGGTGACGCACTTCCTAATTTGAACCTTCACTCCTAGAAGACGCACTTTCTAGTCGAGTCATTTCATTCAACCCTTAGGAGAAATACTTCCTAGTTTGAATAAGTCAGTTTTCATTTGTTAGGTGAAGCACTTCCTAACTTGAACCATCACTCCTAGAAGACACACTTTCTAGTCGAGTCATTTCATTTAACTCTTAGGAGAAGAACTTCCTAGTTTGAATCAAGTCAGTTTTCATTTGTTAGGTGAAGCACTTTCTAACTTGAACCATCACTCCTAGAAGACGCATATTCTAGTTGAATTATTTCATTCAACACCTAGGAGACGCACTTCCTAGTCTGAATAAGTCAGTTTTCATTTGTTAGGTGAAGCACTTCCTAACTTGAACCATCACTCCTAGAAGACGCACTTTCTAGTCGAGTCATTTCATTTAACCCCTAGGAGACACACTTCCTAGTTTGAATAAGTTAGTTTTCACTTGTTAGATGAAACACTTCCTAACTTGAACATTCACTCCTAGAAGGCGCACTTTCTAGTTCGAGTCATTTCATTTAATCCCTAGAAGACACACTTTGTTGTCTAGGTAATTTAAGTTTCATGTGTTAGGAGACGCATTTCCTAAGTCATTAGTTTTACTCTAAAAAGATGCATTTTTTAGAAGGGCCTTGATTCACTCCCTTTATTGTACTTTTCTCAAGTTGTGACCTGATGACACTCACAAAATTTTCTAGTGTAAACTGGGGCAAAATTTTGTTCGTGTTTACTGAAATTTATTTTTTGCTCAGGACCCTCCTGAATAATGGGACAGGACCCTCCTGAAGAATGAGAATTTATTTTATGCTTAGGACCCTCCTGAAGAATGGGACAGGACCCTCCTGAAGAATGAGAATTTATTTTATGCTCAGGACCCTCCTGAAGAATGGGACAGGGCCCTCCTGAAGAATGGGAATTTATTTTATGCTCAGGACCCTCCTGAAGAATGGGACAGGACCCTCCTGAAGAATGAGAATTTATTTTATGCTCAGGACCCTCCTAAAAATGGGATAGGACCCTCCTGAAGAATGGGAATTTATTTTGTGCTCAGGACCCTCCTGAAGAATGGGACAGGGCCCTCCTGAAGAATGGGAATTTATTTTATGCTCAGGACCCTCCTGAAGAATGGGACAGGACCCTCCTGAAGAATGAGAATTTATTTTATGCTCAGGACCCTCCTGAAGAATGGGACAGGACCCTCCTGAAGAGTGAGAATTTATTTTATGCTCAGGACCCTCCTAAAAATGGGATAGGACCCTCCTGAAGAATGGGAATTTATTTTGTGCTCAGGACCCTCCTGAAGAATGAGACAGGACCCTCCTGAAGAATGAGAATTTATTTTATGCTCAGGACCCTCCTGAAGAATGGGACAGGACCCTCCTGAAGAATGGGAATTTATTTTATGCTCAGGACCCTCCTGAAGAATGGGACAGGACCCTCCTGAAGAATGGGAATTTATTTTATGCTCAGGACCCTCCTGAAGAATGGGACAGGACCCTCCTGAAGAATGGGAATTTATTTTTTACGTAGGACCCTCCTGAAGAATGGGACAGGACCCTCCTGAAGAATGGGAATTTATTTTATGCTCAGGACCCTCCTGAAGAATGGGACAGGGACCTCCTGAAGAATGAGAATTTATTTTATGCTCAGGACCCTCCTGAAGAATGGGACAGGACCCTCCTGAAGAATGGGACAGGACCCTCATGAAGAATGGGAATTTATTTTATGCTCAGGACCCTCCTGAAGAATGGGACAGGACCCTCCTGAAGAATGAAAATTTATTTTATGCTCAGGACCCTCCTAAAAATGGGATAGGACCCTCCTGAAGAATGGGAATTTATTTAGTGCTCAGGACCCTCCTGAAGAATGGGACAGGGCCCTCCTGAAGAATGGGAATTTATTTTATGCTCAGGACCCTCTTGAAGAATGGGACAGGACCCTCCTGAAGAATGGGAATTTATTTTATGCTCAGGACCCTCCTGAAGAATGGGACAGGACCCTCTTGAAGAATGGGAATTTATTTTGTGCTCAGAACTCTCTTGAAGAATGGGACAGGACCCTCCTGAAGAATGAGAATTTATTTTGTGCTCAGGACTCTCCTGAAGAATGGGAATTTATTTTTTGCTCAGGACCCTCCTGAAGAATGGGAATTTACTTTGTGTCTAGGACCCTCCCGAAGAATGGGATGTTATTTTTCTGTATCACTTTTTATTTTGAGTTCAGGAAGATATTTGAAAAATCAGAAAAAAAGAGTCTAGGAGCCCGCCTGAAGAACAAGGTGAAGAAAGAGAAAGTTCAGGAGCCCGCCTGAAGAACAGGGTGAAGGAAAAGGAAATTCTGGGAGCCCGCCTGAAGAACCGGGTGAAGAAAAAGAAAGTCAAGGAGCCCTGGAGAACCGGGTGAAAATGTAACAAGTCAGGAGCCCGTCTGAAGAACATGGTGAAAAATTGTAAGTTCAGGAGCCCGCCTGAAGAACAGGGTGAAGAAAAAGGAAGTCCAGGAGCCCGCCTGAAGAATAGGGTTAAAATTATCAATTGCAAGTCAGGATCCCGCCTGAAGAATAGGGTGAAGATTTTAAAGTCCAAACCAGAAGAAAATCTGAAGAATAAATCAATTGTCAAGTTCCTCTTTAATGTCAAAAGCAACCGAGGTGGAACATTTTATGTTTCAAGTTCAACTCAGAATAATAACTATCTCACCATTTGAGAAGTCATGAAGATTCAACTCAAGATTCCAGAATAGCTGAGTAGATAGGATCTTTCACTTGTATCTTCAATTTTATTTTGTTATTTATCTGAATGTAAAAGCAGAAGTCGTCAATCGGAAACTCGATGGAACCTCACTCAACCTCTAACTCATTCTCTCACCATTTTACCTTTGAACTACACGTGACCTGATTCCCTTAAAACCCAGGATATGTAGGCGGTCCAAAACCAGGACTCGGTCACATCTTTTATTTTTATTTTTATTTTTATTTTTATTTTTATTTTTATTTTTTTCTTCTTTCTTAACTTTTTCGGAGGGTCAAAAATCATCTCTTTTTCTACTTCTTTGTATGAAAACTCTTCGAGATGTCAAACAAAGAGGGGCAAAAATGTAGACACGTGATTTTGACCCTCCCCGAGTTTAATATATATATATATATATATATATATATATATTGATATTAAATATTTATATTTGGTCTAATATTATTTAAATTCTAATTTTATTTTAATAAATTTTTAGTTAAGAAATAAAGTTAGTTTTGAGTTGTTTTATTTTATTTTATTCTATTTTTTAAAAAAATACAAAAAAATTTAAAAAAATATTATTATTTTTTATAAAAAAATAAGTTAGTAGTTTTAGTACTATCTTAATTATATTTATTTTTAACTATTTTTAAACTTTTATTGTATTTTCTTAAATATAAAAATTAATTAATTATTATTATATTATTATTATTATTATTATTTTATTTATTTTCTTCTTCTTCTTCTTCTTATTATTATTATTATTTTTTGTTATTATTGTTATCTTTAAAAAAAAAAGGAAAAAATATATATATTTTTTTAAAATCCTATCCTATCCTAAAAAACTACCCCAACCAATCCCACATTTTCCTCACCCTCCTCAACTCCCTCCAACTTCCCAACCCTTTACATATATATAACACACAAACGGGGGAGACAATAGAAAAATAAAAAACCAAAAAGAAAAAGGAGATTGAAAAATCAAACAAAAAATAACTATGTACATTGAGAGACATAAATAGAGAGAACATTGAGAACAAGAAGCAAAGAGGAACACTGAAAAACAACAAAGGAAAAAAACAATTGGAGAAAACAGAAAACGAGACAACACCAAAAGAGTTTGGGGTCTCCGAGTTGGGTTTCCGGTGATGGGCGTTTGCTCCTTTACTCGATTTAATTTATCACACAGGTTCTTATCAGATCTGTACTATTATTTTTATAGGTTTTCGTTGTAAATCGAAGTCTGAATGAAATTATTTCAATGGTTTTTTATGTTAATTCATGCCTAATTTATTACTTTTATATTGTAGTTCGTGCTTTACGTGTCATTTATAATTCATTTACAGGTCTAAAATAATGTTAGTTAGGTTAGTTTCAAACTTTAAATGAGATAATCTTAAAGTTATTAATGTTAAAAATGTGAAGTATGTTTGGTTGATATGCTATTAGTGTGTAGTTAAGTTATAAAACTTCTCTTTACAATTCATGCATGTATGCATGTAAAACCTAAAAATAATACTAAAAAGAAGAAAAAGTTAGAAAGGTAGGAAAAATAGAAAGAATAGAAAGAAATGATATAGAAATTCACGTTATTTTTGCTGAAGTGTTGAATGTCCATGTGTATAATTATCTTATATGTTGCATTAATATTTGAATGTGTTAGGTTTGTGGGATTATATTAATAAACAGAAAACCGGAATCATGTTATTATTATATTATTAGCTTATTCCTCTTCTTTTATAAAAATAAAATAAAAGAGTTCTTAGATTATTAAGTTACGATAATAACTATGTTTAATAATCATCTTTTCTTTCATATTTAACTTAATACACTCAGACGTTTTTTTTAAAATTATTATTATTATTATTATTTTTAATATATATATATATATCATTTTACTCAATTTTCACAATGAAATTCGGCCTAACTAAGTATCGCCTATTTTTTATTTATTTTTAATTGTAAAGGTGAGTTTGAGTGAGATGGGTTGCGGATTTGTCCAAAACTCGTTGTAAGAAAGGAGAGTAAAGAAAATAAGCATAAAGTGGATAAGAAATTGTCTCGATTTACAAGAAGCAAATCAATGTCTTTAACGTTAGGCAAATTTTAGGTATGTATAAAATATTCGTCTCAATTAAGAATGCGGAGTACGTATCTTTTTGAGATATTTAAAATTCAAGGATGCAATAATGCACCTTGATAAATATTTTCTAAAATTAACTTTTCATCGATTTATTTAATATAAGATAATAGATAAATATTAGGAATTAAAATGAGCGAATTTAGGCCTTGACATAATTTATTCAAATAGTTAAAATCAAGTATAAGTTGATAAAGCGACCGTGCTAGAACCACGGGACTCGAGGGGTGCCTCACACCTTCCTCTTGATCAACAGAATTCTTTACCCGATCTTCAGTTTTCGCAGACCAAAATAAAAGAGTCATTTCCTTTTGACTAGGGATTCAAAAAGGTGGCTTGGAACACCAAAACTCAATTCCAAGTGGCGACTCTGTAATTTAATTAATCCTTATTCAATACTGTCACTTTAATTGGAAAAACCCTTCGACCTCGATCTCCTCGATCAAAAAAAGGGGTGTGACACACATATATATATACACACACACACGCACGCACTACTTATTCACAATTCAGAGATTCACAAAGTATTAACCTATTCAGGACAACAAAGGCATAATACAAGGGAGAAGGACAAAAATAGCCTTCTCCTAAAACTTATTCCACAAAAATAGCCCATGTTTTTAATTTCCACTTAATAGCCATTAAAATAATACCATATTTTAGCCATCTTCTAATCACCGCTAAGAAGCCGCAAAAATAGCATAATATTTTTCTTTCCTTTTCAATTGAAACTCACACTTTCCTTCCCCAATTTTACCTCGAATTCCTTTCCATTAAAATCTCACAAATCCTTTTTCAAATACACCATATTACCTTAAAATACCTTCATAAATTATATATAAATATACAATATCCTCCGTCAATTAGCTTCAAAAAGTTTTTTTCATTCACAATTAGCTTCAGTTGATACGAAATTATGGCTTCAAGTTCGATTTTAGTTCCAATTATGCTACAATAAGGAGGAGAGTGGTTAAGTGATGTACAATTTGAAAAGTCTACAATCAATGGAGTACTTTTGAATTCGGATTGCAGGTACGAATATTTTATTGATAAACTGTATAAGCAGTTGAATCTAGAGCGAAATTCTGGTTCAATGACAGTAAAATACATTGTAAAGAATGGATCCATGACTATTTACAATGATATGAATGTTAGACTTTATATGGAGATGAAGAAATTTTTTTTGGATATAAATGAATTTCCATTGTGTATAACACTACAAAACACATTTGAAAATGGAGAATCCTCAATTGGAAATTTGATCGAAACATCTCCGATTGCTATTCAAGTTCATCCGATACCTATTTCTGATTATACAATTGAAGATGAAGAAATGGAAGAACAAACTGCATCGATAATTAAGGATCCACTTCATAGAGATATTGAAGAAGGGCAGCTGTACTGGGATAAAAATACAATATCAAGTGTGATGAAATATTATGCAATCCGTGAGAGATTCCAATTTAAGGTGAAAAGATCATCATTATCAAGGTATAAACTATATAACTACTTTATATGACCTGTGTCAACAATGTGTATGTTTTATATTTTATTGAAATATTGGTTTTAAATTTGAATAAATACTGCATATAAACTGCATATGACCTGTGTACAGACTGTGTAACTACTATATATGACCTGTATATTTACTGCATATAAAGTACTGTATATGAACTGTGTAATTTTTGTATTGCACCTGCATATATATTGGATATTAGACTATATAACTACTTTATATGACCTGTGTCAACAATGTGTAAGTTTTATATTTTATTGAAATATTGGTTTTAAATTTGCATAAATACTGCATATAAACTGCATATGACCTGTGTACAGACTGTGTAACTAATATATATGACCTGTATATATACTGCATATAAAGTACTGCATATGAACTGTGTAATTTCTGTATAGCACCTGCATATATATTGGATATTAGACTATATAACTACTTTATATGACTTGTGTCAACAATGTGTAAGTTTTATATTTTATCGGAATGTTGGTATAAATTTGCATAAATATTGCACATAATATTGGAACTATTGTATAAGACCTGTATATAAACTGCATATGACTTGTGTACAGACTGTGTAACTACTATATAGGACCTGTATATATACTGCATATAAAGTACTGCATATGAAGTGTGTAATTTCTGTGTAGCACCTACATATATACTGGATATGAACAGTGTACTGCATATACATTTATTATATGTAAATGTATCTAGTTACTATCTTAACTGTATCAATCAAAGATGCAATTGGACTTTTAGATCTTCAAGTCAACAAAATTCAGAAGTTTTCATGGTGATCAAATTTGTCGATGATCACACTTGTCCAATTGCGGACAGAATGCTTTCACAACGGCATGCTACTTCTTTAACCATTGCTAAAATGGTGAAACACAACTTTCTAAATCTAAAGTCAACATACACTCCAGCAGAGATCATGGAAGAAATGAGAAATTTGTACGGAATTAGGATAAACTACAAAAAAGCATATAGAGCCAAAGAAAAAGCACTTGAACTGGTCAGAGGTTCCTTGCGTGAATCTTATGCTAAATTGTCAGCTTACCTATACAGGGTAAACACAATAAATTCTGGATCATGCACAAGACTACACAAAACGAAGGACAATCACTTTTTATATGCTTTTGTCGCGTTGAGCACATCAATTAGGGGCTGGAGATATTGTATGGAACTTTTCTGAAATCTGCATACAAGGGAACAATGTTGTCTGCTAGTGTGTTGGATGCAACACGTGAGTTTTATGAATTTTTTTTAGACAAAATTATGTATATGCTGGCATGCACTGATAGAAACTTTTCCACTTGTTTAATCAGGACATATTTTGCCACTAGTATATGTTGTTGTTGATTCTGAAAATGGTGCTTCATGAAAATAGTTTTTCCGCATGTTTAACACTGTTTTTGGTGAAAAAGAAGGCATGTGCATAGTATCTGATAGGCATGACAGCCTATTAAAAGCTGCTGCACCTTTATATCCAAATGTGGCTCACTGTATATGCATCTACCATCTATGGAACAACATCAATGGTAGATTTAAGAAGAATCAAAAGCAATTAAAGGGGATCTTCTTTACAATGGCCAGAACATACATAAAGACAGACTTTGATCGGCTTATAGAAGACATAAACAAAATTGATAATAGGGTGAAGGAGTATCTGTTTTATATAGGCTATGAAAAATGGTCTATAGCTCATGCCCATGTCAACAGGTCGATGTTCATGACTTTAAATATAGCGGAATAAATTCAGCAAATAGAGATGCAAGATACCTGCCAATTAAAAAATTCCTACAATTTATGATGGATCTGGTCATGAGATGGAATAATGAGCATAGATAACATTCAGAAGCAACATTTACAGAACTGAAAAACAAATACAATATAATAATGAGGGAAAATCTCATTCTATTAAATAAAATGAAGGTATTACTTCTTATTTCTACTTCACAGACACTTACATATTGTAATGTGTACACTATCTACTAATATATTTGTACATTACATGTGATGGGTTCTACTCACTATTCTTATGTAGTCATTGATGAAACTGAAAAACGAAACATTGTTTGCATGCGTGAAAAAAAAATATTCCTTCCTACAATTGCAAGTAGATGGCATACCTTGTTCACATTCTATGGAGGTCCTAACTTATACGCATATGGACTTACAAAGCTATTGTGCTCCACATTACACAAGAGAAAATTTCTTGAAAGCATATGAACTTCCAGTTATACCACTTCCTAATGAAACAGCTTGGCACATCTCAGCAGAGATATCAACTAATATGGTACTGCCACCAATCTGGAAATCAAAACCAGGAAGACCAAAAAAGAACAATCGAGGAAAGAGCATTATGGACTACTTTAAGCAACAAATTTCATGTGGGCGCTGTGAAAAAACAGGACACAATCGAAGAACATGTGAAAATGCTCCAATAAGAGTCTAATAGGATGCTGCAAGAACACTTTTATCTTTCCTATTTTTTTTCTTAAAAAAAGACTATTCTTTTCATAGCAATGTAATAGCAACAATATTATTTTACTTCAAATGCATTCTACTCTTATAGAATCTGTGCATTATGATGGTGTTTCATTTAGCCACACTAATTTTACTAATACAGTAATCATTACAACGGTGTTGCTAATTTTACACAGTTACAATATAAATATTAAAACTATACACAATTCTTATACAATCATGATACACAAATAGTTGTACTGTCAATGTACACTAATTGTACGCATATAGAATAAATATTCAAACTATACACAGTTCTTATACAATTTTGATACACAAATAGTTATACAGTCAATGTACACTAAATTTCACAAAAATCACTAGCCAATATATTTCATATACAACACTGATACATATTATATACATCAATAACACACATATTTCAAACATACACAAATTCTACACAACAAGTGAACATCTATCAGACATAATTAAAACATACAAAAGCACAAACAATGTACCTCAAAATTAGTTAATTTGGGTATTTTTCTCTTCCAAAAAACTTTTTTACTTTTCTTTTTGGATGATTGAGCATCATCTTCTCCGCCATTTAATCGATTCCTTTTTTTATTTTTTTTGGAGGAACAAGAGCATCTCCCTCATCAGTCACAATTATCCTCTCCTTTCCTTTAGGTGACTTACCATCATTTTCATCATTTTTTGAATCACTATTTTTTTTGGTTTTTTTCCGAATGACAACAAGATTTGAATCATCACTCAGATCTGTATGTGCTTTTTTTTTAGTTATTTTTTTTTGTTTTGCCATTGATGAATCAACTGCTACTTTACCTCGAGACCTAGTAATTCGACTAGGAATAGCATGAACATTCTTCAAATCCTTCAATCGAACTTCAGGATTTGTTAAATCTTCAAAATCATCATCTGGAGCAACAAAATTAGGATCATATCTTCTACCTTTGCCTGCTAATTTCGTATCAGTATTAACTTTTTTCTTCATTTTCAGCACAACAAGCTTCAGAAAACCTAATCGCAAAGAACAGTCGAAAAAGGTAAGGGGACTGTAGGTACCAGTTATTACCCTTTTTTCGGGAAGAAAGACAAATGCTAGCGTGAACTGTAGATACAAGTTTTTTCTTTTTCTTCGGGAAAAGAGAAACCGCAAAGGGCGCGTGTGATTTTTTTTATTCTTTAGCGTGTAGTTTATTAAAATAGAGGGCGCGTGTGGCTTCTTAAAACAAAGGGCTAATAAATGGTATTAAAAACAGCCAAAGTGTTACTTTTGTCCAAAATGGGAAACGTGGGCCATTATTGTCCATTACTTTTTTAAAAAGCTACGTGGTGTCTTTTTCCCATAATACAAAGCTCGGATATTGTCGTATTGGAAAGCTTGAAGCATTTAGTAACTGCCAACACCTAGGATTCAATTTTTTTTCTGAACTAATATTCATTTCAAGTTTGAAGATTCTTGTAAACTAAAATGCATTGTGTGTGATTTTGGCGGCAACTAAGATTTCATTTTTTTATTTTAGTTGTTACTATTTTTATTTTATGAGTATTTTCTTATTGGTTAAACTGAAAACCGAACCGTTAAGCACCAAAAATCGATAAACCAAAAACCGATAAGAAAATATCTTATTGGTTGGTTATTGGTTTTGCATATTTAAAAATCAAAAATCGATAAACTGAACCAATAACAGATAAAATCGAACCGAACCGACCGATGCACACTCCTAACCACGATTGATCGAGATCGTACAATAATTATCATCAATCATCTCTTCTAACTTTGATCACCAACCTTACTAGTCTTTAAAGTATTTTACCATTTGAATGAATTGTTAAGGTTTTTACCCTCATTTTTTTTTACCGAATTTTGAATTTTACTTTTCTGTCAAAGTAATATCATAATTATTTTTTTTCTAAGAGAAAAATATAATCCTCTTTCATATTTAGTTAGGAAAATTTGAAACTCTATAAATTGAAGATTATCTTTTAATACCAAAACACAGTATCATTTACAATATAGTCTCTAAAAAATCTTGTTTAGGTGGAAATTTCTTCCAATATTTTTTTTTTCTTTTATTATTATATTTTAATGTGTAGGTCATTTTACTATCATGTGTAGGTCGTTTTTTATTATCATGTTATAATACCTGCTAACTGCTCATATGTTTCCTCATTGTTCAAATTTCGAAAAGAATGGGTTAATATGCAAATTAAAATAAAGGGGAAATTTCAGAAATAACAATTATTGAACTTTAATTGTAACTTTTATAGCAACAGTTTCATAATTACGAAAAATAACAAATTGTATTTTGTATTTAAGTAAACTGTTGCTATACAAATACATATACAACAAGATTTACTGTCCTTGTTTTACTCAAATTAGTTGAGTTAAATAAGAAATAATTATCCCATCTAATTAAATTCAAATAAATTACTCTTATTTAAATTAGTAGATTCCTTTTCCAAATCAAACTCAAATATGAGGATTATTATTTTCATGATCTTCAAAATTTCAAAATATCATTTTCTTATATCTCTAACTATTTTTTCTTGTTAGTTTTTTTATTTTTTAATTTTAATTTCTTTTTCATTTTTTTCTTTCCACTTTATTTTCTCTCTTCTACTTTTTTTTTTATATTTATTTCTTTCTTTCTTTTTTCATTTTCTTTTTTTCCCTTTCTCATACTTTTTTTCGTTTTCTTCTTCTTCTTTTTTTTTTCTTTTTTTCTTTTTGTTTTTACACTTCTATTTCTTGTTTTTATTTCTCTTTCTTCTTTTTTTCCCTTCTTCGGTTTTTGTCGTACTTTTATTTTTCATTTTTGTTAAAAAAAAAATTCTTTTTTCTTTTAGTCTTCTATCTCTATCTTTTATTTTTAAAAGACAAATATCTATACTATATATACATATTCAAAAATATATATAAAATAAATAGACATACAGATCTGCATATGTATTTACGGTAAAAAATATACATATATTTCTGCATATGTATTTACAGAAATACATATCTGACTCACATGTATATATAAACATATAGGACACAAAATCTTTATAACAAAAATGACAATTATATACATATACACATAGGTAATAAAAAAATACATGATACATATCTTAAACAGTAAAGGAAAACAAAAAAGTACATATGTTACTCTCTAAAATGACATAGTATGCACAATTTAAAGATAAATCCGACACCGTATAAAATACATATAGCTCTGCATATGTATTTACAGAATACATACCTGATCCATATGTATATTCTTATTTTATATGAGTCACCTTTGTATTTCGCAAATACATATGAAGATATATAGTATAGTTATATTTGTCACTGTTTAATATGAATATGATATGTATTCCATAAATACATATGTATGTTTTGTACTGTAAATATATATTCAGATTTTTGAATATGTGTATGTGATATAAAGATTTATCTTTTTAAAATAAAAGTTAGGGATAGAAGAGTAAAAGAAGGGAAAATACAAAAATATAAAAAGAAAAAAATGAAAAAAGAGAAGTGCAAAAAAAGGAAGAAAGAGAAATAGAAGTGTAAATATATAAAAAAAAATAGAAAAAAAAGAAGAAGAAAACGAAAATGGAAAAAGAAAAAGAGATATGAGAAAGGAAAAAAAAACGAAAGAGAAAAAAAAATAGAAGAGAGAAAATACAGTGGAAAGAAAAAAATGAAAAAGAAAAAGAAATCAAAATAAAAAAATTAAATGATAAAAAAATAAGATGAAAAAAATAACAAGAAAAAAAAATAGAGATATAAGAGAGTGAAAGACAGTAATGATGTTTTATTTTGAAATCTTGAATATCATGGAGATAATTATCTACAAATATGAAAAGGGGGAAAAAAAGAAAACGAAAAATAAAAAAATAAAAAAAAGGAAAAAAGAAGAGAAACAGAAGAGAGAAAATAAAGTGAAAATAATAATAAAAAATGATAAAAAAAATAAGATGAAAAAAAGGGGTAAAAGATATGACTATTTTTGGGGGAGGTGAAATAGTGAAGTGAAAATAGGAAAATGTAAAGTTGAGAGAGTAAAACATGCACTTGCCTAGTTAATGAGAAAATAATGCTACTCTTGCTACAAACTGTAATTTTACAAAAGTGTTGCTATTTATTGTAATTATATCTTAAGTATGCTACTTTCTGTAATTTTTCCTTAAAATAATCTAAAATATTGCATGTCCAAAACTCAAATGCACCGTCAAACTTAATATAGAAGATTGTCACTTGAAATACAAACCGTGTCATCTAATATACAAATACAAAATAGAGAGAAAGACTCTTCTCTCTAAACTCCCCTCTTCTAAAAAAATCAAAATACAGGTGTACAAGATGACATACCACCAACCCCCCACCATTTCTACCCCCCCCCCCAAAAGCCACTAGATCCACCCGATGAATCCAATTGCGGGATGGCAATTGACGCCCCAATAAAGAAATTATTCTATTGCGAGATCGTGAGTGACAAATCTATCTTCTCAAACACGAACAACCACATCGTTGAATTCAAAGAACCACCCAAATCTTCGAACCAAGGAGGTGAAAGTATAATACCATTATCCATTGCCGACAAGAAAAGACTCTACACCCCATGACAATCCTCAATCATAATCAAAGCCGAAAGGAAGAGATTCAATCACCCATACTTGAAGACTAAACTCACTGACCTCTAGAAACTTAAGGAAAGCTTTGAACTAATTGATCACGGGCTCGATTACCATACTCTGAAATTGGGAGATGCCCTGTCCCAGAAAAAAAAACTCAGGAAGGACCTTGGTTTGTAGCGGGATCCTATCTGTCAGTCCGAGTCTGGGAACCAAATTTCGTATCAAAAGAATCACAAATTCTAACCACTGCTATTTGGATCCGTCTGCCTCAACACCCAACTGAATTTTATGATACAACGATCTTAGAGAAGGTGGGAAGTAAAATAGGGAAACTCCTAAAGATTGATGTGTGAACTTCTGCCACTCTGATAGGAAGATATGCTCGCATATGCGTCCAAGTGCCCGTGGATACCCCTTTAATTAACACGATCCATATCGGTAACCACCAATAGCCGATTCTCTATGAAGAAGAGGGCTTCCTGTGTAAAGGGTGTGGACGCTTGGGCCACACCTTACCCTCATGCCCCCACTCAAGATCAAGATCGACAAATCAACCTTCGACTTCCAAACAGTCGGCCAACAACGTAGAGGAGGAATGGAAAATCGTAGCTTTTAGCAAACGAAAGAACAACAACTCAAATCGCCATAAGAAGAAAACCCCGGGTAGTCCAAGTTAGGCGCAAAACATCAAGGTAAAGCTATTTGATGCTATATCAGGTAAGTTTCTGGAAACTCAAAACTTTTAATATACTTCAAACGACATCTAGGGTTACGGCGCGACCCAAACTTTGGAGAGCCATCAGGGTAATGACCCGAGAAGCCAGCTGAGCCCAATCCCCCCATCCTCAGTTGGGCCTAATGCCTTTAAGGACCCGAAGACAAACTCGAGGCCCATCAATAACCAACGTAAGAGACCCATGGGGAGCTCTACTAATTAGTTTGGGCCTATAGGACAATTAGCGTCCACCAACGCAGAAGGGTATAATAACACTTCTATTGGCCCATTTTCTCCCAAAATTACCCAAGGGAATAATACCATCTCTAAAGCTGAGGTGGAAAATAACAAATGCCACATCACACCTCTCTCCTCCTATAATACTCATATGTCTCCACCTTTTCCATGTCTCTATCAGTGCTAATAAAAAAGAGTGACATAACTGTCACTTCAGAAGCACTAACATTAATTACCAAACTCAATAGTAATGATGAGAGTATCCCAAAGGACTGCCTTCAGTCCTTTTGTCTCTGCAAAACCACTTCCAGCTGCAAAACCAAAATTCTCTCTCAAACTCTCTCTCTTATCCTCTCAGTGACAATAACGAAACCTCCTCAGGAGAACCTTCTATTTAGGATAATTCTCTTATCTCTAGAGCACTAGCCATCCTCATGGCTAGAAATATGTCTCTCTCAAGCAGTGGTTCCACTGAACCTCACAGTGGGAAACACAAATATCCAACTCAGGACTCAAAACCTTACATACCTGGCCCAACTGGTAATGAAGGGTCTCAATCAAGGCTTTACGAACTACGGAAAGACAATATGGATTTCCACGATGATGAAAACCATCAATTAATAAATGCAGGGCTACTTAACTCCAGAAATAGTCAATATAGAGCTAAAAAAAATGAGTCTGAGCCTACCCTTCCCCCCCCCCTAAGGATTCCTAGAATGCTAGAGATGGGCCCCAGTTTTTGTTCTAAGTTTTGAGGCCCCATCCCAACTAACAACCACTCCAAATCCTCTCATTCCAACTCTATTATTGGGAATGTAAGAGAGAGAGAAGACTATCAAGGCACTAGAGGAAAACAACAGAGAAATGGAGAAAATACTGTCCTCCTTCAAAGCACCAAAGACAGACCTAGTCACACTAAAAAAACCTCTAAACTACTCCTTCGAGGACCTTATTAGAGAGATGTTTTTGGTGTTATTCTTACTAGAGATTTGCAAATTTGACCTGGAGATACTTACTCCAGTGAAAGAGATATTCTACAAAGCCAAAATAACTCTCATGGCGAAGAAGAGGAAAGAACCACACCTCTCTCAAGGATTATCATCCCAACAGGGGGGAAGGAAGTGATGACTGACCACCCTATAAGCTATCAATGATCCAGAAAAACTGTATCATATGGAATGCTAGGGGAGCAAATAACATTGAGTGCAGAAGACACTGCAAGGTAATGGTCCAAATGCACAACCCATCTTTTTTTGCCCTCCTAGAAAATAGAATGAGTGATCAGAAGGCACTTACTGATGGGCTTGGATTCAATAACCAAATCCAGTTCCCTTCCTTGGGCAGCTTCAGAGGCATTGTTATCATGTGGGACAACTCAACTTTCAGTAATAATGACATAACCATTCTCTCTCAGGTGATCCATGTCTCTATTTAGGTAAATGACCTCTCCCCCTTTGGTTCTTACGTATTATCTATGCTAGTAACCTCTTTGAGGATAGGAAAATCTTATGGAATAATATGTCTGACTTTGATCACTCTATCAAAGACCTTCCTTATAACTCCTGGATTATTAGAGGGGACTTTGATTAAGTTTTTAAGGCCTCCGAAAAATTTGGGGGCAATGTCATTAACAATAATAAGGTTGTTTGTTTCTGGGATTGTATCAACTCTTGTGAACTGGTAGACTTAGGGTTCAAAGGGAGCAAATTCACTTGTATTAACAAGAGATATAGAAATAGACATTCCCTTATCCTGGAGAGACTAGATAGTTGTCTAGCCAACAACCCATGTATTAGAATATTTCCTGAAGCCTCTGTCAATCACCTCCCTAGAACCCATTCTGACAACTGTCCTATACTCCATTCCATTCAAGGTCACTCCTGTTCCTCTTCCCAAAAACCCTTTAGGATGGAATCCATGTGGTGTTTCCACCCTTTATTCCCAAACCTAGTCAGGGATTCCTTTGCCCCTTCCCTCCCCCTGACTGAGGCCATCTCTTCTTTTGAATGGGCTTCAAAGGCTTGGATCAAAGAAGTCTTTGGTAATATCTTCCAAAAAAAAGAATAAAATACTGGCTAGAATCTCTGGAATCTGAAGATTCCCTAGCTATGCCCACAGTGCTTTCCTCCAATCTCTGAAATCTTCTCTCCAGATCGACTTTAGTAATATTCTTAAGGATGAACAAAAATTCTAGAGGATGAAATCCAGAATTAACTGGATTATTGAGGGAGATTCCAACACCAGGTTCTTCCACTCCTCTACCATTAATAAAAGGAGAAGGAACAAGATTAAAGCCATATAATATGAAAATGGAAACTGGTATTAATCCCCTAATGAGATCCAAAGTTCAATTCTTAGCTTCTACTCTAAGCTCTTATCCACTGAGCACTCCACCTCCACCCTTAGATGCCTGAACAATCTCTCTTCTCATGGATCTATAAGTACAGAAGATCACCCCCTTCTGACTAATTATCCTTCCAATGCAAAGATAAAAAAATTGTCTTCTTCTTTAATCCTTACAAGGTCCCTGGCCCTGATGGAATTCACCTTCTCATGTACCAAAAATATTGGAACATACTGGGTCATGCCACCATCAAATTTTGCACTGATACCTTTACCAATGACATTATCGACTCTAGGGTTAACACCGCCTACCTCTACCTCATTCCCAAATGCTCTAATGCCACCAACTTGAGGAACTTCAGGCCCATTGGATTTTGTACCATTCAATATAAAATTGTTATCAAGATCATTGCTAATAGACTGAGACTCTTCCTATCAAGACTCATCAGTCCCCCCCCCAATCTAGTTTTATTTCCAATAGAAGGACCTCTGACAATGTCATCATTGTCCAAGAGATCATCTCTCACTTCAGAAAGATGAAAAGGAAAAACTATAGCATGACCCTTAAGATAGATCTTGAAAAAGCCTTTGACGTGTTGGAATGGTCCTTTATTAGACAAACCCTTCATTTCTTCAATGTCCCTTCCAAACTAGCCAACCTTATCATGCCTTGCATCTCTACCTCCTTCATTCCTGTCCTTATTAATGGAGAGAAAAAAAACCTTTTTACCCATACAAGAGAGATTAGTAAAGGAAATCCTATCTTTCCCAATCTTTTCATAATATACATGGAACTCCTCTCTAGAAAAATTAATCATGGGGTAGATATCCTGGCCTGGACTTTCATCTCTATCAGTAGAAAAGGACCTAAAATCTCTCATCTTTTCTTTGCTAATGTTCTAACCTTGTGTGTTGTTGCTAATGAAAAAAACTATGAAACTGTTTGAGCCACTCTTAACAGCTTCACCTTTCACTCTGGTCAAAAAATTAACACTCTCAAATCTAAGGTAATCTTCTCTGGAAACTGTTCCCAAGAGGCTAAGGATAGTTTGTCATCCATCTTAGGCATTCATTCTAAAGACAAGTTTGAAAAATACCTTGATTTTCCCATTTTCGATCAAAAATCATGTAATAGAGATTACCAATTCATTTTCGAATACTTAACACAAAGTTGGCTGGATGGAAAACAACATTCCGCAATATGGCTGGCAGAACCACCCATACAAAGTCCTTCCTTGCTAGCATTCCCACTCATGTCATGCAATTTAGATTACTCCCCTCTAAAATTCATGAGTTGATTAACATAACCCAAAGAAATTTTGTCTGGGGCACCACCCCCAATAAAAAAAAATGCACCTAGTCAACTAGCAAATCCTGACCAATACAAAAGCTAATGGGGACCTGGGCCTCCAGAAAGCTTCCATTAGGAACAACACTATGCTATCCAGTCTAGCCAGGAGGCTTTACAAGCATCCCAATAGCCTCTAGGCAAAAATTCTTAAAAACAAATATAGTCCTCATTGGTATGTCCTCCAAAGCCAACAACTCTAGAACTTGAAAAAAATGTCCTTGTGGGCTGGGAAGTTTGCAAAACTGCTTCCTCTTAGAATATACACAAGGGAGACAATTAATTTTTAGAAGAACGGGTGGATCTCTCATATCTTTCATTCAAGCCCTCATTCCTCTTTATACCCAGGACATTGAACTTTCTGAGGTCTGGATAAATGATACTTAGAACCTTAAGGACCTCCAGTTGAAATCCCTGAGGATATCATCCAAATTTTCACCAACTCAGTCATCCCCAACCCCAGAGCCCACTCTAATGAACTCATCTGGAATATCACTAGGAATGGTCAGTTCTCCAGTAGAAGTGCTTATAATCATATAGCCAAAACCTCCGAGAGCAGTTACCCCACAAACTTCAACTGGATTCAGAAATCCCAAATCTCTCAAAAAATCAAATCCTTTCTTTGGCTCAACCAACATGATAGGCTTCCTAATAATCTCAACCTCTCCAAGAGATAAGTGAGACAAAATGCATACTGTGCTCTCTACAACCACCACCAAAAAGACAACACTCATATTTCTTTGAATGCCCCATCCTCAATGATTTTTTGGCACAAGTCATCCTTAAGATGACCCATTCCAATCACCCTCTATTACCAACCCTCTTTCCTCTAACTGGTACACTATCTGGAGATCCCTTCAACACTCCCAATTTGACAAACTTCTCCATTGGCTCGACATTATTTTCTTCAGTCTTTGGATAATCTGGAATACTAGAAATTCCAATACCTTCAACGACAAAAAAGACCACCTTAACTTTAAATATGCTTACTCCAAAGTTGTTGAGTATAAGCATCTTACAAATAAGGCTGACTCCTTCAAGTGAAATCAAACCATTAACATCAAGTGGAATCCTCCCATCAATATTTTTTTTAAGCTTAATATCGATGGCTCTTGCCTTTGGAACCACGGGAAGGGTGGAATTGGAGGATTAGTCAAATCCAGTAATGGAGGTTGGGTGTTAGGTTTTAACAAAAGCTTTCATAAGGCTACCAACAACATGATGAAACTAATTGCTCTCATTGAAGGTATGAAGATGGTAGAGCGAAATAATCTCCTCCCTATTGAAATTAACATTGACTTCCTGAAAGTTATATCCATGTTAACTAATGGAAACCTCCACTATGATGCTTTGATTTTGGATTGCAGGTCAAGACTAAAAAAGCTAGAGAATCCGAAAGTCAGAAACTACTATAGGGAACAGAATGGAGTGGCGGATGCTCTAGCTAAAGATGGAGCAAGGGCAGACAGATTTCAGGAGACCACTTATTTTGAAGTTTCACCAATGTGTGCAAAAGGTGCCATTTGGACAGACATCTCCGAAACTTTTTTTGAGAGAACAATTAGCTCTAGCACTAATGACTTTAATTGGCCAGGCCAAAGCTATTCCTTTATGAATCCTGACTAATCATCAGGATTTGTAAATTAAACAATGTTCTCTACTTTATTTTATTAATGCTTATCTTTTCTACCCAATAAAAACATGTCATATAAATTGAATCGAAAGGTGTACTAGTTATTAGTTCTATGTACGGATTACAACTTAGTACGCATAATCAATTAATAGTAAATTAATACTCCTTTCGTTTTAAAATATGAATTTTTGAGCTATTTTTTAATGTTCAGAATAAATGAATTGTTCATTATTCAAGAGACATGTTGAAAATTTCTTCCAATTTTATCTTTTCATTTAATGAGATTCTTAAGTACTTCACATTTTCTAGGAGAGTAATTTAAGAATAATTAAAAGGGCAATAGTGAAAAGTAACCTACAATTTATGTCCTAATTTTTTTTTCTTAAGGGATGTGTCATACCCAAACAAATTCAATTATTTTAAAATTGAGGGAGTATTACTTAGCAGAAAATGAAAAAGAATTTTACGAATTTCTTTTTTAACAACAAAGTTAGTTCTTAAAATTATTCGAAAAGGAGCAAGGCGGGTCTATGCCAACACGGGTGGCTCAAAGGTAAGTCTAGTAAAACGTTTGTTTTAGGCCTGCAAGATTTTGAGGCCTCAAAAATTTTATAGCAAATATTGTGATTTCAACTTCACTTGAAATAATAATGAAAATAGTGAACTACGTTTAATAAAAAGGGTAAATAACATAAATCTCACCCCTCTCTTGATTTTTTCAATAAATTTTTTCTCTCCCAGATTTTAATTCTGCATATACAGAACTGAACGTTGATATACATAAGTATCTTATGCATTAGAACTAACTTCCTTAAAGATATTTAAGGAATAAAATACATCTTCCTTTATTATAACCCCTGATATATTAATGTCTTATTTATTAAAGTATGATTAATGGATTTCTTAAATTAAGTAATAATTTTTTAATTTCAAAATTTGCAATAGAAAATCAATTAGCGCAATCATAACATCTCCCTTCCGATCATTGAAGCTTTATTTTTCGAATCTCTTCTTTTAAAAAAAATTTGAAGCTCTAATTTTTGTCATAAATTATCAATAAAATGAACATTGCAATTCTCTTTATTCAGTATTTCATCCCATGTAATCACAAAAATTGCATGTCAATATTAGTTAAATCTAAAATCAAACTTAATGATCGAAGATGCAAAAAGATGAAAGTTGTCCATAAATAAGTCAGATATATAGAACTATGCAATGTATCAGATTTAAAATAACAACAGTTATTCCATTCTAGTTATGTATCAGGAGTAGAGTATCTGTGGTTATCTCAAATCAGATACATAACATCGTTATGTATATGGATACTCATATACATAGCATAGTTATGTATCCGAAGTAAAAAAGATATCATGACAACAAGGAACCCCCAATCAATATACATAAGTATGACATATATCAGAATAGAAGTAATCCATTCATATACATCACATTATTATGTACAAGGGGAGAAATAAAAACAAATCTCAAACGACTTCTGCAACCTATACATAACTAATATATGTATTATAGTTGAAATAACAACTACTACTTTATAGTTATGTATAAGAATATAAAAAATGACAAAAATATGCAGATTCAGCAACAAAATTCCTTTACCTTATAAATATACATATTTGTGCTATGTATCGTATTGTAAATAGTTGAGCAATTTGAGATTTGGTTCAGGATATATATATGAATTCGAGTTTAATCGACAACGTGATTACTGCGGTGGTTGCTAAAAGCTGAACTAGCCCTATTCAGCTCAAATTTTCATAAAATAAATTGATCCAAATCTAACCGGACGAATTGGACCAGAATCTAAAAAACCTTCGCTGTCGATTTTTAGTGGACCGATTGGACTGCTATTCCTCTGATGTTTGAGAAATAGTGAGGGCGAGCTGCCTGAGACTAATAGTTTTCGTAGAATGGAGAATTCATTTGCTAAACTTTGATTGCTTTCTTGAGATATTTGATATTGATAACTGATGAATTTTTGAAGTTTTTAGTATGTATAGAATGAGAAAAAATTGAAAACATTGAGGTTCATTTATTTTGCACACTCTTTGAGGAACATTAAGCGTACGCAAAAATGGGATGTGAGATATGTATATGAAGTTTGGAAAGAAAAAGTGTCAAAAAGTGATTCTTCTAATTACTTTTGGTAGTTGGAATTTTATGTAATAATAGGAACTTAAGTCGTAGGTTTAAGTAATTTTTCTTAAAAAATTATCTTAAAAAAAAGGAAAAAGTTATCTAATTTATAGCAGAAACATCTATAACTTTAAATTAAACAACTCAAACTTCATATTAATAAATATAATTTTAACAGCAACATCCAATTTAACGTATTACAAACAAATGACTAATATCTTATCAACTAGAATTCATTCATACTTTTATTAATAATTATATTAATATATGAAGTTAAATGTTATGTGTCTTTTAAAAATACTGTATCAAAAAATAATTACTATGCAACAACAAAGAAAGACAATTCTAAATTATTATAATATTATTTTTGTATGTATTTATATATACTTAAGGTTTCTAATTAAAATTTATTTTAAACCACTAATTTGACACCCCGTGTGACAACTGTACAGAATAGATACAAAATAGAAATGTAGGGATGGGTTATGACAGCGCAGGGCGGTGAGAACTGCACTATTTCATTTTGGATTAGGTCATATCCTAAAATCGAAAAACAAAGTTATCTTTTATTTTGTGGTTTGAGGTAAGGACGTAAAAATTAGTTTATAAAAATATAATGTGCAATTAGTGATGTCAAATGAATGGATTGGATGAATATAGATAGGTTAAAATGAGCTTTTGGTTGAAAGTTAGAAAATTGTATATGAATATGCAAATTAGTTGAATTAGGTATCCAATTATTAATTATATTGGGTGATTTTAAATTGTTTGAACTCCAACTTAAATATTGAACACTAATGAAAAAAAGTTGAAAATTACAATAAAATAATAAGGGCTCATTCGGTAAAAGGAGTTCAAAATTAAATTAAGATGTACTTATTCATAATTAATTGAAATAAAATAAATGAAATAATTCATCCACAAATTAATTATTTTAAAATTATAATATCATTTTATCTATCTTGAGAATGAGACTGCTAATACCACAATAATTAATTAAGGACCAATATGAGTTGTGGTGCAGTGGATGAGGCTGCTTCACATTTAACCAGAGGTCGAGGGTTCGACCTTGGATATGGAGAAAACTCTGTTGGGAGCGCTGTCACCTTAATGAGTCCTGCAACGTACGATCCGAATTAGTCGGGCTCCAATACAAGTACTGAACACCAAATGAAAAATAAAAATAATAATTAATTAACGGACCAGAGATATGAGAGAGTAGTGAGAAGTAGAATGAGACCATATTATTTTCCTTTAATTTAAAAAGAAAGATGTATTTCTTTTCAGTCTGTACGAAGAAGAACAATTTTTTTCTCTTTTATAATATTTTTATTTTAATTTTAATTATAGACATGATATATTTATGATTGTAAAATTAAATAATATTTTAATATATTTAATATAATTATATTTTAAAAATTATAAAATTTAAACATCATCTTTATTTTTTAAAATTTCATATCAAATGGTCAATTTTTTTTAAGGAAAGAGGATAAGAAAGCAAGTACAATTGGGAAGCTCACGTGGTCCCTGTTTGCGGGTATTGGGTGGGTCTACTTGGAGTAGTATGTGCTGTCTGCCATGTCCATACATGATGGTAGTATCTTGAGAAAAGACATTTTTTCTCGGCTGGACTTGTCCTTCAAATTTATTTTAATATTTAAATTTAATTTTCGTTTATTACTTTTCTTAATATTTTTAAAGTGAATTATTTTCATTCTTCAAAATTAAATATCACTCTCACAACGAAAAATGTGTTACACTTACTTACACATCAATGTCATGTCATTACCACGTAAAAAATTACTATTAAAAAAAAAATAATCCCTCCCACATTATTTTTATATATTTTTTTGAAAAAAAAAATAACAAATATATACTATTTTATTTATATAAATATATATATAAATATATTTATTTATTTCTATATATATATATATATATATATATATTTATATATACATATTTATATATATTACATAAAAAGTGCACCCCCACCCCCATTTTCTTTCTTCTCCACACCCCCACCCCATTCTGCCCACCCTGCCCCTCTTTACGCCCCCTCCCCCCGTCGCCTCCCACCAGTTCTCCCCTCCATCAAACTCACCCCACCTCCATTGTTTTCCAATTTTTCTCCACTAACAACCTCCCACCCCATCTTCAATTTCAATTTTCCTCCACCTCCGTTCCTGCCCGCTCTCTCTATTTCTTTCTCTTCTTTCAGCCAACCCCCATCCCCACCTTCAATTTTTTTTTCTTCATTTTTCTTAATTAACACCATTAGAGAACAATCACAAAAATATCAAATTAAAATTTTTCTTCCATTAAACACCATCTCAACCTTCAATCAAACTTTCTCAAGTTTTCAACCACCAAATTCACCCTTGAAGATGTAAACATAAATAAATAATAGAGAAAGAATAATGAACTTAAAAAGTAAAAGTTACGATTTTTTTTTTCAATTTTGTTATTCTTCGAACTGAATTAATGAAGCAATTTAATGTCTTCAATTTCTTCGTTGGAGAATGTATTAATGGAGAAAAAAGAAAAAAAATGGAGGAAAGTGTTGTTGGAGGATATGTTTGAGGTTGTTAATGGAAGAATTAATTGTTGTAGAAAATGAGTGTTGTTGTTTGTTGATGTATTGAAAAATAAAATGGTGTGGGTGTGTGGTGTAGGTGTGTGGGGTGGGGCTGAGAGGTGAAGGGGGTAGGGGGTATTGAAGAAGAAAAGAGTATTTTCTTTTAAATAAATAAATAAATATATATATATATATATATATATATATATATATATATATATATGTATGTATGTATATATAATATTAAAAGTGTGAAAACCCTTAGAAAAGTGATTTGAACTTTTTGTCCTTCATTAAAAGTCCCCACAATTGATAAAATGGTCATTTTACTATTTTTATAGAATTATTATTTAATTATATTTATTATATTCTAAATAAGGAGTCCTAAAATATATGATAAGTTTTAAAAATTAAGGAGTATTAAAATATATGATACAACACCATATATGGTAAACACAATATATGGTATGAATTATTAGAAAATCAAAAATTATTGAATACTAAAATATATGAAAAAAAGGGACAAAAATCTTGAAAAAAAAGGTACACGTTTTTTAAGATCAAAGTATACCTTAATGACTAAGTAGATTGTTCCTTTTTCCCCATGTAATTATCCTTAAATTTTTGGGTAAATGTTTTTTAATAATTAATAATATTATTAACTTCTTAAGATTTGATTATTTATTCTAGGTAAAAAATTATAATATTTAATACTTCTAAATTAATTAGAATTTTACTTTATATATAAAAAAAAAATTGTACAATCCTATTTAAGCATTATTTTGAATTAAAATTTACAAGAAACTTATTCTACTTCACTTTTTCCTCTTATTTTGATTTTGATTTTGATTTTGATTTCAATTGTCTTGTTGCATTTATATTTATAATCTTTTGTTCTTGTATGCAACATAGTCAAATTAATTTTAATGTGGGAGCTAAATTTCTTTTCGTTTAACTTTTACTTGAATTGATTTTTTTCTATCTGAGTTATTAGCATGAATAAGTTGTTTTTTCTTTGTAAAATTGTTACCTTGTTCAATTAATATATGAATAAATCTATATAAGTCATTATTAATTAATTCTTTGATATTTTTGTAGAGGAGAAGAAGGATTCATGAGGAGCATGATATTGAGACTTCTTCGATTTGACTTAAAGAATCTCAATTCCAACAGGAATGTATTAAAAATATAATATATGTATATGAAAGAAAGATATGCAATCACGGACATGCGAAAGCTAGCTAATAAGATGCAGTTTCGAATATCTGAAGAAAGCTCCTAGGTCAAGCTAGAAGTATCAAGTGACGTGTATTAGTTGGTCAGAGCCTTGTTACCAAAATAACAAAGAAATTCAAGAAGAAGAGTTATGAAAGTTACAGTGGTGTCACCTCAGTCCTCAGGCTTGACTTCAGGTTTGATCTTCTTCCTATACAAGTACACTATCCTTCTTTTAATTACTTATTGGTGTTTTATTTTTGTCACGCAACTATTATACTCGAGATTCTATGAGGTATTGCATGTGGAGTTAGAAAGTTGAGTTGTTATGTTTCAGGTTATATTTTTAGGTAATTTGTGCATCTGCTTTATGAACAATTCAAACTTATAAGTTGTTCTTCTGCCTCTCTCTTCCTTTTTACTTATCGTTTAGGATTTTTCGAAAGTCAATGCTTTCTAGCTAAATTATTGTGAAAATGATGGCTTTAGATTGGAGTAGTAACTATAAAATCATTATTGTTGTAAAATTTTTATATGTATTTATGTTTTTTGGTGATTTTGTTTATCACAAGTATAAAAGTGCATTAACAATTATTTTTGAAAAGAGTTTGCAAGGACATAGAAAGGAATTTAAGCTTTTTAAGAGATATTTGGCCATGAAAAATATTTACTTTTTTTGGAGTTGAATTTCAAAATAAAATTTTAGAATGTTGATGTTTTTTAGCAACTAATAAATATGATAGGGATCCATGTCAACTCTCATTATCAAGGGAGGAAAAATCTAAATTGATTGATCAAATAAATTATTGGTGGACTAACTAAGTTGATTATTGAGTGACATGAACAAGACTTGATTTAGCATTGTCGCAAATCAACTTTCGTCGTCATTGAAAATTTCACTATTATTGTTCCATTTTCTATCGTACTTTTCTATTTATTTCTTTATCTTATTTATTTTCATTAGTTGATGAAATTTAGCGCTAATTAAAAAATCTTTACGTTTATCTGTTTATCTCTATAATAGTCTAAATGTGCAAAGGTAAATTAATAATTTTGAAGTTCAAGATGTGAAACATTTCAGCCATAAATCTATTCATGGTAAAAATTTTATGTGAAATTTAATGAAAAGAACAAGTGGATCGAAAACTCAACGTCTAAAAAGAATCTTTTTATGCATAGAGAAATCTTTGAATAAAATTATAATATCTTAACTAAATTTTTAAATATAATTATAACTAAACTAGCTAATAGTCCATTAAAAATATTAAACTAAAGTTAACTAATATTAATTAAACGCTCAGAAGAGTAGAAGGAATATTTTGAATATAATTATAGCTATTATTTACACATTGCATGAGCCGATATTTAAAAAAATAGAATAAAATAAATTAAATAATTTTTCTTATATTTAAGAATAGTCATTTGATTATTTTTCTAATAGTTATACACAACTATTTTGAAAAATATTTAGCACTTTAATTTTTTAATAATTTTTTGTTTATAATTCCTCCATATCCTAATTAACTACAAAAATCAACTATCAACTTTGTTAGAAATATTAAATTTCTATAACTTTCAGTTTACACTAGGAAAGTTTCAATTGATTGTATTATCCTTTTAGGTTCGTATGACGTTTTATTTTTTTTACTAAAATTTTATCTTATTAATATATATAATTATATGTAAAAATACAACTTTCTTACAAAATATTAACAAAATGACATTCACATTTTTTTTTTGTAATATTTAACTTAGTAACTTAAGACCGGTGAATAAAGCATTAACTATAGAAAATCGACAGAGGAAAAAAAAATAAAGAGTCAAAACACTCAAGTTTTTGTAGATACAAAATTTTAAAGTTATATGTTCTATTGATTTTCTTACCATTTTTAAAAATAGAAAGAGATATAAAGAATTATGATTGACAAGAGTAAACATCAATATCTTTATTTAAAACTTTGAAAGTTCAGAAATATTTTTTATTTTTTTTATATATGTAATTTTCTTTTTTAGCATTGAATACACGTGCAACGCACGTATACTAAACTAGTATGTAAAATAAGTGGGAAAAGAAGAAGAAAAATCTGAGACCTACCTTTTTTTTTTAAATGCCACGTCAGCATTAGGGGGGGGGGATAATTCACTTTGAAGATGTTAAGGGGGGTAAATAAACGAAAGTTAAGTTTAAGTGTTAAAGTTAGTTTGAAGGACAAGTTCGGGGGGGGGGGGATGTCTTTTCTCTAGTATCTTTCAATGTTGCTCCTTTATTTTGTTATTACTTTGTTTCAATTAGAGAAAAAACATTTTTTCCCCCATGAACTTGTTCTCCAAACTCACTTTAGCACTTAAACTTAACTTCCGTTTATTTACCCCCCTTAACAACTTTCAAGTGAATTAAATTCACCCTCAAAATCAAAATCTCACTCTCACATGGAGAGTGCACTATACACGCGTCACGTCATTACCAAATCACTGCCACATCAGTGCCATGTCATTGCCACGTAATAAATTATAATTTTTTTTAAAAAAAATAATCCCACACACTTATTTTTTATATATTCTTTTAAATATATATATAATATCCTCTTATATATATTTTTAAATTTTAAAAGAGTATATTTTTTATATAGATATTTTTTTTATAAAAATATATATTTTATATAAATAAAATAGACCCCACTCCCTTCTTTCTTCTTCTTCACAACCCCCACCCCCCACCCCACCCCAATTACTTCTTCTTCTTCTTCTTCTTCTTCTTCTTCTTCTTCAGTACAACAAACCCCCCTCCCCCCTTCCCGCGTCCCCCCTTCCTCCTTCTTCTTCACATAATATTTTTTTTATAGAAATATATATTTTATATAAATAAAATAGACCCCACCCCCTTCTTTTTTCTTCTTCACATCCCCCACCCCCACCCCACGCCACGCCACCCCAATTACTCTTCTTCTTTTTCAGTACAACCCCTCCTCCCCCCTCCTCCTTCTTCTTCTTCTTCTTCACATAAAGCACCCTTTTTTCTCTTTCTTTCACCATTGTTACAAGTTTTTCAATGAATTTTTTTCTTCATCAAATGTAAAATTAACTTGAGCAAATTCAATAATGAACTAAATAAAAGTACATGATCACAAAAATATATCAATACACAAAATCTCCAATTCAAATTCTTTCACATTAACCAAAACCCAAAATCCCAAAACTCTCAAATTTTTAATTCTTTACTCAAAAATGTCTACAGAAATGACATAAACAGTTCGAAATTCAGAAATGGTATAGATGGTATTCGCATGACATGAAATTCTTGGCCAAGAATCAAACTTGTTCATTAATCTTGAACCCTTTTTGATTGTCGAAAAATAAAATTTTGGATCAATTAGGACTTGATAGGAAGGGAATTACGAAAAATGGGGTGGGGGTATGTAGAAGATGAAGAAATGAAGTGTTGGGGGTGGGGGGTGGGGGGTGGGGGTGGGAAAGGGGAGTGACGATCTTCTTCTGATGAAGAAAATCAAGTTATGCCCTTGACTTATATATATATAAATATATATATATAAATAATAATAACAATAAAGTGGGCCCTTTTAAATAAAAAAAATTCACTCGCTTTTTTTTTTGCCACGTCATCCGTAAGGGGTGAATATAATTCACTTGAAAGTTGTTAAGGGGTGTAAATAAACGGAAGTTAAGTTTAAGTGCTAAAGTGAGTTTGGAGGACAAGTTCAGGGAGAAAAAAATGTCTTTTTTCTTTCAATTATTGTATTAACATTGAGGCACGATATATAAATATATTTTTTAATTTAATTATATGTTATATATCTTTTAATTTTAAATATATACAAATAAACACTTAAACTTATAGAAATCAACATCATACATAACAATTCACTTGAAATACACTCGATCAGATTTGTTTCATGACCTGTAGGATGTGTGTTGCTACTTATTTAACTTTACACAAATTTAACTATTTATTTGTTCGCGCTCAAATTTGAGGGGTTGTGGATGCTAAATTAAGACCAAGTTAGAGGATATATTTGAAGGAAAGTCTCAGAACAACTGATAAAATTGTTGTTATGTGATCAGGGGGTTACAGATTCAAGCTTTGAAAATAGTATGGCAGAGATATTAGATAAGACTCCGTACAATACCCATTTATTGTAGGACCCTTCTCTGAATTCTGAGCATAGTAAAAATTTTAGTGCTCCATACTGTCGTCTTTTAAAAGACACAGTTATATATTATGCGAATTATTTTTTACTATTGTTCTCTTCAAATTCTTTGTTATTATTCATTTTATATACTTAATTTTCTTTTTGATTTATTCTAGTTGAGTGTCTATCAGATAGAGCTTCTTTATCTTCATAAATAAGAGTAAAATTATATACATATCGTCCTCCCAAAAATTCACTTATAATATTATATTGAATATATATTGTTATTACTACATAGAAAAAAGATATCAAAACACCATTAAAATTGTCCCGAATTTATAAAAAGACACGTAAAGTTTGTGAGGGTTCTATTATCCTCCTAAATGATATTAATACACCTTTTTAAATCCATCGAAATTTTGAGCAAGAATATGTCCTTCACGCCCCAATCACATATAACTAGTGTCAAAAGTAAAAAAAAAATTAAAAAAAAAAAAGAAGAGGAAAAAGAACTAATTTTATAATTTTTTTTTTTTAAAAAATAATTCTCCCATCCCTCACTCCTTCCTCTTCCTTTCTCCATCATCTTCAAACCTTCTTTCACCAACTATAAAATCCATCATGGCTAATTACTATTTTGCCATTTTTCACTTTCAAATCGTTGAAAATAACTCATGTGTTTGTTATGTGCTTCATCATCGACGTGGTATTAGAATTCGGTGACTCAATACTTAATTCATGAATGCATTTTTTAGTGGAAATCCATTTATCCACTTGGCTATAAGGTGAAAATTATTGTCTAGGATCAAAATATATGAATTAATTTCTCTACAATCTGTAAAAAAAATTTGATTTCATTTGATACTAAGGGACTTATTTATTTGATTTCTAATAAATTCATCATGGAGCAAATCGGATTCACCCAAAAAATGCTATCGATTACGATCACTTTTTCATTATTTTTCATCTTTATTTTTTTCTTTTCATAAAATGCAACTAATGTCCATTAATGTTTATTAGAACCACTCCGTATTAATATATATAAAAAATAAGCTAAGAGGAAAAAATACCATTAGTGATCGAAAAATTAAACTCCCTATAACGAAGAAGAAGGGAAAAACAAAAGAAAAGCAATTGCAAAAAAAAGTGAAATAAGAAAAAATAATTAGAAAAATCCTTTTAATATAAAAAATTATCAAATTAATTATTTTGATGTTTTTTTTTTTTTTTTTGTTTCCTCACTCTCCTTAGGAGAGTCTTATAAACGCACTATGCTAAATGGCCTTAAAAGGTTGTAATAGTACCATTTCAAAATTTTCAATGAGGTAATAGGATATTCGTAAATTTTAAGTGTTTTTTTTTTATAAATTTGAGATAATTTTAACGATAAATTTATATTTTGCCTCTTACTATATACTCCCTCTATTTTAAAAAGAATGATCTACTTTTTTTTAGTCCGTTTAAAAAAGAATGATCCCTTTCCCTTTTTGGTAATACTTTAATTTCAACTTTCCACGTGACATGTTTAGGACCACAAGATTAAAGAGCATTTTGGTACATTTGACACAACTTTAATTTAAGGCCACAAGATTTCAAAGTCTTCTTTATTTTCTTAAACTTTGTGTCAAATCAAAGTAGGTAGGACTGTTCAAAACCGAACCGTAACCGTTAATCCAACCGCAAAATTAGTTTATTGGCTAATTGGTAATGAGTTATCAAATTAATGGTTGGAGAACGGATAAATTTTTTATAATTAATGATTTATTGGTGCGGGAACGGATTACTCAATTTTCTTATCGGGTAAACCGTTAACCCATTAAGAAGTATTATAATTATATTTTTACTCCTAGATATATAAGTATCTTTCGTCAATCCAACATATAAAACTCCATTTATTATTTTATTCACTTCTTAGTTTAGAAAATAACATGCCACTTCTTGTGACATTTAACCATAAATTGTAGTTAGACTTCCTAAAATGTAAAGAAAATCTGAAATTAATTCTTAAACCAAAACATAAATTATTCTTGACAATACAAAGGACCACAATAAAAATGAAACAACCCAAATATGTCCTTCACAAAGTTTGATACAAAACATAAAAATTCAAATAATATTAAAGTTTTAATTTTTTTTCTATCAATCCAGTAATTAAAAATGTTTCTACATACATTTTAGGTCTAGAAGAAAATTCTTATTTGATTTGATGTTTCAACCTATTAAATAACTATACGAACAAAACTCAAAAAGCCTAAAAGATTGATAAATAGATCAATCATAGTATACAAACAACTTAATCGGTGAAGAAACGGAGGAACTATCAATAATCGCTCGATATTTCATTCTCTTTTAAATTTATCCGTTACACTATCCGATAATCGTCTGTTAATTGCTAATCCGATATCGAACCAACCGTTATCTTATTGGATGTCTAGCGGATTAGTATATTTAAAAACCGATAACCAATAAGCCGAACCGCTAAGCATAATTATCCAACCGATCCAACCGATAAACAACCCTAAAAGTAGGTCATTCTTTTTGAAATGGTGGGAGTATGTATTTTGAATTTAAAATAATTTTAGCTAAAGTCTCGACTTTTACCCCTCATGCCCAAGCAATGAATAATATCAAATGGACATGTTTTTCCCCCAAAGCATGAAAACTTGAAGATGTCAACTTGGGAGAATATATCATATATGTTTACCTCCTCCAATTATTATATTTTCTCGAGATAATGCATCAAAATCCCCCTAAACTTGTCACTTCAATTCACTTTAGCACTTAAACTTAACACGTGTTTATTTACCCCCCTTAATATCTTTAAAGTGAATTAATTTCACCCCTAATGCTGACGTGATATTTTAAAAAAAAAACACGTGATTTTTTTTTTTAAAAAAAACCTACACACACACACATATTAAAAAGAAATTCCTCCTTTTCTTCTAACTCCCACTCCCATTACACCCCACCCTAATTTTCTTCCCAACCCGTCACCCCCCACCTCCACAACCAAATCCACCACCAGCAGCCCCCCTCTCCCAACCTTAACCCCAATTACTCATTCAATTACCAAATCTGTTATCCTCACTTCCAATTTCTTCTTCTTTAACAACTTAGATCAATAAAAAAAAAGAATGAAATTGATTTTGAAAATTTAAAAATTGACATGATTTGAATGTTTGATTGTTGATTTTAGAAAATTTGTTGTTGATTTTGATAGAATTTATAAGGTGGATTAGATTTTTAGTCACTGATTTATGATGTTAAAGTCAACAATTGAAAAATCTCCAATTCTTCAATCTTCTTTTCCTTTTAAAAAATAAAATTACGTGTTTGATTTAAATTTTGATGGGTGGAGAAATTGATGGTGATGGGTATATATATATTATGTGGTGGTGGTGAGGTGATGTGGTTGGTGGACGGCAGGGGAGGGGTGGCGACAGTTTTTATATAAAGGGTGGGGGTATTTGCAGGGGTTGGGGTGGGGTGGGGTGGGGTGGGGGGTAAGAGGATGGGTGGTTGTGTAGAAGATGAAAAATGAAGGGTGGAGGTAATTTTCTTAATTTAATTTATATATATATATATATATATATTATGTGGTGGTGGTGAGGTGATGTCGTGGTGTGGTTGGTGGACGACGGGGGAGGGGTGGCGGCAGTTTTTATATACGGAGGTGGGGGTGTTTGCAGGGGTTGGGGGGGGGGGGAAAGAGGATGGGTGGCTGTGAAGAAGATGAAAAATGAGGGGTGGGGGTAATTTTCTTAATTTAATTTTATAAATATTTAAATATATATATATATATATATATATATATATATATATATACATATATATATTATGTGGTGGTGGTGAGGTGATGTGGTGGTGTGGCTGGTGGACAGCGGGGGAGGGGTGTTGGCAGATTTTATATACGGGGGTGGGGGTGTTTGCAGGGGTTGGGGGTGAGGGGGAGAGGATGGGTGGTTGTGAAGAAGATGAAAAATAGGGGGTGAGGGTAATTTTCTGAATTTAATTTTATATATATTTAAAAATATGTGTATATATATATATATAATATTTTAAAAATACTTTATTTACGTGGCTCCAACGTGGCGTTAATGTGTCAGCGAGTGCGATGCACTCTCCCTCATGAGAGTGGTATTATATATTAAGGGGTGAAATTAATTCACTTTAAAGATATTAAGGGAGGTAAATAAATAGAAGATTAGTTTAAGTGCTAAAGTAAGTTGTCGGGACAAGTTTAGGGGAGATTTTGAGGTATTATCTCTATTTTCTCCATAGATATTTCAACTTTGCCAGAGGCTTTTGTGCATTTGGTCATGAAAAATGTTTCTATATTTATTTTTATTGTTGAATTTTAAAAAATGTGCTTGATTTGAAATTAAAAAAAAAAATCAAAATTTAATTTGAAGTGGAATTTTAAAATTTTAAAAATAAGTAAAATTTATTTTTTTCATGTCAATTTACTCACAAAAAGTTAAAATAACTCTAATTTATATTCATAGTTAAACCCTATTTAGTTCTAACTTTAACTTCAATTTGATTTTCATGACCAAATGCTTATCTTCTGCTTGTCTATGTCCCAGATGTGTTTATTATCTCTTTATGAATTCATATGGTATGAAAAATGTACTTCACTCTTCAATAGAGCGTGAAATAAATAAAAAAATTTATTTTATTTTATTTACTTTTCAATTCCGCTTTCCTCCTTACCTTATTCAATCTAAGTAGGCTTTTGGTCATGAATTTTTTTTCATTTTTTTCAAAAAATTATTTCATTTTAGTGAAAACAGTAGTGTTTGATCATAAAAATTATTTCACCTTATTAAAAATTGTTTTTGAAAAACTGAAAACAAGTTTTACTTGTTTTCACTTTTCTCACTCTTATTTCTCTCACAAAATTTCAAAAATAACTTCAATTTATATTTATGGCCAAACACAACCCAACTCTAATTTCAACTCCAACTTCAAAAAAATTATTTTCATGGTCAAACGGGGAATAATTATCTCCTCAATCATTCTCTTTCATTTTCTTTTTTTTTGCTACTCTTTTCCCTCATCATCTTTATTCGAAAAAAGACATCTTTTTCCTCCTGAACTTGTCCTCCAAACTCACTTTAGCACTTAAACTTAACTTCCGTTTATTTATCTCCCTTAACAACTTTCAAGTGAATTAAATTCACCTCTAAAGCTGACGTGACAAAAAAAAAGGAGTGAGTGATTTTTTTTTTTTAAAAAAGGGTCCACTTTATTTTTTTTTTTATATATATATATATATAAATCAAGAAAGGGCATGAACTTCATCTTCTTCGACCGGAATACCTCGAACGACAAAACCTCAACCACGAACAAAATCAACTCGATACTAAGAAGTAGCAAATGGACAGATTAGATTCTTGCATAACCTGACCTTGTTTCACCTGCTACCGTCGAATATCACCGAAATCAGACCATAAACAGTCAGTTCTAGTCGATGTGGGGATGCTTTTGTAAATTCAGTCAAACTTGGCCGGAGAACGAACCGAAATGAGGTCGCTGCTAACGGATTTCGATCGATTATGCCTATCTCCGACTGGTGTAGTCAATTTTCGATCTGCGTGATGAAATCCAGCGAGGATTTGCTTATCGAAAAACTCAACGCAACCCGTCTCTCTCTCGTTTCTCACTGTTTCTTCTCTCTCTCCCCCTCCGATTCTCCTCTCTTGTCTCACTGTTTCCTCTCTCTCTCCCCCTCTAATTCTCCTCTCTCTCGTCTCACTGTTTCTTCTCTCTCTCCCTCCGATTTTTTTCTCGTTTAATCTCTTTTCTTCGATTTTGTTTGTGCAGCGTGTGTGCGATGTGCATTGCCAGGGAGAAAAAGGAAAAAAAGAAAAAAATGAAGGGGGTGGGGTCTGTGAAGAAGAAGAACGTAGGGGGTGGGGTGAGGGGCTATGAAGAAGAAGAACGAAGGGGGTGGGATCTATTTTATTTATATAAAATATATATTTTTATAAAAAAATACATTTATAAAAAAATAATACTCTTTTAAATATATATTTAAAAAATATATATATTTTATATATATTTAAAAAATATATATATTTTATATATATATAAAAATAGTATATATATATATTTTTTCTTTTTTAAAAATATATATAAAAAGTTAGTGTGTAGGATTTTTTTTTAAAAGAATTATAATTTCTTACGTGGCAATGACATGATACTGATGTGGCACTGATTTGGCAATGACGTGGCACGTGTGTAGTGCACTCTCCGTGTGAGAGTGGGATTTTAATTTTGATGGTGAATTTAATTCATTTGAAAGTTGTTAAGGGGGGTAAATAAACGAAAGTTAAGTTTTAGTGTTAAAGTAAGTTTGGTGGATAAGTTCGGGGGGGAAATGTCTTTTCTCTCTTTGTTCTCTATATTTTCTCCGCATCTTATGTCTCTTATCTAAACAAAAGATAAAACATTTAAAAGCTACTTAATTTCAGCTGACATATATGTCTTCTAATTTTGGTCGTTCAAGTAATTTAGCACTTAAATTTGTATATAGTTGAACATTAGATATATGCGTTCTACATGATAATTTGCATGAGATACTTGATCTGATTTGTGTTATGTTATGTAGGATGCGTATGTTTACTGATTCATCTCTATACAAGTTTAAATGACTATTTATGAACACCAAAAATTGAAAAACATGTATAAATGCAGTTGAGGGCAAGTTAAATAACATGTTTATATTTTATGCCTATTTTAACATAATTTTAAAAAACATAAATTTTATTTTCTTTAAAAAAAATTAAAACTTATATATATATATATATGAATTCACAATCAAAATTTTAAAAAGTTCTGAATTTTAAGATTTCAATTGTGTCATGTATAGTTATTAGAGATTATCCTCTTCTAGTAAGGAAATATATAGGGTTTCGAAACCCACATGGTATGTTGGGTTATGTTCAATTTTCAATTTGTTCCCGAATAAGAATATATTCTTGAAAATGAGCTTTTTCATTTTTGTTTTCTATCAAACAACTTGGGAATTTATTTAGGTACATTATTTGAGCTAATTCGAAAAAATAAAACGTGCTATGTAAGCACTGTTTACAGAAATAGCATCTAAAAGCAAATATGAAACAAGAAGTTCTTGAAATCAGTTGTGAGGTTAACAAATTATAAGGAATTTAAGTAATATATGTATTATATGTTGTTTAAGTAAAATTTTTAAATTTTCTTGTCTTTTGATATGTTGTAAAAGACATAAGAATATTTGCTAATTCTCAAAGGAAAATGACTTATTTGAGCCGAGAATCTATTGAAATCAACTTATTTATAGAGATAAAATTTGTATACGATCTATTTTTTATAAACTTCACCTATGAAATTATGATAGATATGTTATTGTTGTTTGAAAAAACATGACATAAATGCATGACATATTTTGTTTGTCAGATAAGTGAAACCCATGCTATCCTACATTCAATTTCCTCAATTTAGGATCATAAGATAATTTTTAAACACTTCAAGGATTTAATTATTATATTTTGTCATTTCATTTCTTTAAAAGAAATACTAACCGCGTTAGATATTACATAACACGAAAGGGATCGTTAAAGAATGTAGTGTAGCGGATGGAGTTGTTTCTTTCTTAATCAGAAGTCTCGGTTTTGAATCTTGAATATGAAAAAATGTGTGGTAGGGAGCTTTCCCCCAAATGAGCCTTATGTGGCGCAAATCCGAATTAGTCGAATTTCAATGCAAATACCAAACTCTGGACGGAAAAAAAAACCCTTAACGCTAAAGGGCGTAATAAGCCTATTCCATTACTTAAAAGGTGAAAATCTGCAAGTCAAAAAAATTAGAGGGAGGTAATATGTCATTTTCAAAAAATATTATTTCTCCTTCAAAACATTTTTCAGAAAAAAGAAAGTACAAACGTGTTACATGCAATGCTCACTTTTGAATAACTTTTTAAGACGAATCATACATTTTCTCATTTTATTTTATGTGATACTGTTTGACTTCATATGATATCTGAAGAAAAAAAAACTTTTAAATTTTGGTCTATAATTTCTTGATATTTTTGTAAATTATTGTGTGAAGAGTAAACAAAGATTTTTTTTAAAAAAATTAAATTATTCTAATTAAAATAAAATAATATTTTTTTCGGATGGATCAAAAAGGAAAAAAGGTAACACAGAATAAATAGAACGAAAAGAGTAATATAAAGTTTAGTTGTTTGAGAATTATATATGTCACACCCCTTTTTCAACTCCAAAAAAAGATATGTATTTTAAGGTTTGAAAGGTTTTTTTTATTAAAGTGACAAAATGAAGATTGGTTCCGAAAAAAGATTGTTTTTACATTCAAAATCAGAGTCGCCACTTGGCATAATCTGGTGTGCCAAGTCACCATTGGAAAATCCTTTTCGAAACCATTTGACTCTTTAAACCGGTTTACGAATAGAGATTCCGGCTAAGGAATTCTGTTGACCGAGGGGAAGGTGTTAGGCACCCCTCGATCCCGTGGTTCGACCACGGTTGCTTGGTGGAGCGTATCGGCTAATTTGACATTACAAATGTACAAACCGCATAAACACACAAAACAAGCAAACAAATAAATCACACAAAATTCAAAACAAACAAAAATAATGTTCAGTCCAAATTATACAATCCAAAATAAAAGAGGTGCTGAAATATAAAACCTATTCTATTCTAAACTAATCCTAAACTAAACTCCACCCGACGTTCCGGCCCTTGATCACGAGCCTCCTTTGTGTACATGCTACTTCAGGGCATTCCTCGGATAAATCAATACAAATCCTTCGGGGCATTCCCCGGCCAAATGAGTACAATTTAAACTTTTCGTGCAATAAAGTAGAAAGTACCATTCACGCACATATTCAAACACTCCAATAAATCATTATTCCTAAATTTGCCTAACCGGCCTACGTTTGCCTACCAAGTTCGACATATCACAATTCTATCATGTTTAACATTATCAATACATCAAAATTAATCAATATTTATTTTCCTCCATTTTTAATCCCCACCTTAATTCATTTTTAACCACGTGATTAACCCATTTCAATACACAATCCACCAATTGAGAATAAAGAAAATTCACCAATCATGCTTAGCACATCACACACCCAAATGTCACCAACAATTCACATCAACAAACAAACCACGGTATCGAATCACACGCAATCACAATCACATAAGAATTAAATAAAAGAGAAGAAAGAATTGGACCTTAAATTTGAAGCTTTCAAACTCAATGTTATTCGAATAAAGAGAGTCTGCACCCGGAAACCTCGAGCCGAACCTTAACACCAACAAACCAACTCGACAAATAATAACCCGTTCACCGTCACTTTTCACGCCGTCACTGTTCACCGGTACTGTTCACCGGTCATTGTTCACCGGTCACTGTTCACAGGTTACTGTTCACCGGTTACAGTTTTTTTTTTCCGTTGTTGTTCTTGTTCTTGTGAGGAAGATTATTTGGTGATTCTTGTTATTGTGGAGAAGATGATGATCAAAGAATGAGCCCCACCTTTTTCCTCTTAGAATTTTTCTTTTATAATGGACATGGATTTGTTATGATGTGGGAATTTTGGTGAGTCCGGGGATCACATGGGTAGTTAGGGTAGATGAAAGTTTTTGATTGGGTAGGTTGTTAGGATAAGATAAATTAGTTAGAGGTATTTTTTTGTTTATTTTTTGTATTTTTGTGGGATATAATTACATGGGGTTGGACACATGGTAAAGTGAACTAAAAATAAATAAAATTAAACTTCTGAAGGGACAAAATTAGGTGTCTACAATATATCCTTTTATTTCACACTATTCATGAATCGATCTTCTTATTTTTTTTTTCCATCTGATATAAATGGGCATGATTCAATTTGAATTTGTATTGAAAAATTTAATACTATGGATAAAATTTTCCTTAATAAAAGCTATTCATAAGAAAATTTCAATTCGACACTTTTGCTTATAGATTAAGAAGTACTAATCATTTCACTATATTTTTTATTGATAAGTACACATTCATCGCGCCACTCCATGAAGGTATTTTAAAGATATATCGATTTTATATATTAAAATTGTAGAATTAACTACTGATATTTACCTGAGGGTAAGTTAATTATATCATTATGAGGCTTTATAACAAGAGTAAATGCATAAAGACCTCCCTGATCTTATTCAATTTTTTTAAAAAGACACTTAAATTTTACTTTTGATCTATTACCTCACGATTCTTCTTAAATCCATTGTAAATACACCATTTTGACCCCCTGCATGTATACACACACAACAAGCGCGTCAAAGGGCTCAAAATTGACTTTTTTGACCAATTAAAAATTATCACGTGTAAATAATTTGATATATAATTTATATTCTTTTAAAAAAATATTTATTTTCTTTTTAAAATTACCCTGTACCCCGTCTCTCCTCCCCCCTCTCCCCCCAACATTTCTTCTTCAACACCATTAAAGCTCCTCCATTAAAGCATCATTGAAGCTTTTTTATTAAATAATCATTAAACTATCTTTTACAGTTAAATCATATCATTTAACTATCTTTAAAACTCAATTCAATCATAAAACTATTTTTTGAAGTGGTTTGAACAAAAAAAAAATTTAAACGGAGAGATGGTGATGAAGTGGGGGGTTTGGCGGGGGGGGGGGGGGGGGGGGTTGGGAGAGATGCTGACGAGGTGGGGATGCTGAATGTGGGGTGGGGTGGGGGAGATATGGGATGGGATGAGGGTGGAGGGGAGCTGCTGGACGGAGGGGAGAGGGGAGGTGATAAATAAAATAAATAGGAAAATTTTATTAAAAAATATAAATAAAATATAAAATTAAATATATTTAACACGTGACAGTATCTAATTAGTGTATTAATTCACTCTCTTTTCTTTGACTGAAATTCAGCAAAAAATGATGTATTTGCAATGATTTAAATAAAATTCGTGAGGTAATAGATCGAAAATAAAATTTAAGTGTTTTTTTGAAAAAATCGAACAAGATCAGGAGGGCCTTTATGCATTTACTCTTATAACAATTTTGCTTGAACCCAAAATATAGTGGCAGAGTCGATCTTTGTCAAATGGAAATCAACTGACATCCTTTCATTGAAAAATTATATAGTGTAGATATATCAAAATTTTCATGCAATCATATATATTATGAGTATGCTTGGTAGGAGAATTTTTTTATTTTTTCTCATGTTTGATTGATTAAAATATTTTATTAAAAAATAAGTTGCCTAAAAAGGAGACCTATGACTTCCTCTAAGAAATAGAAAACTCATTTCCACAAGTGATATATCAAGTTTATTGCTTTTCCCTACCCATCCAATACCCAACCCCTTATCACATTGAGTTCGAAATCAAGAGGGCATACAGAAGTTTAAAGTTTGCAAATTATAGAAAATGATAATTCAGATGACAAAGAAAAACATAACACTAAAAACATATTATTGATATGGTTGGTCAAACAACCAACATTGAAAACTAATATTGAAAAAACATAAAATCTCTTGGAGAAATCTCCCTCTAAACAAGACTCTTTAATAACTACATTATGAATGCTATTGTGTTAATGACTTAAGAAGATCAGAGATCTTTTATTTACAGAGCTACAAAACCCTTCCTCTAAGAAAGAATAAACATAGAAATCTAACAGGAAAGGAAAAAGATCTTTTCCAACTAGAAAACCTTTTTCACTAAGAAATTCTTTCCGAAGTAAAACACAATTATGGTATAATAAGATAGAAAATTCAGGACAAATCCTAGCAAATCTCTCCTTGCCCTAAATTTTCTGACAAATCAATCTTAATCTTCTTTTTTCACATAATTTTCATATATCATTGCTGCTTACCGTGATTAAAAATTGATATGCGTTAAAATTAGAGCCGTATGAGTTAAAAATAAAAGCATGAATTAATATTATTGGAGCCTTGTGTTATAAGTAAACAGGGTTGAAACACTACAAAAAAGATGTCTAATTGCGGGGGTTTATTTGCAAAGGCTATTTTAACCTTCACAAAATTATATTAAATGCGGGGGGTTAAACACATACCGCTAAAATTTGTAGATTTACAGGGGTTTTAACCCCCGTTATCCATAAAAAAAAATAGCGCCTAGCATTGCCTCCTTTTTACATTATATTTTCCCTCTTTTTTTTTTATTGGTCATTTTCCCCCTAAACCCTATCTCATTTTCCCCCAAAAGTGGCAATAGACCTAAATTTTGATCTTCCTTATTTCTCTCCCCCTTTAGAATCAGCAAAAACAGATCGGAATGATGTCGGATGAAGAGCACCATTTCGAATCAAAGGCGGATGCCGGTGACGTACCCTCAACAAGCTGGTACTATTCGTAAGATTAGTCACATCGTCATCAAAAATCGCCCCTGCAAAGTCCCTCTTCTCTCTCTTCTCTTGTTTCATCGTCGATATTTATTTTTCTTTTGTTTGTTATTTTTTATTTGCTTAGATGTTGATGGCTGTCACGGTCATCTATTGTTGTTGTGATTTCGTGTGTTGGCCTCTGAGTTCTCTGTTTGAGTATTTAGGGTTTGTTAATGGACGGTACATGATTTTTATGCTTTTTTTGTTTTTCTTTTTGCCGGCTTGAGTGCATCTCGACTTATTTCTTTGTATATTTTATACCTAAATAGTAGGTAAACGCTGGCTACCTAATTGCTACTTTTCAGCCCGACTCCAGTGATTTCATCGACCATCAGTTCGGCGTAATTGCTACTTTTCAGCTTTAGCACCTCCTAGGTAACTATAAAGTAGTGACTCTACTATGGGCTGCTGCTACCGAATCTTCTTTATTTGTGTGTCACATAACCTATAATTGATTTTGCATGCTTGGTTAATTTTAGATGTTAGATACACTAATAAAATATAAATCTTTTGGGGGAAGGAGGATATATTGCAAGGCTGGAGTCACACATTAGTTGAGGAATAGATGGGTGCTTATATAGACTTGGGTAATCCTATCCCCTTGAGGGATTGAGTAGGATCAGATGTTGTATCTTTACAGTTAACAGTAGTACATTTTCTATAGAAAGCATTTCTTCCATACCAAATGCAGTACATTTCTTGTTAGGGCATTGGACTTTTCCTTTCTATTTTGTTGTGCAGATCCAATCATGGATAACATTATACGACTAGCGCAGGCAATTGGAGTGCCTTTTTTCTTCCTATCATTTGTCATAGTACCTCTTGCTGTCAATGCAAGAACTGCAATAACTTTATTGTCTTCAGCAAAACAATAGAGTTTCACAACTTCATCTTTGACATTTTTAGAGGTCTACATCTCTCCTTTTCATTTTCTCGGGAAAACTCCAGTGAAGTACTTAACTTTTTCTATTTCTGTTCTTTAATTTGTTGTTTTACAAGTAGATCTATGTGGGGGTGATCATGAACAACATTATGGGGATGTCAACTGTATCATATGGGAAGGACTTGAGATGAGAGTATTCAGCTGAAGTGTTGGTATCTATATGGTGATCTGTGTTGTAATTGACACTTTTGATTTCATCCGTACCACTTATCCACTTTGAACTTGTATTTTAGCTTTCTTGTTTTATCCTATAGCACTTGTACATTATTTTATCCTAGATAATCGTTGCAAATTGTCTTAGATATTCAATTATGATGATGTAATTGTGTGGTTGGAGCGAATCTTAGAATATTGAAGGTTTTGTGTTTAAATTTGATATTAGAGTTTGAAGATACTAGTTAGTGTTGAAAATTTGGAGTTTGAAGATGTTAATGTTGAAAATTTAATTTTGAAGTTTAATGTTCAATGTATTTTTGATATGCTTGTCAATTAAAATGTTTAATTACTCATGTTGTATAGTGATATATGAATTGAACAAATATTGGATTGTAGATTATGCTTAAAGAAATAATTAATTTGAGCTAAAATTAGAATCTATAATTAGTTATTGAAATTGATGGGCCCTACTAAATTTTAAATAAAAAATAAAAAATTGCGGAGGTTTTAAACCCCCTCAATTTTTAAATAAAATTTTATTATAAAAAGAATTAAATTTAGAGTAACGAGGGTCAACCGCTGCAAAATAACTCCCAAAAATTAATTATGGGGTCGGGACAAAACTGTCGCAAATTATTTGCGACGGCTCGTATTGTGGGGGTTTTGGAAACCCCCAAAATTATATTTTGCGGGGGTTTAAAATTCCCACAAATCTTAAAATTAACCCCCGTAATTTGACCCATTTTTTGTAGTGAAAGTGGAGTCTTGTGCATTGAAAGTAAGCACAGGTTAAGAGTGGAGCTCATGCGTTAAAAATAAATGCACGAGTTTAAAGGAGCCCAGACATAGAAAGTAAGCAGGGGTTGAAAGTTGGAGCCCATAACATGGGTTGAAAATTGATTTGGTTTTAAAGATGGATTAGCAATAAGATTGTTGAAAATTTATTTGAAACTTTCCTCCACTTGTAGCTAGACAAAGATCTTCATTATCATCAAATTGGTTGCAATTTTGATCTTAACATGTCCTCAATCTGGACCATCGAACCATTGAACCATAGACTCTGATACCACTTGTTGGATTTAAAATCGAGAAGGCGTGCAGAAGCTTAAAGTTTGCAAAACATAGAAAACGATAATTCAGATGACAAAGAAAAACATAATACTAAAAACATATTATTAATATGATTGGTCAAACGACCTAAATTGAAAACTAATATTGAAAAAACATAAAATTTATTGGGAAAAATCTCCCGTAAACAAGAGTCTTTAATGACTACTTGGAGATGTTATTGTGTTAATGATCACGGAAGAGAGATCTTCTATTTACAGAACTACAAAACTCTATCTAATAGAAAAAAGATCTTTTCCTACTAGAAAACCTTTTCCTCTAAGAAATTTTTTTCGAAATAAAACACAATTATGATAGAATCCAAATAAAAAAAAAAAATTGAGCACAAACCCTAACATATCATCATTCATCCCCTCCACTCCCACTCCCTTCCTTCCCCACCCTAATCCCAACTGTTTACCCAGACAATCCTTATAGTATTAGCTTGATTACACAAAAATACTTTTGATATAATATTTTTTATTTGCTTACTTACTAAATACTCCATAAAATCTCTCTCTCTCTCTCTCTCTATATATATATATATATATATATTATAAAGCAGAGGACGAAACACAAGAAGAAGCCAAGTGACAAGCTATGGTTAAACCACGTGAATTTAGGACAACTATTAAGTTTGTAATAAAAAAATTGTATTAAAATATATTAAAAATTTGAATTTAAAAAGAAAGGAGGGAAAAAAAGAGTCCTAACTAAGTTATAAAAATTAAGTGAGGAATCTTTTCAACCCAAAAGATAGACGTAAAAGGAGGCCTGAGTAACTTTAAGAAAGAAAGGAAAGAAAAAAAAGAAAAAAAGAAAATTTTTAAAAACGTGAAAAAAAGAAAGTAAAACTATCAAAAAATAATTAGACTAATAAATTATTAATTTAAAATTTAAAATACTTATGAAATTAAATTAAATATTAGAAATAGTTAGTTATCACATTAGAGAGTTCTAATTGGACTCTTATCAAGTTTTGAATTTAAAGATTAATTATTTGAATTTGAAATACATTATCCTTTTAATAATTTTTTTTATTATCTTAAAAATAAAAATTCATAATTGAAGAGTTCTAATAGATATTTGTTATTTCAAACTTATCTCTTTAAAATTTAAATGCTATAAAATATATTTAAATATAATTTCTTTACATATTAATGAAAGATAAAAAAATTATTAAAATATTAAAAATAATATTTAATAATATTGTAATAAGATTCTTATGATTATTTGAATTTGAAAATACATTCTCCTTTAAAAAAATATTATTAATTAGTTTAAAAATAAAAACTCACAAGGAAAGAGTTCTAAATGAACTCTTATATTTCATAAACTTATCTATATCAAGTATAATGATACATATATTATTATTGATAAGTATAAATAATATATATTTGTGGTGTGTCTAAAACTTATCCTTACTTGCGATTATTTTAAAATTTTAAATATAAATTAGAATTTAATAATTAAATTCATGGTATATAACTACTTGAAATACCTTTATATATCTAAGTTGACAATTATTTTTTATAAAAAAAATTAACAAACACACAAAAGAAAAAAAGAAAGTAGGGAAAAGAAAAGAAAAATAAAATAAAATAAAATGTGAAAAAAAAGGTAAACTACTAAAAAATAATTAAGAGTAATAAATTATTAATTTTAAATTAAAATAATTATAAAATAAAATTATATATTAGAAATATTTAGTTGTCAGAGAGTTCTAATTAGACTATTATTGTTGGTTGTTGTCTTTCTATTTTTTTTTTTTTTTAGAATTTCAATTGGAGATACAATATCTTCTAAGAGATAAACTTATAATTTTTTTTAAAATAATATTAAATGTGTTTATTCCATATATATTCCATATCTTCTATATTTATCTCTATATCTTCTATATTAATATTAATAATGAGTTAAAACATTTGAAATATTTAAATTTGAAAAATATATTATCCTTTATTAGAAAAACAATTTTCATTAACTTAAAATATAAACTCATGATTAAAGAGTTCTGAATGGACTTTTACTCTTTCATGTGTTTATCTTTTTAAAAATTCAAATGAATGTTATAAAACTATCTAATTATAATTTATTTAAATATTAAATAAAATATAAAAATATAATAATAAGACTAATAATAAATAATAATACTAATAATAAATAATAACTGTAAAAGTAGTATTGCATAGTGCGTAGTATGTGTAATAATAATAATAATAAATAAATAAATAAATAAATAAATAAATAGTAGTAGTGACAGTAAGTAAGAATAACAATAATAATAATAAATAAATAAATAAACAATAACGAATGCATATGTAGTAGAAGCAGTAATGGTTGAATTTAAATATAAATTAAAAATACCTCCAATTATTCCATTTGTAAAGATTATTATTAAATTTAAATTAAATAATCAGTTGTTTGGTTGTTAATTCTCCTTTTTTATAGTAACTAAAAGATTTTGCTCCTCTATTTTTTTAAATTTATATTTATCCTAATCAATATACTAGTTAGTTATCTTACTGAATTTAAATGTAAATAAAATTCGAATTGAAATGAAGTTCTACTACTTAACTTTTCCTATATATACTTCTATAATTATTTATAATGTCAAGTTTTTTTTTTTTTTTTACTATTTATTATTGATCGTTAAATTTATTCATGAATTTATTTACTGAATTCTTCATATTCTATAGTTTTAGATTTTGTTTTTGTTTTAACAATTTTAGTTTTTATATGCAGATGAATGATGGAGGTATTCCATGCTAATCTATTTTTCTAGCTTGAATTTAGGTAAGTAATATTTTCTATTATGATTTTGTTTGTTTGATTTTTGACAAAAACAAATACAAAGAGATAAGTTGTATTAATTATCCTCATCACTTTTTCTCTAATTTTAGTTGTTGGTGGTGGAATTTTTTTTATGATGTTGATGTAGTATATTTGTTCTTGATGCTTATTTTTTTCAAGATTTTTTTTTACTTTAATCATAAATTTAATTTTAAAAAAAATTTCATTAATATTTTTTGCAGTAACACTAGCACCAAGAATAATAGTGATACTTCTTGGTAAAATCTAGAAATGTAAAAAGAGTAATTAATTATTATTTTATTTGTTTGCTTTATACAAAAATAAAATATGTTTAAAAAATATAAGTATTTGATTTGAAATGAACATTTTTAAAATTATGATATGAAAAATATGCAAGCTGAAATAGTGAAAGTATTTTATTGATTTGATTTGTTTTGTCTTTACTTATCATCATAGCAATATTAGATATATATTCAAAATTAAGATCGAATTGTTTAATAGTTGACATATAAATTATTCATATATTAAGGTAAAACTATTCTTATTGACATATTAGATTTTTGAATATGTGTTTGAATTCTATCTAAAATTGTTTTAATGTGTTTGTATAGAATAATTATATAAGTAATGTAATATGTACATGTTAATTTACTGTTTCACACAATTAAATAAATACACGTTGAATATGAATTTTGGCACAAAAACAATTATATATTAAGACTTCACATACTAATGAGTTAACTGTGAAATTTAATGAATTGTTTAAATAATATTAAATTAACATTTCTTTTTTCAATAGAAAATTATATTTCAAAACTAAGTAAGGTGATAAATCAGTAAGATATTAATTAAAAATAGCAAATTTATGACCGATGTACAAAAAGAAGGTGGGTAGATGTATGGTGAGGATATTAAAGTTTAATTTAAAAATAAAATAAAGTAAATAAATGTTATTCAAAAATATTATTAAAAAATTTAGATATTTTAAGAATTGTGAAAATAAATAATAAAAAGGACATATATAAGGAATAAGAATTTATGATGTATTAAAGAAAAGTAATGGATAATTATATTAAGTCAAGTGACATGGGGGTTTGGGCCACAGGTGACAAAAGAGTTTTAAAATGAGGTGTAGATGACACAAGTCTTAATTATTAGGTGGAGGTGACAATTACTTTATTATGGATTAAGAAAGTTGGAAAAGTTTGAAAATAACCCACAAATTTTTAAATTTACACTTTGATCCAAATGTTAGCCTATATAATAGAAAACGGAGCGAAAAAGGCATCTTTCTCTCTCTTCTCACCCATTGTTGTTTTCTCTCTCTTAGCGATTTTTGTTGTTTATTGTTGTTGCTGCTTCATTCATCATCTTCTACTTCATTATCACCATCTTCTACTTCATTATCATCTTCATCTTGTTCTTGTTGACCATTTGTTGTTGTTGTTGTTACCGCTACTGTTGCTATTTGACCAATTTCTTAGGTCAAATTTTATTTCGAATATCACTTTCCACTTTGGCATTATTTCATAGGAGACGTTGGTAAGTCAAATTATGATTTTTACTTGAATTTGTCATCTGGGTAACTGCTATTGTGTTGTTGTTTTCCAATAATGGATAGAACCCAATCATGAATCCAACATAAGATCCATCTGTTTAAACAGATAAATCATCTGTTGCGACAGATGAGACATCTGTTTCAACTGAAGACTGATATGTTGGATTCATGTTTAAACAGATGGGTCATCTATTATAACATTTGACATATTTGTTGCAACAGAATAGTTACCTGTTGCAACAGATGCTGAACTCGATTCCAACATCTATTACAACAGATTAATAACCTATTGCAACAGGTAAGTCATCTGTCGCAATAGGTTAATTATTTATTGCAACTGTCACTTATCTGTTGGAATCAGCTTCAAAGGTGATTTAGTTGTAACATCAATCTCAACAAGCCCTTCTTCTGTTGCAATAGATATTCAGGAGCGTAACATGAATCCCAACAGGTAAGAATCTGTTGCGACTCATCACTTACTTGTTGCAACAGATAACACATCTGTTGGGATTCATTCTCGGCACTATGAAATCACAATCAACTTTTTTTAATAAATAACTTTATTTAGGTACCACTAATGGAGGGATCAATAACAATTGGGGTGAATTGTCATGGTCAATGGGTCGAGAAGAGCAATCGATATGTATGGCGTTGGAAGGAAGGTAAAATGCTAGAGACGATAGCTATGGCAGTCCAAAGAGATGTTTCGTATGATGATTTTGTGAACTTAATCATCTGCTTTTGTGGACTGAATTGTCAACCGGAAGAATTCGCCATCAGCTATATGCACAACTCCTTTGAAAATCAGAGGGTACTGCCTTTCAAGATAACTGATCAGGTTTGGTTGCGTGCTTATCTAAGTGATTCAACCAGGCCGGTGTTAAGGCTGTACATGGTTGAAAAGACGAAAGAGAATGATTACCAGAACGAAGAAGAAGAAGTAGAAAAAAAAGACTTCTTTGATGATAGGTTGGATGATCTAGATATGAATATTCCAGATGATGATCGAACACCTACGCCCGTTGATGTGACCAATACGATGTGCAGTTCTTCTCAATCGACACAGTATGGAAATCTTCAAGACGACGGGATCGACTTTTTTATTGGAATGTCATTCAAGGATAAGAATGAGCTATCTAACACTTTGTTTATTTCTTGCTGAAAAAAGATTTTAGAATAAAGAAGGTGATTAATTCGAGCAGTGTCTTTTGCTTCAAATGTGCTAATTCGAACTGCAAGTGGTGGTTGAGAGCGGTGAAGTACGCAAGTTCTGACAGATTCGTCATTCATAAACATGAAAAGCATCACACATGTGGTTCGAAGCACATCTCTGGCCAAAATCCTCACGCCACGGCAAAGGTCCTCGGTGAATATTTCAGGAGTAGTTTCCCCGATGGCGAAGGCCCTTCAACAAGGATTATAGCCAATCAATTCCTTACGGATTTGGGTGTCCTGGTCAGTTATTGGAAGGTATATACGGCTATGGGGATTGCCAAGGACCTGGTTAGGGGGACACTCGAGCATGGGTATGAAGTCTTGGATGCTTACCGTTACATGATTGAGTCCACAAATCCCGAAAGTAAGACGACATTTCATATGGATGAAAATGAAAGGTTCAAGTACATTTTTGTATCCTATGGTGCTTGGATTCAAGGTTTTTGACATTTGAGAAAAGGCATAGCCGTCCACGGTACTTTCTTGAGGAGCAGGTATAATGAAGTTCTTCTAGCAGTGGTGGCGCAGGATGTGGAGAATCATATCTTTCCTGTCGCTTTTTGTGTAGCAGACAAGGAATGTGATGCCTCTTATGGATTTTTTTTGAACAACAGCGCCACTGCGTCGAAGATACCGAAGAGTTGTGTTTAGTATCGGATAGGCATCCAAGTATTCCAAAGATGGGTTCACTTTTCTTCACTTCAGCTTACTTTGGTTGTTGCATCAGACATCTTGGAGAGAACATTTGAAACAACTATCACAACGAAAGGGTCATCACCCCTTTTTATAGCACACGTAAAGTATATAGTAGAGAGGAGTTTTTAGACCATTTCAATCAAATAGCGGATGTGAATCCCAAGGTAGCAGAATTTTTCACACGTGTCGGTTTCGAGAGATGGAACCGGACATTCTGTCCAGCAAATAGGTACATTTTTATGAATTTGATGTCTTGTTTGATTTACAAGTTTAGTATGATGTCGTACTAAGTGATTCTTTTCTATAGGTACAATATTATGACATCAAACATAGCTGAATCAGTGAATTCATTGTTTGGCAATGAAAGAGAATTTCCAATCAAGGCTATGTTTGAAAAAATAAGCGAGAAGTATGGCGATTTTTTTAACGAAAGGTGTGTGCAGTTCAAGTTCCCAGAAAAAAACTCAATTTGTACTCGAAATCGGAAAGAAAATATCACCGAACATCAGTTTGGGGAATAGGTTATTCTCTCATAAAGTAGAAGATTATAAATTCCGCATCACCGGTTATGGTGATGCTGCCACGATCAATCTTCAAACAAGATGTTGTACGTGTAGAGTTTTTGACTTGGACAAAATACCTTGTCCACATGCTATGGCAGCCCTTCGAGCTCAATACAACCATAAATATGGACCTGAGTTTACGAGCACTCCTCTCAAGATTATTCAATGAAAAAATATAAAATGGCATATAGTGGGCATATTACTCCGGTGCCTCCTAAAGAATCTTGGGTTATTCCAGTAGAGCTTATGGGGAGATTAATACCTCCTCCATATATTGACCTGAGCACTATCAAATCGGGAAGAAAGCCATATAAAAGGAAGCGTGGAGTTGGAGAATCATTTTCATCAAGAAGAAACAAATGCTCCATATGTGCTGGCCACAAAAGAACTACATGCCAGAATCATAATCCACCATGATCGTTGTAATTGGAGAAACTTGTGTTGTTGTTTGTTTGTTTGTTGTGGACTTTTATATATTTAACTCATTGTTGAAAACCTAATGTTATCATTTATTATATATAAAATGTCTTTTTTTAAATAACTTGTGCATCAATAAAAAAAGGCAAAACATGAACTAAATAATACAACAGACCACAATTATTCTCAACAGTTGCACAAACAACTGGAATGCTTTCCTCCAACAGATGACAAATCTGTCAAACAGATGGATAATCTGTTGAAACCCAACAGATGACCAATCGGTTCCAACACATGGTCCATCTGTTAAACGAACTCAAAAGCCAAAATTGCTAGTGCTACTGGATTCAACATTGCCTCCAACCATCGACATGTTAACATGTATTAGATTAGAAGAAATAGACATAATGAAAATTGAATAAGAATTAAAATGCCAAAGTCTGACTAAAAGTAAAATTTTCATTAAACAAAAAATAAAATACATTAGGTATAGATCCGATATAGAAAAATTAAAATTCATACGCTAAAAGAAAAAACACATTCTAATTATTATTATCATCATCATCATTAATGGCAGTCCGCGAATCAACTCGCAGCAGCAAGACTCTCATCAGCCTTTGCATCTCTCTAAACATCGTCACTCTCACAGCGACCAACTCGCTCTGCCGGTCATTAGCCTGCCTTTGAAGTTCCCGCACTGTGTCGCGTAGAATAGCAATGTCCGAAAAAGGATCAGCCATATCTAGAACACACATAAATTGACAAATATAAAGAAAAAAATCCAAAATGTGATACAACGTATACGACTAATTGGTAAATTTACACCAGAAAAAAACTTACCTCAACGAGACTGAAATATGCTCTTTGAAGAGAAGTGGTTGAAGATGACACACGAAAGGAAAAAATACAAGAAATAAATAAACTTGAATGAAGATTAAGGAGGGACCTATTTATAGAGGATTGAATCTGGACGTGTTAGGCCAAAAGGCAGGACTGTTCAGCTCCATTGTATTAATTACATTCAAACTGGTGACATTTTGTTTTCTGTGAAAAGTTGCGACTTTTTCTTTTACATTAATTACTTCTCACCTTTTCATAGCGGTTTGAGACTCGATAAAAGCCGTTATTATTGAGCTATTGCAACAGATCATCCAGTATTTTTAACAGATTTAGCATATATTGCAACAGATGGATTGAATGTGCAACAGACAGTTGTCAAAATAGATTTACCATCTGTTGCAATAGATGGTTTGTATATGTAACAGCTAAGACATCTGATGCAACTTATGTATTATCTATTGCGACAGATGGATAGTATATGTTGGAGGAGATGTTTTGATATCTTCTAATAATTGATTCATCAGTTTCAGTTTCAACAGATGGAGTATTCGGTTCATTAGCTGTTTTGAATGTGTTAGATAAAAAGTCGCGACTCTTCACCTCATTTTAATAGTCCCTCCATTTCGTATTAGTTGGGCCCTACGGGCTTGTTACACCAATTAATAAAAATATAAATTAGGTGATTATTTTACCAAATTGGCCTTATTAATTATGATTTGAAAGTATAAATGTGAATAATATACTTTATGTAGTCATTTAATAATAGGGGTAATCTTGAAAGAATATAATAAAATTCTCCTGATTTTATAAATAGAAAACCTAAATTGAAACAAATATTTTTAGCAAGAAGTAATCACATGCGTGCAGATGAATAAAAAAAAAGTTTGGTCTATCGCAACAGATTTACCATCTATTGTAACATATGGATTATCTTTTGCGACAGATGGATCATATGTTGGAGTAGATGTTTTGATTTCCTCCAATAGATGATTCGTCAGTTGCAACAGATGGAGATTTTGATTCATCAGCTATTTTGAATGTGTTAAGATAAAAAGTCACGACTCTTCACACCTCCATTTTAATAGTCATCATATTCGTGCAGATGAATAAACAACACTGTTTGACATGTCTTGATTGGGTAGGAAGAATAAGATGCGTGCAATGTATCCCATTTTCATGCGTGCGAGTTATGTATATTATTGATCAGGGTACCATGAAGACACACATAAAGTGCAATGATTTTGTGAATGCAGTTTTTTACCGATTAGACACAGATCCTTCAAACAAGATCCTGCATTGTACAGTTTAGTTTGATAGGAGCGAACTGATAAGGTTGAAGGGTTCCAAGATGGTGGTGTCGATACCCCATTACAATTTAATGACGATTCATGCTCATATTTTTGTGTCAAGTTTGGGAAGGATTCAAATTTTTGGCGGCAGTGTAAATATCCAATAGTAATTGGACCGTTTTTAATGGCACAATAGATTTCTTGAAAGACCTCTAAAGCCTCACAATGCAACAAATAATGATAGAAACAATGGAAATTCCCCTGGTTCTAATTTACATGGATGGATTGGTGGAGGAGACTTTTTGTATAGAAGAAGGTGTTTGGGAGAATACCTGTGCATGAAGCGGGAGGTGGAGAAGGCCATATATCATTTCAGACCTTGTTTAAGAGGAAACACAGGGTAGGAAGGAAAGTGTAGCAAAATTGACCAATGAAATTCACATGAGAAACGAACAAACTGGATGATCTTCAAATGTGGAGATGTATCAAAATATAAAAATCCGTCAGTCGATGAAAAAAAGAAGAATGGTCAACAGGATTAGAGCTGGACACTTTGCTCGAGAATACAACTAGCGAGCGTGGCCTCAATGAAGACTCTCACAAAGTACAGGACAAGAACTCCAAGGAAAAAGCTTCACGAGCACGGAAGGTGGTAAGATTATCGGTTAAAATTGAAACCTACATGTCAATTCAGACTGACAGTCATACCACTTTCCATGCTTGCGAAGCTGCTTCCTTAGAGTTCTAGTCCTGCATTTTGTGGGTTTTCGTTGAGGCCGCGCTCGCTAGTTGCAGTCTTTAGCAAAGTGACCAGCTCAATTTCTCTTGACCATTCTTCTTTTTCTTCAACGTCTGATGGATTTTCATTTTTGGATACACTTTCACATTCGCATCTCATCCAATTTTTTCATTTCTCATGTCAATTCATAAGCTAATTTCGCTACACTTTCCTTTCGACCCTGTTTATCCTCCTAAACAAGGACTGAGATGATATATGGCCTTTTCAACCTCCCTCTTCCCGCACAGGTTTTCTCCCAAATACCTTCTGTTGTATAATAGTCTCCTCCAATAACCCATCCATATTAATTTGGACTAGGGAAATTTCTATTAGATCCATCATTGTTTGTTGCAGTGCGAGGCTTTGAAGGCCTTTCAACAAGTCCATTGTGCCATTAAAACCGGTCCAATCACTATTGGATATTTACACTGCCGCAAAAAACTTGAACCCTTCCCCAAACTTGAAACAAAAACATGAGCATAAACCATCATTAAATTGTAATGGGGTATCGACACCACCGTCTTGGTCCCTCAGCCTTACCAGTTCGAACCTAATAATCTTAACTGTAAAATGCCATATCTTGTTTGAAAGATTAATGCCTAGTAGGTAAAAAAAACGAACATTCACAAAATCATTGTACTGGATGTGTGTTTTTATCATAGGTTGATAAGTAATACATACCTCCCACATATGAAGTAGTTCCATCTGCAAGCAGCTTATTCCACCGAACCCATCTTTACTCTAGCCTTTAATGCTGGCCGGGCAAAAGTGTATCCTATTTCACTTCCTTTTGTCTGCAAACAAAAGAAATACATTTGATGTCAAACAAGAGAAGAACAAAAAGAACATTACAAAAGGGTAACACAAAATTGAGTGAATCAACAGATGACCAATATGATGCAACAGATTACCCATCTGTTCAACCGATGAGGCATCGTTGCAAAGGATGGATGACATGTTGCAACAGATGGGTCATCTATTGGAATAAATCAAGCCAACCTTGCTACTGGGTTGATTTCTTCAAACAGTTGCTCCGTCAGTTCCAACAACTGATTCATCAGTTGCAACAGTTGAGGAAACTGTTGCAACACCACCACCAACAGCATCAACAACAAAGAAACAAACAAAACAACACCATATGTTCCAACACCATCCACATCACATGTTCCAACAGAACCCCCCCCCCCCCCCCCAACAAAGCACCACCAAAGTACCAAACAAAAGACATAAAAAAACTATACTGACAACAAGACTTTTTAAGTTCTCCCAATAGATGACTTTTTTTGCATATTTTAATAAAAACAACAGGTCGTTCATTCAAGACTTAAAAGTCACCTTTTCTTTTATTTTCTCAATAAATAGAAAACTGGTAATGGGTAAATCATTAATAGCAACAGATGTAAATATCTAATTTAAATGACATACAAAGAAGAAGACGAGATGAAAAGAGCAACAGTGAACCATACCTACAATGTCAAAAAAGCAAACGGATCAGAACATCCAGTTCAGTCGAGAAAAGATATTGATTGTTTTAGATCCTAAAGGATCCTCATCCGAAAGAAGAGAGAAAAGAGAGAAAAAAAGAAAACAACAAAGATAATTGAGAATAAAGAAGAGTGATAAGTTGAGTCTAGACTACTTTATGTCTAAAGAAGAGAGAGTTCTAGATATGGGTTTTTTTAAATATTTATTAATAACTTTTGAGGGGCACGAGGAGATGGTGACATTGAAAAGACCAGATAAGACTACTCACTCAGGAGATTTTTGAGTTATCCAAGTAGTACCGAGTAATATTTTTTACCGCCTTAGTATTTTAACTATTTTATCTCAAATAAGAAATACCTAAATTTCTTTATAAAAAAAGGATCAAAAATATTTAAGTGCAACAGATGACTTAATCTGTTTGATAGTTTACAAAAGATTCATGATCTGTCATAACAAATGACGTAATCTTCTTGATAGTTTACCATAAATGCGTAATATGTTGCAACAGATTACCTAATATGTTTGATTTGATCCACCATAAAAGGCATCTGTTGCAACCGATTGAACATTTGTTTATATATAATTTCAATTGAGTTCATATGTAAGACTAATACCTTAATCGAATGTGAGTTCTCATAGGGTCAAATACAACTTTAATTGAGTCTTTTGGCAATTGCATGATAAGATGGTATTACGTTCCTCCCGACCAGAGTCGTCAATCGATCACTCTGAGCTGAACCGATTCTTACTACCTCATATGTTAGACTAATACCTTAATTGATTAATCTAGGACTAGGGTACTAATACCTTAATTGAATAATCTGGGACTAGGGGTGAGTTCTGATAGGGTCAACTACAGCTTCAATTGAGTTTTTTGGCAATTGCATGATGAGACTGTACTGCGTTTCTCCCGACAAGAGTCGTCGATCGATCACTCTGAGCCGAACCGATTCTTACTACCTCATATTTTCAACTAATACCTTAATTGATTAATCTAGGACTAGGGGTGAGTTCTCATAATGTTAACTACAATAGATGACAATGCCTATTTGATAATTTACAACAGATGGGTAATCTATTGCAACATATGACTTAATCCATTTGATAATTTACAATAGATGGGTAATCTGTTGCAACAGATGGCTTAATCTGTTTGATAGTTTATAATAGATTCGTGATCTATCGCAACAAATAACGTAATCTGTTTGATAGTTTGCAACAGATGCGCAATATGTTGCAATAGATAACATAATCTGTTTGATTTGATCCAACAAAAAATACATCTGTTGCAACAGGTTGAACATTTGCTTATATATAATTCAATTAAGTTCATATGTTAGACTACTACCTTAATCGAATGTGAGTTCTCATAGGGTCAACTACAACTTTAATTGAGTCTTTTGGCAATTGCATGATGAGACGATACTGCATTCCTCCCGGCCAGAGTCGTCAATTGATAACTCTGAGCCAAACCGATTCTTACTACCTCATATGTTAGACTAATACCTTAATTGATTAATCTAGGACTAGGTTACTAATACCCTAATTGAATAATTTGGGACTAGGGGTGAGTTCTCATAGGGTCAACTACAACTTCAATTGAGTCTTTTGGCAATTGCATGATGAGACGGTACTGTGTTCCTCCCGACAAGAGTCGTCGATCGATCACTCTGAGCTGAACCGATTCTTACTATCTCATATGTTTAACTAATACCTTAATTGATTAATCTAGGACTAGGGGTGAGTTCTCATAATGTCAACTACAATAGATGACAGCGCCTATTTGATAATTTACAACAGATGGGCAATCTATTGCAACATATGACTTAATCTATTTGATAATTTACAACAGATGACTTAATCTATTTGATAGTTTACAACAGATTCATGATCTGTCGTAATAAATGGCGTAATCTGTTTGATAGTTTACAACAGATGCGTAATATGTTGCAAAAAATAACATAATCTATTGGATTTGATCCAACAAAAAATACATCTGTTGCAACAGGTTGAACATTTGCTTATATATAATTCAATTGAGTTCTTATGTTAGACTAATACCTTAATCGAATGTGAGTTCTCATAGGGTCAACTACAACTTTAATTGAGTCTTTTGGCAATTGCATGATGATACGGTACTGCGTTCCTCCTGACCAGAGTTGTCGATTGATAACTCTGAGCGAAACCGATTCTTACTACCTCATATGTTAGAATAATACCTTAATTGATTAATCTAGGACTAGGGTACTAATACCTTGATTGAATAATCTGGGACTAGGGGTGAGTTGTTTTAGGGTAAACTATCGATTAATCTAGGACTAGGGGTGAGTTCTCATAGGGTCAGCCACAACAGATGGCAGCGCCTATTTGATAATTTACAACATATGGGTAATCTTTTACGGCCTATGACAATCCATTTGATAATTTACAACAGATGGGTAATCTGTCGCAACAGATGACTTAATCTGTTTGATAATTTACTAGATTTGTAATCTGTTGTTACCTAATCTGATTGATAATGAGAAATCTGACGCAATATGTTGAACAATTATTTTTTATAATTTCAGTTGAGTTCATATGTTATACTAATAGTACCTAATTGATTAATCTAGGACCAAGGGTGATTTTTCATAGGGTCAACTAGAGTACTCGGTCAACTACAACTTCAATTGTTGTTATACAATTTCAATTGAATTAGCCTTTTGGCAATTTCATGATGAAAGGGTTAAAAATTACGCATATATTTTATGATTTTAAAAATAATTAAGATCAATTCGGACCAAATTAACATTTTTAAAACTACTTGTCATTCTTTTCCAAAATACAAATCAACCCATACAAAATATTTCATCATTTCAAATCTCGAGGTCTCGCTCTTTTTCTCTCATTCTCACTCAACAATACAGTACAGACAACAAATACTCTTCAAATTTGCTCAACCCTCCACAGCAGATCACTTTTCTTCTCATTTTCGACCACATAGGTGTTATTTTTGACTTCATTCTTGCTTGTATCAGTCATTTTCTTTGTCTTCATAGGCAAAAGAGTTCGAGAAAAGCTCTATATTTGTTATTTTTTTCTAAAAAATAAGAGCTTTTAAGTTAATGATGAAAAATAAAACTTTTAGTTGTATTATATTCGAGAATGGGTTTACAATTTTGAGTTTTGATAGTAAAATCGTACGAAGAACTCGAGAAATTCTTAGTTTTTGTTGCAGTGTTCTGTTGACTGTCGTGGTATTGTTGGATGATGTTTGTGGTGGTGGTGTTTGTGGTCGTCATGGTGGCACTGGTGGTGGCATTAGCTGGTGGAGTTTGTGGTGGCTGTCGGTGGTGTCGGTATTTATGGTGTTTGTTTATTTGTTGGCATTGGTTGGTAGTGTTTATGGTGGTGGCTGTTGGTGTGTCGGTATTCGTGGTGTTTGTAATGTATTTTTTAAAATCTATGCATACATCAATTGTAATGTAATTTTTATTTTTCTTTGTATGTAGGTAAAATATGTCTCCCAAAAGAAAAGAAAGTGAAAGTGGATCTACGTCTGACCACTAAAAAAAAAGGCTACAGTACAGAGGGATTCAGAGGAGCTTCCTGAACAATCTCAGTCAGGGAAAAGTGAAGCTGAGGAGAGATGTGAAAACAACATTGAGATAGGTGGAAAAGGATCCATAGATGGTGATGTAAAAAATGAAAGTAAGAAAGAGGAGGAATAGGAGAGTGAGAAAGAGAAAGAGGATGATCATCAACATGATGATAATGGATCACCGATGTGGCATAAATTAATATCAATATCCCAGCATGATCTTATAAAAACTTTTAGTATTGAAAGGTTTCACGTTGCGCCGATAAATGACCCAGAAGGAAAACAACTAACTGGTCAAATTGTACTTAAATGTCAGATGGGAATTTTTTTTGAACATTTTATGAAAATTATGAAGCACGAAAACATAAGCGAACTTTTTAAGAAGAGTTGCTTTGGACACTTTCTTAAGCTGCCTGAGGACCCCTCTGCCCGTATCCATTTCCCTATGACGATTGTATCTGGTCTTCTCAAGCGCAGGATCAAGTACGAGGGGGATGATAAAGATTCGGAGGAGGGGGAAAAAAGAAGATGGATGAAATCTGGATCAACTACTGTGGCATGCCCATTTTTTTTGGCTTGCAAGAGTTTGACATAGTGACGGGCTTGAGATGCCATCGTCCAGAAGGACCACCACCCCGCAAAAGATCCAAGGCAAGAAAATGCAAGGAAAAAATAGATGGGTTGTTTGACATTGCTCGACGTGGCTACAAAGCATCAGATTTGTTGACAGATCTCGAGGATAAAACTATACCAAAGCAGTACAGGAAACAATTGTGCTCAGTTTAGTTTGTTCATTCGGTTATATTGGCAAGAGACGTCAACAAGGTAATAGAAGATGATTTGTTGGTGCGTGCTGAGGATTTTGATAAATTCAACAATTATCCCTAGGGATATAATAGCTTCTACTTGACTGTCCAATATTTACTAACAAAGCTATCCTCCGGTACGACCACATTATACGGTTTTCCTTGGGCTTTCATGGTAAAATTAATCACTAATTTTACTCATCCATTAATTTATATTGAATATAATTATTATGACTTTTTTTTGGCTTGCTTCCTGTTTACATTTTTTAAGCTTGGGTATTTGAAGCCATTCCTTCCCTCCAAAAGCAGTTAATGGATTATCCGGATGAGATTTCTTATCCAAGGATGTTTAGGTGGTTGGCTGCAAAGAGCAACACCAATATTAAGGAGGCTGATCTCCTTAACCCTCCGGATGATGCAGTATGTCTTTTTCAAGTAATATAATTCTACTCAAAGATAAGAAAGATATTGAACAGATGTTATATCTTAGTGCAATAAATGTTATATCTGATGCACCAGATGGGACATCTATTGTGACATGCTATATTTTGCATCAGATTACCCATCTGTTGCTTTGGTTCTCTTAACCCGACTCCTAAAAGATTAACCATCTACTGCAAATTATGCAACAGATGTGTAGTTTTATAATATATTGTTCATCTGTTGCGACGTACAGGTCATCTGTTGCATAATAGATTGTCCGTCTTATGTAACTGTTACAATAGATGATTGATATTTTGCATCAGATTATCCATGCGTTGCTCTATTTTTCTGAACCAGACTCAAATGGATTTTAACCATATACTGTAAACTATGCAATAGATGGGTCTTTTTTTTTAAAATGTAGCCCAACTGTGAAAATTATTATATTATATGATTTAAATGCATCTGTTTATTTTTTTTATTTTTTATAGGTTGCGCATCCATGGATCATGCCTACTGAGGAGGAGTCGGGGATGACTTCTTATATTACTCCAGGTCATGTTAATACTACAGTAGACCCAATGGTGGAGTTAGTAAAGAAGGATTTTGCTGAAGCAATAGCCATAAGAAGAGCAGTTAGGCAAAGTCAGCCTAATGTTGAGGCTTTTCTTGACCAACTTTTTACTAAGGCAGATCCGGATGCTTCTTCTGGTGAAGTTGTTAGTGTTAGTAACAGGCATGCTGATGATGCTACCACTCATGATGATGAGCATGTTGATGCTCAAGAAAGAATAAATATGTTTGAAAACACCCTTTTTCACCCTTACACAGGTCCCTCTCACCCCTCTCCACCCTAGTGTTCTCGTTATGAATGCGAAGAGTGCAAGGATAGACAAGACAAACTCTTTAAAAAATTAGAGGCTATCTCTAAAGCTATCGAGGAATTCAAATCCAAGAGGTGTTTCATACCATCCAAGAAGGTGAGGGAACCGCACACTCCTACAGTGTTGGTTAGGAGAAAGAAATGAGCAATTAGAGACGTACCCTCCGGTCGAAAATCAAAAGAAATTATAATTCCTCCCGCTCCAAAAGCTGTTGAAGTTCAGGGGCCAGTCAAGATGGTGGACATATATGCGGAACATGGCACCGAAGAGAACAGGGATCTGCGATAGGCCAAGAATGCCAAGCCAGGCGCACCAGATTACCCCAGGCCTCCCTTTGCCCCCCAAGACTTCCAGACTATGACTGCTATGCATATGCCGTACGAGGACAAGACAAGTTTACTTTTCCTAAACTAGCCCTTCTAATCTACCTCATGAAGAAGAAGCTACGCAATAAATTTCACATCTGTTGCAACAACTGGGTATACTGGTATAACTGGTAGTGGTTCTGTTGCAACATATTATCCATCTGTTGCATAAGTTGCGTTGGATGTACCCTATGCAACAGATGGACCATTCGTTGCATCTTTACTATTACTAACCTATTTAAAAATTGACTTCTTATTTCACAACATGTTGACATAATTCTCTGCCTCATGAGGAAAAGACAATTAACATACCGAGAAGCTTATGATGTTGCCGATAGGAGAGTGGATCTCGACTTCTGCAAGAAGCTCAAGAATACGTACGATCAACTCAATGGGTAGGAATTATACCTTGGCGTGGGACTTGTTTTCCTAGTTCCTACGTTGGTCTTGGATGAAGAAGAAATGATAAAATATGTTAGAGGGGATAGGCCAAATCCACACGGCAAGAGCTGGGCTGAGTCAAAAAGGATTCTTGCAGTCATTAGCGTGAACGACATGCATTATAGAGCTGTTGAGATACTACTCGAGGAGGGAAAGATCAATATTTATGACTCCAACATACCTCTCGTCGACGATTTTAATTTTTTTCTCCCCGTGGAGCCACTGATGGTGTTGTTGCCCATCTTATTGAGGGAGAGTAAACTGATGAATCATTTATCAAAGGAAGTGTTGATGAAGAAATCATGGGATTTTGAAGGTCGAAACAAGCGAATGATCCATCCAAAAGATGATGCCGCTAAAGCGAGCGGCTCGCACGCTCTTGCACACATCAAATATTTGCTGACCGGCACAAAAATGGCCTAGCCAATGACTTTTCTGTGCGGCAATGCTGTGGCAAACCTGCAAGAGGTCTGGGTTTATGGGGTTCTAACTGGACGCTTGAAGCCTGTGTATATAGAAGAGCCTGTGAAATACCCTTCACTTTATTACATGTACATGTAGTGGCAATAATTTTTTTCTGATGAAAGTTAAGTTTTTCATAATGCAATAGATTAGATTGTCAATCTGTTGTAAAATATATTTAATCCGTTCTGGTAGATAGTTTATCTGTTGCAATAGGTTGGTCATCTGCTGCATTACGCCGATGTTATTTCTATGAATAATCTAAGTCTAATCTGTTGCAACAGTGGGAAGACCTGTTTGATAATTTCCAATAGATGACCTAAATTTTACAACATATGCCTAAATCTTTTTGATATTTTCCAACAGTTATGCTTGAATATCCATGTGCTCGAAAACACCCAACCAGTTGCAAATACACACACCACCATGAAAATTTCAGCAATTAAGCTTGAATATCCATGTGCCCAACAACACCAAACCAGTAGAAATAACGACAACAATGTAGTATCTTCTTGCTCGATTTTGTTTCTCTTCAGAAGCCTTGACTTTGTTCAACAAACCCCAGTTTACACTATTTGCTTGTGAAGGGTGTTGTTCTTTATACCAATCAAAGTAATTGCATCCACCAAATTTCTATAAAAAAGAGAACATAAATTATAAAATAATTACAAGTCAATAATTAATCAACTAATTAAATAAAAAAAATATTACCTTTGAAATCTTACAAGTAAAAAAACTACGATCCGGTTTTTGTTGAGTCCAAGAAGTCTTTAACAGAGCTTCATGACCGCACTTACAATATCAAAAATCTTTATCATAAAAAATAGTAGAAGATGCGCTCGACATTGTCAAGCTCAGTTGAAAAAAATGAGAGAAATAATTTGAAGAATTTGGATAGATAAAAGAAGATGAAAATGAAGAAGAAGATTTGGGAATTAGGGTTAAATTTTAGGAGGAAGATGAATATATAAGACAATGGGGGAAAAAAATGACCGTTGGGGGCCAAGTGACGGCAAGTCAGTGAAATGTGTCATACTGACACATTTGATGCCTATTTTATTTTACGTGTTTAAAATGAACACTGTCTACTTGATGTCTATTTTATTTTAGGTTTTTGAACTGAACATCTTCGATGGGTTGCACCTTTTTTATTTCAATTCAATTCACTTTAACCTTTTTACACGTAGTAATAATTTTTTATGTCCAACGAAAGTTGAATTTTTATAATACAACAGATTCTCCATCCGTTGTAATAGTTATTCTACCTGTTCTGACATATAGTTTATCTGTTGCAATAGGTTTGTCATCAGTTGCATTATCTCAATTTTTTATCTAAGTCAATCTTTTGCAACAGTGGGAAGACCTGTTTGATAAATTCCAACAGATCACCTACCTGTTGCAGCATATGTCTAAATCTGTTCGATTTTTCCAATAGATGTGTCGTCTGTTGCAACAAATACATTATCTGTTGCAATATTTGAATCAGGTATTCCTTTTCAATTAATAAGTTCAAATCTAAGGAATAAATAAAATTCGCAGACAAAATAAAATAAATTGAAGCCTTCATAAATTAGCTGAAATAAGTCAACGAATAAATGAAATGTAAAAAAATTATTATGGGTACAGATCTCAATAAATACATTAACAAAAATTTAAGTATACTTCCAAGGATTGCTTTGACAGGATCAAACTATAAATATCTACTCAGTATGGAGAAGTTGTTTTTCATCCGGTGCTATGAAATTCGGCTTTGCTCGTCGTGGATCTTTATTTTTGCTTACGTACGGTTTCTGTGCTTTCTGTTCTCCGTATTTATAAAAAGAGTAGCATACTGTCAATGTTGTTCAACAGTAGCTTCTTCTATATCCACCTGGAAAGCCAGAATTGGCCAATACTAATCACGGAGATACAACAAAACATAAAAGGATAACTCATCTCTTCTAGCAAATTAAACAGGTTTTTCTCCCATTCTAAATTATCCCAAACAGATTATATTTCTATTGCAATAATGAATTAACTGTTGGGATAAATTTCTACATGAGGAAGACCCTGTATGATAATTTCCAACGGATGAACCATCAGTTGCAACATATGAATCATCTGTTGCAGCAGATAGGTTGTCTATTGGTACAAATAAAAGCGGTACGAAGAGCTGTTTGATTTGCTAAAACAGACGAGACAAATGTTTATCTGGTGCAACAAGTTAGTCAACTGTTGCAACAGATGTATATATCTGTTTGATAATTTTCAGCAGATATGTGTCTGCTTGTTTTGTCAGTTGGAAGACATAATATATTCACCTTCTTCAGTTCGTGCTACTCTCCTTTGAATATTGTACGTTGCTTAGTGAAACACACAGATAGAGGAGTTGCAATTTTGCTTTTTTGGATGCTTGATAATGACCTGGAAATCAACTCTCGATTGGTCGGAACTAGCGATGGATGCACAATCTAACATAAATCATTACATATATTAGAATGATGATTAGATCATTAAAAAGATTATTAATTAAAAGAAAAATTTAATTATAATTATACTTACTGCATCCTTCGGGGGGTTGAAAAGATCAAGAAATTTTGCATTTTTATCAATTTTGGCCGACAACCATCTCAAGATTCTTGGACAGAAAGCTCCTTCCTGGTAGTTCACTTGGTGTCTCAAATAGGGAATGGCTTCAAACGCCCAAGCCTATAAAATAACGCTAATAACTCAAAACCATTATTGAGTGAAAAAAATGAATGATATCATAATAGAAGAAAGAAACATTTACCATGAAAACCCATGGAAAGCCATATAAGTTGACTGTCTTTGGCGCTAACAGAGTCAACAAATATTTGACAGTCATTTTAAAGCTTTCATACCCCCAAGGATAGCTGTTAAACGCCTCAAGATCCTCAGAGAGCTTTATTAAACCGAGGCTTATGTTGTTTTTAACGTCTCTTACCCAAAAAATATTATGTACAAACCAAACCAAGCACAATGACTGCTTGTGCTTCTTTGAAAGTTCTTTACCTTTTAACGCTTGTATCAAATTTTTATTTTTGAATCTTGGACCAACAATGGACACCAGGTCATCACGATCACACGACTTGCCTTTGCCTTTTTTGGGTGTGCGGGGTGCTTTTTTTTTGGTTAGAATAGGTATAACTTGAGAAAGAGGATAACATTTTAGTCCAGTAACTATGGCAAACTCCTTCCAGCCAAAACAAACAGGCATGCCATAGTAATTTATCCACACCTCATCCATCTTATCTTTGTTTTCATACATAAACCTACGCTTGAGAAGTTCATATACCATTTTCATTTGGAAACGAGCATTGTTGTCCTCCGGCAAATCAAGATATTTTCCAAAGCAGCTGTTCCTAAAATAAGCATCTAATTTTTGTTCTCGAAGTATTTTTCTGAAGGCGTCGAAAGATTTTCCCATGGATGACTTAACCACGAAATCACCCGTTAAATCTGCGGCACCATCGCACTGCATTCTCACAGGATAACGATCAATGCTGAAGGCTTTGACCAACTCTTCGGTGGAAGGGCTATTAGTATCTGCATCATCTCTTTTGAAACATTCCTCCTCCCCGTGTTCATCATAATATGCTCCCGATTGAGATAACGCTTGTAAAGCAAGCTCGTAGAGTGGTGGATGTAGCCTAGCTACTTCACTTGTTCCTTTACTTGGACTAAATTCGATTTATGTTCTTTTGGTAACCATATTATCTAAAATTAACAGGAACATAAAATAATATATTATTGTTGATTAATGCATCGTTAAAAAAGGATAACAGTAAATCAAACAAGCAAAGCAGTAAAATAATAGTTGCAACAGATCACCGATATCTGTTGCACCAGGTAGTATATCTGTTGCAGCATATAACTAAACTGTTGCAGCGGATGAGTAATCTGTTGCAACAATACAAAATATAGCACTCATCTTTTAAGACAGATGAATCGTCTGTACAATAGATCACACAACTGTTGTGACATCATCTGTTGTAATATATGAGTGATCTGGTGGAATAGTTAAATAATCTGTAGCAACGGCTGAGTAATCTGTTGTGATAATACAAAATATATCACTTATCTGTTGAGAAAGATAAATAGTTTGTACAACATATCACACATCTGTTGTAACATATGAGTGATCTATCAGAGAAGTTAACTAACCTACAGCAACGACTGAGTAATCTGTTGCGATAATACAAAAAATATCACTCATCTATTGAGAAAGATGAATGGTCTGTGCAACAGGTCACACATCTGTTGCAACACATGAGTAATCTATTGGAACAGTTATCAACGGTCAATATTGTTTAGATTTCTTCCAACATAGGGTCTTCTATCGCGGCAGATGAATGATTAGTTGGAAAAATCAAGTCTTGGACATTTCCTGTAGGAAGAGTTAATAGGATTTTATCCAACAAGAGGTTCATCTGTAGCATCAAATCATTAATCTGATGGTTCTTCCATTGCACCAGATGGTTAATTAGTTGCATTAGATTTTTTATCCAATGCTTAATCTGTTGCAACATATGGTAAAGCTGTTGCATCAGATAGTTAATTTGTTGCATCAGATTATTAATCTGTTGCATCAAAATTGTAATATGATGGTTCCTCTGGTGCATCAGATGGTTGATCTGTTGCATCATATGATAAATCTGTTGCATCAGATAGTTAATATATTGCACCAGATGGGTAATCTATCGGAGAAAAGAAAAAATAGTAGCACGATTTTGTTCAACAAAAAAATAATAATTTCACCATTTTTACCAAGAACAAGAACAGGACAAATCAACTCAAATTGTAGTTTTGTTTTTATAAACACAAACAATAAAAATCAAATATCAAAAAAATGCAACAAATAACAAAAAATCTTAATTCACTTCGAAAAAAGAAGAGAAGAAATACCAGAAATTAGAGTTTTATTCAGACCGCATTTTAAATTAATGCAACAAATATTAAAATTGTTAACTAATACTATAAGAGAAGTTGACTCATGTTCCTCATTTTTTTCAAAACTAAAAAGGCCATAAATTTTTACCTGTGAAAGATGAAAAGGAACGATGAAGAATTCAAAGTTGTTGCGGCCGGAGAGCAAGACTGTCTCATTGATTGAAGGTTGAAGTCAAAAAGGAACTCGAAGCCCAACTATTTGTAGTCTGATGTTGAAGTCGCCGAGGATTGAAATGAGAAATTTGCAGAACAGTTGGTTGGGAAAGAGTTGAGAGAAGCTGTCGAGAGAGTGATGAGAGACAGGTTGATTTGAATTGATGAGTGGAACTCAAAATCCAACTATTTGTCACCAGAGGTAGAAGTCGCCGGGGGTTGAAGAGAGAAAAGAGGGAAACTCGATGCCCAACTATTTGTCGCCGGAGGTAGAAGTCGTCGGGGGTTGAAGGGAGAAATTTTGCGGAACTGTTGGTTGGGAGAGAGTTGAGAGAAGCTGTCGAGAGAGAGGAGAGAGTGGTTGATTTGGATTGAAGAGGGGTGTGGGTTGAGTTGATTTGTATTTTTGAAAAGATTAGAAAGTTTTGAAAATATTAGTCAAGTCCACAATTAACTTAATCAAGTTTTCTAGTGAGGTTTGACCCTATCAGTTGGTCAATGTCATCAATCATTCATTCAAGACTTAAAAGACACCTTTCCTTCAATTTTCTCAAGTGACAAGCTAATTAAAAGTTAAATATTAATATTATAATCGTTACGTATTATTCAAAATTTATACTACTTCCCTCTTCTCAAAACAGCTGGCATGTTTACGTGCGAAAGCAGGCCTGAACATTACGGTTATAAAAAAAAATAGTTGAGATTTTTACTAAAACTATTTGTTTCAAAATAATTGTCAGTTTAAAAGATCAGAAAATAATTAACTATTTTTTTCAACTCTACCTTATCATTAACTATTCTAAAATTAATGGGTCAAAAAATTAACGGAAAAGGGTCTAATAGACCCTTCAACTATTGAAAATGGTACATAAATACCCTCCTTCCACCTTTAGGCTCAAAAATACCCTTAATGTATTAGAAATGGCTCAAAAATGCCCTTCTTCCTCTATTGGTTCAAAAATACCCCTCCATCCACCTATTTGGATAAAATATGCCCTTAACATTAAATTTAAGTCCAAAAATGTCTCCTCCTTTATATTGTATTATTTTTTTGGTTTCACGTAGGGGTAATTTTTTTTGTAATTACGATTTTTTAATTATGATATTATATATTTTTTGGTGGAATAGATATGCATAAGTTAGTATATTATTTTTTTGGTTTCACGTAGTGGTGGGATTTTTTTAGTTATAATTTATTTTATTATTATATTATTTTGGAGTTTTTTTAATTACAAATTATTATTATTATATTATTTCTGAGTTTTTTTAATTATAATTTTTTATTATTATATAGTTTTTTTGGGTTTTACGTCAGGGGTGGATTTTTTTTTTAATTATTATTTTTTTAGTTTTAGGTTGGTACCAAGTTATCAAGTAATTTATGGTACATCATAATAGTTATGTTTATGGTAATTTTTGTTTTTTCAAGAGATATATTTTTTCTATTTTAGAACTCTTAATTTTCTTCCATATATTTTAGGACTCTTAATTTTCCTATATGTTTCGGGTTTCATATTTATATATTTTAGGACACTTAATTCCATTCTATATATTTATTTAATAATATAAAAATTAAAGGAAAAAGATTAAATGATTTTATCTATTGTAAAGTCTTCTAAGGGAGAATGTTTTTTTTTAAAAAAAGTTATTATTTTTTTTGGTTTCACGTAGGGGTGGTTTTGTTAATTACATTTTAATATATATAAGAAAAAAGATTAAATGATTTTATCTATTGTAAAGTCTTCTAAGGGAGAATGTTTTTTTTTAAAAAAAGTTATTATTATTATTTTTTTGGTTTCACATAGGGGTGTTTTTTTTTTTTTTTTTTTTTTTTTTTTTGTGTGTGTGTATCATTACTATTTTTCTTTTTATTGTTACTATTTTTATGGTTTCATGTTGGAGAAGGATAGAAGTGTAAAATATTATGCATTCTTACCTAAATTAAATAAAGACTTAAATTACTTTCAAGCTTTTTTATATATATATATAAAAAGTTCAAAACCTAAAAAGAACTAAAATTCTTCAAAATTTTACCTAAAATATGTTTTCTAATATTTGAGCGCACATAGATAATCATTAACTATGTTAGTATTGGCCCTTTGCTAATTATCCTATTTAAGGAATTCTTTTCTAATTTTGCACTTAAACATTAATTAATTCTTTTAAAATTTTATATATAACTAACAAAATTAGTGAAAAGAGGACCATTAAATTGTGAATGAATTTGAGTCTAATTATATGTGGACCAATAAAAATAATGTCATGTATTTAATTTAAATAAAATTATATTTCACATCAGAATTTGTTAAAAAGAGATATTTTTAGACTTAAATTTATTGTTAAGGGCATTTTTGGTATTTTTGAACCAATAGAGGAAGAAGGAAATTTTTGAGCCATTTCTAATACATTAAGAGTATTTTTGAGCCAAATAGATGGATCGAAGGGTATTTTTAAGTCTAAAGGTGAAAGAAGGGTATTTGTGTACCATTTTCAATAGTTGAAGGGTATATTAGACCCTTTTCCGTAAATTAAATAAGCAACATTTCAATCAAATCACATTTTAATTAATTATTCTTTAAAATTTATGCAATCTTAATTCTGCTAATTATTTTAGAAAGGAGGAAAAAATGTATAACAATTAATGACCTTTATGGCTTTGTCCATTTGTTAAAATATTTTTTGTTTTACAATAAACATAACATATATTGTTTTTACTCATACAGATTTAGTTAGAGGTGAGGAAAGGGGAGGGTATTAACAACCTAATATTTTTTAGTTGTGATGGTATATTAAAGTGAAATATGAAACTTAAAATTTTTGGCAATTACACAATTATTTTTTTCGTATAATTTAGTTGGGAGTTTGGTTTGGTTGGGGGGGGGGGGGTTAGAATTTTTATCGTATCTTTTATTTTTAAAAATTAAGATTAGAGGGGGGATGGAGGTGGAGGTGGGGGTATAATATTCTCTTCTTTTTTAAAAAAATTTCATTTAAAAATAATATGATAGTTAATTTTTTTTTAAAGTAATGCGAGTAATATGATTTAATATGGCCGAACAAGATATTTTAATATTATCCGCACATCGCACGGATACTTATACTAGTTAAGTATACATAAAAGACCTATTTACTTTCAAGAAAATATTTTTTGCGTACCAAACACATCCTACATGTACAATGTTTTTGAACTTCTATAAAATTATCTTTATGAAAATTTGATTCCACCATTAATGAAATATGTTATGCATCAATTTTTTTTTTTTTAGAAAAGGAAAAGACATCATTTCCATCTTTATACTATATAAGAAAAGTCTAAATCACATCTAAATTATATAAGTGACTCATTACACACCTTAACTATATAAAAGTGATATTATTACCTCCCCGCGACCCCCATTCTAAGACACGTGTGTTACACTTATTTTAGGCGCGTCCAACCTACTAAATAACAAAAGTAAAAGGCTAAAAACATTAAGGGAAAAAACATCATTTTCACCCCAAACTATAGTCAAAAAGTCGAATCCACACCTAAACTATATAAGTGACCTATTACACACCTTAACTATAAAAAAGTGATACTTTTTACTGATTTGGTGCTGACGTGGCAGCGCGTGTAAAACACTACACCACATGTAAGTGGTGGTAGCCTGACAGGGTGTAAATAGTTTCACCTTTTTATAGTTTAGGTGTGTAATAGGTCACTAGTATAGTTTAGGTGTGGCTTCGACTTTTTGGGTATAATTTGGGGTGAAAATAATGTCTTTTCCCTTGCAATAATGTAAAACATGGAGTCCTACTATTTTTTTTTTATTTTTCACCCGATATTTGATATTCACGTTGGAATTGGAATAAAGTAGTACTACTTTTATGTGATATATCATTTTACACGTCAGTGTGAGAAATGGGTAATAAACTTGTGAAGGAGAAACAAAGAAACATAAATACTCCCCAAAACAACTATAACATGATGTGAAAGGTAGCTTTAGAATCATATGCGGTGGGCTATACTACTTTATTTTCTTTCCTTTTCCACCATCTTGACAATTTTCTTACATCTTCCTCCTATTTTGTTTTCTAAAAGTAATTTTATACAAAACTCATTCATCCACGTTTTCTAATTTCTGTACACAAAAAATGGTATTAAGACAAAATAGTGGAAAAGATTGAGTGCAAAGTATGTAATTGTGGACCACTACAATTGTCTTTGAAATTTATGTAAAAAAATTAGGAGATTTTTACTGTGCGACGTCTCTAACGAAAGGTGGGTTGATGAGGACGGGTTAATCATGATTGATAGGTGTTTAGGCTAATAAATTCTTAAAATTGAAGTGCACGTAAGTTGGTCTAATAAGACATCTTAGCCCCCTAAACGTCCTAGTCCCGCTTATTCTGTTAAGAAATCATCCTATCCCGTCTCGTTCTCTTAAAACATAACTCAAATTTAAATGATAAGCGTACTTTTGGAATCAATGTGGCATAGATTTATAAAACTTTCTTTTAGTTTTTTTTTTTTTTTTTTACCTCGGATTGGATTTATGTTGGCCTTCTTGGGAGGCTCTTGTTACATCACCCCCAAAAGGATAAGACACAATTCTATTTGGACGGTGGATGTGTTCCTCAGCTATTGACTTGTTCCATGATATCTTAGATGAGGCACACAGCTTACTTTTTTTTTTTGCCATCATCATGCAATGGACAATTCAAAAAATAAATTCATGGATGTCTAAGTTCAACGCAAATAATAAGTTTCATGGATTGAAATCATGATATATTATATTATTCAAAAGTAATTTGAAAATGATATACAAGAGATATATCACTAGATTATTTTCTTTTATCAAATTACAAGTAATTGCGTGAACAATTTTGTCTTTATTTTTCATTAAAAATAAGGGTAAGTAAATGAGGAGATAAACTACCTCATTAGAAGAAAAAGATACATCCAGTAGAAGCAGACAAAATAAATTTCACAAAATAATATTTCATATTAATTATGTGTTCCTCCACTTTTCAACATACATCATCTACACCCCAATGCCACAGCCTCCATCCCCATCACCACACATGTACCAATCACGTCATCTCTACCTCCTATAGTATTTATTTGAATGGCCAAAGTCATCGATAGACACTCAAACTTGTTGTCAAAATTTATTTAGATATCTAAACTAAGGCATGTTCCTATCAGACCCCTAACACCCCCCCCCCCCCCCAACATTTTGTTCCAATTGAGCCTTTTTTGCCCTATCAGCAAAAAGCTCAAAGTGTGTGTTGCACACACGCGATGACGTGACAAAATGAGCTAATTGAAAACTGACACGTGGCATTGTGGATTCAATAATTATTAAACAAATAATTATAATTTTATTAAAAAAAGTATATACAAATGGCATTAAGGAAATTATTAAAAAATAATTCTAAAATTATTTTAAAAATAAAAAGAAAACTGATTATTTTAAAAAAATATAATTTTTTTAAAAAAATTTAATAAATTATTAAAAAATTATTTTTTTTAAAAAATTAATTATTAAGAAAAATTATAATTTTTTTTTAAAAATTAAAATAAAAAATGGCGAGGATATAAATTATGAAAAAATAATTATAAAATTATTTGAAAAATAAAAATAAAAAATTGATTATTTAAAAAAATTATAATTTTTTTTTAAAAACGAAATAAATTATTAAAAAAATAAAAAATTAATTATTAAAAAAAATTATAAAACTTTTTAAAAAATAAAAATAAAAATGGCATTGAGGATATAAATTATGAAAAAATAATTCTAAAATTATTTGAAAAATAAAAATAAAAAACAGATTATTTTAAAAAAATATATATTTTTTAAAAAAATGAAATAAACTATTAAAAATTTATTTAAAAAATAATTATTATAAAAATTATAAAACTTTTTAAAAAATGAAAATAAAAAATGGCATTGAGGATCCAAATTATTAAAAAATAATTATAAAATTATTTAAAAAAAAAGAAATTATAAAATTATTTAAAAAATAAAAAACTAATTATTAAAAAGAAATTATAAAAACTTTTAAAAAATAAAAATAAAACTCCCCCACCTACTCCCAGCCCCCCAGCTCCCAGCGTATTGTTTAATTAAAAAAAAAAATTGGGACCCCCTAATGCTTTTTTACCTAATTATAAAAAAAGAAATTATAAAATTATTTAAAAAATAAAAAACTAATTATTAAAAAGAAATTATAAAAAATTTTAAAAAATAAAACTCCCCCACCTACCCCCAGCCCCCCAGCCCCTAGCCCCCAGCGTATTGTTTTATTAAAAAAGAAAAAAATTGGGACCCCCTAATGCTTTTTGTTTTATTAAAAAGGGCCTTCAGTCTTTACAAAAAAACAAATTTGGGGCCCTCAATGCCACTTGACATCTTTTTATTTGTAAATTAGTAAAAAAAAATGCTCCTCACGTGCCTCCCACGATGGCACTGCATGCGCAGTGCCACATAGGCAAAAAAGGCCCAATTGAAACAAAATGTGGAGGGTTTAGGGGCTTTATAGGAACAGACTTTAGTTTAGGTGTCTAAGTGAATTTTGACAACAAGTTTGAGTGTCTATCAATGTCTTTGACCAATTTGAATTATATGCAAATATATTTAAGTTGATATTTATTGCTTACATGAAGATATAGAGACAAAATCTGCATATATTTACTCTTTCCGGACCTCATTTTGAGAGGTTACATTTGAGACGTTATTACCCCTTGTTATACATTAAAAAATAAGTACAACTCCCACCTATTTTATAAAGAGAAAATACATTATTTTTCCCCTTAACTTGTAGCCAAAACTTACTTTAGCATTTAAACTTATAATTATTTACCCCTTAACAACTTTCAACTGAATTTTTTATCACCCTAATTGCTGATGTGACAAATTTTTTAAAAATCAACGCGTAAATAGCTTAAAAACGTGAAAAAGTGGGGTCCACCTTTTAAATTTTATAAATTTTCTTTCTTTATGTATGTATATATATATATATATAATAATAATAATAATAAGAAGAAGAAGAAGAAGAAGAAGAAGAAAACATCTTCTTCAACTCCGCCCGTAGTTCCCCTCACCCCCACCCCCACCCCCAGCACATCGTTATAACATTGAATTTAATTTTTTCTTCTTTCCAACAATGAATCGGAATATTTGTCAGTTCCTTGTTAATTTTTATTGTTAAAACCGTTGAGGGAGTTAGAATTGAAGGTTTAATTAATATTTTAATGGAGGAAAAATCTTAAATTGATTTGAGATTTTGTGTATTGATATGTTTTTGTGATCATGTACTTGTATTTAGTCCATTGTTGGATTTACTCAAGTTAATTCAAGTCAATTTTTCATTTGATGAAGAAAAAAAATTCATTTAAAAGATTGCAACAATGGAGAAAGAAAGAGAAAAAGGGGTGTGGCTATTTGAAAAGAAGGAGGAACGGGGAAGAGGGTCTGCTGAAGAATAAGAAGAAGGAATCTGGGTGGGGTGGGGGGCTGTGAAGAAGAAGGAGAGGGGGGGGGGGGTGTTTGCTGGAGAAAAAAAAAGGAATTGGGGTGGGGGGTGGGCGTGGGGGGCTGTGAAGAAGAAAGAACGGGTGGGTGGGGGGTCTATTTAATTTATATATATATATATATATATATATATTAAAAAAAAATATATATATATAAAAAGTATGTGTGTGTGATTACTTTTTTTTAAATTACAATTTCTTACGTGACAATGATATGGTATTGATATGGCAATGACTAGGCACGTGTGTAGTGCACTCTTCGTTATGAAAGTGAGATTTTGATTTTGAAGTTGAAATTAATTCACTTGAAAGTTGTTAAGGGAGGGGGGGTTAAATAATTGCCCGATTAGTTTAGGATCTAAAGTAAATTTTACTGACAAGTTTAGGGAAATTTGATGTATTTTTTCTTTTATAAAAGAGAACAACTTTCATGAAAAATGAAGAATAAAATTAGGCATAAAGTTCCAAACAGCCTTTTCTTGTGTTTATTTGTCTTGGGATGTGACAAGTTAGTTAAAAGTACTGAAGAAAATACCATAACATGGGCTGCTGCATAAGAACTGACTCAGAAAATTTGTAGCCGATAAAAATTAGGGAAAAAAAACAGAAACAACACTTTAAATTAAATTATTTTTATAAAAATAGCTATGAAATTTAAATTTCACTTTCTAATCATTTCAATCTACTGGCTTGTTCTATACCGTCTAGCCATTTCAATTTACTGGCTTGTTCTATACCGTTTCTACACACCTTCTATATAGTTTCTATACAAATCTTATACATATAAATATTCTATACGAAAATTATACAGTTTTGATACACAATTTATATAATAACTGTATATTTTTTTACACATTTTATACAACAATTATATAATTTTCATACACTTTCTCTCTCTCTCTCTCTCTCTCTCTATATATATATATATATATATATATATATATATATATATATATATATTTTAAACATATACATATTTGATAGAACTATACAATTTCTATACATATATCTTATATAGATACATATTCTATTTAACAATTATATCGTGTTTATATAATTTAATTATTATTTCTAAACAATAAAAAAAACAGAATATTTGATCAGTTAAAAAGTTTATAGCAAAAAAAATTAAAATATTCTTAAAAGGGCCGAATTTTCCAAATTGAATATTGTACAGTATTGTATATAGATTGTAGTATTGTATATGAACTGTATATGGACTACATGGGCCAAAATGATTCAAATTGGGAAATAATAGGAAATGGCCATAAAGTGGCTTTTTTTACTTGACTGGACATTATATGCCCAAACTTGAGCTATTATTTTTTAAAAAGGCTACACAATGTCCCTTTCCCTAAAAATTTTTCATTCTTTTCTAATTATGAAATATCTTTAAAAAATAGACTATTTTTAAACAATGACAAAGTTATTAGGAGAAAATAAGTTGTACTTTTATAGAGTAACACAAATTTTTAAGAAAATTATCTTTTTCAGAAAGTATTTTTTTAGGAATTAACTTTTCAAAAGATATTCATTTTTTTATAATTCAAAGTGAAAAAAGATTTTCATAGAAACACTAGTTACTGCTTAAAATCTTTTAAAATTTATTGATCAGATACAAATTATTTTTCACAAAAATACTTTGATTAGGTGTAGAAGCATAATTTCACGTGTTACAACAATTGCAATTTCATGTGTGTGTTTGTGCGAGAGGATAGAAAATGAAATAGTGTTAAATGGATGGACAAGAAAAGTTGGACAAGATTTTGTATAATCTAGAAGATTTGGTGAAAATGATAAAAATGACCCCTTACCATTGAGGGTAGATTTAAGTAATTTTCTAGAAGAGAATAGCGGAGCAGTATAGGGAGTGAAAGAAGGATTTACATATGGTGTTCATCGATTTCGAGAAGGTTTAGGACAAAGTACCTAGAGAGGTTTTGTGGAGGTGCTTGGAGATTAGAGGTGAGCCCGTAGCGTACACTAGATCGATTCAGGACATGTATGATGGAGCGAAGAAGCGTGTGAGGATGGTCGGAGGAGATTTAGAGCACTTTGATGTTTTGATAGGATCGCATCAGAGGTCGACTCTTAATCCGTTTTTATTTCTCTTGGTAATGAATGCTTTGACGCGGCGTATTCAAGGAAAAGTGCCTTGGTGTATGTTATTTGCTGATGATATAGTGCTAATTGATGAGACTCGGGGAGAAATTAATGATAAGTTAGAGGTTTGGAGACAAACCCTTGAGCAGGACCAAGAAAGAGTACTTGAAATGTAAGTTCAACGAGTTGATGTATAAGGCGGCGTGGTAGTGAAGTTGGACTCTCAAGCCCTTTGAAAGAGATAGTTTCAACTATCTTAGGTCTATGATTTAGGGGAATGAGGAGATTGATGAGGATGTCATGCACCGTATTGGTGTAGGGTGGCTGAAATGGAGGCTCGCTTCAGAAGTCTTGTGAGATAAAAAGGTGTCTCCTAAACTTAAAGGTAAGTTCTATAGAGTAACAGTGCGACCGGCTATGTTGTATGGAACAAAGTGCTCACCGGTTAAGAACTCGCACATTCAAAAGTTGAAGGTGGAGGATATGAAGATGTCACAATGGATAAATGAACTTATAGAGTGGCAATCCAACTAACTATGTTGTATGGAGCAGAGTGTTGACCGGTTAAGAACTTTCACATCCAAAAGTTGAAGGTGGCAGAGATAAGAATATTGCGATTGATGTATAGACCTATAGAGTGACGGTCCGACTGGCTACATTGTGGAGTGGAGTATTGCCTGGTTAAAAACTCCCACATCTACTAGTTGAAGGTGACGAAGATACGGATGTTGCGATGGATGTATAGACTGACTAGAAGAAATAGGGTTAGAAATGAGATTATTCGAGAGAAGATGAGAGCAATTTTGACAGAAGACAAGATGCGAAAAGTTAGGTTGAGATGGTTTGGGCATGTGATGAGGAGGTACCCGGATGCTCCAGTACGGAGCTGTGAGAGACTGACTAGCTATGGATGTTTCATGCGGGGTAGAGATAGACCAAAAAAATATTGAAGGGACGTGATTAGGCATGACATGAAACTGTTGCAGCTTACAGAGGACATGACCCTTGATAGTAAAGTGTGGAGGATGCGGATTAGGAGAGAGGGTTAGTGGATAAAAGTGTGTCCTTACTAATAGGGAGAAGTACTTTTTGTAGTTGTGCCTATAGTCAAAGTATTACACACGTGTTTTATATTTTCTTATTTATAGTGTTTTGGTGTTGTTGGTAATTCCGGATAGATAGTTTATAAAATTAATCTATGGGTGACTTATTTCTTGTTGTTAGAAATGTATTTACATTATAGTGAATGTCTATCAAGATCTAATAAGATCTATCAAGATCTAGTTGATAGCTGTCAAGATTTGAAGTATTTGTCTTTTAGTCAGAAACTAAGAGTATTTTCCCCTATTAATAGAGGGGTTTTGTTTATTGTATTCTCAATCTGATGATATCTCATCCTTCAAGATAAATAAAAAAGCCTCCCTTTTTCTCTCTCTATTTATTGTTTTTCTTAATTTATATTTCATAACACGTTATCAGCACGAGACTCTGCCAAACAGATGAGATTATTAATCTAAAGGTAATTTCAAGGTTAGTAATTCCTTATGTTATTTGTCTTTATTAACTAATAATATAATTATTGTTAGATTTGAGAAAAAATAATTGGTTTGGAACCATTTATGTTTTAAATTTATTCCTCAAGAACAATATTAACAAAAAGGATGATAATATGTTGGGTTTAAGTTGCATCAATTTATGCCTAAGACGCCTTTATATGGGTAAGACGTTGAGTTTGAATCTCAATGCACCATATTGATGATATTATGATGGCTAAGGCAAAATAATATATTTTTAATGAAAAGACATGAAATATGTCCCATTGAATATTCTTCATTCCATGAAGTGAATGTGGTAGCAATATATGATAAGTCTGAAATAAGACAACTTACTTTATTCTTGAAGTGTATGTGATAACAGTGCATAATATGTCTGAAAGAAGACAAGTGATTGAATGCACGAATATACGCGTGGAGGGACAATATGATAATGATCATCAAAAGTAATGATATTTTCGCACGCGTATTATGATCATAAAATATGTTAGAGAAAAATTCTCTACATCATATGTATGCCTCGATTTGCTCTTGAAGTAGCAAAATCTTTAAAGAGGTTATAAGCTATCATAATTTGATAGGTTTAAGGAACGATTATATTTCATTCTTGGAGAATGAGAAGCTTATTAATGAAAACGTGCACTTGATTATGATGGTGTCACAACTCACCTCCGAAAGAGGCAGAATAATTGAGAAGAGTTATTTTGAAATCTACTTCTGAAGTAGTAAATCTGAAATTTATTCATGTAATAGTAAATCTGAAATTTAATAAAGAAAAAAAATACATGTCATGATAAACTTGTGTTTACTACTATAAATGAGTTCATAAGTTGATATGAACGATTGTGACACCTCGAAGATGTGCATATTGCGCGTTAGACATGTATTGAAGAACTAGAAGATTCTTCAAAAATTATCTATGTTACTTGTTCTCATGTTAAGTTGGTTGGACCAACTAATTTTGGGGTTGGATCCCATAAAATCTGAAAAGTATAAAAGGTGAATAAGAGCCCGTTCACCTATCATGTGATATTTTGAAAAGATGCATCAATAAGATGATCACATGTACATTCATTGTCAACCTACGTTTGACATTCATAAAGTTACTTGCTCAATATAAATTGAGCATAATTTTTAGATTATGTAATAAAGATAATTCATCTTGATGATAATGATTTAACATTGAATGTCTTCCTAAATAGATGAATCATTACTAATGAGAACAATGTTTCATGTGTTGGTCTGAAATATGATATATTGCATACAATAGCAATTGTATGCATTAGACCAATAAATTATGATTATTTCTTCTCTCTCAATTGGTTCAAGGCCAGGAACCAACTATTTCATCTAATAGTTTTAATGTGCAGTATACGATTAATGAATATACCATGATGCACAAAGATGGATTCGTCAAAGAAGATGAAGGATGTATGTTAGTTTTCTAACATAAGGGGAGATTATAGGCAACTATAAAATATGTTAGAAATTATCATCAGATCCTCATTCAAAAGATAATTCAAGTCATATGATGAAAGCATTTACTAACTCAAATTTAATCTCATATCTAAGCTGCAAGTGCTCCTATTTTGTGTTCATAAAGGACAAAATCTACGCATGTGGGAAGCGTGGTAGACCAGTCGGTTCCAAATGAAATAATCCTTGAAAAAGGAGCAAATAATCATAATAAGAAGACAATGTGCTTTTGAAGAGCCTACGACATAACACTTCATGAAACCTTATGAGAGGTTCAGGTACCTAAAAATAATGAAGTGATGAGATCTCAAAATGTTATGTCACGCTGTAAATTGATAAGAAATGATATATCATCAGTATCTTTGATACAATATTAACGCAATATTGTGAAAGATTACGAGGATCTAAATTCTATATTTATTTAAGTATGCTGACGTAGAAACATTTATCAAGTGACATGAAAGGGTGTATCTTGGTAAGTGAAAACTTATTTGATTTGCATTCCATACACTTGAAGATGTCACACATGAAATGTTGAATATAGTCACTTGATAAAATATATCTTGCAAATACTACAAGGCCTGATATAGCCTTTTCAGTCAATTTGTTAAGCAAGGTATATTTCTGCTCCTACGAGGAGACATCAAAATGAGATAAAATACATGAGTTTATTTTATTCTAAAGATTGCATTCCCGATCTTATTGGTCATGCTGATGATGGGTACTTATTTGACCCACATAAATCTCGTTCTCAAATAGGCTATGTGTTCATATGTTGCCATATCTTAGAGATATACAAAGAAGTCTATCATAGCCACTTCATCGACTCATGCTGAGGTAATAACTATTCATAAAGCAAGCTGAGAATGTGTATGGTTGAGGTCCATGATACATCTCATTCGAGAAAAATGTGGTTTGAATTGCGGCAATGTACCCACAGTTTTATACAGAGATAATGCAGCATGCATATATAGTACATCTTAAGGGAGGATTCATAAAGGGAGAAAGAACGAAGCACACTTCATCAAATCGTTTCTATACATAAGCTCCAAAAGAATGGTGATATTAACGTGCAACAAATTCGTTCAAGTGACAATGTAGCTGATGTATTCACCAAGTCTCCTCCAACTGCAACTTTCAAGAAGATGGTGCACAAGATCGGGATGCAAAGGTTCAAGGATGTTCTCATTAGGGGGAGTTGATACGCGTTGTACTCTTTTTTTCTTACGAGATTTTGTCCCACTGGGGTTTCCTTGTTAAGTTTTTAATGAGGCAACCTATATGTGTATTGTTAGAGATGTGTACTCTTTTTCTTTCACTAGATTTTTTTCCCACTGTCTTTTTCTAGTACGGTTTTAACGAGGCACATTATCTATCAATTAGACATTCAAGGGGGAGTGTTATAAATGTATTTACATTATAGTGAATGTCTATCAAGATCTAATAAGATCTATTAAGATCTAGTTGATATCTATCAGGATTTGAAGTATCTGTCTTTTAGTAAAAAAGTAGGAGTATTTTCCCCTATAAATAGAGGGGTTTAGTTTATTGTATTCTCAATCTTATAATCTCTCATCCCTTTATAAAGAAGTCTCTTCTCTTTCTATTTATTCTTGTTGTTCTTACTTTGTATTTCATAACACTTGTATCATTTTGTTGTTTGTTTTTATGCTTTTTGTTTGTTATATTGGTTTTTGTCCTAAGCCAGAGGTCTATCGAAAACAACTTCTCTACTTCATCTGGAGTAGTGGTATGAATTGCGTATACTTTATTCTCCCTAAATCTTACGTTATGAAATTACACTAGATATGTTATTATTGTTGTTTTTACTTGAACAATTTCAATTTTACTTGATCAACAATTAATATATTTATGTATAGGAGGATATGGATTTTAGTTGAAGTATGATTATAGGTTGGGTTTTAATTTAAGTATAAATAACATAAATACCAACCCTTTTGGAAGTAATTACACTCTCTCTCACTTTTTTAATTACTTTACTCTCTTTCCCTATTAATATACATAACATAACCGACATATACATAGCATTCTGTGTATATGTTGGGATTTTTGTAATATGTTTAGGTAGTTGGAATTTTTTATAATATTGGAAACATAAGTTGTGTATTTGTGTAATTTTTAGTTTTAATAAATTAGTTGATTTGGATTAGACCAACGAAAAATATCAGGGAATTAATAAATTTCCGAATATTAGTTTTACGCATGTCGATTCAAAATATTAGATCATGAGCAACTTATTAGGAAGGGTTTAAATTTGGATCAACAAAATTAGGTCACGTAATAAATAACTATCTAATTATTTTATTTTAAGGAGACCGCTACAAATAGGATAAGTTTTAAGTTGAAAGGTTAACACTTCATCTGTTCGCTTTTACTTGTCGCTGTTTTTCTTTTTGAAGTCAACCTACATAAACTTTGTTTAAAATTTTATGATGTGTAATTTAATATTTAAATAAAATTTAGATTATCGAAAACTATACAAAAAATGTTAATAAGTTGCTATCCTGCTCATATTAATATGATGAAAAAATAATCTTAAAATATTTATCAAAGTTTATGCAGGTTGACCTCAAAAAGCAAAATAGTGACAAGTAAAAGTGAAGGAATGAAGGATTTAAGACCTTTTTGGCTTGAAAAATTAACGTTGACCTGAAAAATGAATGGAAGGTAATTATATTAAATATCATAATTTAAGAACATTTTAAACCCCTCTCCGTATCTTAAAATCAAAGTGAATATTGAAATAAATTTTATGGACAACCTTAGATTGTCACGGATAACTCAAATATAAAAAGATACTATTAGCTATACATTAGTACTAACTACCCTACATTTAGTGGAAAAAACTTTGAATCAATATGCTCTCAGCCTCCCTTTCACCAGAATCACCCTCGCCCCATCTTCAGAAACCACCGGAAACACCTGACATGATGTCAATTGAGAACCAGCCCCCCCATCCCCTATCCAATTCAACCAATCAGTTTCAAGGATAAACTCCTTAACAAAGAATGCTCGTTGAACAACTATTACAACTACAACTCTATAGTGGGCAAAAGCCCCATTAGAAAAGAGGAAGCTAATGGTACTGTCGACTTATCGGAAGAGGACAAAGCTCGAATCTATCAACCATGGAAATACTCTGTCATTGTTAAACTCTTCAATAAATGGCTAACACACAATTACCTCAAATTGAAACATCAAGATACGTGGAAACCAACGGAACCCCTTATACTCATAGATATGCGGAACGACTTCTACACTGCTAAATTCAGTAAACTAGAAAACATGGCAAAAGCACTACAAGGCGGCCCTTGGTTCGTAACACGTCATTTTCTATCAGTTACGCAGTGGAAACCAAATTTTATTCCACAAGAAGCGACCAAAACCCACACCGTCATTTGGCTCAAACTATCCCAATTGCCAACAGAATTCTATGATCAGTTCACTCCGGAATGGGTCGGGTAAATATTAGGCACCCTCCTCAAAATAGACACCTGCACATCCGCCACCCTTCGGGGTCAATGTGCTCGAATTTGCATCCAAGTCCCACTGGATACTCCACTAAAATCCCATGTAACCATTGGCACCCATCACCAAAAAGGTTACCTACGAAGGGGCAGGTATCTTATGCATGGGTTGCAGAAGGCTAGGACATACAATTAGGAACTCTACCCACACCAGGGCCACTGCAACGACGGAGTTAGAGGCCCCGACCACATCCACATCCACACACCAAAAGGCAATCGAAGCCGAAAACTGGCAAGTGGTGTATTTCCCTAGGAGGAGACCCTCACAGAAGTAATACTCTAAAAATTACAACAACAAGAATTTACCAGGAGGAAAACACACTCAGGTAAGTGCCGCTATGGACGACCCAGGTATGCCCTTACCTCAACAACAACAACCACTACCCCACTTCATTAATAACTCTAATACTGATTTGGAAAAAAATAAAAACAATTCTAATAAAATTGGAGAGCAAAAGCGAAATGGGAAAATGGAAATGGGGCCCAGAAGTCAGCAAGGCAACAAAACTGTTACCACTTACTCCAAGTGGGCCAGCCCAATACCCATCAGCCCAAAACCCACCATTAAATACGTTGACTAGCCTCCATTTAATTTGGGTGGCTCTTGCCAGACCCCTCTCTTCTCTCTCACCAATGAGGCTTCAATGGAAGCCTCCGCCTCTGCATCTTCGGCGGTGTTAACGATAGCCGAGACTAGAGCTAATGATCACTCTGAGACGATTGATATGATTGATGTGGTCATGTCAATTAACTCCCCCTCAAATCCCTCTTTAACAACCTATCAACGCCATAATCACTCACTTACCAATCTAACCAACTCCATTGAAGCCCCGAAACCAAATGGCAAACCCAACGGCTTCATCTCCCCAACTCTCAAAGAACCAATGATCCTTGTGTCAGAACCTCATCCTCCCAACAGACTCCCAATGTCATGGAAAAAACTGGCACTCATGGGGAAACCCATAACACATTGCATCATAGTGGGGGACCAACCAATTATTCTAGTGATTAAGAATACAGCATGGATGGCCCAAATAATCAAGGAGGGAATGGAAAAAATAGCCGAGGGACTGGGTCAACATCTCTGAAATCAAATATGGCTACACGCGCAAATGCTAGGGTCCTTAAATAATATGAACTCCAACGAGTTCAACTTCCTAGAGAACCATATGTTCAAAAGTCTACCATGCTACCCCAACATTCCTTACCTCTCAGAACTGGAGACACTAACATTTGTCCCTTGGAACCCTCCAACTCCATCAGTCTCAGCACCACTGACCACTCCACTTTCTGTGACCCCAACCATTATGTCTCTCCCTCAGACTCAAGTCGACAAAACATCGATAGGCGTCCAAAGAGGAACAAAACCATCCATTCTAGTGGAACTTCAGCTAGCAAACCAGGAGATGGAGGAATTCTTAGAAACCTTCATGAAAGCCAACGTCGACTACTTCATGCTCGAAAAACCCCTTTGGAAAGAATTCTTAGAGCACTGCAGCACAGCTACTATAGTGCTCTGTCCACGGGTGATGAAAACTTTCAAGCTATCTCTGAGGAGTATGTTGGAGGGGGTGAATGCAGCAGTGCTCCTGAGCCCTTATGTCACATAGGGTCAGACACATAGAAAAGACAAGGGCAAGACCCCAGTTCTCAACCACCCCCATCCTTGCAGACACTATGAATCTTATCATCTGGAATATGAGGGGTTCACATAGTGCCAGTTTCAAATGCCAATATGTTGATCTCATCAAGACTCACAACCCTACCATTTTAGTGATACTTGAGACTAAAATGGTCGACCACAAAAATCTTGCTGAAATCCTCAAGTTTGATTCACATCTGGAGTCTAGTGCTGATGGTAGGAGAGGTGGTATTGTGGTGATGTAGAAAATGGATCTAGTCAAACTTTAGAACTTCTCCATCTCTCTTCAAGGAGTCCACACCACTATTAAGGTAAATACCCATCCTAACACTTGGCGTTTCTCTGTTATTTATGCTAGCCCAGACCCCAGTGTTCGAGCAACCCTATGGGAGGAGTTGTGTCAAACTCAACTACCTTTAAAGGGGATCTGCTGATAGGAGGTGACTTTAATAAAGTTCTCAGAGCCAATGAGAAATTAGGAGAGGCTCCCATCAATACCCGAAGGGTCAACTACCTTTGGGACTGCCTTAACAAATGCAATATGGTAGACCTTAGTTATAAAGGTTGCAAATACACTTGGACAAATAAAAGGCACCATAACAGGACTAGCCTCATTCAGGAAAGACTGGATAGGTGCATGGCCAATACCTCCTGGATAAATTGCTTTCCAGAGGCAATAGTCACGCACCTACCTAGAACCAAATCTGACCACTGTCCTCTCCTCCTTACTCTAACTCCCAATAACCAAGGTTCCAACCCATAGCTTTTCAGGTTTGAGCCTATTTGGTGTAACTACCATACCTTTCCAGACATAAGCCTCACCCAATCCATCCACTCATCCCAGACAAATGCTACCCTCTGGAACCATACTATCTTTGGCAATCACTTCAAAAAGCTTAGAACTATTACTGCTAGACTGGATGGACTGCAAAAGTCCAATCATTACCACTCTAGCACCTTCTCTATGAGTATGAAGCCCTTCAAAAATGTGTAGAAGACTTCTGGAAAACTAAATCCAGAATTAGTTGGCTCACTGATGGTGATGCTAACACTGCTTTCTACCATGCAAGAATCATGCAAAGAAGGAGAAAGAATAAAATCACTGAGCTTGTTGATGATGTGGTCCAAGTGGTTAGGGGGAAGAACCCCTCACAAATCTCATCATACACCACTTCACCAAAATTTTCACCACTAGCCACAATCAGAGTGCCAATACCCACTTCAGTCCCAACCATGCTAATAATGTTATTCAAGCTGAAGCCTACCAAATTCTGGATGCCCCGCTCAGAGACTCTGAAATCCACTTAGCCATCCAGGGTTTCAAGCCTCTTAAAGCACCTGGACCTGATGGGATCCACCCTCTCTTCTACCAAAAGTTCTGGAATGAGGTGGGTCGCAAAGTCATCTTCTTTTGCAGGAATGTCTTCTCTACTTCTGAGATCCCTATTATCCATAATACCACCCTCTTATACCTCATACAAAAATGTAGAAATGCCTCCAATCTGAGAAATTACAGACCCATTGGACTCTGTAATACTTCTTATAAAATCATCACCAAGATTATTATTAACAGAATTAAGCTAATCCTCAAGGACATCATTAGCCCCTCCCAGGCTAGCTTCCTTCCCAATAGAAGGGCAGCTGACCAGGCCATCATCATCCAAGAATACATCACTCACTTTGCTAAGATGAAGGGCAAACAAGCAAACATGATCCTAAAGATTGACCTGGAAAAAGCCTTTGATAATCTCGAATGGTCCTTCATCAAAGATACTCTCATATTCTTTGGCTTCCCTCCCAACCTAAGCAAGCTTATCATGTCCTGCATTAGCTCATCTATCATAGCTATCCTTGTGAATGGTAGAAGAACTCTTTTCTTTAGCCCTACTAGAGGTGTAAGACAGGGGGACCCTATTTTCCCTTACATCTTTATTACGTGTATGAAGAGGCTTTCTAGGGGCATAGAATCTGTTGTTAGGGATAGTCACTGGGATCCTATTAGCATTTCCACTAGAGGTCTAAAGATGTCTCATCTCTTCTTTGCTGATGACCTAACCCTCCTAATCAAAGCTAACACTAAAAGTTGTCATGCCATTACCAATATCCTGGTTACTTTCAATCTTTTATCTGGTCAAACCATCAACCACAACAAATTCAAAGTCATATTCTCAAAGAACTACCCCTCCTACCACGATAACTTATGCTCACACATTCTCAATATCCACCCCAGCACTAACTTTGGGAAATACCTGGGTTTCCCCATCTTTCACAGTAAACCCAAGAACTGTGACTTCCAATACCTCATTGACTCTATGAATTCCAAATTAGCTGGTTGGAAGACCAAATTACTAAACATTACTGGTCAAGTTGTTCTAGCCAAGGCCACTCTCAATGCCATTCCCACCCATACCATGCAATACATCAGACTACCCCACAAAATTACTGAATCTATCAATAAAACCCAAAGAGGTTTTGTTTGGGGTACTAGTGCTGGCCACAAAAAGCTTCACTTACTGAAGTGGGAAACCATCACCACCCATAAAAGAAATGGATGCCTTGGACTCCATAGAAGTGAGCTCAAGAACAGAACAAGGCATGCTAGCCTTGCCTGGAGGTTATTTCACTATCCTACTTCCCTTTGGAGTCAGGTACTTCTTCACAAGTACTACAACAATCAACATAACTCTTACCAAAAGAAGTTAACTTCTAGAACCTGGAACTACATAAAAAGAGATTGGCAGAACTGTTCCTTAGGCATTAGATGGAGAGTTGGCAAAGGTGACAAAATAAGCTTCTGGGGGGACACCTGGATCCCTCATCTACCTAGTCTCAGAAACATCATCCATGGTCCAGTGGCCCAGCACACCATGGACATTACTGTAAAAGATGTCTACATCAATGGCAACTAGGATTTCACCTAAATCCCCAACATTACTTTGCAGAGAATCACCAGCATGACCATGAGTAATATTGCCAATGCCTCTGACACTGCCATATGGAACTATACTCCTGATGCTAGATTCAACGCTCAGAGTATGTACTTTCTTCTCTCCAACCCAAATCACAAGGGGGACCTCCTTGGTACCCACCATTCTATATTCTCTAAAATCTGGAAATCAAGCACTCCCAACAAGATTAAAACCTTCTTACGGCTGTTAACCCATAAAAGGTTGCCCACTAGGAGTTACCTCAACCACATAGGCATTGAGGTTCCCACACAATGCCACTTCTGTAACTTCAATATAGAATACCTTCCTCATATATTCTTCAATTGTACCAATACCACAAACTTTTGGGGTGAAATCCTAGCGAAAAACAGTTACCAACCCTTTATAGGTTGGCAAAATATGGACAATTGGGCTCTCCTATGGGGGAAACCTTTCAACAGCTGGCTAACCTGGATCACACTCCTACCATATTATCTTTAGTCCATCTGGCTGACTAGAAACATCAATCTTTTCAATGGCAAGCATAATTACACCAAAGTTGAGGAGGTCATTGCCATGTCCACTGAATACACTATGGTTTGCACAACCAATCATCAAGATAGGCTCCACTCGAATGTTGCTATCACCCTCAAATGGAATCCTCCAATCAGTAGGGAACTTAAGATCAATACTGATGGCTCTGCTACGGCTAACCCAGGGCCTGGAGGACTGGGAGGAACCTTTAGGAATAAGAATGGAGATTGGGTCCTTGGCTACTACCAGCATATTCCGCACACCACCCCGGCTATGGCATAAATTTTAGCCATCAGAGCAGGCCTGTTAATTACAAAAAAGAATAACCTTCGCGCTTTTGAAATACAAACGGACTCATCTACAGCTATTACCATATTAACCAATAACCATCCACTCTATGCTAACATAGTTACTGAGTGCAGGTCATTGATGGAGGAGCAGGAAGAAGTGACACCAGCACAGCTATACAGGGAGCAATACTCAGTGCAGGATTGCTTGGAGAAGGAGGGATCTAAGAAGGAGTACCAACCAAGGCCTACTTTATTATATTTTGCACCTATTTTTGCGGCCAAAGTTGTAAATGATGACTATACTGGAAAATCCTTCACTTACTTTGTTAAACGTTTAAACTTTAGCCCACAAGGTCGGGATGTGGCCTTGAACAATTGTATGCCTCCCACACCTGATGGGAGCTCCACCCCCCCGACCCTTCGTAACGATGAATGAATGAAATCACCTCTTCTTTACCAAAAAAAAAAAACTACCCTACATTTGATTGACCAAAAGTAACCCTTGTTTTTCCTTTATGGCTCCTTAAATCACTCTTCCAATCATAAATATAAAATTTAATCTGTCGGCCCTAAGAGTGATTATGAACTTAAAATACTGGGAAAAATTGACAATTATGCTAATCAACACTTTTAACTTCTAGAGACTCATTCATCCAAAATAAAATTACAATAAAAAAAATAGTCCAGTGCATTAAAGTTTCCGCTATGCACAAAGTTTGAAAAGGGTCTTACTACAACGGTGTATTGTATGCAATTTTACTTATACTTTAGTGGAATACAGACATCCCTTATTTCTTTTCTACTGCAACACTTTACCTTATTTTAGATGTGTCAAAATGAGCAAATTGAGTTGAATTCTCTATAAAAAAACAAAAAAAAACAAGAATTAGTAAACCGTACAAAGCACCTTGGTTCAGAGGCACATTGCAATTCTTTCTTCTTTTCATTATAGTAATGCAATGCAAGAGGTCAAAATCCTGATTGTTTTTAATGATGAAAAGAGCTTTTAGTTTATGTGAAATTTATGATAGTCTCATGTGCGAATTTGAATGAGAGAAAAAAGTGAGTCCTCTTTCGGACATCCACCCTCTCAGTTTTTTTATCCAATTGTCACTAATACTGTTTGGCAACAGTATCAATTTTGCTATGAAGTTCGTAGCTAGTATTATTTTTTGGTATTGATTTAAACAAGGCAAAATAAGTTAGAATGAGCTGAATTAATTCGTACAAAGGTTACTTAAACTGATATTGACTGAATTAAAATGGGATAAACAAATGATGAATAACTCAAACCTTTTATTTATTTCTTTTTTTTCTAATAAAAAATCCAACAAAATGTAAGGATATTGTTAGAATCCTGTGATTTGGATCAATTCATACACATGCAAAGACAAAATGGGAGAAAGCTGAAGAAAGGATTTTTTGTTCTGCATTTTTCTTCTTTGTTCAATTGAGCATTCTGTTTTCTATACTACACAACCGCTAGTGGTTTGCAATTTATATAAAAGTAATTCCAACTCTCTTTTGAAATCACGTGATTAGCACATGATTTGTAACTAACTTCTAACAACTCAATAAATGCCGCAGTACATTTAACTACTTAAGCGTGTGCTGGCATCACTTGCCCACTAGATCTTCTTCTTCTTAATTCTTCTTCAATCTTTCTAACGTAAAACTCCCCCTCAAACTAGTGGGTGAAAGATGTACAGAACCCCCAGTTTGGAAAGTAACTGAGGATGATGTCCTGCTCCTAGACTCTTTGTAAGAATATCTGTCAGTTGCAATGCAGAACTCAAGTACTGAGGTTCTCTAAAACCTAACTTTACTTTCTCTCTAATAAAATGGCAGTCTATATCAATATGTTTCATTCTCTTATGAAAAATGGGATTACCAGCTATCTGAATAGCTGCCTTGCAATCTGAAAATACCTTGATAGGCTCAGTAATATTAATATTTAGTTCTTTCAACAAACCAGTTAACCACACTAATTTTGCAACTACTGCTGCCATACTTCTATACTCAGCTTCTGCAGAACTTCTATTGATAGTTTGTTGCTTCTTGGACTTCCATGATATCAAACAATCTCCTAACTTCACAACATAGCCTGTGACAGACCTTCTCGTATTGGGAAAGGATGCCTACTCAGAGTCACAGAAACCTGTTAGTTCAGTAATAGGTCCTCTTCTCAGGAAAACACCAAGACCAGGTGATCCTTTTATGTATCTTATCACTCTTAGGGAAGCTTCCCAATGTGATATCTTTGGTTGTTGCATAAATTGGCTCAAAAGTTATACACTGAAGCATATATCAGGCCTTGTGATGGTCAAGTAGATCAACTTACCAACTAACCTTTGATATGCTGCCTTATCAACTAGTTCAGGATCAGATGTATTCCTCATGTGTTGGCCATATTCCACACTAGTCTGCTTCTGTTGAAATTCCAGTGGGGTGCTTACAGGCCTAGCTCCACTCAAGCCTGTGTTTGATAGTAACTGTAAAACAAATTTTCTTTGATTTAGAAGAATCTCATCTTTAGACTTCAACACTTCTATTCCCAAAAAATATCTCAGATCACCAAGGTCTTTCATACAACATTTATCAATTCTAAACTATTCCCAGTCAAGAGTAAATTATCAATATATACAAGAATAATTACCATATTAGTTCCATCCTTCTTGATAAAGAGAGAGTGATCGTGAGTGCTTTGAGCAACCCAGCTAGTAAGAGTGCATCAGTGAGCTTGATATTCCATTGCCTTGAGGCTTGTTTCAAGACATATAGTATTTTTGGAGTTTACAGACCTTATTCTACCCATGCCTTTGGAATCCCAAAGGCAATTCCATGTAAATATCTTTATTTAAATCACCTTGGAGAAAAGCATTGTTGACATCCATCTGATGAAGATCCTAACCATATGAAACAGCAACACTGATAATTGTTCTCACAGTGACCATTTTGGCCACAGGAGAAAAAGTTTCATGATAATCTAGTCCTTTCCTTTGTGTATACCCTTTAGCAACTAGCCTAGCTTTAAATTTATCCACCTCACCATTGGAGTGGTATTTGATTTTCTAGACCCACTTATATCCAATGTCCATCATTCCTGGAGGTAACTCAACAATACACCAAGTGTTATTCTTTTCTGGTGCCTTGATCTCATCTTGCATAACAGAGATCTATCTGGAATCTTGAGAGGCCTCATTGAAAGACTGAGGTTCTATGATAGCTGATAAAGCTCCAATATAGGATTGGTAAGAAGGAGATAAATGATCATAACATCGGTGATCAGTGAGTGAATAAAGACTAGTATTCTTGGGAACCACATAGTCCTTAATCCATATTGGTAGCTTGGAAGCTCTAGCTGTTTTTCTAGTAGTGGTGGGTACAACATTGGTGTCTCCGGAGATAGTGTCTTCTGATACTTCAAACACATGATCTGTAGGACTATGGAGTTCATGTTCTACTATTACATCACAAGTAGATTAAATAGGGACAACTTCTTATGCAACTTAAAGAGGAACGGGTGGAACTACTTCAGTAAAATCAATTGCAGGTAAGGATGCTGTTGGATCCACAAGAGGAGAATCATCATGATGAGTGTTTTCAACTGATGGAGGAACAATATTCTCCTGCATAATTGGCACAGGACCTGCATCATTCACAAAAGGTGAGAGCAAGGGCATGGGTGTATTCTCCAGATTCTGCCTGAGCTTGAAGAGAAATATCTGCTCCCTGAATACCACATCCCTACTTATAAAAAAGGATTTATCATTAAGATCATACAATTTATAGCCCTTTTGTGTGGAAGAAAAACCAACCAAAATAACTTTTTTTACCATGGCTGCAAATTTATCACCTCCTGGTAGAGTACCGGCAAAACATAAGCAGCTAAAAACTCCAATGTGATCTAATCTAGGGCTTGTACCAAATAACATCTCAAAAGGTGTCTTACCTTAAAGTACTGCAGAGGGTAATCTATTGATTAGGTACACAGCTGTAGTAATGCAGTCTCCCCAAAATCTACTGGGGACATGAGATTGTAATTTCAAGGTTCTTCCCTTTTCTAAGATATCTCTATTCTTTCTTTCTACCACACCATTCTGTTGTGGTGTGTATGGACAACTACTCTGATGTATAATACCTGAATTAGACAACAAATCATGCATCTGGCTAAAGTTTTTAATACCACTACAATGCATCTGATGTATAATACTTGAAAAACTCAGTGCCATTATCAGATCTCAACGTTTTAATTCCAACTCCAAACTGATTAGAAATCGTAGTAATAAAGTTTTTCAATACCACTACAACTTCCATTTTTGAATTCAACAAAGTTACCCAAGTGAATCTACTATAGTCATCTACACTAGTAAGAAATAATTTCCTATCATGTGTAGGATGACTATGTGGACCTCAAACATCTAGATGAATCAACTGGAAAAGATTGGTAGATACTGAACAACTTGTGGGAAATTGAAGTCTGCATTTGTTTGCCCATGGACATATCACACATTCTTCTGATATTGTTGATATATATTCCTTATTCTTTATCATTGGAAGATGTTGCATAGTAGTGACTGATGGTTGGCCCAACCTCAAATGCCAAAGAGTGCGATCTTCTTTACTTTTACCTTTTATAACTGCTGCACCAACTATGGGAATAGCATCATGCTTTAGAATATGGAGTCCTTTAGTTTCTTTACCACTCCCAATTACCTTCCCACTGAAGATAGCCTGCATTACACATAGATCAGGATAAAAAAAATTTACACATTGTAGATCCTTGGTCAATTTGGACACAGACAGGAGATTAAACTTAAAGTTTGGGACGTGTAGGACATTATTCAAGGGATATCTGCCTTGCACAACTGCATCACCAATGTGTTTTATTTGTATTTTATTTCCTTTAGGCACCTGTACTCTATTATATTCATCAATTTTAAGTGATCTGCACTTATTCAATAGGTTCTCACAATGTGTTATATGATGGGAAGCACCCGAGTCTATGATCCACTCATCATGCTCATTATTATTCTGCATAGTATTCATACTTGCAGCTGCACTTTCCTTACTGTGTCTGTTGATTTGGATGCAATCATCTGTACCACTTGATCATATTGCTCCCTTGAGAAGTAACCATCTGGAAAATTCAATTGATCACCAGCTTGACTACCTTCAACTTGTCTTTCTGTTGTGTCCCTTTTATCTTCTGTGATAATATTGTTAGCAAAAGGCTTGAATCCAGCAGAGAATCCTACTATCCTGTAACAATTCTATTTAATATGTCCTTTGTACCCACAATGTTCGCAAACTATCCCTGATCTTTTTTACTGATATGAACCTCTTTCATAACTGCCTTGTCCCTGATAATTCTGAGCTCCTGACAGGTTTTGAGTTTGATAGTGTCTCCCTTGATTACCTTGACTATGATAGCTGTGATTTCGACCAGCCAACATTGTCAAAGGTTCACTATTTTTGTCAATAAGACCTAACTGTCTCTGGCTTTTTTCTTGAATCACCATTGCATAATCTTGATTGATAGTAGGAATTGTACTATTAAGAAGAATCACTACCAGAAAATCCCTATTTTCCGACTGAAAAAAGTAGTCAAAAATTTCTGACTACTTTAGTCAGAAAATATACCTTTTTATTTTTATTTTTTACAAACTATTATTTCGATAGTATTTGTGACTTCAACAGTCAGAATGTATGGCGGGAAATTACGAAAAATATATATTCCGACTACTGTAGTCGGAAATAAAAATAATAAAATAAATATATTACTAAATATATAATCATGCCCTTATACGAAAATTAAATAATTAATATATAAATTATTAAATATTCATTTTCGACCATTGTAGTTAGAAATAAAAATAATTAAATAAATATATTATTAAAAATATATTCAGACCCTTATACAAAAATTAAATAACTCCTTAAATAATTATAAAATATTTATTTCCGACTACAATAGTCGGAAATATACATAATTAAATAAATATATTATTAAATATATAATTAGAGCCTTATACAAAAATTAAATAAATATTTAAATAAATAATTAAATATGTATTTCCGACTACAGTAGTCGAAAATATAAATAAATAAATAAGTAAATTACTAATATATACACAGAATGTTTGGCGAAAAATGTATATTCCGACTACTGTAGTCGAGAATAAAAATAATAAAATAAATATATTACTAAATATATAATCATTTCCTTATACGAAAATTAAATAATTAATTATATAAATTATTAAATATTCAATTCCTACCATTGTAGTCGGAAATAAAAATAATTAAATAAATATATTATTTAATATATAATCAGACCCTTATACTAAAATTAAATAACTATTTAAATAAATTATAAAATATTTATTTTTGACTATTGTAGTCGGAAATATAAATAATTAAATAAATATATTATTAAATATATAATTAGACCCTTATACAAAAATTAAATAACTATTTAAATAAATTATTAAATATGTATTTTCGACAACTCTAGTCGGAAAAGTTAAATAATTAATTTTATTAAAATAGAGACCGACTGAAGTAGTCGTAAATGTTATTATATAGGATATAACCCGTCTCTCTCTAAACCACTTTCCCAATTCTCTGTCACTCTCTAACCCTCCCCTCTCTCTAAGCTAGGGCGACCACAGCAACAACGATGATGGTGTTGGTCGAGTGGTAACAGCGACGACAACGACAGTTCTGGTTGAGTCTTAACGGCGCCTGAGACCACAGAATTTCTAAGTTGGAAGTTGCCTCGAAGTGTGATTTGCCTCTAACACAGATTTGCTTCTATTTATGATTTTCATTTCTAAGATAGATTTGCTTATGTTTTCTTTAGTTATTCTGTAGAGACCAAGGAAGATTGTTTCTTTTGCTCTCAACAGGTAAGCCTCGTTGTCATTCTTAGAAGTCTTGTTCTCTAATTTTAATTTTTGTCCAATTTTCTATAAAAAAAAACTGATATGGAATTCGCAAACTGAATTTCTATTTTCTCGTTTCTGGAATTTCGTGCACTGATTTTCTAGTTTCTGGAATTTGTACAATAAACTGTTGTTCAAATCCCTGAAGGTCTTGACTGTATGTATTTGCGTAATAGACTTTCCAACAATTGAAGACAAACACTGTTTTGCGTGTGAAGTTCCTTATCTGATCTTGTTTACTGATTGCTGTTGTGTTGCCATGTTATTTTGGGATGAATAAATGTATCTAAACATCATACTGTATGTTTGGAAAATATTTTGAATGTTAATGGTTTAACCCGATAACCAAACCGATAACAATCAATAACTGATAAATCGATAACCGATAACCGATAAGCCGATATCTCAATGGTTTATCTTTTTCACAAATCGTTAATCAATATGTCAAACTAATAAACTTCAAAACCGAATCGAACCGACCGATATGCAGCCCTATCTTCACTGATTCGAGGTAAAAATTTGTTCCATTTTCTATGTGGTCTATTTTTGGTACCTTTGATTGATGAGAAGACCCCAGTCTTCATTGTTGTGTCATTTGTGGTACAAGAGTTTATGGATGTGGTCATAGTAAAACCTCTTCGGTGTTTTTAACATGTGCTTTCTTTTTATTTATTTATTTTAAATTCTGTACCTCATCTGCTTGTCTCCCTTTTTGCCTATCTTTTATCTTGTTTGTGAAGCTATAACAGGGATAAAAAAATTATTCTTTTAATTAAAATATTCTATTGTTGTTGGCTGCTTTACTATGTTGTATTGAACCTCGTAGTTTTCTGCTTGTGTCAACTGCATAGTAGCATCTCTAAACAACCCTGTTATTATTTTGTTTCTCTTGTTATTGTTTTTGTTTCTCTTCTCTATTATTATTGTTGTCGTTCTTGTGTAGATGGAAAATAAAGATCTTACATGGATGTATAATAGACTTTATCCTAACCGTGCGGGGTTGAGGGAGGAATATAAAGCTGGGGTAGATGGATTTATTGCTAAAGCAATGACACTTAATGATTTTCTTATTGAAGGGACAATTAGGTGTCCTTGTTGGAATTGCAAGTGTTGTAAGTCATTGAGTCCAGATGATGTTACATTATATTGTTATAGGAAGGGTTTTATGTTGAATTATACTGTGTGGACAGTTCATGGAGAGAGTAGTGCTGCCAATAATTTTGCTTTTCAAAATTATGATGAAAGTTCAATAAGAGAGAATAATGTTGAAAGTTCACGATATAGTGAGATGGTCAGGGATGCTTTTGGGACATACTCAGGGGCTCAAAATGAACTAAATGATGAGGCTAAGCACTTTTATGAACAATTAAAGGAAGATAGTCATCCTTTGTATGAAGGAGCAGTGCATTCTAAGTTATCTATTATCGTTCGGTTACTGAGTATTAAGTTAGATTATTCAATTTCTCAAGCGGGCATGAACTCTATCATTAGACTTATGAATGAACTTAACCCAAATAAACTTGACTTACCCAAAGATTTCTACACAACAAAGAAGTTGGTTTGTAAGTTAGGACTTTCATCAGAAAGGATTCACTGTTGCGAGAAAGGTTGCATATTATTCTATAAGGAAGATGCAAATTTAGAACATTGTAAATTTTGTAATCATCCTCGTTATAAGGAAGTCATACATGCCAAAGGGAAGAAGGTTCCTGATAACGCTCAAACTACAGCTCTCGTAAGAGTGTAAGCGATCGTTGTCAAATAAAGAACCCAACTGGGTTGGGTATCGATCCCACAGAGAATACTTGGTCACTAAGTAAGCAAAGATTATTAGACTTTTGGTGCAAGTCTCGTAAAAGGGGGGATTTTGTAGCGTGCAATAATGTAAACAAAATAATAGAGTAAAAATAGAAAATAGCAAAGTAAAAAAGAAAGAATGTTTAGTAAGATGTTTAACCAATGAGAATTGAGAGTTGGGGTTATGTCCACCTTATGAGTTATACGTCTCTATTGGCTATGAGTTATGCGGAATTCAGACATACATGTGCTTATAGAGAATTGTATTCTATGGTAAATCCAGGCGTCTTTCGACCATCAAGGATTATTTCACTTTAACTCTTTCGAGCTTAAAGCGTATCTAACGGTACAAATTCTCCAAGAGGTTAATCCAGTTACGGCACTAACTTTTTAACAGGGGTTGGTGCCCCATTACCTTGACATTATCTCTTTTCCAGACATATAACTTTTCTTTCGAACAAGTTAATGCTATACTGGCGTATTCTATGTGTTTGCAACCACAAGAATTTGAATTAAGATGAAGAGAGTAATGATATAAGCAGCACACGTGTCACGAATTCACAAACTCATAGCAATAGATAGTATCTCATAAGGCTTCCATAACCCCAACGGACAAGTTTAGCTACGCATGAGTGCAACGGAAAACACAATAGACATTATCATCATAAAAATCTCACGTGAATTCCTTGCAAATAGCTTTTTCTCTTGTTGTAAAAATTAAAAGTCGAATATATGAAAAATAATGTCAACAATGAATTAATGAAGAAAAAGGGGAAGGATAGAATAGGGATGAGGGTGGTGGAGAATTGTTTTGATGGATGGATGGATGGTGGATGGATGGGAATTATCAAAATCTCCAGCAAAATAGGGTATTTATAACACCCATATCCTATTCCTACTAAGCTACTGCATTACTTATCCTAGTCCTACTAGGTTACTGCATCATTATCCTAATCCTACTAAGTTACTGCTGATCCCTAAAGTCTTTAGAAATGTTGTTTTTGCCCGGGACAGGTTTTCCATGCGTCACTTTTAGTCCCTAGGCGTCCAAGATCTCCTTTCCTTCTTTCGTGAAGCTTCCTTGGGCGTCAAGTTATCCATAAAATGCTGAAATCTTCATCATTTATACCTGAAAACTTGCTTATGACGTTTGTTAGCTCACTTACAGGAAAAAGGACTAAAAATGCATGAATTATATATTTTGTCCTCAAAACTTAGCTAAAATATGGGTAAATTATAGTACTTTAGGCGTGTAAATACGCCTATCATCAACACCCCACACTTAAAGCTTTGTTCGTCCTCGAACCAAATATCATGTCCATCTAAACTTTTACTTAGGGTTTCACAGTAACAACACAAAATATTCATCAAGACAGGCACGACAATCATTAACAAAGAGTAGTTTTCTGATCACTACTAGAAATAATTTAACCTCTAACATAGACTCGTGATGATGGTTAATTCGTATCCAAAAGTTAAGGCACAAAGAATCATACAAGACTACCCAAAACTCAGCAACCATGTGTGTCTCACACAATATATAACCCATAATCACTCACAAGTCTTGTATTTTTTGAGACATGGGTATAAGATTTTCCTTGCTCTCACTCTCACGAAGAATTCATATGTTGCAACTGATGACCATAGGCTTTCCCTTAGTGTAATGCTCTACTAATATCAGAATGCTAAGCTTAGGATCAAATAGGTCTTTTATAGGTTGTAATGTAGGCTAAGGGACGGGTAGGACTATTTTGGCCAGAAATAGTGACTATGTTCCTAAGCGCTTTAATACATCACATTATGCCATTAACACTCTCTTTTAATCAACCCTGCTACCTTTCTTTCATCTATCACCCCTTTTCACCTATTTTGTCATTCAAGCATAACTATCTTTTTATTTAATCATAAACACAATTTATCTTTTTGTTTTTCTATTTCTTTTTCTTTTCTTTTATCTTTTTTTTATAACACACCTCTATGATAGCCACTCTTTTTTTTCATAACAAATTCAAGTACCAATTCACTTTAAGGCATCACTCTCACCCAATTTCCTCTTATTTTGTCAGATGACTTCACAACTTAAAGAACTTAGGAATTTGGATCAAATTATGTTCTTGAAAAAAAAATGGATTCGTCTTACATATGAGGCTGTCAAAGAAAATGGCTAAAGGCTCAAAGGGGGTTAACTAAGATAATGTCCATGGGTAGGTAAAAGGAAGGTAAACAAATACAGGTTGCCAAAGAAATGCCTAAATCATCTCCTAAACTTGCACTCTTTATTTCGCTTTACACACACACCAGGCAAGTTCTAGCATCAGTCATAACCAAGAATATACTATATCCTCACACACACAAGGCACATGGTCAACTTTATTGGGAGTATTATAGACTCTTGACCCTAACAGATGAATGAATTAAACCATACAATTATCTCACAGTGAGTCACACTTAGAGCCTAAATGTCTCAATAGTAATGATTCTAGCACAAACTCTTGTCATAACACCATGCCGTCTATCAGAACAATTTCATGCATCAAAATCTAAAAAAATCTAAGACTAATTAAAACAAACAAAAAAAATATGACAAGAAATGTAGGCAAAGAAGTAAAGCATACGAATACCAGCACCCCACACTTAGACGGGACACACTGCCCTCAGTGGAAAATAAATACGGAAAACCTGATTAGTCGGACTCCTTTTCTATGTCTGGGGTCATACCCCCTGCGTCGGAATCATCATCAGAGTCGTCATCCTCAGAGTTTCCTCAAATTGTACCCTACTTGATCCAAAAGTGCGTTGAGGTATTTGTAGCGAGGAGGATTCAGCTTGCTCTTTTCTTCCGCTTTCCTAACCTTTCTGTGAGGTGGATACTTTTTGTTTTTTCTTGTCGTCCTTTTGAGGCCATTCTACCTGAGATCCTAATAGAGTCATGTTAGCTTCATCTCAGAAGATTCAATTGATAAACAAACAATAATGGCACCACCCCACACTTAAGTTGTTGGCACAGACTAATTAAGTGAGTGATGTCGACTACTCAGACTTCATCGTCATACATTTGGGCGATATGTTCCAACAATATGTTCAGCACAGTCATACTTTCATGTCGTCTTAACTATCCTTTCCAACTCTATTTCATATAATCTTGATCATACTCTCATGTTTGGATTAATGCACTTTTTTGAACAAGACTACTGCATAGAGATCGTATCAAGTTATGGTATAGAAATAATCACAACATCTCATGCTTGTATTCAATCATGATCTTTATCTCGATGAACGAGTCATTCAAACATTCAAGCATTCAATTTTGAAGATTATGCACTTAACTTCACCATGTCGACTCCGCAAAAGTATGACAGTGTATAACAATCAAATAAAAGTCGGAACTAAATCAAGAGCATCATTATGTATTCTTTCACTCACTTAGTTGTATCACAACAAATCAACCATTTTCAAATCACCAATACTACTTCAAGATTTAACAATTTATTATAGGCGTAGTAGTGTAGTACTTACGGAATATAAAAGAAGAGAAAAGAAGTACTTACTTGGTTGATGGCCTCGGAAGATGTTCTTGCAAAGTTAAAAGAGCAAAAATAAAAGTTTTGAGAGTTTTGGGAGGCAAAGGCGGTGCCTTTAGCTTTGCCTAGTTGAGCAGAAGGCCATAGCATAGGCCATGCCTAATGCTTTGCCTAGTTGAGCAGAAGGCCATAGCATAGGCCATGCCTAATGCTTTGCCTGGTTGAGCAGAAGGCTTTTGCATAGGCGGCGCCTATGCTATGGCATTGTTGAGCATAGGCGGCGCCTATGCCATGGCATTGTAGAATCCGAGAGCTTAGGCCATAGCATAGGTCTTGCCTTGTTCGTGGCCTAGATTTACATAGGCCTTGCCTTGTTCTTTGCCTATATTTTCATAGGCAATGCCTAACCCATAGCCTTTTGCTTCTTCATTCCTAGCTTACCACTTTCGACATGCAATACTTCCAAATCAAAATTTGAAACCAATCTCCTCCTTAACACCTGTTGCACCTACATTTACTTAAAAATAACAAAAACGATTAGAACGATGGGTTGCCTCCCACCAAGCACCTTAGTTTTTGTCGTGGCTCGACAAAATCCTAGGAAAAAAACAACAACAAGAATAATTAAAAACGATGGGTTGCCTCCCACCAAGCGCTTGATTTATTATCGCGGCACGACATAGTTATCTCGATTACTTAGACTTTACCGAGATATTTGGTGCATCATTTTCTGAATGAATTCAGACGACGCTGATGCTTCATTGTGGGCACGCAATCTTCTTTGAGATGCATCTTGTGCATACATATCCCAGGTGGGATACCAATTATATCATCAATAGTCCAACCCATAGCTCTCTTGTATCTCTTCAGAGCAGAGATAAGAGCCTCTACGTGCTGTTCACTTAAATCATCCGCCACACTCACCGGAAGTGTATTTCCACTTCTCAAGCATGCATACCTTAGATAATTGGGGAGCTCTTTCGATTCTAGCACTGGGGGCTCTTCAATGGAAGTCTTCGCTATTGGTGATGGTTGATTCTTAAGATCAAGGTACGACAGTTTAGGAGTATGAGAATAGGACCCTATTTCTGTTAGAGCACACATAGTTTCTTTATGATCTTCATCGTCCTCATGCTCAACATTCAGCAGCGCAGCAGACAATGGCTCAACAGTAAGCTGTTTCTCTACAGATAATGCTTTCTTATCCTCATAATAAACATCAGCTACGGAGAACACATTCATATCGCTGGGCTGCTTCATTGCTTTGCATATATCAAAGCGGACCACTTCGTCATTCAACCGAAATAAAAGCTCATTAGCTCTCATGTCAATAAGCACACTTCTTGTTGCAAGGAAAGGACGTCCCAAGATTATGGGAACTTCAGAATCCACCTCGCAATCCAAAATCACAAAGTCTGCAGGAAAAATGAAGGTAGACACCATCACCAACACATCATTCAAGATACCCACAAGTCGTTTTACCGACCTATTTGCCATCACGAGCCGCATATTGGTTGGTGTAGGGTCGCCCAACCCCAACTTTCTGTAGACGGATAGTGGCATCAAATTGATGCTAGCTCCCAAATCGCACAATGCCTTAGCAAAATTCATAGATCCAATCGTGCAAGGAATAGTGAAAGCACCAGGGTCTGCCTTCTTCTGTACTAAGGACCTTGTGGCAATTGCACTGCAATGATGAATATTATCTGCCGGCTCATAGCTTACTGCCCGCTTCTTTGTTAAAAGGTCCTTCATAAATTTAGCGTATCCGGGCATCTGCTCTAGCGCTTCCACCAAAGGAACATTAATAGTCAGCTGCTTCAACATAGTCATGAATTTACTGAACCTGGTATCATCAGCTTTCTTCTTCAGTCTCTGCGGAAAAGGTGGTGGTGGAAGGGGAATTATTTTCTCCACCACTTCCTTTTTATCTTTCTTCCGATTATCACACTTTTCAGGAGTGTCGTCAGCCTTCTTCTTCAGTCTCTGAGGAAAAGGTGGTGGTGGAAGGGGAATAGTTTTCTCCACCACTTTTTTTTTACCTTGCTTCCAACTATCAATCTTTTCAGGCTGCAGACGTCTAGGGGTGACGTCATGAACACACTCTTCAGCTTCTTCGGCCTATTCACATTCTGTATCAATAACATTATCCTCTATATCATCAACTACCTACTTGCCTTTAGATGGATTTTCCAATACTTTACCACTTCGGGTAGTAATAGCCATACACGATCCATCATTCCTCGGATTTTGCACTGTGTTGCTAGGTAGTGTTCCAGCTTTTCTTTGATTGAATGCTACTGAAAGTTGACTCAATTGCTGCTCCAGCTGTTTTATTGCAGTAGAATGCGAGTCAACCAATTGATTTATTGAAGACAAATCATTCTTCACCTCGGTTACACCCGTGTTGGTTGCCTCCACTCCTTTCAACAGCTTAGCCATCATATCTTCCATGGACATCTTCCCAGAGCCAGACGCCATAGCCTCACGATTTCCAAGAGAAACATACAAACCACTTCTGTCAGTCTTATTCTTCCAACCACCTTGATCGCAGTCCTTGTATCCAGATTTATCATAATAGTTCCGACCTTGGTTTCCTTGGGCATTGCCTCGGAAACCCCCATGATTATTCAAGTAGTTGGCTTCTTCCTCGGAATCGGATTCGTCTCTTCCTTTTGACGCAACTGCTTTGACTTTTTCGATCTTCCCTGATAATAAATGCTTGGTAAGAAGATCCATCTGTGTTTTCATGTGTGCCATATCTTGATCACGTTCTTCTTCTCTTCTCCTTTGTTCTGCAGTCATGCCAATAGATAAAGTGGGGATTTCTACCTCAGAATCCCTGGTATGCCAAGCTCTACTTTGCTTCGTCATCCGATCTAGCATATTGCTTGCCTGACCAAAGGTGAGGTCCATGAATGACCCACCTGCTGCATTATCAACCACTGGCTTCGTCACCGAATTCAAAGATCTGTATAATATCTCCATCAAGTGGACATTGGTCATATGATGGTTTGGGCACCGCATAAGCTTCGGTTTGAACCTCTCCCATGTTTCGTGGAGAGCTTCAGTTGGAGATGTCGAAAATGGTTGATTTCATCTCTCAACTGTGCTCTTTTGGATGACGGAAAGAATCTTTCTAGGAAAGCGTCTTTCAATTGCCTCCAATTTGTAATGGAATCAGGAGTCAGCCCATTCAACCAAAGATTTGCCTCCCCAGACAGAGACAATGGAAATAAGCGTAGTCGAATTGCATTCTGTCCAACGCCAGGATTGTCGAACGACTTGCATATAGAAATAAAGTTGATCAGATGCATGTTCGGATCATCTCCTGCTAGTCCACCAAATAATCCCTTGAGTTGCAAAAGCTGAATCATGGCGCTAGTGATATTGAACTTTGCTCCGGGTGCCAATGGCGGAAGAATAATAGCTCCTGTGGCACCAGCTCCGTCAAGATCATCATCATCATCATCAAATGGTATTTGCACAGCTCGACGTTCAGGTCTAAATCTGACTTGATGATCTCTTCTATTAGCAGGTGTCACAACCTCAGCATCACGCCTAGGGTTTAGTAACTCGTCATCACCTAGGTCCTCATCGTCAGGATTTGTTGCTCGCCCAGGGTTATCAATATTTTGTTGATGTAATTGGGCAGCGGCCAATGCAGCTAGTCTAGCCTGCTCCTGTTGAGCAGCCCTTTGCGCCTCCATTCTGCCAATACGATGTGGTTCAGGATTGATAGGTAATAACGGTTGACCAGAACTTCGAGTATGGGGCATGCACTGAATAAAAACCTGTAGAAAACAAAAACAACAACTAAAAGTAAAGTACGAGAATCATTGACCAAAGGGTCTAGTAACTATCACAAACTTAGTTGACAACTGTATTCCCCGGCAACGGCGCCAATTTTTGATAACGCTCAAACTACAGCTCTCGTAAGAGTGTAAGCGGTTGTTGTCAAATATAGAACCCAACTGGGTTGGGTATCGATCCCACAGAGAATACTTGATCACTAAGTAAGCAAAGATTATTAGACTTTTGGTGCAAGTCTCATAAAAGGGGGGATTTTGTAGAGTACAATAATGTAAACAAAATAATAGAGTAAAAACAGAAAATAGCAAAGTAAAAAGAAAGAATGTTTAGTAAGATGTTTAACCAATGAGAATTGAGAGTTGGGGTTATGTCCACCTTATGAGTTATACGTCTCTATTGGCTATGAGTTATGCGGAATTCAGACATGCATGTGCTTATAGAGAATTGTATTCTATGGTAAATCCAGGCATCTTTCGACCATCAAGGATTATTTCACTTTAACTCTTTCGAGCTTAAAGCGTGTCTAACGGTACAAATTCTCCAAGAGGTTAATCCAGTTACGGCACTAACTTTTTAACAGGGGTTGGTGCCCTATTACCTTGACATTATATCTTTTCCAGACATATAACTTTTCTTTCGAACAAGTTAATGCTATACTAGCGTATTCTATGTGTTTGCAACCACAAGAATTTGAATTAAGATGAAGAGAGCAATGATATAAGCAGCACACGTGTCACGAATTCACAAACTCATAGAAATAGATAGTATCTCATAAGGCTTCCATAACCCCAACGGACAAGTTTAGCTACGCATGAGTGCAACGGAAAACACAATAGACATTATCATCATAAAAATCTCACGTGAATTCCTTGCAAATAGCTTTGTCTCTTGTTGTAAAAATTAAAAGTCGAATCTATGAAAAATAATGTCAACAATGAATTAATGAAGAAAAAGGGGAAGGATAGAATAGGGATGAGGGTGGTGGAGAATTGTTTTGATGGATGGATGGATGGGAATTATCAAAATCTCCAACAAAATAGGGTATTTATAACACCCATATCCTATTCCTACTAAGCTACTGCATTACTTATCCTAGTCCTACTAGGTTACTGCATCATTATCCTAATCCTACTAAGTTACTGTTGATCCCCAAAGTCTTTAGAAATATTGTTTTTGCCCGGGACAGGTTTTCCATGCGTCACTTTTAGTCCCTAGGCGTCCAAGCTCTCCTTTCCTTCTTTCGTGAAGCTTCCTTGGGCGTCAAGTTATCCATAAAATGCTGAAATCTTCATCATTTATACCTGAAAACTTGCTAATCACGTTTGTTAGCTCACTTACAGGAAAAAGAACTAAAAGTGCATGAATTATATATTTTGTCCTCAAAACTTAGCTAAAATATGGGTAAATTATAGTACTTTAGGCGTGTAAATACGCCTATCATCAGTTCCTGTGAAGTCGATGCATTACTTATCCCTTATACCACAGTTAAAGAGGTTGTATATATCAAGGAGCTCTGCCCCTCATATGAGATGGCACTATGAAAATAAAAGACCACCTGATGTTTTATGCCATCCATCAGATGGAGAAGCATGGAAGCATTTTAATAGTGTGTATCCGTATTTTGCTAGTGAACTAAGAAACATTAGGTTGGGATTATCTACTGATGGATTCACTCTATTTTCTGTCTCAGCTACACCATATTCATATTGGCCGGTGTTTGTGACTCCTCATAATCTCCCGCCTGAAATATGTATGACGAGTCAGTATATATTTCTAACTTGAATTATTCCAGGTCCTTGCAATCTAAAAGTTTTGATTGATGTATATTTGCAGCCATTGATTGATGAGTTGAACTTATTATGGCATGAAGGTGTGGAAGCATATGATGTATCAATGAAATAAAACTTTAGATTGCGTGCTACTTTGATGTGGACTATAAATGACTTTTCTGCTTATGGAATGATGTCTGGATGGTCGATTGCGGGCAAGTTAGCTTGCTCTTGTTGTATGGAAGACACAAAAGCATTCACTTTGAAACATGGGGGTAAGAACTCATGGTTTGACTGTCACTGTCGATTCTTGCCAATGCAACATGAGTTTAGGAGAAATACTAGTGATTTTATGAAGAATAAGACTGATTTTGAGGAGCCACCGCCAATTTTATCGCGAGAAGAAATTTAGGATAGAGTGAGGAATCTGCCTAAGGTAACAGAGTCTCCACTATCCAGGATACCTGGTTATGGTGTTACACATAACTGGACTAAATGAAGCATATTTTGGGAGTTAGATTACTGGAAGGATAATCTTCTGCCTCATAATCTGGATCCCATGCATATTTAGAAAAACTTCTTCGACAACTTGTTTAATACTGTGATGGATGTAGGTAACAAAACAAAAGATAACTTGAAGTCCAGGATGGACTTAAAGGAGTATTGTCGACGTAGTGAGTTGTACCTGACATACTTAAACAATAAGATTCAGAAGCCCAAGGCCAGTTACATATTTACTTTGAAGAATAGAAGAGTGATTTGTGATTGGGTTAACAATTTAAAAATGTCAGATGGATATGCATCAAATTTGTCTAGGTTTGTTGACATGAAGGAAGGAAAGTTGACCTCTATGAAGAGCTATGACTGTCACATTTTCATGGAGTCATTGATGTCTATTGCATTTAGTGTGTTGCCTGATAGAATTTGGAAGCCCATAACAAAGATAAGCTTATTTTTTAAAGATTTATGTTCTAACACATTAAGGGAGGAGAACATATCTTTGATGGATATCAACATTCGCTTAACCTTAAACAAGTTGGTAAAAATTTTTCCTCCTGTTTTTTTTTATGTTATGGAGCATCTTTCAATTCACCTTGTGCGAGAGGCACGACTTGGAGGGCCTATTCAGTGTCGATGGATGTATCCCTTTGAGAGGTATTGACTTTTAATATTTACCTTCATGTGCTTTAATTGAACATTATTTCATCTAAAAGATCATACTATACAGGATTATTGGCAAATGTAAGCGGACCATAAAAAATAGATCCTGAATTGAGGGATCAATATGTGAGGCTTATTTGGTTAAAGAGACCTCTTATTTTTGTTCATATTATTTTGAACATGTTGTACCATGTCTGAGAAATCGACCTAATAGGCATGATGATGGAGACAATACAGATCCTTCAGCACCACCATTTTCAATATTCAATCAACCAGGTAAAGGAAGTTCTAAAGATGGTCCACTTCGATATTTGAATGAGGCGGAGCTTAAGTCAGCTACAACACATGTATTATTTAATTGTTCCAAGGTCCTTCCTTTTTATAAGTGAGTATATTTATATTAAGGACAATCATTCAAGGTCTATCTATGCTTTAACTAATAAAAGTCATAACTTTGTCGGACAGCTACTTCGTGGCTTTACACGGGGATGCTGCTGTTTATCCTATATTTTCAGTGTGATTTAGAAAATATGTAAGTGTAACTTAAATATTTAACACGATTTACTAGCAATGTTCAATTTCATGTATATTTAAATTCTATTTTTTTTGAACTTTTTATAGGTTCATAATCCACTTAATTATGACCCAAATGGCCAATTTTTATGTGATATAGCTTGGGGACCTGATGCTAAAGTTATAAAGTTTTCTAAGTACTCTGTCAATAGGTACAAATTTTATACAGAAGAGTTCTCTAAGGGCAAGAAAACCAATAATAGTGGGGTTTGGGTGAAAGGTAATGGCGGTGTTGATTATTATGGTGTGCTTCTCGAGATTTTAGAACTCAATTATCATGCTGGTTGGCCAAAGAAAAAATTAGTTCTATTTCGGTGTAAGTTGTGATCCTACACCTAGGTTAGGTACAAAGGTACACCCTTAGTACAAAATAGTTGAAATTAAGCGTACAAGGAAGTTTGGACTCTATGATCCATTTGTCATTGTACAAAATCTGAAACAAGTGTATTACACTCCTTATCCTTTGAAAAAGAATTAATCTGCATGGCGGGTAGTTATAAAACAAATCCCGTGGGTAGAGTTGTAGTGGAGGATGCATTAGATGTAGCGTATCAGAATGACATTTCAAGTGCTGAAGAAAGTGTGGATGATGAATTAGCAGGTGAGTTGCAGCATAACGAAGGCCTATATGAAGAATTTAATCCTTCCGAACTTAGATTGAATGTTTATGATTATAGAGAAGGAACATCCGAGGCAAATGACAAGGAAGATCCAACTGATGAAAATGAAAAAAATGAGGAAGAGTTACTTGATGAAAATGAAACAAGTGATGAGGAAGAATCGATGAATGAATATGAAATAAGTGATGAGGAAAAATTGATGAATGACTATGAAACAAGCGACGAGGATTGAGTTGTTATTAATAGTAGTAATGTGTTGTAACAAGGTCTTGAATTGTATTTTAGCTGTTGCTTTTTGCTATTTTTCTTGACAATATAATGTCTTTTCTTTGTTAACATCTGTAGTGCCAGTAACTATGCAACATGATTTGCTTGTCTTGTTGCATTTTCTTATTACACTGCACTCATCTGTGTGCTTCTTCTATCTAAATCATATGGAATCGAACTGCTTCCTCCTTATGTACAGGGTGAAAATGACTTACTTGAAACTATCATTTGTGCTAGACTTTTTCTGTATTTGTAATATATCACTACAATGGGATCCAAACCTGAAATTTTTAAGTTGAGAAGTCAAAGCAAGGAGTTACTTTTACTAGTGTGTATTACATAATAAACATATTTGTTCTGCAATATGGACTGTTAAAGGTACTTATTCTATATCAGCAAGTTGAATTTGTTATCTTTTTATGTGAAGAGTCAATGGTTGAACTTACTCTGTATAACCAGTCCTTATATACAACTAGTTGTTTTATATTGTGGTTCTTTTTTCCAGGTACTTAATAAAGATAATCAATGGAATCAAAAGGTCTTGGTAAAGGATGACATAAGAAAGGTAAGAAAGGAACTGATAATCTTCCCGCAGTCAATATACACCACCAGCACCACCTGTTACCACAACTCTTCAACAAGCTACTACAAATATTCTTCCTCCAAGGGAAAATATTTCACTACCAAATGCATTTTTCATGCCCCCACCGCCCCACCAGTTCTAGCCCTCTTCTTCCCACAATAATCTGCATAGTAGCTCTTTATCTGTACCTTCAACATCATCCACACCTAGACTTTCAGGATTGAGAATTGGAGGTGCTATCACATCAACATCATCATCCATTGATAGTGCTACAGCGTCTAATGCTACAGCAGTTGTTTTCCAAATTCTAAAATTTAAAGAGGTAGTAGAATATAACGACAATGGCAGACTAATTATCGCCCCTGATGGTGATAATGGGTAAGTAAACCTTATGTTTTTCTGTAATTTTTGAAATTTTTGAAAGATAAGATAATTTAATATAATTTTATTGCAGGTTCATTCCCGCATCTAGCGGTGGACATATGATTATAGAAGCAATTAAACTATTTTACACGGAGCTGTGGGGTAGTTGGAACGAGATTAAACTCGACGTTCGAGATCTTATGTGGAACTAGTTTGTGGTATAATTAAAATCAAAGAATTTAATGTTTCAGTATGCTATCAATAATGAATTTACCTTTGTATCCGTCAATTCATTTCAGGACATTAGATTAAACTATTTTGCAGACAAAGTGTGCGTGGAATTCTTGTCATGAAAATGAAATACAACGTATTTTCAAGTTTAAAGCAGCTCTACGGATCGAAGAACACTTATATGAGGCTCGGAGGTACTTGAAAAAACCTGGTTGGCTGAATGTTGATGTGTGGGTCCAGTTCTTGGAAAAATGGAATACTCCTGAACTTAGGGTAAGGTGGAAATGGGCAAAGGCAAATAGAGCATCTCAAACGGGTGGCTCATTGTACATAGGAGGTTCGATGAGTTTCTCTACCCACCGACGAAGACTGATAATATTAGCTTAAATTTCTGATTTGTTCGATTTAGTTCAATGTTTTAAACCGTGATATTGTGAAGCCGTGTGGGGCTCTTTCGATTCACTATTGTTGTTATCTTCTTATTGTTGTTCATCTTGAAGTCTAGTGAATCCGTGTGTGGCCTATTTCGATTCACTAGCATTGTTGTTGACATCTTATTGCTCTTGTTGTTGCTTGTTTGTTTTGTTGTGAACTTGATCTTGTATCACACTGCCTAATGATTTTAGAAAGTAAGAAGAGGAGAATTAGTTGTTTAGTTAGATTGTTCTAGGTCACAGTTTCCTTAACTGCAGATGCTTCTGTTGCTGCAGTAAATGGGCTCACTACATTAGTAGCAGATGCTGCAACAACTGTTGTTGCTTTAGCCTCTACTGAGGACTGGGATTCTGTATGTGCAAAATATCTTATCTTTGCTACGGCTGTTGAATGATATAAACCTCTTCATCAAAAACACCATGCAAGAAACATTCTTCACATGTAATTAACAAATGGGCTAATTTAAGGTAATAGCAATATATAGTATAATCTTATTATTGTAGCCTTTACTACATGGGTGAATATTTCTTCAAAATCAATACCCCCAACCTGTTAGTAACCTTTGGATATATTCTATCACAAGAGGTTACTTTGCCACTAGTTAGACTGAAAGAAAGCTGGAGATTGCTAACTCATTTGGAGTGCAGTAACTCCACCTACGCATTTATAGTATGAATGGTTGTTCAGGGTAGGCTTATCAAGGAGAGAAAACTAGATGCTTCTTATTTGATACGCAGGCAGTGTAATTGAATCAATACTTGTTTATGGACTGCACTTGGACTAAACTGGCAGGGATCCCATTATGCAATGGACTGGAATTCAGGTACAAGCCGGAGAGGTGATAGCTGATATTTGGGGGGATAATCTATCATACATGGACAACTAGGAATTAGAAATTATTTAATGGAGTAAATGTACATATTGAGATTGTAGTTACAGAGTAAGAAGAGAAATTTAGATAAGATAGATTTACCTAAATTGTCTAAGAGATGTACAAGTTTTTTGCAGCATTTATCGTGTAACTAGTGACTGTTCAACGAGATGATAGCTAAAATCTGGGGGGATAATCTATCATAGATAGACAACTAGGAATTAGAAATTATTTAGAAGAGTAAATGTACATATTGAGGTCGTAGTTACCGAGTAAGAAGAGAAATTTAGAGAGGATAGATTTACTTAAACTGTCTAAGATGTAGAAGTTTTTTGCAACATATACAATGTAACTAGTTACTATTCTAAAGCTTAACTTGTGTATGTTATTGTTCAAAAGCTGGAAGGTTTTATATCACCTTATTTTATTGCATCTAATATGAGTTCAAGGAAAAAAGAGTTTCAACAATACAATATTGTTATGATCATCTAATCTTGACTCTGCACCATCAACACCACTGGTAGGATCATCTAGACTTAGTTCAGCTCCATCAACACCATTGTCATAATCATGATTAGCACCATCTATCAATGCAACCACTATAGGTGCAGAGTTTGTTAAGTACTCTTTGTTTCCTGCAGACACACAATCACTCTTTGTTTTCTACATATAAGGTAATGTAAGTTCATCAGAGAACATGTCTTGATGCAAAAAATTTCCTTGTCTATGGGTGGTAGCATATATATATATATATATCCTTTATACAAACTGATATATCCAATAAACACGCATGCATATGGCTTAGGAGAAAGTTTCTATTTCACTTTAAGATAAGGAAAGCAATAGGATCCTGAATGAAGGATCAAAGTGCTACATCCCCTGGGTTGCTGGTCGGACTTGTCTTTATACTTGCATTATCTTTTTTCTAAAATTTTGCAGGAATATGAAAATGGGGGAAAAGAGCGCCCTTTTCTTGAGGTTTACGACATAGAAAGAAATACAAGGACGGTACAAGAGAAGATTGGGTCAAACCGCGTGCTAGGATTGCACATGTAAGATATTAACTTTTACATACATTGTTTTATTATTACTCAACTTTTCTTGTTTACGTACTGACAAATAATTTTTCTTTCAGGAGCAATTTCAAAAAAGCATAGAAGAGTGGCGGAAAACCCAACCTACTTCAGAGGATGGTACCATGGTCCAACCATCACCTGCAGAGCTGAATAATATATGGACAACTGTGGTAGGTGGTCCAAAGAACGAGAGAACCTACGGGACAGGGGATCTCCAATCCTCGAGTAGTCCTTCGTTGTTTCCTAGTTTCTCCTCTACTTTGCCAACAATGGAAGAAATGGAAGCGATGAAAAAACAAATTGTGAAATTGACGCAGAAATGTGCAGCTAATGATGCTAAGTTTGCTAAATTTGATAAATTAGAGGAGTTGGTTAAGAAGCACATGCCGCGAGTATTTCAGGACGAGAAAGATAATGAATCTGATGATAATTAGATTGTAGTTATTGTTCTTGTTTTTGGTTATGGCATTTAGATGTTTAAACTATTTGATTTGATGTTTGTTTTGAATGGTTTAAAGTGTTTGTATTTATAAATTTTTATCGTGTTTGATCCTGCTGTGAAAAATACATTAGGTATGTCGTTTATAATCTGAAAGCAGTGTAAGCGAATTCAATATAATAATTATTAAATAATTATTTATTAAATAATAATAATTATTAAATAATTATTTATTAAATTTTTGACTACGGTAGTAAAAAAATTTATAATTATTAAATATCTATTTATTAAATTTCCGACTACAATAGTCGGAATAATTAAGATTATTAAATAATTATTTATTAAATTTCCGACTACAGTAGTCAGAATAATTAAGATTATTAAATAATTATTTATTAAATTTCCGACTACAGTAGTCGAAATAATTAAAATTATTAAATAATTATTTATTAAATTTTGGATTACAGTAGTCAAAATATTTATAATTATTAAATAAATATTTATTAAATTTCCGACTACAGTAGTCAGAAGTTTAATAATTATTAAATAAATATTTATTAAGTATCCGACTACAGTAGTTGGAAATTTAATTATTATTAAATAAATATTTATTAAATATCTGACTACTTTTCCGACTAAAGTAGTCGGAGATTTCCGACTACAATAGTCGGAAAAGTTTTTCCGACAAGCTATTTTCCAACTACCATCATATAGTCGGAAAGTAGTCGGAAATACATTAATTTCCGCCCACATTCCGACTACATTGGCCGTCGGAAATTTAATGTTTTCTAGTAGTGAATAGCACTTCTCACTTGAGCATAACTTTCATTTAATCCAACCAGAAATTAAAGTAATCGTTGTTGTTTAACATGTTCAACATGAGGTCTAGATTCCTCACAATCACAAGAGGGAGGTGGAATCATTACATCAATTTCATCCCATAAATCATGCATTTTAGAGTAGTAAGATGTAACTGAATCAGTTCCTTGAGTTAACATGCTAATTTCTCTCCAAATATGAAAGATTATCATTAGATTAGATTTGTCAAACCTCTCCTTGAAGTCATTCCAGATCGTCCTTAAGCTTGTAGCATAGACAATGCTAGTCAACAATTTTGGTGCTATTGCTGCACTAATCCACGATAGAACAACAACATCACACCTTTCCCATCTGATCGCCAATGCTCCTTTATATGAGCTTTTCACATAAGTTCCATCTATGAAATCGATTTTATTTTTGACCAGTAACGCCAGCCGCATCGATCTACTCCACACAACATAGTTCTCAGGCCCTGTAATTTTCATCAGAATTAAAGCAACATCCGGAGTATCCGACGCTTGCAAATGCAAGGGATGAATATGATCTGACTGCGGATCTATCACAGTTTCCTCTACACTCTGTGAAGGTTGATTTTCCGCCATTGCCGCAGCTCAGTTGCTCGATATTTGGTGCATATGAGTAGATTTTCAACATACACAACTTCAATTTGAAGCCTGAATCTCTGATACCATGTTAGAATCCTGTGATTTGAATCAATTCATACACATTGAAAGACAAAATGGGAGAAAGAAAGGATTTTTGTCCTGCACTTTTCTTATTATCTCAATTGAGCATTCTGTTTTCTATATTACACCAACACTAATGGTTTGCAATTTATATAGAAGTAATTCCAACTCTCTTTTGAAACCACGTGATTAGAACATGATTTGTAACTAACTTCTAACAACTCAATAAATGCAGCAGTACATTTAACTACTTAAGCATGTGCTGGCACTACTTGCCTACTTGCCTACTTGCCTACTTGATCTTCTTCTTCAATCTTTCTAACGTAAAAGATATGTTTAGATCGATCAATTAATTTAACAATATAACCAAGATATACACATAGCTTATACATTGTATGTATATCATATGCATAAATATGATATTATATGTATACTATATGTATATTTAGTATAGCGTATATATAACCTATACATTTTGAAAAAGGCCAAACACATTTCCAGGTATCCAAATTTGGCACGAATTTTTACTTTGAAACCTAAAGTCGGCGTTGTTCATTTTAGGCACCTCAACTAGTATATCGGTGTGTTATTTTGGTACTTTTTACACAATCAATAAAAATATACAATGTGGTGTATTACACGCGCTGATAACGTGTAAAATGACGAATAATATGATGACATGTGTCATTTTTCTCCCAAATAATTTTTAAATAATTAATTTAAATTTTTTTAAAAAAACTTAAATCAATAAATGACCCCCCAAACCACCCCAAGGTCATCTTCTCCAATACCTCACCCCCAAACTAATCGCTGCAATGTCCCCTCCTCCCATCACCCCAAAGATCATCTTCTCCAATACCTCCTCCCCCAAAAAAATTATCTTCTTCAACCCCTCCCTCAACCCAAATCATCTTCTCCAAATACCCCACACCCTCAAAATTATTGTTGCTGCAATGCCGACCTCCCACCCCCGCCCCCACCCATCCCACCCTAAGATGAACTTCTCCAATACACCCCCAAAATTTGTCTTCTCTAACCCACTCCCACCCCCTTAAATTCCTAAAATATCAGAGAAGTACGACAACGATAGGCCTTTACCGAACATACACTCCTTCTTTCCTCATCTTTTTGATGATCCATGTGTAAAAAATAATTTTTTTAATCAAATTGGAGCAAAATTCAGTTGGAAAAATAAATTCTTTTAATCAAATTGAGAGACACCCAGTTGAAATTGTACAAAATCCAGTTGGAAAGTGATATATTAGATCAAATTGAGAGACAGTGAATTGGAAATTGAACAAAACCCAATTGAGAAAATGAAATTTTCAATCAAATTGAGAGAATTCAGTTGGAAATTGAGCAAAATTGAATCACTGAAAATCAATGCTAACTAGCATAAATTACTGGTGAAAAATAATTTTCATTATTAAATAAGTTTAAAATTGACAAAGATAGTGGATAAAAATGAGACCGAAAAAGTAAAGTTCGGTGAATTTATGAAAGTTTCGGGAAAGGATATGTACTGTACAAGTCTAAAATGGCAAACCAATGGAGAATTCAAAGATTTTTGTTTGTTTATAATTTCTTGGTGTAGTGATTATGAGTAGATGTTGAGTGTATTATTATTACTACTTAGGATAAGATTATGAATAGATACTGGTGAAAATTTAAGCTTAAGATTGATAAAATGATGAATAAAAATGAAGAAGGTATAAATTAATGAGAGTGAGTTAATATATTATTTGTGGGTCAATTTGGACGCTGCATCAGTCGAAAAAGGCCTTTCACGTATCTTCAAGTAAGTGAAATATACACACCATGCCAACAGTGCAAAAAGTACCAAAATAACACACCAAGATGCTAGTTGAGGCGTCTGTCCATAAATTTGGCCTTTTGAAAACTAGTTGACCAAAATATTTAGAATGTAATCCTTCCTTTTCTTAATAGGTCAATTTGGACTGTATATTTACCCTAAATCATCCTTTGGATGGGTTTGACTTGGACAAATCAAAATAGATCGAGTTAAGAAATGAATAAGTCATTAACTCTTTGAAACTTGAACGAATTAAATAAATTTTATTTTCATGAGCTAATTTTATCACTGTCATGTGAAATCAATAAAGACAAAACATAATATAGAAAAGTCAAACATATCGACAGACACCTCAACTTCGCACAGTCTTTTACTTTGACACCATAAGTGAACAGTGTTCATTTTAAGCACCTAAAGTAGTCATAAACCGTGTCACGTTGACACTTTCGCTGACATGGCAAAGTGAGTGTTCTACACTCAATTTTTTTGTGTGTGTGACAACCTGATATTAGCCCATTTTAATTTAATTTTATCTTCTTCTTTTTCTCATTTTTTCATCCCACTATCTTTCATCATTAATTTAAGCTCAAATGTCTTTAATGGTACTCCCAACCCCCCTCTAATCTCTAAGAAAATAATTTATTTGAATATTTTTTTCATAACACTTCTAACAATATAACCTAAAAGGTGAAGAAAACCTAAAACTAAAAGGAAACAAAAGATGTTTTTTATTTTAATGGTACTTCTAACAATATAACCTAAAACTAAACTAGTAAATCAAATTAACAGCGATGAGGAAAAGAAGGGCGGGCTTTGATAGGCAAGATTCCAACACGAGAAAATAAAACAACAAACTAATAAAATTAAGTTCTTAATTCAAACACGAAGAGTAAAATATTCAACCTCCATTAATATGGTTTGAGCTTTTCATCCTTCGTTAATCGAGTTTAAGCTTGAAAAAGGCAGTGATTGGGTGGGGAAGATGTTGTGTTGGAGATTGGTTAAATTAGTTATTTTTTGTGGGTCTTTGATCAATAAATCATGTGTCATTAATTTATTGGACACCTTGTCATGTGTTTTGGTCTTTGTTTATTTTTTTTTAAAAAATTATGGGTGTATACAATGATGTGGCGATTTAAAATAAGATGACACAAATCAATTGACCGTTTAATCCCATGTTGGAAGCAATTGCAACTCATGCGCCATAGTTGATGTCGAAAGGTGTCAAAATGACACAAATGGTGGCTGGTTTAGATGCTTAAAATGAACAATGTCATTTAAGATGTCAAAGTGAAAGATCGTATCAAGTTGAAGTGTCTGTCGATGTGTTTATCAATAATAGTTTGAGGGGCTATTAATAATATTAATCTAATTATTCTAGATAACGCTCACATTCTTTGTATTATCATGACTGTTCGCACATAGTTAGCCGATGCTATTACATTTTATGACCAAATAATGTTTTAGAGTATTATTTTGCCGCTAAGTCAAGGCACAAAAATCACGTCGAAAGCATTTTGTGGATTTGAATATATGACTAAATAACTGATAATTAAGTTTCCTTAAGTGGATGCTTATACTTTTTGTATTATTCTCAAAACCCACTACTTGTTGTCTGCCAATATATATCTCATTAACTTTGAATAATTACAATAGTCAAACAACACATTTAAGAAATGGTTTCTAAAATTGCAACTTGGAATAGTGCCTATTGGCATCCACTAAAATATTGTGATATTATCTTTGTAAGAGATTTAACTTTGACATGTTAAAATTGGGGCATGTGAATTCATATTTTTTTTATAACTAGATATTTTATGCATATATTTTTAAAATTAATATTTTCTTCGTTTAATATTAATTGATATCTTACTAAAAATAGTTGTTACCTTTGAAAAGTCGAAGGATATTAGTTGGTCACTTTACTAAATCAAGAAATCATTAAGTAAAATTTTTTCTTATTACTTTTGCAATTGATTCTTTTTGAAAGTGTTCACACTTGTTTGTAAATCTTTTAAAGAGTGAATGAGTAACATTATCTTCTTATTTATTATTTTTTTAATATGTTGTGTGTAAAAAAAAATAATCAACTGATATAGAACAAAGGGAGTAAAATATTATTTGTTGGCACTTATGGTTCAAGAAGACTAAATAATGGTGCACGGTTAGATCTTGAGTTGTTGACCTAGAGGACTAGATATCAACTCTTGCTTAATTCATTTTTCCCTTCTTTCTTTTAAAATTGAAACTTGATTAAATGCAAATATATACCAAAGAATCTCATATTTAAGTGTAAAACAGTCTCTAACAAAGACGGTCATGTATCTGATGAAATTCGATTTCCGAGAACTCTCATTAAAAAGGTGAAAAGACATTAAAAAAATAAAAAGAATACAAAGATAACAAGAAAATCTTTATGTTTTTTTTGTAAGTTTGGGATTCTCTATTTTCCTTCTCTTCCAGTTATGGTTTCAAATTAAGCCTGTCAAACGGGCCGGGTTGACCCGGTCGGAATCGGCCCGTTTAAAAAAAATGACCCGGTTTGACCCGGTCCGATCAGCCCATGGACTGTAGGGTATCGGATTTCGGACTGATTTATTCTTTGATTGGGTTCGATTAACCCGGCCCGGATTAAGCTCGGTTCGGACCCGCCGGTTAACCGGCCCGGAATCAGCTTGTTTTTTTTTTCTAAAAAGTGGGTTGTTGGGCCCAAATTCCAAACTAGCCGTTTGGCCAACGGTTATATAGCCGTTTTTTGGTCCAAACGGCTAGTTTGCGATTTTTTATTAAAAAAAAGACTTTTTTTACTTTTAAAAATATATTTTAGCCCCAAAGAAAATTTCTATAAATACCCTACACTTTCAAATCATTTTCCACACAATTTTTTATTCTCTCAATTCTCATTCTCTCTCAAATCTCAATTTTCAATTCTCAAACATTCTATATATTTAATTTCCTGAAGTGCTCACTTTAATTTTTTAATTTTGCGATTACAAAGTACGAGTGGAAGTTTCTAAAGTCGCAACCTTCAGATACTTCCAAAATTTGGTATTGTCGTTCCATCTCTTACGTTTAATTTTTATTTAGTGTATTAATTGTTGAATATTTAATTTTATTATATTTGTGTATTTTGAATTTTTTTAGTTTAATTTATATTATGGATAAATTAAGAAACCTCGCTACTAAAAGTGTTAAAATTTTTTGTCCCGGAAGCGGTGTAGTAAAAAATGAATTACAAGCAGTAGAGGTACTTCAAGTAGTAGATATACATGTGTGCCTCCAGCAGCGCTTAGTCAGCCTTTTGAGGAAGAAGTAGGCGTATATTTAGGTGTAGGTGCCCACGATATGGATTATGTAGAAGCTCAGGAAAATTACTATATAGAAGAAGAAAATAAAGTAGATGTGGTTAATTTAGATGAAGATGATGAAAATATTGGTGAGACACCCACAATAGGAAATGCTAACGTTAGATCTGAATCGGTTAATCTCCCTCCCCGTCCACCCTGTGCCGCAAGAGCTCGTAAAACAACTAGTATTGCATGACAATTTTTTGAACGTATATCAGATACTGAGGTGCAATGCAATATTTGTTAACAAATATATAAGCATAAAAGCGGAGGCAAGCAAGGGGGTACGGGTACGTTAATGAGACATATAGGTGATGCTCACGAAAGAGAGTAAAATATTACACGAGGTGGTGCGCATGTTGGTGGGCCAACGTAAACTAGAATGGACCCAACAACCGGTCGGGTAATGAAGAAGTATAATAAATTGAGGGACCGGAAAGAAATAGCTAAAATGGTAGTTGTGGATTGTTTGCCTTTTAGTTTTCCTTCTTCTGATGCCTTTATTCATTATATTCAAGCAATTTATAATCCTATGTTTAATGGTATTCCTAGAAGTACTTGTCGGTCTGATATTTTTAGACTTCATTCACAATATTATTTTTATTTATCAACATTGTTAAAAAATACTCAATGGAGATTGTCCCCAACTTCTGATCTTGGTCGTGCTGTAAATAAAAATAATTATTTAACCGTTACTTGTCACTGGATGGATAGTAATTTTGTGATGCAAAAACGTATTCTTGCTTTTTTATATGATTAAGATCGTAAACATACTGGAGATTTTATTGCTGATTCGATTGTTAAAGTTGCAGAATTTTATGGTATCGAAAATAAAATCTTATTTATTGCTTCTGATAATGCTTCTAACAACAAGACTGCTATAACAAAGTTAAAATCTAAGTTATCTCCGACGTTACCTGAAATTTTTCATATTAAGTGTGCATGTCATAAATATATTTTAATTGTAAAAGATGGTCTTGAGTTTTTTGACCTTTATATTGAAAAAAATCGTCTTGTTGTTGGTTTTATTCAAGGAAATAATCGAAGAAAAAGAATTAGAGAATTTAAAGTTAAATGTCAAGAAAATGGACTTGCACCAATATTGATGCCTGAGGAAATTGATATTAGATGGAATTCTACGTATGATTTTTTAAAAAATTGTTATAAATATAGAGTTGTTATTACACTAGCTTTTAACCAACATTGTGGTTCATTTGCTGATTCTGCCGATTGTATGCTACATGATTCTGATTGGGTTGTAATTAATGATCTTGTTAAGTTTTTAGAAAAAATTTATATAGCTACGGTTAAATTTTTCGGTGCTTATTATCCTACTGTTTGTAATATTTTGGCTTATATAGACGATATTTCTGGTTTGCTCAAAGAATATAAAAATAAAGAAGGTTATAAAAAAGTTATTGGTGCCATGTTTACTAAATTTAAAAAATATTTTTTCCCGATTTCCCCTATTTACTTGGTTGGTGCTATGCTAAATCTGTGCATGAAATATAATACTATGTTCCACTTTAGTACTATTATTTATTCTAACTTAAAAATAAATAATAACAATGATTCTGAACAAGTACAACCTGATTTGTGGACGGCTATGGGTGATGCGAATGAATACATAGAAAAATTATATAATCACTATGCTGATTTAGTTGATTTAGCCGTACCTACAAATATCACTCCAACTGTCGCTCCTCATCCTCCCGAGGAGCAATCATCTTCTAAAAGGCCGGCACATAGTGGTTTTTCTGATTCCTTTTATGATTTACCTTGTTGGAACAGTGTTGATGAGAGAGTTTACACATCAACTTATCGAGAAAAGCTTAAATATTATCTTCGGTTGCCACCAGAGGATCGCAGACGATGGACCAACACGTTGGATTAGTGGAGGAGTAATGAAACACAATATTCTGTGCTTTCAAGATTAGCTAGAGATATCTTGAATGTTACAATGTCAACCGTTGCATCAGAGAGCGCTTTTAGTCAGGGACGACAGCAACTTGGAGACAACCGACACTCATTGGGAAGCAATGCAATAAATGTTCTAGTTTGCCTCAGAAATAGGATTAGAGCGGAAAGAAGAAATCAAGAAATGAAATCGGAGCCGAACAACGAGCAGAAACTTGAAGAAATTATGTCTTCACAGGAGAACTCAGCAGAATCAAGTCCAATACATGGTTTTGCCCCCATTGACTTTGACTATCCTATGCAAGTTCCCGTTAATATTAACATGAATGAGTTGGAAAAAATAATGCATAATTTGTAGATTTTTCATTCATGTAAATTATAAATTTTGGATCATTATGCAATCAATAAAATTCAACATTCATTCACTCCTTAGTCCTTACTTTGTAATTTTTTTCATTTAATGATTTAAATTGAATTTCTAGTTTAAATTAAAAACTTACTTTTAATATAGTATTAATTTACTATCAAGTATTATTAATTTATTATATTAAGTAGCATATGTTTTGTATATTTGTGCGTATATCTTCTATAGATGTGTACATTTAATGTGTATATATTTTATAAATTGTATATATATTGTAGTATATGTTTTATTTAAAGTGGTATATATATATTGAATGGTGCGTATATATGTGTATATATCTTCTTTAGACGTATATATTTAACGTATACATGTGTATATGTTTTATAAATTAGTATATAACTAGATATATATATATATATATATATATATATATATATATATATATATATTGCAATGTATATATATTGTAGTATATTTTATTTAAAGTAGTACATATATATTGAATGGTGCGTATATATGTGTATATATCTTCTATAGACGTGTATATTTAACGTATATATGTGTATATGTTTTATAAATTAGTATATAACTATATATATGTATTGTAATGTATATATATTGTAGTATATCTTTTATTTAAAGTAGTACATATATATTGAATGGTGCGTATATATGTGTATATATCTTCTATAGACGTGTAGATTTAACGTATACATGTGTATATGTTTTATAAATTGTGTATATATATTGTAGTATATATATATATTGTAGTATATGTTTTATTTAAAGTAGTACATATATATTGAATGGTGCGTATATATGTGTATATATCTTCCATAGATGTGTATATTTAACGTATACATATGTATATGTTTTATAAATTAGTATATAAATATATATATATATATATAGTAATGTATATATATTGTAGTATTTGTATTATTTAAAGTAGTACATATATATTGAATGGTGCGTATATATGTGTATATATCTTCTATAGACGTGTATATTTAACGTATACATGTGTATATGTTTTATAAATTGTATATATATTGTATTATATATATATATATATATATATATATATATATATTGTAGTATATATTTTATTTAAAGTAGTAAATATATATTGAATGGTGAGTATATATGTGTATATATCTTCTATAGATGTGTATATTTAACGTATACATATGTATATGTTTTATTTATTAGTATATAACTATATATATATATAGTAATGTATATATATATTGTAGTATATGTTTTATTTAAAGTAGTACATATATTTTGAATGGTGCATATATATGTGTATATATCTTCTATAGACATGTATATTTAACGTATACATGTGTATATGTTTTATAAATTAGTATATAACTATATATATAACTATATATATAACTATATATATATATAACTATATATATATATATATATATATATATATATATATATATATTGTAATGTATATATATTGTAGTATATGTTTTATTTAAAGTAGTACATATATATTGAATGGTGCGTAAATATGTGTATATATCTTCTATAGATGTGTATATTTAACGTATGCATGTGTATATATTTTATAAATTAGTATATAACTATATATATATATATATATATTGTAATGTATATATATTGTAGTATATGTTTTATTTAAAGTAGTACATATATATTGAATGGTGCGTATATATGTGTATGTATATTCTATAGACGTATATATTTAACGTATACATGTGTATATGTTTTATAAATTAGTAATTAGTATATAACTATATATATAATTATATAAATTGTAGTATATGTTTTATTTAAAGTAGTACGTATAGTCGTATATATTGAATGTTACGTATATATGTGTAATTGTGTATGTGTATATATTTTTAAAATTCTAATGTAGTATATACTATATATATAGTGTATATATATTGTTTAACATATTTAAAATGTATATAGGTGGGTATATATAGTGTATATTTAAAAAACTTTTTATTTATTTTTTTGACCGAATTTTTAACCGGGTTTGATCGGGTTTAGGTGAGTTTGACCGGGTTGGGTTAAGTGGGCCGGGTTAGGATTATTTTTAAAATTTTTACTGTTGAGCCCGGATCTGGCCCGGCCCACTTTAACCACAACCCCGACCCACAACCCGGCTAAATTTAATGGGCCGGTTTTGAGTTGACCCGGCCCGGCCCACTTAACACCCTTATTTCAAATGTTCCTAATTTTGGAAAGGTAAGGTGAAGTGCGTATAATAATTGTGAAGGTGGAACATATAGTATTGTATTCCCTGTTTGATATAGCTATTGTTTGTCCATAGATTTAAAAATTAAAATTTAAGAATTTGAGTTCTTAAACTTGCATTTTATTTGAAATAAATTTGAAGTTTTATGAGTAGAAGTCTCGAAAATTCAAAAACTAGTCTGAATCAATTTATGGAAAATAAATAGAAAATTGAAAATTAGGTTTTCAAGGTCAGACATATATTAAAGATAATTTTTCAAATTTTAGTTTTAAAATCTATGATGAAAATTGAAAACTCTAGCATGGTCTAAGAATCTTGGGGCATTTAGTTAAAAGTAACAAAAAGTTTGAAAATGAGGTGTAGGTGACTAAAGTCTTAATAAATGAGTGGGGGTGACAATTACTTTATTATAAATTAAGAAAGTTGGAGAAGTTTGAAAATAATCCACAAGTTTTTAAATTTATATTTTGATCCAAATGTTAGTTAATATAACAGAAAACGGAGGAAAAAAAGGCCCGTTTCTCTATCTTCTCATTCATTCACTACCGAAAAAAAAATCCGACTACATGTGGTCGGTTTTCCTGCATTTACGATCAAAAAATCGATCAAAACGCGTGTTAGATTTTTTAAAACCGATCACGTGTGGTCTCTTTTTTTAAAATATATATATATATATATATATATATTTAAAATTTAATATTATTTAAAATAAAAGAATTTTTAAACAAAAATAAATTTTCAAAAGAAACCGACCACAAGTGGTCGATTTTGTATTTAAATTAATTTTAATAAAAACGACCACATGTGGTCTCTATTGTGTAAATTAATTAATCAATTTATAAAAAAACTGACCACATGTGGTCGATTTTGTGTATAAATAAATAAATTAATTAATTTAAACAATAGCAGCCACATGTGGTCGCTTTTGTTAAAATTAATTAATTAATTTAAATTCAAAATCGACCATTTGTGGTCGGTTTTTTATTTAATAATTTATTTAATAAAATAATTTTTAATTAATTATAGTAAACCAACCACGTGTGGTCGGTTTTTAAAAAATTACCAGAAAAATCGACCACATGCGGTTGATTTTTTGGATCTTTTTTAAATAACAGCATATAGCTATGCTACATTCCATCAACCAGCATAACAATACAAACAACCAGCATAACAATACAAACATTTAAAATTAAGTTATTTACAAAATTTGTCAAGGTTCCAAATCCAAACTACAAAACATACAAAAGTCTAAAAACTACAACTCATTTTCCTCATCGTCATCCGCATCCTCAGCCTCACCTAAAAGATCTGATTCCTCCTCTGTGGTGTAATAATTTTCCAGTGGGCCTAGACCTTTTGCAGCCCGAACTGCATCACCAGGACAAGAGGGAAGAATCCTTACAGATCGAATAAAAGAGTTGATCTGCTCCTGCATCATTCTGATTTGTGATGTTGTTTTCTCCTCCGCCTGCTTCGCAATCCCAGTCTGTGCAAAAGCTCTTTAGTAAGTTGAGAAATCATATTTTTTAGAAAATCAACGGTTTCTCTATCAGCTAATGTGCGATAGAATGTATCTCCGGACGAAGACCTAATATTCTGGCTAAAGCATTTTCTGTGGTACCCGTAGTATTGACCTCTAACTGGAGAACCCACAGTTTGTTTTCAGTACTCCTCCTCTACATCTTCAGGTATTGTTTCACCCTAACTTTCAGGAGGCTGAGTACTACGATACTCATTAATGAACTGCATATATTTGTCCTATATTCAAAGTAAAGTTAAAATTAAATGGTAACAAAATATTAAACTACTCGTACTTGAATAATATAAACTTTGAGAAAAAGATTCAGAAACACAAAATTTGTTTCTTACATGGGTAGCTTTTGCACGAGGCTCAACCCATAAATCTTCATCAGTTGGGTTCTTTTTCTTCCTTACATGGGTCGCTTCGAATACCTCGTGTTGTTGTATCTTCCTACCCAATTTTTTTTCTTGCATATGATAAAATTATTAATCTTTAAATAATTAAAAATTTAAATAGAAACAAGCAATTAAACCTGTAAAAGTTACATACCATTTTTTGCTCCACAGTAATCTGACTAACTGCTCCCGCAGTATGTAGAGAGCCACCCTTGGATGATGCCCTGGCTTTCTTTCCTTTTTCACTCACCACTTGATATTCGTCGCTACTCCAATAGTGAAGATAATCTTTCCACATGGGTTCGAGTATAAAACTTGGTCGTACTCTCTTCGTTCTGGCATAATCCAACAGATCGTTCATTTTGAGTCTTGCTCTTCTATAAAAATTCTTCCGTATAGCAAAGTCATTTGTTGAATCCCACCATAAATATTTCTACAACAAAAACAAAAGTTTAATATTCAATTTTTTGTTCTAACAATGTATTAAGTAGTTGATAAGTTAATTCTTTACCCGAAATTCTTTAAACATTTCATTTCTATCAAATTTTGGAACCTTTTGCCAACTGGTTCAATAGCCGCTGAAGTGCCGACAAATGCATTTAGTCGTAATTTTTGCAATTTCATCATCAGGCAAAATCCTACAATACAAGATCAAACATTAATTTCATCAAGCATAATAATATAGTTTATGAGAAATGAATAATGTTGTTATATTAGAAATATTACCCTACTCCATATGGAATAATATACCGCCTCCGATGAGCATCTCTGCCTCCGAACTGCGGAACAAGTGTTGGTGGATGCACTGGCGTAGGTGGATCTGAAGCACCGGATGGTGTGCCTCCAAGATGAAGATCTGTCAACCCAATAGATCCAGCAGAATCAATGTGAGAGTGTGGGTGACTACTAGTAGAGGGTACCACAGACGATAGCAGATGACTGTATGTGCCAACGATCGTCTAATAGTATTGTGAAGGTGGTGGCATATCGATGGGAGCAGAATGAGTTGCTGTAGAGTCATGAAGTGGACCCATGTGCGTAGGTGCAGGAATTGAATGATGTGACGACCTAGAATAAGAGGGTCGTGCTGGCACATCATCAAACCGACCCTTAGATATATGAATACCTGACGGTCGTCTATAAGACGGAGGTTATTTTTTCTTTTTTGTCTTTATAAGATCAACCATTTGCTTACCTTTGTCACCTTTACCTCCCATCTAAATTATATAAAGTTAACAAGTAGTTAGTCCTTACAAAATGAATATAAGAAAACACCAGTGTTAAAACATTCCAAGTAACTAATTTCAAGTTGCTAATTCACATTTCAAATCACTAAATCAGTATTAAAACACTAGTGAAATAGTTACATAACCGAAATAGACAAGAATATTTCTATTACTACATAAAATATGGAAAAGTGACAACAACAATCTTACATAGTATATTACATATCAATCTTAAACAAGAAACATAAAGGTAAATGGTACAAAGCATAAGGACATCAATACATAACAAATACAACCTACACAAACTAATCCTCCTCCTTCGAAGATTCTTCACTAAACCATTCACCCTCTTCATACATTTCCTTATCTCCTACCAACTCAGCATCTTCTTCTGTAATATTAACTTCTTTAAATATATTTTCTGGGTGTTTCAAACTATCCACTAAATCAATGTCCACTAACTGGTGATTAATCTGCATTTTATTTTAATACGCAGTCTCCAACACATTCTCAACTTTCACCCATCCTATAGGATTTGTTTTTATTACAGCCCACCAATCAGACTTATCACTGCGTAATGGATAAGGAGCATAATACATTTTTTTAGCATTTTGTGTGAGAACAAAGGGATCGTAAACAAGATACGTCCTATTGTGTTTCACTTCAATGATGTTATGCTCCTTATGTACTCTTGTGCCTCTTGTGCTTGGATCAAGACACTTACATCGAAAGAGGATAATTTTTTTATTGGCAAACCAACATACTCCATTTCTAAGATCTCTTGTATGATGACAAAGTAATCAACATAATCATCACCCTTAACCCAAACACCACTATTGTTTGTTTTCCTTGTTCTGGAGTGTTCTTAGATGGAAAATTTAAATCCATTTACTGTGTAATGGGACATTGTATGAGCTTCAACTGGTCCCAAAGAAATATCTCTCAAGAACTGATTGTATGCGGCCGCATTTGGTGAATGATATACCTAAAAATATTATATATATATATATATATATATATATGTTGAAGAATGTGTAAATATTTAAAATTTGTAGAAATATTAGTACACTTACACACCTCATATGTAAATCATGTTGTAAAAGATGCATACACTTGATTTTCGTGAAATTGAGTCTTAAATGAACTGAAGATCCAACATGCGAAACACAATTAGTTTTCTTAAGGGAATGAGTAAATAAATATGATATGTTAATATTTAATATTCATACTTTTGAGAGGGCTCAACTTCCGGGCAATTCAGTAAGACATACAAAGTTGCTGATTTGTGCTCCATGATAGTGAGCTGACGAAATATGGTTTTTTTAGCCTCACTACCAGATTGATTGAAAATTAATATTGGTTGCAAATGAGGCTCATTCTCATCATCCTGATGACGATTCGATCTGTTTCTTAAACATACAACTTCATCACCAAAGTAGTATGAACAAAATTGAGACGTTTCTCTTGCATGATATGCCTTAACTATAGAGCCTTCCACCCTATATTTATTTTTGGGACCCGTTTTCAATTTTTCAACTGTCCTGCATAATCTTAAGATTAGATGTTTACTATATAAAAATAGATATGTATGAATTTAAATATGTTGCAATTGCTAACCGTTCACCTGGATACACCCACCTAGTTTGAACTGGACCGCCTAGTTGAGCTTCATGGACAAGGTGAATGGGAAGATGTTCCATCACATCGAAGAACCCAAGAGGAAAAATCTTCTCCAACTAGTTGGTGATAACAAAAATATTACTTTCCATTCGAGCCAGGTTTTCTTCTTTTAATGTGGTGGAACATAAGTCTTTGAAGAACAAACTAATCTCTGCTATCGGTTTTCATATTTTTTCAGGCAAACCAATAAAAGCAATTGGAATTATTGATCCATGAAAACATTACAATCATGGCTTTTAATTCCATGCAAGATTCCTTGTGCCATAGCAACCCTCTTTCCCAAATTTGAGGCATATCCACCGTGCATCTTTAGACTTTGAACTCACTCACATATTTTTGCTTTTGGTCCAACTTGAATGTATAACTAGCCTTGGGCTTAAGAACATTGTCATTGGGCCCCTCCTATAAGTATAATTCTCTATACTTGCAATATTCTGGTAAATCAAGTCTGACCTTAGGATTATCCTTTGTTTTACTGATAACATCTGTAATTGTGTTGAACAAGTTGTCAAAATAGTTCTTCTCAGTATGCATGACATCAATATTATGTCTAAGCAAATTATCTGGCCAATATTCTAACTCCCAAAATATACTTTTCTTAGTCCAATTATGTGAAGCGCCATAGCCATCAAGCCTATACAATGGTTCCTCCCTAACTTTTGGCAAATCCTGAACTATCTCTAGATGTCATGACCAGATAACCTTTGAGGTGGACCATCATGTTCAGTTCCATTCTTTCTGAATGCATTCTTGAGTCGCCTAAACTCATGATTAGGTGGCAAGAAACAACGATGACAATCAAACCATGAATTTTTTCTGCCATGTCTCAATGTCAAAGATTTTGTTTTTTTCATCCAGTATGGACAAGCCAACTTTCCAGCTGTCATCCACCCAGACAACATTCCATAAGCAGAAAAAATCATTAATAGTCCACATTAGATATGCACACAGATTAAAATTTTGTTTAAGTGAAATGTCCCAAGTTTCAACCCCCCCATGCCATAAAATTTGAAGTTCATCAATCAAAGGTTGCAAATAGACATCTATTCCGCTTTTTAGATTTCACGGGCCAAGAACAACACAATTCAGAAATATATATATTCTAATCATCAATATTTCAGGAGAAAGATTATACGGGGTGATAAATACAGGCCAACATGAATATGGCGTAGCACCAACAGAAAAGGGTGAGAAACCATCCGCTCATAATTCTAAACGAATATTTCATGGCTCAGCTGCAAAATCTGGATAAGTGGCATCAAAATGCTTCCAAGCCTCTCCATCAGATGGATGACACATAACACCAGTGGGCCTTCTATTTTCACTGTGTCATCTCATATGAGGAGCTGAGTTGTTTAAAGCATACAACCTCTTCAACATTAGTATTAGAGGTAAATAATGCATCGCCTTAATAGCAATTTTATTTCCACGACAACCACGCTTATATTGAGGGTGTTGACAAAACTTACAGGACTCTAGGTTAGCATCTTCCTTAAAGTATAACATGAAACTATTTTCACAACAATCAATTCTAACCGAGGAGAGACCTAAATTTGATACCATTTTTTTCGCCTTATAGAAAGAATCAGGAACCTCTAAAGTGGGGTCAACTAACTCTTTAATAAGGTTTATCATTGAGTCCATTCCCCCTTCAGCAATATTCTAATAAGATTTAATACTTAATAATCTAACAGCAACAGACAAACAAGAGTGCGAGCACCCGTCAAACAAAGAATAACTAGCAGCATGCAATTGTTCATAAAAATGGTGAGCTTTTTTATTGGAAACATCTTCGACATTTTCCCTAAAGTCGCCCCCGTGTTGCATCCCAAAAGCATCATGCACCATTTTTGTCATCCTAGTATCTTGATAGTTATTATGCTCTGCAGACCTACTACTTTCACCAACAACAAAGTTATTTTGCTCAACATCACCATGAATAGTATGCAATCTTAAAAAGTCCTCGTGAAACCCTTTTCTATAAAGATGATCCTTCACAACTTCTTATTTTAAAATACTTGTACCATCACATTTAACACAAGGACAACGAATCTCTTGAAAACGTGACCAATCATCAAGTGTTTTGGCATGTTCAATAAATCGATTGACACCTTCAACAAATTTCACCCTAAGACCCATTCTATTATCATTATTTCATTGATAAATTCAGCTATAATCAGGTTCCATCTACACAATCAATCACATTCAAGTAATTAGTTTAAGTCACAGAAGTTCACATTTCAAGTACCTAAATTCAAAATAAAATTCAAAATGAAAAATTCACATTTCAAGTATCTACACTTAATCACTTTCAAGTCACTAAGTCACCTCCCAAGTTACCAAAATAAACTACATTCAAAACAAAAATTCATATGTCAAGTAACTGCACTTCAACATTTTCAAGTCACTAAGTCAACTCACAAGTTACCAAGCTTAATAAAATTCAAAATGAAAAATTAACATTTCAAGTAGCTACACTTAATCACTTTCAAGTCACTAAGTCACCTCCCAAGTTACCAAACTAAACTACATTCAATACAAAAATTCACATTTCAAGTAACTACACTTAATCAATTTCAAGTCGATAAGTCACCTCCCAAGTTACCAAACTAAACTACATTCAAAATGAAAAATTCACATTTTCATCACTTTCAAGTCACGAAGTCACCTTCCAAGTTACCAAACTAAACTACATTCAAAGACAAAACTCACATTTCAAGTACCTACACTTCAACATTTTCAAGACACTAAATCACTTCCCAAGTTACCAAACTAAACTACATTCAAAATAAAAAATTTACATTTTCAATACTTTCAACTCACTAAGTGTAACATCCCGTATTTCCCAAGCATAATCTAAGTCCCAATACATGAGTATTCGTATATGAAATTTTTGAAACACTCATTATTTTCAGTTTAGAACCTATCATTGCGTAGAAAATTCAATTAACTTTCCAACGATATAAAATTCACCCAAATTTAATAATCGGGTAAGAAGTTATGGTGATTTTAAGTTTCAGTCACTAAACCCCATCATTTTAACCTTTAGAGCATCGCGGAGCAAGCCAATCTCCCATTTGGAAAATTCCAATGAGGGTCCATGATCCTGGCGTGTCGCACCAAAGGTCAATTTGACATTTATCAATTTCCAGTGGGCCTCCGCAATTCCTGGCGCATCGCGAAGATGGTCAAATTGGCATCCACAGGCTTACCGCGATGGTGGCGTGTCGTGGCGTTTGTACAGGTCCCAGCTGTCTCTTTTTCAGTGTCTTGGCGCGATAGTGTCGCATCGCACCAATGCCAAAAATTGGGATTTCAGTTTCCAGTTTGTGTTTTTAAATTTGTTTAAGAGTGTTTGGGTCTTTTTTCTAAGCCCTAAACTCGCCCTAACACAAAATTTAATCCCTAATTTACCTAAATAATCATCATTATTCACTTTCTCACAAATTAAAAATCCCTTCTTTCAAAAACAAGAAACCCTATCTCTTAAGAATCCAGGTCAAATCTCAAGAACTCTCCATCAATCCTTCCAAATTCATCATCCCAGGTATGTTAGATGCTCATCCATAGATTTCTTTCATCCTTGGAGTCCAAGTATCCATTTTAATTACAAATCTATTATCTTTTCAAGATTTATGATATTAAGTTGTGATTTAAAACTATGAATCTCCATGAACTTCCATGAATATTGATTTTATACCATACTTTAATGGAATTATCGTTGTTATCAAATCCCCCATGTTTTAATATTGTCATTATTTAGATCATGATTTAGTGTTATAAATGTTGAAGTCATGCTATTATTTCAAGTTTTATACTATTCCCATGAATTGACTAAACTATGAAGTACAAGTGTTTGATAAAATGCCTACAAGAGTGATTTATTTAATAAGAGCCTTCATGTTCTGGCCTTCAAGCTTTAGTGTCTTTTCAGTATTGTTGTTTTGAGTCCTGGGGGTATTGAATACCCAAAAACCATATCTGTTTATTTAGTCTAGTCTCAGTACATTACAGTATAGTCTTCAAATTTTATTATGAGCATTATCAGAATAGTCAGATATCAGTTATTTAACTCAGAACAGTCTAGTAACTCAGTGTCTTTCAGTTGGGAGTAGGATTTTGCACCGAGCGAGTGTAGGGATGACGGCTTCCCCATCAGATAGGCAGAGTCGTTAGTGGAAGTCCCTATACTCCAGAACTACATACCAGCATAGGACATGGGTAGTCACCCGTCAGATTAGGCTTGGCTATCTCGCAGGGGTCACCCGTCAGTTCAAGATTGACACCCTTAGTCCTTTGGATATTATATCAGTTTAGTAGATTTACACAGCCATTGTAGTACCCGTGGAACGATATTAACACCCTTCCAGCTGGGGTTACAGTTTGTACCCTAATTAGCTTAAATTGGGGAATGTCGGTTAGATGATACCTCCCACAGTCTCAGATATAGTCTCAGTTATAGTCCCAGCTCAGTTATTCTATCTTAGTTTTGTTTGACCAAAGCATACAGATTTCAGTTATCTCAGTATATTAGTTTACAGATTTTACTCAGTTCATGTTATACGCTTGGTCATGCATCCGCAGTATTTACAAATTTTCTTGCATTTTCAGTATCAACAGATTCCATGCTCTTTTTATTCAGTACTCCATGCTTTACATATATTTCCAATTAATTATTATCATTCCTATTCACGAGACCATGCATATCAGCTTACCTCATTTAGCATACCAGTACATTCAAAGTACTGATCGCATACCTTTTCTTTTGCGCTATGATGTCTCATATTATAGGTGCTGACGCTCAGTTCCCGGATCGCACCTAGACTCTCAGATTATCAGCAGTACAGTAGCAGTGGTGAGTCCTCATTATCCGAGGACAGATTATGTTACTTGATGTCTTTATCTCAGTAGTTAGTAGAGTTAGTTGAGGTTGTCCCATCAACTGACAATATCCATTTTAGAGGCTTTTCAGAAACTACAGTTAGCTATTCAGACTATTCAGATTTCAGTATTTTTATCAGATTCATAATTCAGTAGTTATTTCATTATTAAAACCTTATGGCATCTTAGTTATTCTTCCACATTCAGGATTATATGATTCAGCGCTCACAGCAGGTACCGACTCATGGGTTAGCTTGTGGTCTCTCGGGATCGTAAGCACCGTGTAACGACTAGGAGGTAGTCTCGGGTCGTTACACTAAGTCACCTCCCAAGTTACCAAACTAAACTACATTCTAAACAAAAATCCACATTTCAAGTACCTACACTTCAACATTTTCAAGTCACTAAGTTACCTCACAAGTTACCAAGCTTAACAAAATTCAAAATAAAAAATTCACCTCAAAAGTACCTACACTTCAACATTTTCAAGTCACTAAGTCACCTCACAAGTTACCAAACTAAACTACATTCAAAATAAAAATTCATATTTCAAGTACCTACACTTCAACATTTTTAAGTCACTAAGTCACCTCACAAGTTACCAAGCTTAATAAAATTCAAAATGAAAAATTCATCTCACAAGTTCCTACACTTCAATATTTGCAAGTCACTAAGTCACCTCACAAGTTTCCAAACTAAACTACATTCAAAATGAAAAATTTACATTTCAAGTAACTACACTTAATCACTTTCAAGTCACTAAGTCACCTCCTAAGTTACCAAACTAAACTACATTCAATACAAAAATGAAAAAAATCACATTTCAAGTACCTACACTTAATCACTTTCAAGTCACTAAGTCACCTTCCAAGTTACCATACTAAACTACATTCAAAATAAAAAATTCACATTTTCAACACTTTCAAGTCACTAAGTCACCTCCCAAGTTATCAAACTAAACTACATTCAATACAAAATGAAAAATTCACATTTCAAGTACCTACACTTAAGCACTTTCAAGTCACTAAGTCACCTCCTAAGTTACCAAACTTAACAAAATTCAAAATTAAAAAATCACATTTCAAGTACCTATCCTTAATCACTTTCAAGTCACGCAGTCACTTCATAAGTTACCAAGCTTACCAAAATTCAAAATGAAAATCACTAATTCATAATTCAAGTAACTACATTTAATCACTTTCAAATAAGTAGAGGCGTCGCATGTCCCTCTCACACCATATAATCATTACAAAATTTTTGTGTCTTTCAAACCCTTCTACAACAAACAATTCCACCTTAACACTATATTTAAAGACTTCATTGTAAGAAAATATAGAGAAATCAACTTACCTTTGCTTGGCCTAAATTGAAGAGAAAGAGAGAAACGGTTAACTGATTGTCTTGAAAAGCAAGAACACTGAGCTTCTTTAAAACACCAAGACGACTAAATCAGCTAATCGAGGCATTGTGAAATGATATCAATAACTAACAATAAATTATTAGCATCCAAGCAGTATTACTAGCATAAACAACTGATAGCAATATTTTTCCTACAAGAAAAGTTTCCAAAATAATATTTGAACAAAAAAATTCAATCTTTGTAAGCAAATAATCAAATTTAAAATTAACAAGTTGAATCTGAAATGTTCAACTTACTGAACTGTTGTCGATTTTCTCATGAAAAAGTTACCTTTTTTTGTTCAACATACAACAGGTGATTGATTATTAAACTTAAATTTACCAATATGTCATGATAAAGTTAATCAATGGATGTAAAATCAAAGTACTCTTTTTAGCTGGTACTAACTTGTTGTACTAAACTAGTACATATTCGATTTTAGCCTTACAATCTTTAAATGAAAAAAATAATCTATCCAACTTATTGAACTGTTGTCGCCGGAGTTGCTGTCATCGCGGAGCTTCTGTGTCACCGGAGCTGTTGTCGTCGCAGAGCTGCTGTGTCGCCGGAGCTGTTGTCTCCACGGTGTTCTGTTAAGACCTAAATGTACTTTGGGTATTGTGAGGTGTATGCGGGTATTGTAGGTATTGTGGGTACTATCGGGTATTATGTGGCCCTAAACCCAATCACTTATGCTTGTCTTTTATTAAAAAATAAAAATTTTAATAAATTAAATAATATTTACAATAACGTACTATATACATCAGACACACGATTTTATTACCCCATAATAATAAACAAAGGAAAAAGGACAATTAAGATTGGGTTGGGTCAGGTCATTAACGGGTATTACCAAAATAAGCGGTTGATTTATTTTTTAAAAAAATTATCATTAGAAATATGAACACTTGTGGTTGATTTTTATTAAAAAATTAAAATTTTAATAAATTATATAATATTTATAACAACATTCAAATAATTTAATGTAATGCGTATATATATAAATCAGATAATTAGTTTTTTTATCATCACATTAACACAAGTAGTATATTTCCTCAATTGTATCATAATATCAATGAATTTTACAAATTACGATAATTTTTTGGTTAATTATCTTTTAAATATGATATTATATATATATACCTCGTAATACAGAGTGTTAATCAGATAAATTATCGATTAATTGCCTTACCTTATTACAACTTCAACAATATATGTGTGTCTACATTGACACAATTAGTATATCTATTTCCTCAATAGTATGATATCAACGTATTATTCAAAATATTTTGATATATAGATTTAGTTATCTAGCTTTCAATTACTGCATACGTCACCACACGAGATATACGTATATATACATATATTCAATTGGCTATCATCTTACAAATACGTACTATATACATCACATACACGATTTTACTACCCCATAATAATATACAACATATTTCACATATACTCAGATGAATTATCGGTTAGTTTATCTTATGTTATTATACCTTCACTACATAATATGTATATATTATATATATACCCATACATACACACATATATACACACTATCGACTATATCAAGTTTTAAATACGTACTATATACATCACATAACGTACACGAGTATATTATCCCATAATATAATGCGACGTATTTCATATACATACTTTGATGAGTTATTAATTTGATTAGGTTACATTAATATAACTTCAACGTACAGTATATTATTACTTCTATCGTTTCAAATCAAGGTATTCAATATGTTTGGATAGATTCTACTAGTTTTTGACTACATCGTTCATTGATCGATCACTACATCATATATATATATATATATATATATATATATGAACTCTTGAATGTGTATTATATACATCACATCCACAAGTATATTCCTCATAATAGAACACATTCATTATATTCTGATAAATTATCAGTTATATATGTATGTTACATTATTATAACTGCAATGTAGTATAATATCATCACCTCAACTAGGGTGGCAAATGGGCGGATCGGATCGAATTTGGATGGATTGAGCTTAAATGGATTGGATGCAATCCACCCATATATTATATGGATAAATATGGATTTGGTCAAATATGGATTGGGTAAAAATGGTTGCTACCCACTTTAACTCTTAAAGACAAAAATTTAGAACTTCTATATGTATATCAACTTGACTTTTTTAACCATTACCCCTCCCTCCCACCCCCTCCACCCCTCCTCCCCATACCTCCCTCCTAAAAATTATATATATTTTTTAAGAATTTAACCTCTCCTTTCCAAAGCACCCTCAAACCCCCTACCCCCAACTCCCCACCCTAAAAAACAATAGGAACCTACAGAAATAACCTAGGTTTCAGCAAAATAAAAGTGTTTTTAGCGTATCTTTCAAAATTACAATTCATATCTTCTTTTTTTATTTTTTCTCCGTTTCTTTTTTACCTTTATATATTCCTTTTTCTCTCTCCTCTACCTCTAGCCTCTATTTCTCTTTTTTTTCTTCATTTTTTTCCTCTCTTCTATCTCTAGCCTCTACTTTTCTTTCTTTTTACCTTTTTTTTTCTTTTTTTTTCTTTTCTTTTGTATTTTCTTAATTATTTTTGTTTTTAATTTTTTTCTTTCTCATTTTTTTATTTTTTGGTTGTATTTTATATTTTATATTTTTTTATATTTTGAAGAACATGGCTAAGTCGAGTACAAATCGTGAATGACGACGAAAATATCATAACCGCTCATTGTATTTGTATTCACCATCATTTTTTTCTTTTTCCTTTTCTCATTTTTCTTTCTTTTTTTGGTTTATTTTTTTTCTTTATTTTCTTCAATTCTTTCTTTACGCTTTTTTTTTCTCTATTCTATCTCTAACTTCTACTTCTCTTTCTTCTTTTTTGATTTTTTTTGTCTATTTTTTTTTTTTCATTTTTAATTTTTTAATGATAACGGAAGTACCATAATCGCATATTGATTTATATTCTCCCAACATTTATAATTTTGTATTCGTTAATACGATTGTATTTGTATTTATTTTTTATACTTCAAACATGTATTTATATTTTATAGTTTGACCATCATATATATTTTATATAATTCGCACTTGTATTTTAAAGAATTGTTTTGTAGTTGTAATTTATCGTTGACTGCACATTTTATTTGTATTTTGTTCTTTTATTTTGCTTGTATTTGTATTTGTATTCTATTTTCATTGATGAGCTTGTATTTGTATTTGTATTCTATTTTCATGGATGAGCTTGTATTTGTATTTGTATTCTATTTTCATTGACGAGCTTGTATTTTTAAAGAACTATTTTATATTTGTCTTTGTAAGTTGACCGTATATTGTATTTATATTTATAATTGTATTTATTTTATTTGTTTGTATTTGCATTCGTAGTTGACAGTATCATTTGTATTTTTAAACAATTGAAAAAGAATAGTTTTTTTTTTCTTTCTACGAAAACTTGTATTTTTATATATTGATACAAATTGTATTTTATTGATATAAATTGAATAATACAAATAAAAATGATAAATTATACAAATACAATTGCTAAATTATACAAATACAAATGTTACATTTGTATTAAATGATACATGTTTATACAACTTGAACCATACTCATACAATTGATACTTGTTTATGTACAAATATAAATGATAAATTTGATATACAAATGCTAACAATACATTTGCATTGAATGATACATTATATATTTATATATTTTAGTCTCAAACAAAGATAATTAATGCATATACTTGTTTGTATATAAATACAAATGATAAATTGTATATATTCACGACTAAACTATTCAAATATAAATAATAAATTTGTATGAAATATATCGTATGATATAAATAAATATAAATTATAAAAAATATATAAAATATAAAATGCAATGACAACAGAATAGATGAAAAAAATACAAAAAGAAAAAAGAAAAATGATAAAAATGACGAAACAAGAAGAAAGGGGGAAAACAAAAAAAAAAAAAAGAATGCAAGGAAAAAATAAATAAAAACGAAAAAGAAAAAATTAGATGAAAAAATGAAAAATAAAAAAAGAGAAAATATAAGAAATGAGTAAAAAACAATAAGGGGAAAATGAAAAATAAAAAAAATATTAGAGGAAAAAAGAAAGAAAGAAAAAGAAAAAAAAAGAAAAGAAAATAAAGGAGAGGGACTATGGATTGTATTTAATTGGTAAGAGATGCTATGAATTATAATTAATTGAAACTTAGGCTAAATGAGATAATTAGAAACTTATATTTGCTAACCCAGGTAGGTCTCAAGCAAATATAATTGATCCATATACTTATTTATATATAAATACAAATGATAAATTGTATACATTCATGATTAAACTATTCAAATACAAATAATAAATTTATTTGAAATATATAGTATGATACAAATAAATATAAAGTATAAAAATATAGAAAATATAAAATTCAATGACAACAAAAACGATGAAAAAAATAAAAAAGGAGAAAAATGACGAAACAAGAATGAAAAAGGCAAAAACGAAAAAAAAGAATGCAAAGAAAAAAGAAATAAAAACAAAAAAAGAAAAAAATAGATGAACAAAATGAGAAAACAACAACAACAACAACAAACCCAGTATATTCCCACATAGTGGGGTCTAAGGAGGGTAGAGTGTACGCAGTCCATACCACTACCTCTAACGAGATAGAGAGGCTGTTTCCGATAGACCCCCGGCTCAAGATAAAAGGCAGTATACAAAAACATCAAAAGCATAGAACATGATAAAATAACATAGATACGACATCCACAAAAAAGTACATTGCCAAACAAAGGACACCACAATTCCCCTATCTACTGACTACAACTCAACCACACCCTTAGCCCTCTATCCTAATGTTTTTCCTCCATATCTTTCTATCCAGGTTCATGTCCTCAATCAGTTGTAACTGCTCCATGTCACGTCTAATCACTTCTCTCCATTATTTCTTTGGTCTACCCCTACCCCTCTTGAAACCTTCCAAGGCCTACCTCTCACACCTACAAATTGGGGCATCCGTACCCCTCCTCATCACATGACCAAACTATCTCAACCTCACTTCCCGCATTTTATCCTCCACCGAAACCACTCCCACCTTCTCCTGAATAATTTCATTCCTAACCTTGTCTGCCCTTGTGAATCCACACATCCAACGCAACATTCTCATTTATTCCACCTACAACTTTTGATATGAGAATTCTTAATCGGCCAACACTCCGCTCCATACAACATAGCAGGCCGGACTGCAACTCTATAGAATTTGCCTTTAAGATTGGGGGAACCTTCTTATCGCATAAAATTCCCAAAGCGAGCGTCCATTTCATCTAACCTGCCCCAATACATTAAGAGATATCCTCATCTATCTTTTCATTCCCCTGAATCGTAGACCTGAGATACTTAAAACTATTCCTCTTGCAAACCGCCTGAGAATCCAACTTTACTACCACCTCCTCCTCATGTCTCGAGTCATTAAACTTGCACTCTAAGTACTCCATCTTGGTCCTACTTAACCGGAAACTTTTAGACTCCAGGGTTTCTCTTAAAATCTCCAGCTTATCATTAACCCCTTATCGCGCTTCATCAATCAAAACTATATCATCCGCAAAAAACATACACCAAGGCACCTCGCCTTGTATATTCCGCGTCAGCACATCCATCACCAAAGCAAATAAAAATGGACTAAGAGTTGATCCCTGGTGCAACCCTGTCAAGACTGGGAAATGCTCAGAATCTCCTCTCACTATCCTTATCCGAGTCTTCGCCCCCTCATACATGTCCTTAATCGCTCTGATGTACGCCAACGAAACCTCCCTCGCCTCCAGGCATCTCCAAAAAACCTCCCTAGGGACCTTGTCATACGCCTTTTCCAGGTCTATAAACACCATGTGAAGATCCCTCTTCCTCTCTCTATACTGCTCTACCAGTCTCCGCACACGATGAATTGCCTCAGTCGTGGAGAGACCAGGCATAAAACCAAATTGGTTCTCCGAAATCGACACAATCTTTCTCAACCTCTGCTCCACCACCCTCTCCTAAATCTTCATCATGTAACTCAACAACTTAATACCCCGGTAGTTGTTGCAACTCTGAATGTCACCCTTGTTCTTATATAGAGGAATCATCGTGCTCCATCTCCATACCTCGGGCATCTTTGCTAACTTGAAAATATTATTAAACAAGTTGGTCAGCCACCTCAACCCTGACCCACCAGAAAACTTCCAAAAATCCACCAGAATCTCGTCGGGCCCCGTCACCCTACCCCTTCGCATCTTGCGAATAGCCTCACTGACCTCCTCTACCCTAAATCATCGACAAAAGACAAAATCGCGACACTCCTCGAAATGCTCCAACTCTTCTAACAAAACACCTCTGTCCCCCTCATCATTCAAGAGACTATGGAAATACGACTGTCATCTTTTCTTAATGAGGGCGTCTTCAACCAAAAATCTGCCATCCTCCCCCTTAATGCACTTCACCTGATCCAGATCACGACCCTTCCGCTCCCTAACCTTGGCAAGCCTAAACAACCTCTTCTCCCCGCCTTTCTCCTCTAACCCCTTATATAAATTCTCAAAAGTTGTTGTCTTAGCAGCCGTAACAGATAACTTAGCCTCTTTTTTAGCTACCTTGTACTCCTCCCTGCTCACCCGTTTGTCTTCTTCATCCCTACTCTTCACCAACTTAGCGTAAGCCGCCTTCTTCGACTCCACCTTTTTCTTAACATCTTCATTCCACCACCAATCCCCCCGATACCGGCATGACCAGCCCTTCGAAATACCCAACACCTCTCTAGCTGACTCCCTGATGCAACCAGCGGCCCTATTCCACATACTATCCACGTCTCCTCTGCACTTCCACACCTCCATCCCCTCCAACTTATCCCTTATATCCAAAGCACTAACCGGAGTCAGACTGCCCCACCTAACACTAGGTCTATCCTTCCTACCCCGACGCAGCTTACCCTTCTTGATAACTAAGTCCATCACCAGGAGTCTATGATGAGTCCCAAGATTCTCAGTCGAAATTACCTTACAATACTTACACAAAGCTCTATCTCCCTTCCTAAGCAACAAAAAGTCAGTCTGGGTCCTGGCTATCCTACTAAAGAAAGTAACCAGGTGCTCTTCCTTCTTCGCAAAGCTAGAAATCACTACCACCAACCCAAACGCCCTCGCAAAATCCAAAAGTGCAGCTCCCTCATCATTCCTAACCCCGAACCCAAAGCCCCCATGTACATCATCGTACCCTAACGGTAAAGACCCAATGTTCCCGTCGAAATCTCCTCCTATGAAAAGCTTCTCCGAACTAGGCACACCTCTAACCACCTCGTCCAACACCTCCCAAAATCTCTTCTTCTCCTCCTCGTCCAGGACCACTTGTGGTGCATACGCACTACAGAAGTTCAAAGTAGACCCCCTCAAGACCAACATCATAATCAAAACCCTATCACTAACCCTTTTAACCTCCACTACATGCTCCTTAAGCTCCTCGTCCACTAAGATACCTACGCCATTCCTACGCCTTTCACTACCTGAATACCACAACTATAGAGGGAAAAAAAATGAGAAAAGAAAAAAGAAAATATAAGAAACGGGTAAAAAATAAAAAGGAAAAAAAAACAAAAAAAATTAAAGTAAAGAAAAAAGAAAAAAAGAAAAAGAATGTAAAAGAAAAAAAACTGAAATTTTAAGCATATGTGGGTGATCTCTGTGTTTAAATGAATACCCATATTTTATCCATTTTGTCCAGATTTGTATGAGCTTTTAAAATGAGTCGATGTCCATATTTACCTATTTGAAATATGAGTGATTCAACTCAATAAATATGGGTTAAATGGACTTCTTTCACAAATATGGGCTGAAATTGCTACCTCTAACCTCAACTGTATGATATAGACATATTCATTATACAAAGATTATGCATGTATAACGTCATTTAATGTATATACAAAGGAAAATATTTATTTTATATATTGAAACATAAGTAAAAGATAAAGATTATGTTTAACGTAATTTATTTATTTTATTTGATATATTTCTTAGTATAATTTTTTTACAAAATCATTGATTGATTGATTGATTATTATTATTATTATTATTATTATTATTATTATCATTATTATATTGGTTATCGACTACGTGTGATCAGTGTAATTTCAAAAAATAATATATTTGATTTTACATATAATTATTTTTTAATAAAAACCAACAACAAGTGGTTTCTTTTTTAAAATATTTTATTTTTTTAACATAAAAGCGACCACAAGTGGTCGGTTGCCTAAATAATTTTCTTTTTTACATTTTTTAATTCCAAAATCGACAACTTGTGGTCAATTTTATAAAATATTTTAAATTTCATTTTTAAAATAAAACTAACCACAAGTGGTCGCTTTTTAAAAATACTTTTTAATTATATTATTTTTAATAAAACCGACCACAAGTGTTCGATTTTTTAAAATTATTTTTTTTTATATTTTTTTAATTCCAAAATCGACCACGTGTGGTCTCTTTTGTAAGATATTTTAATTTTTAAAATAAAATTGACCACAAGTGGTCACTTTTTAAAAATACTTTTAGCTACATTTTTTAAATAAAACCGACCACAAGTGGCCGGTTTTTTAAAATTATTTTATTTTTTCTTTTTTTTAATTCCAAAACCGATCACTTTTGCTCGCTTTTATAAAATATTTTATATTTAATTTTTAGAATAAACCGACCACACGTGGTCGCTTGATAAAAATAAATTTTAATAATATTTTTTAAATAAAATGTGGTGTCGATTTTTTTTAAAAAAAAATTGTTTTTTCAAAACCAACCACAAGTGGTCTCTATTTTTATTTATTATTTTTTAAAAAAATAATAATTAATATAAAAATTATTAAAATAATTATTTTGGAATTTTAAAATATAAAAGCGACCACACATGGTCGGTTTTTTAAAAAAAAAAAAAAATCGAACACATGTGGTCGATTTTTTTGTGACTACTAGCTATGGTCCGGTTTTTGTGGACGGAAAAACTATTTTTTTTAGTAGGGATTGTTGTTTTCTCTCTCTTCGGAATTTTTTTATTCATTGTTGCCGCTGCTTTATTCATCATCTTCTGCTTCATTATCATCATCTTATTCTTGTCGACCATTGTTGTTGTTTTTACCACTACTGCTGCTACTTGAATAATTTTTTAGGTTAAAATTTATTTTGTACATCACTTTGGCATTACTTCATAGGTGACTTTGGTAAGTAAGATTATTTTTGGTTGAATTTTTCATCTGGGTACACTGCTACTGTTGTTTTTCAACAATTGATAGAACCCGTTAATGAATCTAATATAAGAACCATCTGTTTAAACAGATCACTCATCTATTGAGATAGATGAGTCATCGATCTGTTGCAATGGAAGACTCATATATTAGATTCATGTTTATGGTTCTATATAGTGCTCGTATTATGAATCGAATAAATGGGTCATCTGTTGCAACAAATGAGTTATCTGTTGCAACAGACGAGTTATCTGTTGCAACAAACTAGTTATTTGTTGCATCAGGTGAGTTATCTGTTGCAACAAATGCATTATCTGTTGCAACAAAGGAGTAATCTGTTGCAACATATGAGTAATCTATTTGGAACAACACAAAACAACTCCTGCCACAAACCCAATAGATAACCAATATGTTTCAACAAATGGTTCATCTGTTGAAAGAACTCAACTCTTGCTATTTCTACTGAGATTATAATTTTTTTCTTACGTCCAATTGTCGACATGTTTGTTGAGAAGAAGAAATAGAGAAAAACATAATTTTTTTCATTAAACAAAAACAAAATACATTAGGTAGGTACATAGAAAAAACATAACCTAATTATTATTATTATTATTATTATTATTATTATTATCATCATCATCATCATCATCATCATCATTATTATTATTTCCAGCCAGCTAATCTCCAACCGGCAGCAGCAGGGCCCTCCTCAGCCTGCGAATCTCTTGGAGCATCCTTGCTCTCACGGCGCCCACTTCCCACTGCAGGTCATTAACCTACCTCTGAAGTTCCCGCACGGTGTCGCGCAGAATATCAATGTCCCAAACAGGATTAGACATATCTAGAACACGCATGAATTGACAAAAAACATAAAAACACAAGTAAAGAAAAAAATTTGAATGCAGTACAACGCATACTACCAATTGGGTAGATTTAAATAAAAAGAAAGAAAAAAACTTATCTAAGTCGGAGAAAAGGTAGCTGATCTTTGAAGAGAAAGTGGTTGAAGATGTAATATGAAAGACAAGATGCAAGAAATAAATAGAGTGCAGTAGAATGAACTAGTAAGGAGGGACCTATTTATAGAAGATTGAATTTGAATGAGTTAGCAAAAAGGCGCGACTGTTCACCTCCATTTTATTAATTACATTCAAACTGATGAATTTTTTATTACTGTGAAAAGTTATGACTTAATTAATCAAGATGCTGACTTTTTAATTATTTTGATAAGTCATGACTTTTCAGCTTATTATTATAAATTAGTTCTTAAATTTAAATAACTTTTTTCTCAATTAAAAATTAAAGACTTCTCACCTTTTCAATAACATTTTCTTTTAATAATGACCGTTTTTATTGAGTTGTGGCAACAAATTGTTTATTTGTTGCATCAGATAACCCACCTGTGGCAACACATATACCATCTATTGCACCAATTCAACCATCTGTTGCAACAGATAATCAATCTGTTGCAACATATAATCTATCATTTTTAGTAATCATCATATACTTTCATCAATTCAAATTAGTGGCTTTTAATTATATAAATTAAAAAAATAGATTTAAAACAAAAATGGTGAAAAATCACTACTTGTCGCCTATTTAATATTAACATCAATTATTCAAATTAAATAACCATTTTTTGCGGTTATATATTGCGTTTATCATTTATTTTCTTATTATTTTTTGTGAATAAAATGACTTAATTAAATCAAGTTGGTGAGTTTTATATTATTGTGACAAGTAATGACTTTTCAGTTTATTATTATTAATTAGTTCTTAAATTTAAATAACTTTTTTCTCTATAAAATAATCAAAGACATCTCACATTTTCAATAACTGTTTCTTTTATTAAAATAATAACCGTTTTTATTGAGTTGTGGCAACAGATTGTATATCTGTTGTATCAGATAACCCATATGTGGCAACAGATATACCATCTGTTGCAACAAATCGACCATCTGTTGAAAGAGTTTTTTTTGTTTCTTCTAACAGCCGATTCAACAGTCGCAACAGATAGGGAATTTGATTCATCAGCTGTTTTAAATGTATTAGACAAAAAGTCACGACTGTTCACCTCTTTTTTAACAATCATCATATACCTTAATTAATCTAAAGTTGTAACATTTTTATTATATAATAAATAAATTAAAAAACAAATTAAAAATAAAAATGAAGAAAAATCACGACTTGTCCCCTATGTAATATTAACATCAGTTATTAAAATTAAATAACTATTTTTTTACGGTTATAAATTGTGTTTATCATTTATTTCCTTATTATTTATTTACGAACCATTTTTCATATTAAATAATCAAAAATTCATGAGCTTTCACTTTCACCCTCTCAATAACAATAACCCTTTTTTACCTCCAACCGTCGATATTCTGAGAATAACGAATAGACAGAATAAAAATTAAATATTAAATAAGAATTAAAAATTTAAAGTCGACCAAACATAGGTTTTTGAATCCATTATATATAAATATATAATAAAAAATAAAATATATATTACGCTCCTCTCTTAGGTAGATCTGATATAATAAAAGAAAATACATATGCTAAAAGAAAAAACATAACCTAATTATTATTATTACTATTATTATTATTATTAATAATAATATTATTGTCAATCGTCATCCGGCAGCTGCAGGCCCCTCCTCAGCCTTTCTCTCATGTCGCCCAACTCCCACCGAAGTTCATGAATCTGCCCAGAATCACTTTGTCCAAATTCGAATCTGACATATCTAGAAGTGGAGTAGACTGAACGAGTAAGGAGGGACCTATTTATAAAGGATTGAATTTGAATGAGTTAGTCAAAAAGCCACGACTGTTCACCTCTTTTTTAATAATTACATCCCTTAATCAAATAAAACTGGTGATTTTTCGAATATGTAAATTAAAAAAATAGATCTAAATACAACATTTTATCTTTATTGTATTTCAAAAAGAAAAAAAAATCTTTAAAATAAATCTAATAGATGGGTAATCTGTACCAAAATATATTCTACATGTTTGATAATTTACAACATATTGACAAACTGTTGCAACAGATGTATATATTTGTTTGATTATTTCTAACAGATAAGTCATATGTTGCAACAGACTGATCATATGTCGTAACAGATATCTATAATTATTTGATAATTTTAGCAGATGTGTCATCTGTTGCAACATGTTAGTCATCTGTTTATTCAAATAGGATTGAATCTGAATGGGTTAGTCAAAAAGCCACGACTGTTCACCTCTTTTTTTAATAATTACATCCCTTAATTAAATATAACTAGTGACTTTTAGAATATGTAAATTAAAAAAATGGATCTAAATACAACATTTTATCTTTATTGTATTTCAAAAAAAAAATTACTTTAAGATAAATCTAACAGATGGGTAATCTGTTGTAAAATATATTCTACCTGTTTGATAATTTACAACATATTGACAACCTGTTGCAACAGATGCATATATCTGTTTAATTATTTCCAATAGATAAGTCATACGTTGGAACAGATTGATCATCTGTCGCAACAGATATCTATAATTATTTGATAATTTTAACAGATGTGTCATTTGATACAATATGTTAGTCATCTGTTTATTCAAATTAAGTCATAGATGGGCTAGGAAGAATAAGGTCTGTGCAGATGGATAGATCCACTTTCATGTGTGGGAGTTATGTATTACTGATAAAGTCATCAGGACAACACACATAAAGAACAATAATTTTGTAAATGTAGTTATACTCCGACAATATTGGGCAATATCTTGATTTGTCGGAGGACAATAAAATTGGATGCTTATTTCATGGAATTTACATTGCACCAGTGTTTTTCCATGCTTAGATGTTAATATGTCAAAAGCACTAGTGCAATTTATATTTCCATCCATTTGATAATTTTCAAGAGCTCTGGCAACTACACGGATTCACATACTACAACAAACATTTGATTTTCCTCAAAATATGTTGAAAGCATGGTAAGGCTAGAAAACATAATCAATTACATTCATATTGCTAAGGAAGTAATTATACTTAATCTGTCTTTCAATCTTGTTTGTGGTTTCGATCAAGTTAATAATAGTGGACCTAATTGAAACCACAAATAAGAAGGCATGGGACGCAATTTAAAATTCAGAAATTGCTTCCTTCGCTTGATTCCTTATTTTAACTTCAGAAGTTCTTGGGGAAAGTTTTCATGATTTACTGTACATTATCTCAACCCTCGGTGCCTGCAAAGTTATTTTCTTAGTGTTCTGTTATTTTCTATGTAGGTGATCATTCCGACCATGCTAGCTAGTCGCAGCTCCCTAGCAAAGTGCCCAGTTGAACTATTTTTCTTTCAGAGAGACGACAGATGGATTTTCATTATTGAATACACTTTCATATTTGTACTTGATTCATATTTCTCATGTTTTAAGTCAATTTCATCATCCAGATTCTCTACACGTTCCTTGCTTGTTACCCTATGTTTCCTCTTTAATTAGGTCTTAGGTGATATTATCTTCATCATCTTCCTTTTTCTCTTGCAGTTATTCTCCTAACGCACCTTCTGGCGTATAATCATCAACCAGAGCAACCCAACCATATAATTTTGGGCTAGGACAATAACTATATTGATTTTCGTTCTTAGTTGCAGCAGTAGGAGGCTTCGAAAACCTTCTCAGAGTCCAATGCACCCTTAAAGTTAGTCCAATCACTATTGAATCTTTTTACAATGCCACCAAAACTCTATTCCTTCACAAAACTTGACACATAAACATGAGCAACAACCGTCATTAAATTCCAACAGGGTATCAGAATTATATTTATGGTTCCTCATCCTAATCAGTTCGCACCTATCAAACATAACTGTAAAATTGCAAATATCTTGTTTGAATGATCAATGCCTAATCGGTAAAAAACAACAGTCATAAAATCAGTGTACTCTATGTGTGTTTTCACGATAACATGATCAGGAATACATACCTCCCACATATGAAATGGTTCCATCTGTAAGCAGCTTATTCCTCCAAACCCATCTTTTCTGTACCATTTGTGTTGGTCAGATAAAAGTTGATCAACTTACACTTCTTTATATCTACAAACAAGATAAAAACAATTTATGTCAAACAAGAGAAAAATAAAAAGAACATTACAATTGATGTATGCATAAGTTTAAAAAAAGTTAACACCAAATTGAATAACTACAACACATTTCAACATCTGTTCAACAGTTTCCCCGTCAGTGAGAGATTCCCCATCTATTGCAACAGATGTATAGCATGTTACAATAAATTGTCTATCTGTTGTAACATATTACCCATCTGTTGCAACAGATTCCACATTTGTTGCAATAGACTCAATATCTGTTGCAACAGATTCCTCATCTGTTCAACAGAAGGGCATTCTGATATAACAGGCTACACATCTGTTGCAACAGATGGACGATATGTTGCAACATATGGGTCATCTATTGGAATAAATTAAATCAACCTTTCTAGTGGTTCGATTTGTTCCATCAGCTGCTCCGTCTGTTGCAACACTAACAACAACAAAAACAACAAAGAAACAATAAAGAAACAATAAAGAAACAACACCATTTGTTCCAACAACACCAACACCACACGTTCCAACAACACCAAACCCACCACCAACATCAATAACACCATCAACAATAAATAAATAAATAAAATACATACAAAAAAATGTTACTGCCAACAAGGCTTTTAAAGTTTTCCCAACTGATGACTTTTTTTGTATATTTTAAAAAAAACGACGGTTCGTTCACTCAAGACTTAAAAGTCACCTTTTCTTTAATTTTCTCAATAAATTTGATATGGGTAATGGTAATTAAATAAAAAAATAGATGTAAATAACTAATTAAATAACTTGCAAAAAAGAAGACGAGAATGAAAGAGCAATAGTGACCGTACCTGCAATGTCAAAAGCAAGGAGATCAAAACAGTAATTTCAGTCGAGAAAAGATATAGATCAGTTGAGATCTGAAAGGATCCTCATGATAAAGAGGAGATAAAAGAGAGAAAAAAGGACACGGATGTGATAATCCTAAAGAGGAGATAAAAAAAAGAAGAGGGATGAATTAATTTATGGCTGAATGAGAGATAATTCTAGAGATGAATTTAAATATTCATTAATAACTTTGAGGGGCACGAGGAGATGGGTGACATTGAAAAAACAAGATATGAAAATTCAAGGAGGAGATTTTTAAGTTATCCAAGAAATATTTTTTACTGCCTTACTATTTTATCTTTTTTATTTCGGAAAGTAAATTGCTTTAAAATAAAAAATATGAATTTCAAACAGATATGGCATCTTTTTCAACAAATATCAATAACTAAAGCTAGGAATGAGTTCATAGGGTTATCTACAATTTCAATTGAGTCTATTCAATTGCATGATGTTGGTGTTGCATTTTTCCCGACCTGAGTTGAAATGATTCATATTACCTCGTTATCAAGTAAATACGTAAATTGATTTAGTTAGAACTAGGGATGAGTTCATAGGGTCAACTACAACTTCAATTGAGTCTTTGCAATTGTGTGATATTGGTATTGCGTTCCTTCTGACCTGAGTCATCAATCGATCAATCTGAGTTGAAACATTTCATATTAACTTATTATATATCTAATACCTAAATTGATTTGGCTAGAACTAGGGATGAGTTTATAGGGTCAACTACAACTTCAATTGAGTCTTTACAATTGGGTGATGTTGGTATTGCGTTCCTCCTGACCTGAGTCGTCAATCGATCAATCTGAGTTGCAATGATTCATATTAACTTATTATAAAGCTAATACCTAAACTAATATAGCTAGAACTAGGTATGAGTACACAGGGCCAACTATAATATCAATTGAGTCTATGCAATTGCGTGATGTTAGTATTGTGTTCCTCCCGACCTGAGTCGTCAATCGATCAACCTGAGTTGAAACGATTCATATTTAACTTATTATCAAGCTAATACCTAAATTGATTTATCTAGAACTAGGGATGAGTACATAGGGTCAACTACAATTTCAATTGAGTCTTTGTAATTGCGTGATGTTAGTACTGTGTTCCTCCTGACCTGAGTCGTCAATCAATTATTCTGAGTTGAAATGATTCATATTAACTTATTATCAAGATAATACCTAAATTGATTTATCTAGAACTAGGTATAAGTACATATGGTCAACTACAATTTCAATTGAGTCTTTGTAATCGCATGATGTTGGTATTCCGTTTCTCCCAACCTAAGCCGTCAATCGATCAACCTGAGTTGAAACGATTCATATTAGTACCTAAATTGATTTAGCTAAAACTGGATATGAGTACATAGGGTCAACTATAATTTCAATTGAGTCTTTGCTATTGCGTGTTGTTGGTATTATGTTCCCCCGACCTGAGTTGAAATAGTTCATATTAACTTATTATTAAGATAACACCTAAATTAATTTATCTAGAACAAGGGATGAGTTCATAGGGTCAACTACAATTTCAATTGAGTCTTTGCAATTGCATGATGTTAGTATTGCGTTCCTCCTGACCTGAGTTGAAATGGTTCATATTAACTTATTATTAAGCTAATACCTAAATTGATTTAGCTAGAACTAGGGATGATTTTATAGGGTCAACTATAATTTTCATTGAGTCTTTGCAATTGCGTGATGTTGGTATTGTGTTCCTCCCGACTGAGTCGTCAATCGATCAATCTGAGTTGAAACAATTCATATTAACTTATTATTAAGTTAATACCTAAATTCATCAGTGTTCTAATTGAATTTAATACATTGTATTATGTTGAAACGGTTAAAATTTATCTCTTTTTAAAAAATAATTAAGATCAATTCAGATCAAATTAACAATTTCAGAACTTGTCATTCTTTTTCAAAATACAAATCAACCCATACATATTATCCATTTACGGAAAAAATATTTTATCATTTCAAATCTTGAGTTCTTGCTCTTTTCTTTCTCTCTCAATAATACAGACAATAACTACTCGACATATTGCTCAACCCTTCAAAACAGATCAATTTTATTCCTATTTTCGACCACATAGTTGTTATTTTTGACTTCATTCTTGCTAGTATGCATCATTTTCTCTGTCTTCACAGGTAACATAGTTCAAGAAGATTTCTAAATTTGTTCTTAATTCTAAAAAATAGGATTTTTTAGTTAATGATGAAAAAGAAGACTTTTAGTTGTATTATCTTCGAGAATTGGTTAACAATTTTGAGGTTTGATATTAAAAACGTAGGAAGAACCCGAGAAAATCCTAGTTTTTATTGTGGTATTTTACTGACTATTGTGATATTGTTAGATGGTGTTTGTGGTGTTGTTTGTGGTTGTTGGTGGTGGTGTCGGTCTTGGTGGTCTTGGTGGTGGAGTCGGTGGTCTTGGTGGTGGTATTGGTGGCATTGGTGGTGGTGGTGGTCTTGGTGTGGGTATTGGTGGCATTGGTGATGGTGTTAGTGGTCTTGGTGGTGATGTTGGTATTGGTGGATTGATGGTGGTGTTGGTGCTGGTCTTGGTGGTTTTAGTGGCATTGGTGATGGTGTTGGTGGTCTTGGTGACATTGGTGTTGGTGTTGGTGGTTTTGGTGCTCCATCTATTGCAACAGGTGGAACATCTGTTGGGAGATATAAAATTGGTCTTCAAACAGATTCCCCATCTGTTCCAACTGATGGGTTATTCGTTGGAATATTTTTTTTGTAATGTGGCGTATAAAAATTTATTGAAATTTGTCTTACCTTTTTTTAAAAATTATGCAGATATCAAATGTAATATATTTTTTGTTTTCCTGTTGTTTGTAGTTAAAAGATGTCTCCCAAAAGAAAAAAAGTGAAAGTGGATCAACTTCTGACCACCTAACAAAAAAGGCTCGAGTACAGATGAATTCGAAGAAACTTCCTAAACAATCTCAGTCAGGTAAAAGTGAAGCTGAGAAAAGTTATGAAAGTGATGTTGAGGGAGGTGGAGAAGGGTATATAGAGGTTGGTGAGGAAAATAAAAGTGAGAAGAAAGAATAAGATAAACAAAAAGAGGAAAAAGTAGAAAATAAGAAAGAGGAAGTTGATCAACATGATGATAAACAATAGGAAGAAGAAGTAGAAAGTGAGAAATCGGATGATGATCAACGTGATGATAATTCATCACCAATGGGGCGTGAATTATGATCGAAATCCCAACATGATTCTGTCAAAACTATTAGTATTGACAGTTTTTAAGTTGCGATGCCGATAGATGACCCTGTAGAACTAACTGGTGATCTTGTACTTAAATGTCAGTTGGGGAAACCTTTTTATGAATTTAGGAATACTATGAAGAATAAAAATATAGACGAACTTTTTAAGAAGAGCTGTTTTGGATGCTTTCTTGAGTTTCCTGAGGACCACACTACTCGTTTCCAAATAAGCATAGTACATGGTCTTCTCAAGCACAGGATCAAGTACGTGGGGGATGATAAAGATTCTACGGAGGGGGAAAAAAAATGGATGAAATCTGGATCAACTACTGTGGCATGCCAGTTTGTTTTGGCATGAAAGAGTTTGTCATAGTGACAGACTTAAGTTGTGATCGCCCAAAAGAACCTCTCATCAAGGAAACACCTCACAAAAAGTCCAAGGCAAGCAGGACAGCCAAACCACCACCAACAAATAAAGGGAAGGCATTGTCCAAGAGACCACCCACCAAAACCAACAAACACAACGAAAAAATATATGGGTTGTTTCACATTGTTGGACGTAGCTACAAAGCCACGACGTTGATACAAAATATCAAGGATAAAACTATACCAAAGAAGTACAGGAAGCAATTGTGCTTAGTTTGGTTTGCCCATTTCGTTAGACTGGCAAGAGACGTCAACAAAGTCATATAAGATGATTTGTTGGTGCTTACTGAGGATTTTGAGAAATTCAACAATTATCCCTGGGGAAATGACAGCTACAACTTGACTATCAAATATTTACTAACAAAGCTATCCCCAAAGACGATCATATTATACGGCTTTTCTTGGGCTTTCATGGTAAATTTAATCACAATTTGTTTACTCATCCATTAATTTATATTGAATAATTATTATGACTTTTTTTTATTGCTTCCTATTTAATTTTTTTAGGCTTGGGCATTTGAAGTCATTCCTCAGGTCAAGGATTACCCGAATGAGGTTTCTTATCCAAGGATCCTTAGGTGGTTGGCAGCAAAGTGTAATACAAGAATTAAGGAGGCTGATCTCTTTAACCCTCCAGATGATGCAGTACGTCTTCTTTCAAGCAAAATAATTTAACTCAAAGAAAGATATTGAAACAGATGTGCCATCTGTTGCGATAGATGGGTCATCTGTTGCAACAGATAACCCATCTATTGCAACTGGTGCAACAGATGGGTAATAGGATGCAACATATTGTTAATCTATTTTGACAAATAGATCAGCTATTGCGACAGATATGTCATATAATGCATAAGTTGTCTGTGTTAACATGTAACCTAACTGACTGCAAATTATTATATGATTTAAAATATCTGTCTTTTCATCTGTTGCATAAATTGTCTGTGTTAATATGTAATCCAACTAACTGCAAATTATTATATGATTTAAATGTATATGTTTTTTTATAGGTTGCGCATCCATGGATCGTGCCTACTAAGCAGGTGTTGGGGATAACTTCATTTATTACTCTAAGTCTTGTTGATATAATAGCAGACCCAATAGTGGAGTTAATAAAGAAGGAATTGTCTAGAGCAACAGCCATAAAAAGAGTAGTTAGCCAAGGTCAGCCTAATGTTGAGGCTCTTCATGACCAACCTACTGTAACAGATTGGGATGCTTCTTCTGGGGGTGTTACTAGTGTAGTTGTTGATGTTGGTAGCAGTCATGTTGATGCCTAATGCTAATGCTGATGCCAGTTAGGCAAGAAAAAATAAATATGTTTGAAATCATCCCTTACACAGGTCCCTCTCACGCTTACATCGGTTTCTCTCATCCTTACAGTGGTCCCTCTCACCCCTCTTCACTCGCATGTTCTCATTGCAAATTCAAAGAGTGGAAAGATAGACAGGATAAACTCTTTAAAAAGTTAGAGGTTATCGCTAAAGTTATCGAGGAATTTAAATCCCAGAGGAGTGTCATACCATCGAAGAAGGTGAGGGATCTATACACTCCTACTGTGGCGGTTGGGAGGAAGAAAAAAGCAATTAGCCAAATACTCTCTAATATGAAATCAAAAGAATTGCAACTCCTCCCTCCCAAAAGTTGTTGAAGTTCAGAGGCCATTGAAAAACGTGGACATATGCGCGACACTTGGCGCCAAAGAGAAGAAGGATCTGCGAAGGACCATGAATGCGAAGCAACCTGCACAAGATTACACCATGCATACCTTTTACGCCCAAGACTTTAAGAATATGACAAATATGCATAAGTGGTACGTGGACAAGGTAAGTTTACTTGTCCTAACCTAGCCTTCTAATCTAAGTTGCAACAGCTGGGTATTCTGGTGCAGTTGGTGATGGTTCTTTTGTAACAGATTACCCATTTGTTGCATAAGTTGCATTAGTTGGGTAATTTGTGAACAGATTCATAGAACCCTCTGCAACAGATAGACGATATGTTGCATCTCTCCACTAGCCCAAAATTTGATTCGTTAGTTTCTAGGTTTCAATGGGAAGTAGATATGATTAACTATGTTACAAGAAAGATGTCATATCCACATGGCAAGAGTTGGACCAAGGCAAAGAGAATTCTTGCAGTCATAAACGTGGATGTTATACATTTTCTGGCAGTTGAGATACTATTCAAGGAGGGAAAGATTAAGAATTATGACTGCAACTTACGTGTCTTCGACTACGATATTTTTTTAACCCACATGCAGCCACTGTTGGAGTTGTTCCCCAACTTGTTGAGGCAGAGTAAATTGATGGATCATTTGCCAGCGGAAGTGTTGATGAATAAAACATAGGATTTTGAAGCTCGAAACAAGGACATGGACCTTCTAAAAAATAAAACCGTTGTGGCGTGCAGGTCGTACGCACTTGCACACATCGAATATTTGTTGGTCGGCACAGAAATGGCCGAGCCAACGACCTCTCTGTACGACAACAATGTGGCAAACATGCAAGAGGTCTGGTCTTATGGGGTACTAACTGGATACTTGGAGCCTATGTATAAAGAAGCTGTAGAAACACAAACACCATAATAATTTTTTATTTCAAGTCACCTCACTTTACATGTAGTGGCAATTTTTTATGTTTGATGAAAGTTGATTTTTTTATAATGCACTAGATTGTCTATCTGTTGTAACAGATAGTCTATCTGTTATGACAGATTGATTATCTGTTGCAATAGTTTGGTAATTTATTGCATTATGCAGATGTTTCTAAGTCTACCTGTCGCAACAGATATAGAATTTGTTGCAATATATAGTCTATCTATTGCAATTGATAGGTAATTTATTGGAACAAATCAAAACAGTACGAAGACCTGTTTGATAATTTCCAATAGATGACCTATATGTTGCAACATATGTCTAAATCTGTTTGATAATTTCCAACAGATATTCCATCTGTGCAACAGATGAATTATCTGTTGTAACAGATTTATTATCTATTGTGATATTTGAATCTTGTATTCCGTTTCAATTAATAAGTTCAAATCTAAGGATTAAATTAAATTCATAGACAACATAAAATAAATCAAAGTCATCTGAAATTACATGAAATAACTCAACAAATAAATGAAATGTAAGAAAATTATTATGGGTACAGATGATTTCTTCAATATAGACAAGATGTTCTTCATCTGGTGCAATGCAATTCGGCTTTGGTCATCGTGGATCTTTAATGTCGCTTACGTACGCTTTCTGAGCTTTCGCTTTTTCGTATTTTCATAAGAGAGTAGCATATCTTTTACGGAGTAATCCGGCATCATGTTCATTATTTGGTACTTGTAATCCATCGCTCAAATACTCAGCGTAAGCGGCAACAAAAAGACCACAATCCCTGCGTTTGTAAAAATCAGATAATCCATATCTTGCAATTAATGTAAGCATTGTAAAATTTATGAAATGAAACTAAATCATGATACTAACAGGCTACCAATGAGTTGTTAAGAAATTCCTACAATATGTTCTACATCAAATGGATTACCCATTTTATCTCGATATGCTTCAATTGTCGACCAATCAGTACGAATATTTTGGTTCAAAAAGCCACTTACATCAAGGTAAGTAGACAATATTTTTGCCAGTTTTTGTATCTCAAATGATGGCCCAGAACGTCTCTTTCCCGACATCGAGTCATAAACTCGGATGTGCCTCTTTTTTAGAACGACGACAGCCAACACCCAATGAAATTCATCACCACAATTTATTGGGATGTATACTTTGTTGACCAAATGTCAAGGTAAGCCAGCTGGAATGCTAAAACCTTTGATGATGTTGATTAAGCATTCCTCAATTCGGAAAACTTCCAGTTGTTGTTGGCTATACCTATGTAAGCATTATTGATGTAAACTTTGTACAAATAATTTGTTGTCGTATATCTGTGTTGTTCTTATGTTTGCAGCTTGGCCTTCTTTCTGAGGTAGTAAAAAATGACATGAATGTGTTGCACATATTATCAAACATTTTAGATTACATGACAATAAAATTAATACACAAATGTAATTAAATAAGGTATTAATTAATACTAATATGTATGGTATTTAAACCTCATCATTCCTGCAAGTTTTGGACTGTGACATCAAATAGAACCAATCCTTCATTTCGGGATGTGCAACAATAAAGTCGAACATATCAAAACCAAGACCCGATTCGTTCACTTTGTAGTGTTCATCATTTTATTTTCTACATGATTTATATGTGTTAATGTCATATTTTTACAACAAGAATTGTACAAATCAATATCTTTATAAATGATTTATGTACACCTACCGGCATGATGCTTTAACAACCCATCGGCAATCCATTCTGAATAGTTGTTGATAAATTTGTTAGTTTTTTTGGAGCCTCGTCCGAGATGTTGAACCCTTTAAATGGGTAATTCTTTCATTCTCCCGAATTGATATGCTCCACTTTTTCTTCTTCTTTGGAAGCAGTTGATGGATTATCAACTGTGATATTATGTTGTTCAGCAGTAGCTTCTACTGTGACATCCACCTAGAAATCCAGAATTGTCAATGCTAATCACAGATATACAACACATTATCTATCTGTTGCAATAGATAGATCATTTGTTGGGACAAATTAGAACAGGTAAAAAAGAGTTGTACGATAATTTCCAACAGATGATCCATCTATTGTAACATATGACTCATTTGTTTGTATAAATTAAAATAGCACGAAGACCTATTTGATTTGCTGAAACAGACGGACAACTGTTGCAACAGATAACGCATCTGATTCAATAGGTTAGACAACGGTTGCAATAGATGTATATATTTGGTTGATAATATCTGTCGAAACAGAAATGTGTTTGTTTGTTTGTTGGAACAGATGATATATATTCACCTTCTTCAGCTCGTGTTGCTCTTCTGTGGCCCTTGTACATGGATCAAAGGTGAAAGACAAAGATAGAGGAGTTGCAACTTTGCTTTTTTCGATGCTTGATGATGCCTTGGAAATTTTTTTCCAACTTGATACAAGAATAATGGTCGTCTTAGCTTTCGACGACATCATTCAAAGTCACTATGTGAAGAATCAAGCTTTGGTCGCATGGAGGGCACGGGATCATACTTGGGGGGGACGTTTTGAGCCTACCATTGATCAAACCTAAGTGTGGAAGATTTCTTAGAGCCTTGAAGACTTAAGGACTCTCGGGTTTGGACCACCTTTGTTGGTTCGCGGTTTTGGTGCCCTTTATTAAGGGCATTTTGGTCACTTAGCCTTAAGGGTATTTTGGACAATTCATATTATTTTCCAACACACCAAGGCCACCCTTGGTCATTAAGGGTAGTGTAGTCTTTTTTGCCTTCTTTTATAATATACTATAAGTAGGATTTTTTTAGGTCTTCTCTCATTAGTTTATGAAAGATGAAAGATTGAAACATTAAAAATTCTCTCTCTTGAGAGTAGAACATTTAGTCTTAGTTAGGGCTTGGAAAAGCTAGTATTGATCTTTGCTTGGAAACGGTGGATCTTGAGGTGAGTTGATTCCCTTGGCGGTCACCGTAAGAGTGTGGTTTTGATTATTACATTCATTAGGTATTTTTGAGTTTAATACACTCTTTAGTTCTTAATCTTGTAATAATCTTGGTCTTACTATCTATCCTTTACTTTTGTTGTTGTTATCTTGTGTAGTGGACTATTTTGGGTCATTTATTGAATCCGAAACTTGTGTTATTGTTGTTGATATTGTTCATCACGTTTTATAGCTATTTTGGTGTTGAAATACACCCTTGTATCTGGTATTCTTGTTGTTGGTAGCGAATCCGAGTGTGGTCTTCATCTTGATCCTTGAATCCTTAAGATTAGTGGACTGATTTGGAGTATGTTTTGTGCCTTCCGTTGTCTTTCTCGTATCACTACTCCTCTTATCCACCTTAATCTCTAGTGGAGTGTATGGATATGAAATCTTCGTTAATGGAATGACACCCCTCTTAGATGTCAATTCTTTTACAGAAGTTGTTAATGCATTTATAGTATTAACCACTCTATTATTTTCGCCTTGCAGTCTTGACATTTGCATGCAGAACATTCGCTAGAAGGGGCAAAATCTGTATAACCAGTATGATTATAATCATAATGATTTGTTGTTTCAAAAACTGTAAGAGGAGCATTATTAGCCCCAACAGCAGCACCACTACCACTACCATCATCAACAACAACAAGCCTACCCTCCAGAATTATTTTTCTTGTGATGGTTGTTGCTCCAAACAATTCCTTTTTTATTTTGTCAATGACCTTACGGTACGATAAAGTTTGCACAGACCGTAAAGTATGAAAAAATGGCATCTTCAACTCTCGATTGATCGGAACAAGCGATGGATGAACAATCTAACATAAATCAGTACATATATTAGAATGATGATTAGATCATTCAAAAAATCATTAATTAAAATAAAAACTTAATTAGAATTAGACTTATTGCATCCTTCGGAGGTTGAAGAGATCAAGAAATTTTGCAGTTTTATCAGTTTTGGCAGACAACCATCTCAGAATTCTTAGACAGAAAACTTCTTCCTGGTAGTTCACTTGTTGTCTCAAATAAGGAATGGCTTCAAACGCTCAAGCCTATAAAATAACTTCAATAAATCAAAAGCATTATTGAATAAAAAAATGAATCATATCATAATAAAAGAAATATTTACCATGAAAGCCCATGGAAAGCCATATAAGTTGACTGTCTTTGGCGTTAATGGAGTCAATAAATAGTTGACAGTCATTTTAAAGCTTTCATAACCCCAAGGATAGATGTTGAATGCCTCAAGATCCTCAGAGAGCTTTATTAAATCAAGTGGTATATTTTCATTAACGTCTCTTGTCCAAAGAATATTATGTACAAACCAAACCAAGCACAATGATTGTTTGTGATTCTTTGAAAGTATTTTACCTTTCAACGCTTTTATCAAATTTTTATTTTTGAAGTGTGGACCAACAAGGGACACCAAGTCTTCACGATCACTTGACTTGCATTTGCCTTTTTTGGGTGTGTGGTGTGCTTTTTTTGGTTAGAATAGGTATAACTTGAGAAGGAGAAGGAGAATAACATTTCAGTCCAGTAACTATGGCAAACTCCTTCCAACCAAAACAAATAGGCATGACACAGTAATTTATCCACACCTCATCCATCTTATCTTTGTTTTCATAGATAAACTTGTGCTTAAGAAGATCATATATCATTTTCATTTGGAAACTAGCAGTGTTGTCCTCCGGCAAATCAAGATATTGCCCAAAGCAACTATCCCTGAAATAAGCATCCAAATTTTATTTTCGGAGTATTTTTCTGAAGGCGTCGAAAGATTTTTCCATGGCTGACTTAACCACGAAATCACTCGTTAAATTTGTGGCACTATCGCACTGTATTCTCACAGGATAATTATCAATGCTGAAGGTTTTGACCAACTCTTCGGTGTAGGGCTATTAGCATTTGGATCATCTCTTTTGAAACATTCCTCCTCCCCATGTTCATTATCTTCTGTTTCTGATTGAGATAACGCTTGTAAAACAAGCTCATAGAGTGGTGGATGTAGCCTAGATGTTTCACTTATTCCTTTACTTGAACTTGTTTCAATTTCTATTCTTTTGGGAGCCATATAATCTAAAAATACAGGAACATAAAATAGATTATAATTGATTAATGCATCGTTAAAAAAGGATAACAGTATATCTAACATGTACAACAGTAAAATAACAGTTCCAACATATTACACATTTGTTGCACCAGGTAGGTTATCTGTTGCAACGGATAAGTAATCTATTGCAATAATAAAAACAGATCACTCACCTGTTGAAACAGATGACTGGTTTGTGCAATAGATTACACATCTGTTGCTATGAGTGATCTGTTGCAATATATAACTAACCTGTTGCAACGGATGAGTAATCTATTGCATCAATAAAAATAGATCACTCATCTGTTGAAATAAATGACTGGTCTGTGCAACAGATCACACAACTGTTGCAACATATGAGTGATCTGTTGGAATTGTTATCAATGGTCAATATTGTTTAGATTTCTTCCAACATAAGGGTCGTCTATCGCGAAAGATGAATGATTAGTTAGAAAAATTAAGTCTTGGACATGTCCTGTTGGAATAGTTGGTAGAATTTTATCCAACAGAAAGTTCATCTGTTGCGTCAGATGATTAATCTATTTCATTAGATTAAACTGTTGCATCAAATTTTTAATCGGATGGGTCCGCTGTTGCATTCGATGGTAAATCGGTTGCATCAGATGGTTAATCTGTTGCATCATGTGGTTAATATGTTGCATCAGATTTTTAATCCGATGGTAAATTTGTTGCATTAGATTTTTAATTTGATGTTCCCTCTGTTGCATCCGATGGTAAATATGTTGCATCAGATGGTTAATCTGTTGCATCAGATAGTAAATCTGTTGCATCAGATGGTTAATCTGTTGCATCAGAAGGTTAATTTGTTGCATAACATGGTTAATCTGTTGCAAAAAACAAAAACAGTAACATGATTTTGTTCAATAGAACAACAACAATATCACCATTTTTACCAAGAACAAAAACAAATCAACCCCGCAACGGGTGCATCACCAAAAACACCAATATCATTGTTTTGTTTTTACAAAACAAACAACAAAAACCAAACTTCAAAAAATTCAACAAACAACAAAAATCATATTTCACTCTGAAAAGAAAAAAAAAAAGAAATATCATAAATTAGGGTTTTATTCAGACCGCATTTCAAATTAAAGCAAGAAATATTAAAATTGTTAACCAATAGTGGAAGAGAAGTTGACTCAAGTTCCTCTTTTTCTTCAAAACTAAAAAGGCCATAATTTTTTACATGTTAAAGAAGAAAAGGGACGATGAAGAACTCGAAGTTGTTGTGGCCGGAGAGCAAGGTTGTCACGTCGATTGGCGATTGAAAGTCGAAAAGGAACTAGAAACCCAACTATTTGTCGCCGGAGGTTGAAGTTGTCGAGGAATGAAAGGAAAAAATTGCAGAACTGTTGGTTGGGAGAAACTATCGAGAGAGGGGAGAGACGGTTGATTTGGAGAGGAGAGAGGTATGAGTTGATTTGTATTTTTAAAAAGATTAGAAAGTTTTGAAAATATTAATCAAGTTCACAATTAACCAAATCAAGTTTCTCAATTATGTTTGATCATTTCACTTAATCAATGTCACCAATCCTTCATTCAAGACTTAAATGACATCTTTCCTTTAATTTTCTCAAGAATCTTTAACTTAGATCCTTTCACTTCTTGCTGCTTGTCAACGCAGTCCCAAAGGACTTTCTTTTTTTTAACATAAATTTTGATAGTTTAAATTTTAATTATAAAATTTTTTGATATTTGCTTAATTATTGAATATTCTAGTTTTGGATCTGTCGAGATACATCATTAGCTCCTGATACATTCAACGAAGATACATTTTTTTTTCTTTGTAAAAATATATAATTAGCTTTCAATACATTTTTTCGATTTTGAATCTATCGAGATACATAATACATTCAACGAAAATATATTGTTTCCTTTATAAAGATAAATAATTAGCTTCCAATATATTTTTCTAATTTTATGTTAGTCGAGATATATAATTAGCTCCCAATATTATATTCAACAAAGATACTTGAGATTTTTGTAATTACTTAATAAGGATAGAAATTTGTGTAAATATAATAAGTTAACATGTATATTTATATTATTTTTTCTTCTTTTTTTCCTCCTTTTGTCTCCATTATCTCTATCAACAAACAATTTGGAAACTAACACATTCTAAATCACTAATTTCTTTCTTCAGACATATATACTCGAAATCCTTAGTCCATAATGCATACAATTTACAAGTCTATTTCCAGTTTCAAAGTCTTATTTGAGATACCATTTGAGCACAGTTAATTATTAAAAATTGTGCATAATGAACATTTAGCAATGGACAAGATAATCTAGCAATCACTTTGTGTGGTACAAGGAGCAAATTAAACAAAATTCAAAGTCTATTTAGAGCAAAATCCAAACATCAAAACATTCTCCCAGTCTCTGCTAAGAACATTACTTTCATATGAAGATATCACAATATCGAAGAAAGGAATGTAAGGAAGCACTACATGGATACCTAAAAACTTCAAAAATGAACCGGCTCCATCACCACCATCTTTCTTTGGTTTCTTGCACAAAAGCTTATTCTTCGTCCTCCTCATCACCATCACCGCCAGCAGCCTTCTTGGCAGCAGCCTTTTGGTTCTTTCGCTTCACTCTTCCTGGACGCCCACCACCGAAAGGACTGGATAGAGAGAAGTCAATGTGCTTCTGAGAGTCCACTTTCACCATAAATGAAGGAACATTCACCACTTGCCTTCCAACCCTGCAATGCAGTTAAAATGTCATTCGGGTTAACTTCATTGATGTGCAGCAGACAATTAAGCAAAGAACACAGTAGCTCATAGAGACAATAACTTTACTAAACGTAAAATGTGTAACTACAATTTTTGGGATAACATGAAGAGGCTTTGAACTATGTATAAATTAAGAGGGAGAAAAAAACAAGAACCCCCATGCATGATACTACGGAACAAGAATCTACTATGTACGACTAAGAACACTGCTACCAAAAGCTTCCCAAGATCTTGGTTTTTTGAGAACTGGTACTGTGCAACCTTCCCAAGATCTTGTAACCACCACCAGCCCTATCTACCAATGCAAGAAAATCACGTGTCTACAATCTTTCTCTAAATTAACGAAGTTATACACTAGCGAAACAAACATTCGACTCCTAGAAACCTCGCAATTCAAAGCACTAAAGTCCATCTGTATAGCCGAAGTAACATGATTACACATTCTTCAAAAAGTGACAATCTAGTTGCAATTACTGTTTAATACAGCAACCAATGTCTAATTAATCTCTGAGAACAACTAAAACAAAAAAGAAACACCATGCAAATATTGCTCAACTTTGTAGGTTAATATGAATAAATCATATCTTGTTCTGCAATTTGTAATAATTATTGTTGAGGGATATATGCGGAAATAAAGATACCTTCTTAAACTGAAAACAGCTGATATCATTAACCAGATATAAGTGTTGAATTCCTTTCAACAAAACTTAAAAGCACAGAACTGAAGAAAAATGAGAAGTACTTCCCAACATTCCCCTTATTGCACTTAAAGGGGCAAACTTCAAGTCACATATTGTTGTATCTACTTAGATGATCTGTTATAAGGGATTCAGTTACAAATCCGGTCATCTATATCAGAAAATACCTACGCGAAGGGGTAAAGAAACAGCTTATCTATTTGCAGAATGTGACGAAAACATATTATACTGTATTTACCTGATATGCCTTTGCCTGATGAGCACTCTTGCATGGTGGATTGACTTGGCCATGCCAGTCTTGAAAACAAGGGTTTGCAGACGGCGTTCAAGGAAGTTCTCCACAGTGAGTGCCAAGACATAATCGAGCTTGTTCTGGCTTTCATCCAACAACCCATACCTGTTCATCCTCCTCAAGAGAGCTTCACCTTCAAAAATACGACGTGGGTCTTTGTCGTCAAGGGTCAGAAGCATTCTTGCAGCATTCCTGATACGGCTCAAGGCGTACTGAACTCTCCACAACTCCCTCTTGCACCTCAGTCCATACTCTCCAACGAGCTTCAACTCGGCATCCAATCTCTCCTTCTCATAGGGACGTCTAGGCTTCTTAAAGGTCTTCCCATCTGATTACAAACAAGAATTACAAATGAGTATAGGCTTAAAACCCTTTAGAATTTTGTGACATGGTTAAGCCTGCTGCAATCCCGACCCCACCCCCACCCCCACCACACACACCCCAAAAGAAAAGAGGAACAGATGAGGTCAAAAATGTACTACTCCAAATTCTCTCCCTATAAATCCCCAGCATATAGGATTTTCCCTACTAGGTTATCCGACATTGTCATCATAACAGAATTTTAGAACAGATCTTTCTAATGAAAAAGACGATAATGCTGTTGCAGCTTAGAAACTGAGACTGCTGATCTGCTCTCCCATTGTGATTAACGAAGTAATTCAACCAAACCAAAAGGCTAAAACTGACAGAACAACCTATATGAGCTTTTTCGGAAATTTCTGCTAGATTAATTTTAACATAACCATTAGATTTCTTACTTTAATTTCATGTGGAAACTGTCACTTCAGTTGAAAATAACATCATACTAGACGTTAAAACTGAAACAGAATAATTAACAGGTATTTGATCATGATTTTTTTTCCATTTTTTTCAACACATTTAGCAATAAAATTCTGTAAACTTCCATTTCCTGAATTCAACTTTGGCATTTTCAAGAATTCAAAAATCTACAAAACGATGTTTTTACTTTTTTGACTCCAAATTACTCAAAAAAATTCAGAAACATTTCCAATTTATACTCATTGCCAAACACAACTCCAATTTTCAAATATCATTTTTCACTTTCAAAACCAAAATCTACTTTAATTTTTTCTAATTTCACAATGAAACATAGCCAAACACCCACTTGGCAAGTTCGCATTATTCATAGCGGAGTAACTACTAAACGAATAATACCAACAACTATCCAATTCTAAAAGAAAAGAATTCAATAGGAATTCCCCGGCCACACTACTATCATAATAGAACTTAGTTACTTTTATCCCGACTAATATCCTAAGTTGCGCGGACTCTTCATTTTTGATGTGTCAGATTCTCCAAAAAAGAAACTAGTTTTGGCGAATTTCGCCACGCACCCGCTGATATATTTGAAGAGCCCGAGCAACATATAGCTTATATCTACAACAACAACATATCCAATGTAGGTACCTGCTCAGTTAACAACAGCAAGAACATACCCAGCAAGAAAACGTAACAATGACATTGAACACAAACATCATTTAAACATGCTAAGAATCTCAATAACAAACTACTTCAATCGAATCCCCCAAATGTACATACAATCTGATAGAAAACAGTTTAATTTCTTCAATTTCTCCACATTTTTCACTAATAACATAGGTAAACCAGTAAATCCCAACAAATACTAAACATAATCACAGTAATTCAGGAGACTTACAGTTGCGGTAAAAGGAGACGTGCACCATTTTTATCGGTAGATGGCGGAGCCCTTAGATCGGCGGCCTACTTTACTGAATGAAGAAAGTGAATTAGGGTTTCATGAGGTTATGTTGTGCGGCTGCTATATATATGGGAAGAAATCCATCAAAGCCCAACCTAAAATGTACTCAAAGATAGTTAGTTTGGGTTGAAATTTTTGGGCCCAAAAAACATTGACCCAAATCAGCCCGTCTCAAAATGGTTGACATGTATTCTACTCCATCCTTTTTATATTAGTTCGTCTTTTTCTTTGAGGGCAAATAATATCAATTCTGATAATTTGGGTTTTAATTATAAAAAAAATTTACATTTTACAATATTACTGAAAATATCGATTTTGGATCTGTCAAAATACATAATTAGCTCCCCATACATTCAAGGACGATACAATTTTCTCCTTTGTAAAAATACATAATCAGCTCTGGATACCATTTTTTTTATTTTAAGGTTGTCGGATACATAATATATTCAAGAAAAATATAATTTTTTTTTGAAAAGATACATAATTAGCTCTCGATACTTTTTTTTTGAATTTGAGTCTGTCGGAATACATAATTAGCTCCGCGATACATCAAACGAAGATACATAATTACTTGAGATTTTTGTAATTACTTTATAAGGGTGAAAATTTATGCAAATATGATAAGTTAAGTTGTATGTTTATGTTTTTTTTTCCCACACATGTTAAGAAATAATAAATAAAAAGGTAGTAATTTTACTAATTTACATATATTAAGAAATAATATATAAAAAGGTAATTTTACTAATTCACCTCTTAAAAATATTCTTTGAAACAATACAAATAAGTGTGAACACTTTCAAAAAAAAAATAATTGCAAGGATAGTGTGAAAATTTTAATTAATATTTTTTTGATGTAGTAAGGTGACCAACTAATATGGGACAAATACTTTTAGTAAAATAACCAACTAATATGTAACAGAGGGAGTAAAAAAATTCATCTCAAAATAATTGACATGTTTGAAAGATAAAGAGATAATTAATCAATTTTTCTGACTCTATCGTTAGTAATTTACTAAGTTATTTTAGAATCTGAAAAAATTAATTACAATACAAGTGTAAAAAAAAGAGTCATATTAGTCAATTTGTATTCTTTATTAATTTTTAAAAAAAAGACACGGTGTAGCCCTTTTAAAAAAAAAAATAGCCCAAGTTTGAGCATATGGACATTATGTGTCATGTCGGCATAACAATTGCCACTTTATGGCATTGGACAATTTGGCCATTTTCAACTTTTCCAACTTGGATCATTCGGTCCTTTACCAAAAATATTCTGCTTATTTTTGTTGTTTAAAAATAATAATTAAATATAATTGTATAAAAAAAGAGTCATATTAGCCAATTCGTATTCTTTATTAATTTTTGAAAAAAAGACACGGTGTAGCCCTTTTAAAAAAAAATAGTCTAAGTTTGAGCACATGGACATTATGTGTCCTGTCGGCAAAACAATTGTCACTTTATGGCATTGGGCAATTTGGCCATTTTCAACTTTTCCAACTTGGGTCATTCGGTCCTTTACCAAAAATATTTTGCTTATTTTTTTTGTTTAAAAATAATAATTAAATATAATTGTATAAAAATGGTATAATTGTTATATAGAATATGTATTTATATAAGATATATGAAATTGTATAGTTCAATCCAATATGTATATGTATAAAAAATATGTAAAAAAATTGTATAGAATGTGTATAAAAATTATATAATTATTGTATAAAATGTGTAAAAAAGTTGTATAATAATTGTATAAATTATGTATCAAAACTATATAATTTTTGTGTAGAATATGTATATTTATAAGATAATGTATAGAATTTGTATGGAAGATGTGTAGAAACTGTATAGAACAAACCAACAAATTGAAATAGTTAGAAAATAAAATTTAAATTCCATGGTCATTTTTGTGAAATTTATTTAATCTGAAGTGTCATTTCTGTACTTTCTCCTTATTTTTCTGCAAGAGTGCATATTTTTTCTCAAAGTACTAACTTTTAAAAAATGAGTTGTTTGACTAAGTTTTTGAAAGAAATAAATGCTTCTAGGAAGCAAAAAAAAAAATCTTCATTAGCTGAAAAAATAGTTTTTTCCTAAAAACACTTTTTTGCAAAATACGTTTGAGAAAAATATACTTAAGACACACTTTAAAAAAGCTTGGTCAAACAGTAATTATTGCTCAAAAAGTATTTTTTAAATTTATTGGTCAAACACAAACGAATTTTCACTAAAAGTTCTATTAAAAAAACACTTTTATATAAAATACTTCTCAAAATAAACTGATTAGAAACTTGGTCAAACAGACTATAGCTTGATCCATGCATGGATGACCAAGGATAAAACTAGTAAAACGTTTGTTTTACGTCTCCAAAATTTTGAGGTCTCAAAAATTTTAATTGTAAATTTTATAATTTCAACTTCACTTGAAATAATAATGAAGATTGTGAAATACGTCTAAAAGAATAATAAAGAAAGAAAAAGCTATCTAATCTTTACTAGAAATATTTTAAAATTTTGAATTAAACAACTCAAATTTTATATTAATAAATAAGGTTTTAATAACAACATCCAAATTAATGTAATGCAAATAAATGTCTAACATTTTTTTCACTAGAATTAAATTTACTTTTACTAATAATCGTATTAATATGTGAAGTTAAATGTTATGTGCCATTTGAAAATACTGCACCAAAAATAACTAATATGCAAAAATAAAAAAAGACTTTAAATTATTATAATATTATATTTGTATATATGCAGGGGCGGATCCAGGATTTTCACTGAGGGGGTTCAATAGTACATATACGGACTAGTCGAAGGGAGTTCAGTCTCTATTATTTATACATAGAAAAAAAAATTTACCATGTAAAAATAGTATAATTTTCCGACGAAGGGGATTCGGATGAACCCCTGGAATACATGTACATCCGTCACTGTATATATGTGTATATATTTAAAGTCTTTTATTTAAATTTAATTTTAAACCATTAGTTTTACTGAGACACTTCTTAATTCATATACAAACGTTCTTCATTTTATTACTTCACCTTCTTTAACTCAACTTATAAACATAATATCTTGAACAATAAATTGTCATGGAATTCAAATGTATATCACAACCGTGATACATGCCCAAAATGTACTAACTAGCATGATTTTAACCTATGAAGATCAGATGAACATGGAAGCTAAAATATGGTTTCAAACCAAACCACATAAGAAAAAAGCAAACATACAGAATAGGAGTCGAAATAAAGAAAATGATTGAGGAAATGATGTTAAATTGAATTTTATGGAAGACTTCCAATGATGTAATGATAGAAAGGGTCAAATAAAATTTTGCTTGAAGTTAAATGGAACAAGTAAAGTGCACTCACCGAATGCACTTGTTTGCATTAGTAATAAGTCTGAATTTAATGGATTTTATCATTTACTCCATCTATCTAGTAATTTCCTATAAATTAAAAGTAGGACTTTCTCTATCTTAAAATAGTTGATACTTATAGATTTTGCATGAAAAAATATAAAAATGACACTTCAGATTAAACAAATCTCATGAAAATGGCTATGGAAAATTCTATTTTCTAGCCATTTCAATTTGCTGACTTGTTCTATACAGTTTCTACACACCTTCTTTACAGTTTCTATACATTATCTTATACATATACATATTCTATATAAAAAGTATACAATTTTGATACTCAATTTATACAATAATTATACAATTTTTTTAAGCATTTTATACAATAATTATATAATTTTTATACACATTTTATATAATTTTTTATGTCTATTTTATACATATACATATTCTACATAGCAATTATATCATTTTATACAATTATATTTAATTATTTATTTTAAACAACCAGGAAAAAAAAGCAGAATATTTTTCAGTTAAAAAATTTGTAGCAAAAAAAGAAAATTAAAATATTTTTAGTAAAGAGTCGAATGACTTTAGTTGAAAAGGCTGAAAATGGCCAAATGGCCATAAAGTGGCAATTTGTTTTACCGATAGGACACATAATGTCTATATGTCCAAATTTGGGCTATTTTTTTATTTTTTTTAAAAGACTACACCGTATCTTTTTTCTAAAAAATAAACTTGATCAAACAGGATATCTAGATAAATTATAGTAACAATTTTTTTGGTCAAGAAGGGGAATATCATAACTGATTTGATCAATGCTTTTGCGTGCTTAAACTTATAGACAAATTTGCGTGAGTCCTAAAATAAAATCCCCGATTCTTTTTTTTAGGACTTAAAGGGGTCATTTGATAAGTAGATTAAATTATCTCGGAATTATGGTCCTGGAATTATAATCTTCAGATATATTTATTCTATATGAAAAGTGATATAAAATAATTCTGTGTTGAATGAAATAAGATGAGATATTTGAAGACTAATGGGTTGTTTGGTCGGGGAACATGCTATCCCGAGATTAATTATCTCGAGATTAGTTATTTTGGGATAACTTATCCCATCATGTATATGGGATAATTTATCTCATCACTATGGTATAAATAATACCTAGACTAACTAATAAACCCAACCAGGATGATCTATTGTTGTAGTCTTCTTGACAAACGCAGGATAAAATAATTCTACATTTTTATTCTGAATTATTATACCTAATTATACCTTAGACCAAACGGCTCCTAAGTTTGGTATTAGATTTCTGCCATGTTGAGTTGATGGTACCAATTAGTCCTCGGATAAATTATACTTTGAACCAAACCCGGTATAAATTTAGCACCAGACTTAATCATGAGATATTCCACCTTATATTGCCTAGCAAACGACATCTAAAGGTTGATAGTTCACATGTTTGCTGGATTTAAGACTTCAAGCCGTTGATTTTTTTTTTTTAATAATGCTATTTAGATTACTAATGTTTGAGATGTTTGAATTGTGACCAAATTTTTCCTAGTTAATTGATATTTAATGTTCTTGTTCATCCAAATAAATTATCAATAGTCATCGTTAGATAATGAGTTTTGTTTCAGATCATGTTAAAAGTATTTTGTGATGATTTATCTTGTCTTTACTAGAATATATGATCGTGTATTGATATAAGCTATGGTGTTTGTTCACCTATTATTTTAATTTTATGAGTAACTACGAGCAGTCCCATGAGTCATTAAACAAAAAGATGCGTAAATCTTGTCATTTATCTTCACCTTCTCTTTGTAAGTATATGTAGTAACTTGTTCTACCTTGGTGTTTAATTGAAATAGCATCTTAAAATCAAGTTTAATTGACCATTAATCTTAAAGTAATAATAAGATTTAGAATTCTCCGAAGTTTTATCAGCTTGATTCCTACTATATGGAAGATACGTTAAAGGAAAAACTAAAATTACATACAATTAAAAGTAATTTTAAAAGATTTAAAATATCTTGGAATTCAAATATATTATTTACTCCTATTTGACAATATAGTAGTTATGTTTTGCTTTTCTAGATTCAATTTGACTAATTTCAATGTTACTAGTTTAATCGCACGTGCCTCGCATGTGTAATATTTGATTATTTAAAATTAAATAACTATTTTTTAGTTAATTTTAAAGTTTTAAATATTAAAAAAAAATAACAAAAGACATTAATATGAGCATAATAATATAACACAATTATTTGTAACAAATTAACAATAATATAGAGGATAATAGTAATGCACAAGATGACAATGTAAGCGCCAAAATTTCTAAGCAAGTAAATTTTTAACCGAAAAAGATTAACAAATTCTAAACTAAAGGGAGAGGAATTAATTTCAAAAGGAAAGATTACCTAATAAAACATTTCATGTAGCTTAGTGTCCTTCAAATGCATGACATACAAAGGCTTATCATATTTGCAATTGTCTTGGACCATTGGCAAATTCATAAATTACAAATCGATATGAGTTCTGATAAGATGATTGGGGTTTCTCCGCCCTTTATAAAATATCTCAATTTTTTCAATTTCAATGCGTTAAAAAGGTTTTTTTTGCTTGATAGTAGCATTAATTAAAGAAAAGAAAGCCTTTAAAATTAATTTGCATTCAAAGTTAGCAATTTTTTAAGAAAAACAAATAACTCTATTTTATTTTTAAATTTGGTATCAAATTTTAACTTGGAATCATCAAATATATATTACATTTGTTCTAAATCAAACCTAAATAACCTATAATCCTAACCAAAAGCAAATTGACATGAAAAGTTAAACAGAATTTAAACAATGAATACAAAGCAAATTATTTTATGACAAATTAAAGTTCGATTTTAGGACCTTTAATATAAGATAACTAAGATTTATGAAGCTCAATTGAAATCAGCATTAAAGTACTTTATGGTTTTAAAAATTCTACATAAATAACATTAATTTTGTAAAAAAATAATTCTTAAACCAACTTTAGTATTAAAAAAACTAATCCGTAACCAGCTTTGAAAATATATCTATAATTTATATCTATAATCTATATCTATATCTTTAATCAATATCTATAATCTATAATATATAATTTATATCTATAAAATATTAAAAGTGTGATTAGAAAAGTGATTTGAACTTTTTACCCTTCATTAAAAGACTCATCTTTAGATAAAACTGTCTTTTCACTTTTTTCTTATAATTTATTATTTAATTATTGTTTATTATATTAATCAGACTTCCTAAAATATATTGAACTCCTAAAATATATGGTAAGAGAATTAATTAATATTTTTTTCTGCTACACTTCCTAAAATATATAGTAGGAGAATTAATTAATATTTTTCTTTCTATTGTTTAATTAGAAAAATACTCCTAAAATAGGACTTTATTAAGGAAATACTTTTATAAATATTGAGATTAGTTAAACTAGAGAATAAACCATTCTTTTTATACATAATTCTATTGATTGACTTGAGACACACGTGATAAAATTAGTATATATATATATATCCACACACGTATATTAACAATTAAGGTAACCTTAACAGCTTTAGAAATAAGTTAAATTATTATTTTAAAAAAAACACAACTTTTGAAACAAGTTAATTTTAAAAATCTATCAGCATAGGCTATTAACAAGCGTTTATTCATGATTTGGTTGAGATCAACGAAAGTAATATTTGAAGTTCCAACTTCTTTTTTATTTTTTTGCTGAAAGTGATTTGCATTATATTAATATTTTTCTTTCTACTGTTTAATTAGAAAAATACTCCTAATATAAGACTCTATTAAGTCAATATTTCTATAAATATTGAGATGTACGTTAAACTAGCAAACAAACTGGTTTGCCTATTGAGAGAATATGATTGATGTTTAGCTAACTTGATTTGATTGCATGTATAGATGGTGGATGCTTGATTTTCTAACCCTCAACTTTTTCACTGTTTTTGTCAGCATAATAGAATTCAACATGTGTGTATATATATCTTCTTTGTTTTTATTCAAAATAATTCTTTAGGGTCAAAATTTTTGCTCAGACAAGAATTAGTTGGATCAAAATCAAAACTTTGTGATCACTATTATGTTTTCTTTTATAGTTTACAGGTTGTAGATGAATGTTGGTTGACTTTAAAAAGTTTCTTGTGAAAGGTTAAGTTTAATTGTATTGTTTTGATATCCTTATTATCTTATTATTTTATTTTAATTTACAGATGCTAGATGAATATAGATTGACTTTAAAAAAAAATCATAGGTAAAGGTTAGGTTTAATTGTATTATCGTAATATCTCTATTAGTTTGTTATTTTGTGGTAGTTTACAATTCGTAGATGAATCTTGATGGACTTTGAAAAATTTTTGTGTGTAAAATTTAAGTTTAATTGTATTGTTTTGGTATCACTTTTATCGTATTATTTTGTTGCAGTTTACAGGTGATAGATAAATGTTGGTCGGCTTTGAGAATTTTTTTATGTAAAGGTTAAGTTTAGTTGTATTATTTTGATATCTCTATTATCGTATTATTTTGTTATTGCTTACAAGTGGTAGATGAGTGTCATACGACTTTGAGAAAGTTTTTGTGTTTAAAGATTAGATTTCATTGTTATTGTTTACAAGTGGTAGATGAGTGTCAGATGACTTTGAGAAAGTTTTTGTGTGTAAAGATTAGATTTCATTGTATTATATTATATCTCTATCATTGTATTGTTTTGTTGCAATTTACAGACGGTAGATGAATGCCAATCGACTTTTAAAAATATTTTGGTAAAGATTAGGTTTAATAAATAAATTCTCCATCTCTACATACTCAAAAGATATTAAATTTAATTATTATATTCATTTTTATTATTTAAACAAATATCCTCTAAACTCGTTAAAGTGAGGTACACGCACAAGGCGCGTACACTTAAACTAGTTAAAGAAATAAAGAGAATCCTAAATCTATACAAAGAAAATTTGCATCACAAAAAATAGTACACGTATATTAATATGAGGCAAATTTTCAATGCTCAAATTTGAGTTGATTTCAAAGTGTTTAGTATTAGGAGAATAATTAAGTAACTGTTTAATTGTATTTACATTATAGTGAATGTCTATCAAGAATATATATAAGATCTATATTGATATCTATCAGGATTTGAAGTATCTCTCTCTTTCCTTACTCTTCTTCTTTATTTTTTGTTATTTTATAACATGTTATCAACACGAGACTCTGCCAAACAAACTGAGATTATAAATCTAGAAGTAATTTCAAGGTTAATAATTCGTTATATTATTTGTCTTTTGCTACTAATGATATAATTATTGTTGGATTTGAGGAAAAATAATTGGTTTGGAACCACTTATGTTTTAAATTTGTTCATGAAGAACAATATTGTTAAAAGATATAATGATGAATTTAAGTCTTATCTCATTAAGAGGGTAAGACATTGAGTTAAAAGTTTCAATGCACCATGATGATAAGATGTTGGGTTCAAGTCCCATCGAGTTATATCCCGAAACGCCTTTATATGGATAAGATATTGAGTTTGAATCTCAATACACCATCTTGATGATATTATGATGGCTAAGGCAAAATAATGGGTGTTTGGTGAAAAGTCATGAAACATATCCCATTGATGTGCTCTATTCCATGAAGCGAATATGGTAGCAATATATGATGAATTCGAAAGTTGGCAACTTGCTTCATTCTTGAAAGAAATGTGGTAGTAGTGCATAATATGTTTAAAAGAAGACAAGTGATTAAATACACGAATATAAGCGTAGAGGAATAATATAATAATAATAATCACCAAAAGTGATAATATTTTCACACACTTATTATGACTATAAGATATGTTAGAGAAAAATTCTCTACAACATATGTATGTCTCGATTTGCTCCTGAAGTAGCAATGTCTTGAAAGAGTTTCTAAGCTATCATAATTAGATATGCTTAAGACATGATTATATTTCATTCTTGGGGAATGAGAATTTTGATTATTATAAATACAAATCTAGACCCTGGGGGTAACTGTGACTGTATACAAATTCGAACGTGCTCGTGGTTGTAAGGAAATCACAATTCACCTCCAAAAAGGCAAAATAATTGAGAAGAGTTATTTTGAAATCTACTTTTAAAGTAGTAAATCTAAAATTTATTCATATAATAGTAGGATAGTGCTAAATGGCCATAAAAATTTGGCCATAATTTGGTCATAATTATAAAAAGACTTCGATGACCTTTCTCTTTCAAAATAATTTTTTTTTTCCTCTTTTTAATTAAAAAAAATTAAAGTCTTTGTTATTTTCTAAACTTAAAAGTCAATTACCACATTGAAAAATGATAATCAATAAATGACTATTCAATAAAATAAGAAAATGTATTTGTTTATTTTAAATAAGTTTAATAAAATGTATTTATTGTACAGGATCAAAATGTAGTGAAAATTAAATTCACTATATCAACCATGGGACGGGACAGAGGGAGTAAGTTGTAATAAAATGTATTTATTTATTTTAAATAAGTTGAAATTTAGGACGGATAATTTTGTTATTAAAATATTTTCAAATTACATTTAAAAAATTATTTAAATTATGTAATTTAAATTTAAAAAAAAACATAATAATTTTTAAATAATATCTGTTATACCCTTTGCCTCAATTTATCTGGTATTGATACAATTTTGAGAGTGTACTAATTTTTTTTATATATTTTTAAAATATTTTAATTTATTAATTATTGTGATTTATAGTACTTGTTCTTTTGTCTCAATTTACATGTCAGTAATAAAATTTAGAGAGTCAATTAATTTTTTTAAGTTGTTAATTATTATGATTTATAATACTTTTACGTAATTCTCAAATATATAATATATTAAAAAGTAAAGTTAAATAAACAAATATAAAATAAAATATCTAAGCAGGCAACACAAGTAAACATGTCGATCTGTTGTCTGTTTATCATTCTTTATAAGTGAGATAAACAAATCACAAATGCCCATTTAAGTGGTACAATGCTTAATTATTTTTAATTATTATGTTAAAATAAAATAAAATTATATATTTGAATAATTTATAAAAATAATTTTTGAAATATTTCAATAACTACAAATCATCACACTTTAGAAGTGGTAAATGTTGACACATTATAAAAATCATTCATATAGTCATATGTGCCAAACCAAAGAGAGTTAGACATAAATGTTGATGGTACAAGTCTTTCGCCCCTATGTTACGCCGGTTTGATAAATTGTGAATCATTACTTATATTTGTTACTAAATTGACCTCTAATTCTTTATTTTTTAAGTATATGGTTAAATAAAATTAAAATATATATAATTTAATAATTCTCAGGCATAATTTGTAAGATATCGCAATAATGATAATTCAACATACCTTAAACCTGATAAACGTTGACACTTATAAAAATTATACATATAGTTCACATCTGTCGAACAAAAGAGAATGAGATATAAGTGTTAATCATAAAAGTCTTTCACCCCTATATTACGTCGATTTGATAAATTATGAATTATTATTTGTTATTAAAATGATCTCTAATGATTTTTATTATTATTATTAAGCTTAAATAAAATTTATATATATATATATATATATATATATATAATTTTCAGATATAATTTATAAAATATTGTGATAACAACAAATCAACATACTTTACCTTGATCAAGTGTTACAACAACAGTTATTTTATTCGAAGATTCAAACCTCATCTATCTGAACAATGTTTTTATAGTCTAATACTAAATTATTAATTAATAATTATTATAAATATAGTTATAATTAGTTGAACCAAGGATTAATAATTGAACATAGCTATCACAAAAGTGTATTTGTACAATAATTTGTATCTAAATAAATAAGTGATTAAATTTTGCTATTTTTTAATCAACTTATTATAACAAATCTAAACAAATTAACTTTACTAAATTTTACTTTAGACTTGTTTCATCGAAATAATATCTTTATCAGTCCAATTTGATTAGTTTTGTCAATGATGCGATTCAATTTTATAACTTGTAAGTTTCAAATATAATTTTTTTAGAAAATAAATATCTATATTAACGATTCTATTAACTCCAATTAACTAATTATAAAGAATTTAAACAAAACTTTTAATATGTTTCACTCAAGCTTCATCATGATCAAGTGTTTTAAGAATTTTAGAGGTGTTTATTATTCAACTTAATTCAAATTTACAGGATCTTATTTATAAGTTTCAAATATAATTTGAATAAATAAATTATTATATATAATTATTTTATTAATTAATATACTTAATATAATATTTTTTTAAATAAATTCTCGCTAATTATATGAAGATAGATACAAATTGTTTGTCGACGATAAAATCACTTACTATATATATATATATATTGTAAAGTAAAATTTTCTTTATAACTATAGTCTACAACATAATAGATTTCATAGCAATAAGTATAAATTCTTAGTCATGGACCATATAAAATGTGTATATACATTTCAGCCACATTTATTGCTACAAATGTTACGAAAAAAAAATATTGTGGTTAAATTATTTAGCAAAATAATTTTTTATATTTAACCACAACGTATTTTGTTAGTATATCTATCTATATACAAATATAAAATAAAAAAAATTTAAACATGCCAAAACATGTTATTATTAAAATTCTGAGTGAATTTGAAAATTTCTTTCAATATCACTTATATTTAATTTAGGACCACAATATTACTCAACTATTACTTTTTTCCTAAAAAAAATACTAAACACCTCAAAAATATTCTTTCTCTTAGTTGACATGTCATGTCATTAAAATCACATTTTTAAATAATAAATCATTTAATTCATCAAACTCATTTACTCAAAATTATAGTTTTATTCCTTTTTAAAAAAATGCATTAGTTTAATTTTACTGTTTAGAAATTTTTACCATACTTAATCTTTATCATATTAGTTTAAATGTAAATTAAAATCTCTAGATAACTTATGTTATTTAGTGATATTATTTTATTTAGAAAATAACTGATCTTTGTAGGCAATTATATATAAAAACCAGAATGATTATCTAGGAAATCAACTCTAGAAAAAAAATATAAATACCTCAGTATGAGAATTTCTTCTTAATAAAATAATATATATTTTAAAAACGATAAAACTATTATTTTTGTTAAATGAGTTTGCGGAGTTAATATGTTTATTATTTTTTTAAAAATGATGGTTTACTGACATGACATGCTAATTAGAAGAGGAGGAAACTTTCGAGGTACTTAGTATTTTTTGAAAAAATATTAATAACTGAGTGATATTATTTTCTTAGCAAAAACAAAATGGATTTTTTATAAGCGACTCCAATAATATTTATAATAATCCAAAAAAATAACTTTAGAAAAAAATTGAAAGTTTAAGTAATGATAAAAGATTTCTAAGCATGAAATTTTTTTCTTAATAAATTAATATATTTTAAAGAAAAGAATAAGAATATAATTTTGACTAAATAAGTTTGATGAGTTAAATAAATCTCTTATTAAAAAAAAAAATTTAATAACATGGTCCGCCAATTAGAAGAGAAAGAGACATATACAGTACTTTTTTTTTTTTTAGAATAATAGTGAAAGTTGAGTCATATTATTATCTCTAAAAAGATAAAAATAATTTTTGTAGGAAATTAAAATATTATGAGTGGCCAATGACAAAAATAACCCTTGAAAAAATATATGTTAAGTTTTAGTACCGATAAAGTTTTTCTAAGTATAATTTTTTTTAATAAACTAATGCATTCTTTCAAAGAAAAAAAGAACTATAGTTTGATTGAATGAGTTTGATGAGTTAAATAGGTCTACTCTTTTTTAAAAAAATTAGTGACATTCATGTCAACCAAGAGAGAAGAAGACTTTTGAGGTGTTTACTATTTTTTGAGGAAAAAAGTGATAGTTGAGTGATATTGTGATCCTAAATAAAACATAAGTGATATTTGAAGAAAAATTTTAAAACTTAGCTGACTATTTCGGAAATTCACCGTTAAAAATCTATTTCCATACAATAATTTTTATATTCATTAAAAAAAATCATAAAATCGAACTAGATAAAAAATAAGTAAAACAATTTAATTAAATTTTTTAAAATATGTACAAAGTATAAACTATACTACATAATTAAAAGTTGAACAAAAATTAAACAACTACAAATGTAAAAAAGAAAAAATATAACTAACAATTAATAAATAAATTTGTACTAATTAATTTTTATTTTCTTAATAACATATTACTACATTTGATAATTTTTTAATTGTGTAATTTCCAACTAATAAAATTAAATAATTATAATTAAATACATAAATTATTTATTTCCATGTATTGGGATAGTTTTCAATGTATTGGAAAATGGTATAATAAATAAAGTAATGTTAGAAATTTAAATTTAGGATGAAAAGGGTAAAAATGTTTTAAAATAAATTAGTTTATAATGTGAATAGCATTTATTACTATTATGGCCAAATTATGGCCAAATTTTATGGCCAAAAAGTTTTTTCCATAATAGTAAATCTGAAATTTATTCATGTAATAGTAAATCTAAAATTTACTAAATAAAAAAGTACATGTCATGGTAAACTTGGAGTTTACTAGTATAAAAGTTCATAAATTGACATGAACGATTGCGACATTTCAAAGATGTGCATATTAAGTATTAAGCAAATATTGAAGAATTAGAAAATTCTTCACGAACTTTTAATGTTGTGTGTTCTCATGATAAGTTGGTTGGACCAACTAATATAGGGATTTGATCCCTCAAAATCTAAAAAATTAAAAGGTGAATATGGGCCCGACCAGTCATGTGATCTATTAAGATGCATCGATATAAGATGATCACTTGTACATTTATTTTCAACCTGCAGTTTGACATTCATAAAGTTACTTGCTCAATAAAATTGAGTTAAGGGCATATCTTTCAAATTGTGTAATTAAGACAATTCATCTTGATGATGATGGTTTGAGATTAAATGTCTTCGATAAATAACTAAACCATTGCTAATAAAAATAAAGCTTTGTGTGTTTGTCTGAAATATGATATGTTGCATACAATAGCACTTGTATGCATTAGACCAATAAATTATGTTTATTTCTTCCCTCTCAATTGGTTCAAGGTCAGGAACCAACTATTCCATTTAATAGTTGATGTGCGGTATACGATTATGAATATACCATGATGGACAAAGATGGATTCCTCAAAAAAGATGGAGGATGTATGTTAATTTTTCTAACATAAAGGGGATTATAAGCAACTATGAAATATATTAGGAATTATCATCGAATCCTCATTCAAAGGATAACTCAAGTCAAATACCGAAAGCATTTCATGTTTAAGCTGTAAGTGCTCCTATCTTGTATCCTTAATGGACAAAGTTTATGCATGGGTGAATCGTGGTAGATCAATCGGTTCCAAATGAAATAATTCTTGAAAAAAATAAGGAGCAAATAATCATTATAAGAAAGCAATATGCTCTTGAAGAGTATACGACATAGCACTTCATGAAACCTTATGAAAGATTCAGGTGCCTGAAAATAATGAAGTGATAAGATCTCAAAATGTTATGTCACACCATGAATCGATATGAAATGATATATCATTAATATCTTTGATACAATATTGGCGCAATATTATAAAAGATTACACGAATCTGAATTCTATGTTTATTTAAGCATGCTGACGTAGAAACATTTATCAAGTGACATGAAATGATGCATCTTGGTAAGCGTAAAACTTATTTGATTTGCATTCCAGACACTTGAAGATATCGCACATGATATGCTGAATATTGTCACTTGACAAAATTTATATCAAACTTTTTAAGGATTCAAAATGTTTGAAGCATATAAAAATTTCTGGAAAACTTATTTATAATCTTTATATTGTATAAACTTATAGCTTAAAAATTATTGGAACTCTTGGAGAGTTTAAAAAACGATAGACTATTTGCTGAAATGAGAAGCATATCGAATTAGATCGGTCTTAAAGTAGCATATCTTAGTGCAATTGATGCACTAATGTATCTTGCAAATACTACAAGACTTGATAGCCTTTTTTAGTTAATTTATTAGCAAGATATAGTTCTGCTCCTACTGAGACATTGAAATGGGATCAAACACATGATCTTATTTTATTCTAAAGATTGTAGTACCAATCTGGTTATGCTGATGTTGGGTATTTATTTAACCCGCATAAATCTCGATCTCAAACAAGCAATGTGTTCACATATGAGGATACTATCATATCTTGGAGATATATGAAGCAGTCTATCGTATCCACCCTCATCAAACCATGCTGAGATAATAGCTATTCATGAAGCAAACCGAGAATGTGTGTGGTTGAGGTCCATGATACTTCTCATTCGAGAAAAATATTATTTGAAATGTGACAAAGTACCCACAATTTTATACAAAGATAATGCAACATGCATAACACATCTTAATGGAGGATTCATAAAAGGAGATAGAACGAAGCACACTTCATCAAAGTTTTTCTATATACACGAGCTACAAAAGAATGGTGATATTAACATGCAACAGATTCGTTCAAGTGACAATGTGGCTGATTTATTCACCAAGTCTCCTCCAATTGTAACTTTAAAAAAGATGGTACACAAGATCGGGATGCAAAGGTTCAAGGATATTCTCATTAAGGTGAGTTAATACACGTACTCTTTTTTTCTTTATGAGGTTTTGTCCCACTGGTTTTTTCTTGTAAGTTTTTTAATGAGACAACCTATATGCGTATTGTTAGAGATGTGTACTCTTTTTCTTTCACTAGATTTTTTTTCACTGAATTTTTTCTAGTAAGGTTTTAACGAGGCACAACATCTATCAATTAGACATTCAAGGGTGTGTGTTATAAAAGTATTTACATTATAGTGAATGTCTATTAAGAATACATAAAAGATCTATCAAGATCTAAGCTAGTTGATATCTATCAGGATTTGAAGTATCTATCTTTTAAAGAGAAACTAGGAGTAAATTTTCCTATAAATAGAAGGTTTCCTTCATTGTAAAAGACATCAAGAGAATCTCTCAAGAGAAATAACAATTACTCTCTCTTTTCTCTCTACTCTTCTTCTTTATTCTTTGTTATTTTATAACAGTAACAATTATTTGAGAAATATGTTATTTTCGGAACATAAATATATTTGAGATTTTTTATGTACGTCCTTAGCTTCTTAACAAGCGTAGTTAAGTGTTCAAGCATCTTTGAGGGCTTGACATTAATAAATAACTGAATTCGTAAGGGCGTGATCCTGGAGTGTTTTTGGATCATCAATCTATGATCCATAACTCTAAAAAGACTACTCGTATTTGTTCTTCAACACTGAATCTCTGAAATTATCTCAAAAAATTCATACTATTTACAGTAATTATTTTTGTAGCAATGCCTTTGGGGCTAGTTGACACAACTATTTATTATACACCAAATATTTATTTTAGAAGGAAAAAAACATAAAAATCCTCCTAAGCTTGTCACCACAATTTACTTTAGCACTTTTAATTTACACATATTTAAATATTTTCTTAAACAACTTTCACGTGAATTATATTATTCCTTAGTGACAAAAAAAATTAAAGCGCATTTTTAAAAAAAAGGTGTTGGTGGGTCCTACTAATTTAATTATATATAATAGGAAGTAAAACCCACCCCCACCCTTTTCATCTTCTTCAAACCCACCCCCTTTCCATCTTCTCCGAACCCCCCCCCCCCCCCCCTTCTTCTTCGAACCCCAGCCCCCTCCCTTCATCTTTTACAAACTTTCACCCTTTTTTTCTTCTTTGAATCCTCCCCTCTTTTTTTTTCAAACCCTTATCATCACTACAAGAAAAACCTCCATCTTGCTTCAAAAAATCTTTATTATAATTTTCAAATATGCAATTAAGAATATTCATTTCTTTTAAAAAAAAATAAAGTGTTATGAGCAGAGAAATTAAAAGTAGTGAAAATTAGCGAAATGCTAATGGAGGGTAGAAAAAAGAGAGGTAATTAGTGAAAATTAAATTAATAATTAAGGATTAAGAAGTATTAATGAATCTGAGAAGAAGAACAAATAAAGGGCGGGTAGCTGACGGGTTGGCTGTGAAAAGGGGTGAGTCTTTTGAAGAAGAAAGAAGGGGGGGAGGGAGGTAGATATATTTTTTTAATCATATAAAATATATATTAGTGAAATTATTTTTTAAAATAATTTTTATGTAGCTCTAACGTGGCAACGAAGTGACGCTGACATGGCAATGATGCGGCGCGAGTGTAATACACTCTCCATTGTGAGAGTGATATTATATTTTGGGGTGTTATTTAATATACCGGAAAGTTGTTTGGGGGGTATTTAAATGTCTGTAAAGTTAAAGCGACAAAGTAAGTTGTGGCAACAAGTTTAAGAGGGTTTTTATGCTTTTTTCCATTTTAGAAAAATACCATAGTCACATCCACACTTATCTACATCTACAATATATTAAAAGTATAAGGGAAAAGGCTCAAATATGCCATTGAACTATCAGAAATGGCTCATTTATGCCATCAGTTAAAAGTTTAGCTCATTCATGCCATCGCCGTTATAAAATTGGCTCATCCATGCCATTAATTTTTAACGGTGGTTTTCAAAAACAGCTTTGCCTCGTGGCCTTTTATTAAAGGTCCACGTCATTAATTAAAATAAGAAAAAAGGCTCAAATATGCCATTGAACTATCAAAAATGGCTCATTTATGCCATCAGTTAAAAGTTCAGCTCATTCATACCATTGTCGTTATAAAATCAGCTCACCCATGTCATTACTTTTTAATGGTGGGTTTTCAAAAACTGTTTTCTATGTGGCCTTTTATTAGAGGTCCGCGACATTAATTAAAATAAATCAATATTAATTTCAAATATCTTAGATCCATTAAAAACAATCGGTTCATTTAACATAACCCGACCCACACCCATTAAAGTATTTTTTTCCTACAACAACTATTTTTCTGATCAGAAGAAATAGTGATTAATGTATATCCTTTGACTATTTCTAGTTGATTCTAAATCATTATAAATGTTACGCTTAACAGAAATCTCAAAAATTCTATCCTACATTTTAATTCCAGTGACGCTAATATATACTTCGAAGTTGCAAGAAAATAAGCCATTGAACGATTAGGGAAAACAAGAAAAAGAAAGAGGCGTGCCAATAGAGCTTCTCCAATATTCTCCCATCACGAATTAGAGGAGCATACATTATTGAAAAATCATTTCTAAATAACGGCTTAAAAGAAGTCTGTTATCCCAACTATCCTGCCATGTATACGGGATAACTTCTCCCATCCCGAATTAGTGGAGCATACATTGTTGAAAAATTATTTTCAAATTACGGCTTAAAAGAAGTCTGCTATTCCAATTATCCCGTCAAGTATATGTGATAACTTCTCCCATCATTATGATATATATGCTGGAATAAATAATCTCGATACTAACTAATTTTAAATATTTTGAAATTAATATTAATTTCTTTTAAGTAATGGCGTGGACTTATAATAAAAGACCACGTGGCAAAGTTATTTTTAAAAATCCATCATTAAAAAGTAATGGCATGGGTGGGTTGATTTTAAAATGGTGATGGTATGAATAAGCCGAACTTTTAACTGATGGCATAAATGAGCCATTTTTGATAGTTCAATGTCATATTTGAGCCTTTTTGCTTATTTTAATTAATGACGTGGACCTCTAATAAAAGGCCATGTGGCAAAGCTGTTTTTAAAAACCACCGTTAAAAAGTAATGGCATGGATGAACTAGTTTTGTAACGGCGATGACATGAATGAGCTCAACTTTTAACTGATGACATAAATGAGCAATTTCTGATAGTTCAGTGACATATTTGAGCCTTTTTCCAAAGTATAAAGACCCTTGAAAAGTGATTTGAACTTTTTGCCCTTCATTAAAACACTCTGCAATAGATAAAATCGTCTTTTCACCTTTTTTCTCCAATAATTCTTTGATTATTTATATAATATTTAGGAATTTAAGATCAACTAAAATCGCTTATTAAAGTTTTCATTATTAGAATTATGTTAAAAGTCCTAAAATACAAGAAAATTGTGCAACGAAAGAAAATATTTTGACTGAAAACTTTGTTGTGCTTACAAAGGAAACAACGAGAGACTCTTTTGGTAATTTTTCTATTTTTCCAACTTTAATTTAGTTTTCTTTTCTTTTTAACTTAATTAATAAAACTACAAAACATTAAATCTATAATCTATAATCTATCTATAATCTATAATCTATATCTATATCTATAATATATTAAAAATGTGAAGACCCTTAGAAAAGTGATTCGAGCTTTTTGCTCTTCATTAAAAGTTTCTTCTTTAGATAAAATCGTCTTTTCACTATTTTCTTAAATTATTATTTAATTATATTTATAATATTGTCTCCTAAAATATATGGGATCAAGAGTTTAAAGTATATGGTAAAAAAATTTCTTAAATTAAAAATCTTAAAAGTTATGATAAAAGATAATTTTAATCAATCATAATGTTGTTATAAAATAATAAATAACAAGAAGAAGAGTAGAGAGAATAGAGAGAGTGATTCTTATTTCTTCTCTCGAGGGGTGAGAGATCATAAGATTGTGAATACAATGAACAAAACCCCTCTATTTATAGGGGAAATTTACTCCTAGTTTGAGTAAAAGACAATCGCTTCAAATCCTAATGGATATCAAAGTAGATCTTGATAGATCTTGATAGACATTCACTATAATGTAAATACATTTATAACACTCCCCCTTGAATGTCTAGATAGATAATGTGCCTCGTTAAAACCTTACTAGAAAAAACCCAGTAGGAAAAAAAAATCTAGTGAAGGAAAAAGAGTATACATTTCTAACAATACGCATATCGGTTGCCCCATTAAAAACCTTACAAGGAAAACCCAGTGGGACAAAACCTCGTAAGGGAAAACGAGTACAACGCGTATTAACTCCCCCTAATGAGAACATCCTTGAACCTTTGCATCCCGATCTTGTGCATCATATTCTTAAAAGTTGTAATTGGAGAAGACTTGATGAATAAATCAGCCACGTTTTCACTTGAACGAATTTATTGCACGTTGATATCACTATTCTTTTGTAGCTTATGTATGTAGAAAAGCTTTGAGGAAGTGTGCTTCGTTCTATCTCCTTTTGTGAATCCTCTATTAAGATGTGCTATGCATGATGCATTATCTCCGTATAAAATTATGGGTAGATTGTCATATTTCACACCACATTTTTCTTGAATTAGATGAATCATGGACCTCAACCATACACATTCTCGGCTTACTTCATGAATAGCTATTATCTCAGCATGATTCGATGAAGTGGCTACGATAGACTGCTTTGTATATCTCCAAGATATGGCAGTATCCCCACATGTGAACACATTGTATGTTTGAGACCGAGATTTATACGGGTTAGATGAGTACCCAACATCAGCATGACCAGTAAGACCGGAACTGTAATCTTTAGAATAAAATAAACTCATATATCTTATCCCATTTCGATGTCTCCTAGTAGGAGTAGAAATATACCTTGCTAACAAATTGAGCGAAAGGCTATATTGGGTCTTCTAGTTTTTGCAAGGTACATGAGTGCATCAATTGCACTAAGATAGGGTACTTCATAACCAATCCAATTCGATATATTTTGAATTTCAACAAATAATCTATTGCTTTGAAAACTCTCCAAGAGTTCCAATGATGTTCAAGCAATAAGCTTATACAATATAAGGATTATAAATAAATTTCCTAGAAACTTTTATATGCTTCAAGCAGTTTGAATCCTTAAAAGTTTTCACATAAGTTTTGTCAAGTGACAATATTGAACATTTCATGAGTGACATCTTCAAGTGTCTGGACTGCAAATCAAATAAGTTTTACGCTTACCAAAATGCATCCTTTCATGTCACTTGATAAATATTTCTACGTCAGCATGCTTAAATAAACGTAGAATTCAGATCCTCGTAATCTTTCACAATATTGCACCAATATTGTGTCAAAGATATTGATGATATATCTTTTGTATTGGTTCACAATGCGACATAACATTTTGAGATCTCATCATTTCATTATTTTCAGGTACATGAACCTCTTATAAGGTTTCATGAAGTGGTATGTCGTAGGCTCTTCAAGAGCTCATTGTCTTCTTATTATGATTATTTTCTCCTTATTTTTCAAGGACTATTTCATTTGGAATCGATCAGTCTACCACGCTTCACGCATGCATAGACTTTGTCCTTTAGGAACACAAAATAAGAGCACTTGCGCTTAATATGAGATGCTTTCAGCATTTGACTTGAATTATCTTTTGGATGAGGATATGGTGATAATTCCTAACATATTTCATAGCGCTTATAATCTCCCCCTTATGTTAGGTGAACTAACATACATCCTCTACTTCTTTGAGGAATCCATCTTTGTGCATTATGGTATATTCATTAATCGTATACCGCACATCAAAATTATTAGATGGAATAATTGGTTTCCGACCTTGAACCTATTGAGAGGCAAGAAATAATCATAATTTATTGGTCTAATGCATACAAATGCTATTGTAATATATCATATTTTAGATCAATACATGAAGTTTTGTTCTCATTATTAATGGTTTAGCTATTTATCGAAGGCATTCAATGCCAAACCATCATCATCAAGATAACTTTCTTGATTGCACAATCTGAAAATTATGTTCTTAACTCAATTTTATTGAGCAAGAAACTTTATGAATGTCAAACTGCAGGTTGACAATGAATGTGCATGTGATCATCTTATTGATGCATCTTTTCAACATATTACATGATAGATGAGCGGGCCCTTATTCACCTTTTATAATTTTCAGATTTGAAGGGATCCAATCCCAATATTAGTTGGTCCAACAAACTTATCACGAGAACAAACGACATAAATAATTCTTGAAGAATCTTCTAGTTCTTCAATACATGAACATCTTTGAGATGTCACAATCGTTCATATCAATTTATGAACTTTTATTCTAGTAAACTCCAAATTTACCATGACATGTACTTTTTCTTTAGTAAATTTCAGATTTACTATTACAGAATAAATTTCAGATTTACTACTTCAGAAGTAGATTTTAAAATTATTCAACCTCTTTCGGAGGTGAGTTGTGATACAATCACAATCAAGTGCCCGTTTGCATTAATAAGTTTCTCATTCCCCAGGAATGGAATATAGCAAATCGAGGCATACATATGATGTAGAGATTTTTTTTTTCTTTAGTATATCTTATAATCATATAAGCGTGTGAAAATATCATCACTTTTGATGATCATTATCATATTGTCCCTCCATGCGTATATTCGTGCATTCAATCACTTATCTTCTTTCAGACATATTATGCACTGCTACCACATAAACCTCAAGAATGAAGTAGGTTGTCATATTTCAGACTTATAAGATATTGCTACCACATTCACTTCATGGAATGGAGCATATTCAATGGGTCGAATTTCATGACTTTTCATCAAACACCCATTATTTTGCCTTAGCCATCACAATATCATCAATACATGCATTGAGATCCAATCTCAACATATTATCCATATAAAAACGTCTTAGGCATAAATTGATGGGACTTGAACCCAACATATTATCATCCCTTTTGATAATATTGTTCTTGAGGAATAAATCTAAAATATAAATGGTTCCAAAACAATTATTTTTCCTCAAATCCAATAATAATTATATTAGTAGTAGTAAAAGAAAGATAATATAAAGAATTACTAACCTTGAAATCCTTCAGATTTATAATCTCACCTTATTTGGCAGAGTCTCGTGCTGATAACGTAAATTAGTTAGAGACTCGAAAACTTGTGTAGCCACGTACGAACAGATCTCAATTGGTAAGAGACTTCGTACAGATCTCAATTGGTAAGAGACTTCGTGCTGATAACGTGTTATAAAACAAGAAAGAACAAAAAAAAGAGTAGAAAGAATAGAGAGAGTGATTCTTATTTCTTCTCTCGAGGGATGAAAGATCATAAGATTGTGAATACAATGAACAAAACTCCTCTATTTATAGGGAAAATTTACTCCTAGTCTGAGTAAAAGACAGATGCTTCAAATCCTAATAGATATCAAAGTAGATCTTGATAGATCTTGATAGGCATTCACTATAATGTAAATACATTTATAACAAATGTTACCTTATATAAAAATTATATCTTATTAGAACTATACTCACTATCAATATTAGCACTAATTTCAGAAGTAGAAATCTACTTTTTTTTTCACACGAGTAATAACTTTGAAGTAGTATCTTTACTATTATTATTATATTCATATTAAAGAAGAGACCTAGTTAACTTAGATTTAAAAGAAAAAAATAATAATAGAATAAGTAGAAAATTTATTATAATAATATTTATATTAGAAAAGGCTTAAATTTTATTAATATCTTCTTTTTTTGTCCTCCATATAATTGATTGTTCTTAATCAAGTGAGTTCTTTAAGCTAGATTCATATTGTTTTATAGCATGTGATAATTTTTTCTTGGTTTAGTTTATTGTTTCTTTTGTTTGATTGAAGAGATAAATTTTCTTGTGATTTGAGGTAAATTTTCTAAAATTTTAGTATATTCTTGAAATTTACAACAAATAAATTATCATGTAATTTTATAAATATATAATTGTTAATTGAGAAGTATTTTTGTAAAATCTTGATATATCTTATGATTGAAGAGATAAATTTACTTGTGATTTGAGGTAATTTTTTTTAATTTTTTAATATATTCTTGATGATTAAAATCTTATTAGTATTTATGATTAAAGAGATGAATTTGTTTGTGATTTGAGGTAAGTTTTTCAAAATTTTGGTATATTCTTGAAGTTTACAACAATAATCTATCATGTATTCTTGATCGACAATTGCTTTCTAAGAAGTTTTTTTTTATAAAATATTGATGGTATTTATGATCGAAGAGACAAATTTGTTTGTGATTTGAGGTAAGCTCTGAAATTTTTTTGTATATTTTTTTATGTTTATAAAAATTTCATGTATATTTTATAGACAATTGTTAATTGAGAAGTTTTTTTTTTTGTGATTGTAATTGTAGTATGCTCTTGAAATTTAAAATAATAAATTATCATGTATTCTTGATAGATAATTGTTAATTGATTTTTTTTTTGTGTGATTTTTGTTAATAATGATGCATTTACAATTAATAATTTGAAATTGACTTATTTATAAATTTGAACAAATTCTTTGAATCATTACATTCTGTCATAAGATATTGATTGGTCATTTTGATTCTATATGAATTTCATTTATGCAACTTTTTTCAATTGTGAATAAACTATGAGATCTGACATATGATCATTATTTTTAATAATAGCCTCTTTTGATTTATTGGTACAAGCCATATAGATATAATAAATTTTTTAATTGACAAGAGAGACAATTACAAAGCAGGTACACCACTTTTTGAAAAGTAATTCAAACTTTTTTCATTCATTAAGATTTTGAAATAAACAAAATTATTTTTTTCACCTTTTTTTCTTAAATAATTATTATTACTTATTATATGAAATATTAAAGAATATGAAATTTAATTAAAGTTCTTGTTGATTTAGGTATACCTTGTATAGAAAATAATTACAAACCAAATTAACTACAAATTTAGTTTAAAATTTGACATTTTACAAAATAAATATATTAAAATAGGGATTCTATATAAATGACTATCAAAATTTGTCTAAATTGACTATATTTTAATACAAGTTAATTTGGTTTAATACTAAACACAATAAATTAAAGTTGCAAATTTACCGTAAATATGGTTAATAATTTACACTAGTTTTGTAAGTGAGTACTTAATAATATAACGTATACACATGAATTTATATATATATATATATATATATTGTTAATAAACGTAATACTCTCTTATGTCTTTTATATGATTTGTATGAATATGTTAGTTTATATTTAAGTATTTTTCGTATTAAATAAATAAATAAATTTATTTCTTAATTCAAGCATATTTTCTTTTATAATATTGAAGTGATTTTGTTAACTGAATTTCTTGAAGTGAGATACACACCCGAGGCGCGTAAGATATGAAAAAAGATACAAGAAAGAGATACAAGGTAAGTTGAGTCCTCTCTGTACTCTAATTAAAATTAATTGATAATTATGTTTTTAACCAACTTTACATCATTTTCTATGATTCTAAATCAATTAAATTTTACCTTATATAAAAAAGATTTTGTACAATTCTTCTACAAGAAACATAAGTTTCTTCTGCACTATCTTCTTCTACTTTTTTTTTTTGTGTTTTTCTGCTACAATACCGTATTTTTTTAGTTAGTAAATTTAAAGATTATATGAATTATGCATAATCAATAATTGACTATGTATTTTTTTTTTAATAATTTTTCGTGTTTCTCTTTTAGGTGAAAATTTTAGATAGAAATTAAAGTGACTTTCTTTATTGAAGGTTGGTTTTGATTCTATATGTTTTTTTTTTTTATAATTAGGTTTGTGATGTTCTTTCTGATCAGTTTCCTCCTTGTCGTAAGTTTTTCTTCTTATTTTAACTCTCAATAATTGATATAATTGTAATGTAGTTGATGCAGTCAAATATAATATTTGCAGTTATCATTGCTTCTTTATACCGTATGTTATATAGTGTGGAAGATAAATATAATTTGTGCGATGTGTTTACAATTGTACTTATTTTTTCACCTTTTTTCTTTAATAATATTACATATATCCTACTGTTGTTTGACTTATTTTTGTCTTGAAACATCAGAAGTACCAGTTGAAAAATGTTCTTTTAGAATCAAGAGATATGTAAATTATACAAATTGATTTGAAAGACTATAACAACAACGAGAGTTAACAATTTTGTAGGTTCTTTTACTTTTAAATTCATATGATTGATGTTTTTAGAGAATTGCTTATTACAAAGTTCACTATATTTGAAGGATTAAAATTGGAGAAATACCCAATTACCCCTCTGAACTATACCCAAAAGGACTATGCCACACCTAAACTTAAAGGGGGTCCTATTACCTCCTTGAACTAATTAAAAGTGAATTTTTCACCCCCTTAGTGCCTATGTGTCACATACGTGGCACACACGTGTGCCTACGTGGACACTTCAGTGTGTTGTGCCACGTATGTGCCACATAGGCACTAAGGGGGTGAAAATTCTACTTTTAATTAGTTCAGGGGTAATAAGACCCCTTGTGTGGCATAATCCTTTTGGGTATAGTTCAGGGGGGTAATTGGATATTATCTCATTAAAATTTAAAAAATTACTCCACCAATAATCTTAAGAGATAGAGAGAAAACTTCAAAAAAAAAAAAAACTTGAGAAGGGAATAATTCAGTTACCAAGAAAATTAGTTCCAAGATTGGTTACAGTATGACTAGAATTTAACTTTCCTTAATTTTAAGAGATAAACATACAGTATCTCCATAAACATCCAGTATCTTCCCGAACTATGGTCAAAGTTGCTACGACATACTCCAACTTCAAAGGGGTCCTATTACCCCCTGAACTCAATTTTAACGTATTTTTGTCACCCTTTTGTGCTGATATGACACCTTTATGACATAAAATGGGGTCCTTATCAAAGGTGCCACGTTAGCTAAAAAAATTGACAAAAGATATCACGTCAACTAAAAAGATTGACAAAAATACGCTAAAATTTAGTTTAGGAAGTAATAGGATTCCCATGAAGTTGGAGTGTGTCATAACAAATTTGGTCATAGTTCAAAAGGGCATTACATGCTTTACTCTAATTTTAATGGATCTTCCATTAAGTACTATCTCATTTTGAAAAATAAAATAAACATATTTATTCAACAATCACGGATAAAAGTTTTGATGTTATCATAACTTAATATTATAGAGATAATTAGATAATAATTTAAAATAAATAATAAATTATTATTGATTAAACTTCTTATCCTTAACTATTTTGATTAGTCAAATATAAAATTATAATTATCCTTAAAATATTAAATTTCTAATTAATTAGTGTTAAGAATACGAGCCATACTAATTGTCTATCTGTGAAACAAGTCAGTAAACGTGGTTCACAGAAGTAAATACTGAACACAGTGTTTTTACGTGGAAAACACCCGGCTCAAGAAAGGTGTAAAAAACCACGACCTGTACCTCTACAAGATTTAACCCAACTTCACTATAATACTTGAGCCTCAACAATCAACAAAATTACAAGGCTTCTTGTAAATTAGGAATTAAAACTTCTAACTCCTACTACTACAAAAACACAAATCTTCCCAAGATAAGTGTTCTCAAGTCTTCGAGTTCCCAAACTTGAAGACACAATTCCTAACTCAGTTTATAGATCACTGAGACTAAAACAATGACTTATTACAACTCAAAGAACCTACTCTCTACACAAATTCTACAACTTGCCAAGTAAGATATCAGGTTCTTTCTTCAAGTATGAGAACTGATATGCTGATTGTTGATATGCTTTTTTAGTGCTTGACCCTGCTTTTGAATTCGTTTCTTGTATTTAAGCACCCATCTCATGGAATTCTTCAATTGATATCAACTTCTATATTCAATAGAACTCCAGATAGTTTCCTGCTACTCTTTGCCGCCCCTCTCTTCTTCTTTCAATAGTATTCCTCTTTTCTTTTTATTCAAGACTCCTTGTTCAACTCAACTTCTGCACTTCGTTTTTCACTCAACTTATGCAAGTCTTCTTTTTCAACTCAACTTTTAATGTGATAAATGTTATCCACTTTTGTTTGTAAGCCAGATCATCATATCAATAACTTATCTGACCTTGGTTCAGTTGGATGGAACAACTTTTACCACATGTTTCATTCTCATGTATATCATCAAAACACCACATGCTCTAATAATTTCCCCTTTTTTGATGATGACAAACATAGCAGTATCATACCACAAACCTGACATACTCACCAAAAAGTTAAGTAAAGGAAACAAAATGAAACACAGATCAGTCAGTTGAGTTATAAGCACTGTATAATTTGTTCTTCCCCCTTTTGACATCATTGAAAAACTAGACCAATGAGTGAAACAAGTCTTATAATTCATGGCCACTAGGGCTATCACTAAAACATGAAGACATTAGAGCAAAAAAAACAAGCAATGTATCAATAAAATAGAAGTGAGCCACATAAAACAAAAAGAGACCATATCATTGATAGAAAAAAATACAATGATCATCATCCCACGATAAATAATAAGAGAGAACCAACTTAACCAAAAAGTAGGAATGAAAGATGCCTAAGGACATTAAGAGGGCTTAAGTGGATGAGGAATAAGGAATAAGGGAGGTCAGCTTCTTAATGATATCTGTATTTTCAGTTTTTATCCTTTTCCAAAAAGGCTGTGAGGGAGACAATTTGAGCTTGACGGACCTGTTTCTCCTCCTCATAAGTAGTCTGAGCAACTTACAATTCATATTGTGCCACATCCACCTCACTTTTCTTGGCAACAAGAGCATTCCTCAGCTTTTGCATAGGATTATCAGCACTCCTCATAGCAGTAGGCAACATAGCATGGTTCACAGACCCAATGACATCCTTTGTGGTCCGCAATGACCATACTTTGACAGGAATATGAAATTCCTCAAAAATAGGGGCAAGTCAGAACTCATATGGAAAAGCATGGCCATTTGCATCTTGAATTAAAAACCTTTCCATGTGCTTAATGATTAGTGTAGGAAGATCAATTGGAGTCTAAGAGTCTAGCAATTCCATCAGGGCGAGATCAAGAAAATTTTCTACTGTTCTCCTTTCCTGTCTAGGAAGGATCATTTTATGAACCACATCAAAATAGAACTGGTGAAGAGGAGACATCTCATTCTTAAGAACCCTTCTATGAGTTAAAAGGGAAGGATTTCTAGAGAATTTTCTAGAAATATCAATAGCTGAAGGAAGGTTCTCAAGAGGAGGCCAAACACCTTTCACATAATGACCCCAACCCCTAGTAGGAATATGTAAAATTCCACTCAGATCAGCAGGGTAGAGATTTATGGTTTTACCATGAACAGTGGTGGAGAACATCTCCCCAACAACAACTCCATTAGTGTAAAATTTATACACTTCAGCTTTTCCAAACTTCCTTTGATAATCACCTTGAAGAAACAGGTGTGACCACCCTTGAGCATTTAGTTTAGTAAGCAACACATCCATATCAGGACCTCCAAAACCAGTGACAACTCTACCCCTAGCCAATTTATATTTTTGAAAGTAGAGAACTTGAGCTGACAGGAAGGCGTTGTCAGCAAGAGTATCAAAAACAACTTCATAGTCAAGATCTAAATCAGGTTGAGTAGAGGAAGTAAGAGGGATATCAGGAAGAAAATTAGAATCTGAGTTTGAGAAATTAGAAAGAACAGGTTGGGATACTTGTTTCTTTAGACGAGAAGAGGATTTTGAAGAGCCTCTGGTGGAAGGGGATCCTTTAACAGTGAAGGCTTTCTCAGGAGAATCCTTCTTGTAGATTTTGAGGACGACGAAGTTTTGGAAGTGGGTTGGGATGAAGATACAGGTGTGAAAGAGGATTTTAAGTTTTTGACAATGATATGCTTTCGTTTTCTTTTAGAATGAAGGGGAATATCAGGAGAATGATCACTGAGATGTGGAGAACCAAAAGGATCAACCCGTTTTTTTACTTGCATGAAGTTCTTCTTCCAATGAAGCATATTGTTGTTGTTTCTATACTCGAGTAAGAGGAATTTGAGGAGAAACAACTACAGGAGAAGGCTTAACTGAAGTAGATTCATCTACATCAATGACAACAGAAGAGGGTTTTCATTTTAGAACGGATCTGGACCTTCGAAGGATGAGATTTGAAATGGGTTCATCATCTTGATCAACAATTTGAAGTGGGATTGGTGGAGTAAGTGACAGATTAAAGTGGAATAAGGTATTTGGAGAAAATTATGTAAAAGGATTTGGGAAGTTTCTGAACGCAGCAAAATTAGAGAGTTTTTGGGTGATTTGAGGAGAAATTAATGGAGGTAAGGTGATGTTTGGGTGGATGACAATGGAGGTGAAAGTGTTTGTGGTGAAGTCAGGTGAAGAGGATGAAGAAGATTATGAAGAATCCATGGCTACTGAGTCAGAAGGTTTTTGTGTTGTTGTAAGGAAGGTGTAGAGGGAATAAGAAGAAGAGGAAAAAATATATATTTAAGAGTGATTTAGAGGAAGTTGAATCGTGTGAGGAAAGGATTTGGATAGAAACGTAATGATGAAGGGGTCTGAACTGATGGGAAAAGGCAGGAAGCTTTTTGAGGCAGATGACTTTTGGAGTTTTGGCGGTTTAAGTATAACGGAAGGGACCAAGAAAAGAAACTTGTTTCTCTCTTATGCAATCATGAATAAGTGAAAATCATACCTGAACTGTGTAAACAATAGTCAAAATTTTCTTTGATGGTTCTTCCTATCTGCAAAATCAACACATAGCTGAGTTAATTTACTCTAAAATCTTGGAATTAGGATACACAACTAAATGTGTAAGACTGAATTAATCAACTATCACTTAAGTCTAGTCTTTTCTAATCAATCATTGGGGGAGATTTGTACAATTTTAATTATCCCCAAGGCTAACCTGTTTCTTTCAAAATGTTCTCTACTCATGAGTAGTCTGAGCAATTCATCTTGTGCTACATCCACCTCACTTTTCTTGGCAACAAGAGCATTCCTCAGCCTTTGCATAAGATTATCAGCACTCCTCATAGCAGTAGGCAACATAGCATGGTTCACAGACCCAATGACATCCTTTGTGGTCCGCAATGACCATACTTTGACAGGAATATGAAAGTCCTAAAAAATAGGGGCAAGCCAGAACTCATATGGCAAAGCATGGCCATTTGCATCTTGAATTAAAACCCTTTCCATGTGCTTAATGATTAGTGTAGGAAGATCAATTGGAGTCTAAGAGTCTAGCAATTCCATCAGGGTGAGATCAAGAAAATTTTCTACTGTTCTCCTTTCCTGTCTAGGAAGGATCATTTTATGAACCACATCAAAATAGAACTGGTGAAGAGGAGACATCTCATTCTTAAGAACCCTTCTATGAGTTAAAAGGGAAGGATTTCTAGAGAATTTTTTAGAAATATCAATAGCTGAAGGAAGGTTATCAAGAGGAGGCCAAGCACCTTTCACATAATGACCCCAACCCCTAGTAGAAACATGTAAAATTCCACTCAGTTCAGCAGGGTAGAGATTTATGATTTTACCATGAACAGTGGTGGAGAATATCTCCCCAACAACAACTACATTAGTGTAAAATTCATACACTTCAGCTTTTCCAAACTTCCTTTGATAATTACCTTGAAGAAACAGATGTGACCACCCCTGAGCATTCAACTTAGTAAGCAACACATCCATATCAGGACCTCCAAAACCAGTGACAACTCTACCCCTAGCCAATTTACATTTTTGAAAGTGGAGAACTTGAGCTGACAGAAAGGCGTTGTCAGCAGGAGTATCAAAAGCAACTTCATAGTCAAGATCTAGATCAGGTTGAGTAGAGAAAGTAGGAGGGATATCAGGAAGAAAATTAGAATCTGAGTTCGAGGAATCAGAAGGAACAGGTTGGGATACTTGTTTCTTTATATGAGAAGAGGATTTTAAAGAGCCTCTGGTGGAAGGGGATCCTTTAACAGTGGAGGCTTTCTCAGGAGAATCTTTCTTGTAGATTTTGAGGACGACAAAGTTTTGGAAGTGGGTTGGGATGAAGATACAGGTGTCAAAGAGGATTTTGAGTTTTTAACAATGATATGCTTTCGTTTTCTCTTAGAACGAAGGAGAATATCAGGGAGGGATTACTGAGATGTGGAGAACCAAAAGGATCAACCCGTTTCTTTTTACTTGCATAAAGTTCTTCTTCCAATGAAGCATATTGTTATTGTTTCTTTCCTCGAGTAAGAGGAATCCGAGGAGAAACAACTACAGGAGAAGGCTTAACTGAAGTAGATTCATCTACATCAATGACAACAGAAGAGGGTTTTCATTTTAGAATGGATCTGGACCTTCGAGGGATGAGATTTGAAATGGGTTCATCATATTGATCAACAATTTGAAGTGGGATTGGTGGAGGAAGTGACGAATTAAAGTGGAATGAGGTATTTGGAGAAAATTATGTAATAGAATTTGGGAAGTTTCTGAACGCAGCAAAAATAGAGAGTTTTTGGGTGATTTGAGGAGGAATTAATGGAGGTAAGGTGATGTTTGGGTAGATGACAATGGAGGTGAAAGTGTTTGTGGCAGAATCAGGTAAAGAGGATGAAGAAGATTATGAAGAATCCATGGCTACTGAGTCTGAAGGTTTTTGTATTGTTGTAAGGAAGGTGTAGAGGGAATAAGAAGAAGAGGAAAAAAATGTATTTAAGAGTGATTTAGAGAAAGTTGAATCGTGTGAGGAAAGGATTTGGATAGAAACGTAATAATAAAGGGGTCTAAACTGATGGGAAAAGGCTGGCAGCTTTTTGAGGGAGATGACTTTTGGAGTTTTGGCGGTTTAAGTATAACGGAAGAGACCAAGAAAAGAAACTTGTTTCTCTCTTATGCAATCATGAATAAGTGAAAATCATACCTGAACTGTGTAAACAATAGTCAAAATTTTCTTTGATGGTTCTTCCTATCTGCAAAATCAACACATAGCTGAGTTAATTTACTCTAAAATCTTGGAATTAGGATACACAACTAAATATGTAAGACTGAATTAATCAACTATCACTTAAGTACAATCTTTTCTAATCAATCATTGGGGGAGATTTGTACAATTTTAATTATCCCCAAGGCTAACCTGTTTCTTTTAAAATATTCTCTACTCAAGGCCTTAATAAATATGTCAGCAATTTGTTCCTCAGTTGAACAAAACATAATTGATATATGACCTTTTTCAATATTATCTCTAAGACAGTGATGTCTAATATCAATATGCTTGGTTCTTTTATGTTGAACAAGATTTTTAGCTATGTTAATGGCACTTGTATTATCACAAAAATGGGAACACAACCAACATCTATACCAAAATCCATAAGTTGTTGTTTAATCCACAACAACTGAGCACAACAAGACCCAACAACTATATATTCAGCCTCAACAGTGGACAAAGCAACTGAATTTTGCTTCTTTATGGACCAGGTAATTAAACATGATCCCAAGAAGTGTGCCATACCTATAGTGCTTTTCCTGTCCACTAGATATCCTGCATAATCAGCATCAGAGTATCCTACCAAATCAAAGTTACTACCTTTGGAATACCATAATCCAAGATCACTTGTTCCTTTCAAGTATCTAAAGATTCTTTTCACTGATTTAAGATGTGATTCCTTAGGCTTAGCTTGAAACCTGGCACATAGACCTACACTAAACACAATATCAGACCTACTTGCAGTGAGGTATAGGAGTGATCCTATCATACCTCTATACATCTTTTGCTCTACATCTGAACCTGTTTCATCCATGTCCAGCTTTGTGGCAGTGGCAATAGGAGTACTGATCTCCTTTGCTTCTTCCATGGAAAATCTTTTGAGAAGCTCTTTGACATACTTCTATTGGTGGATCATTGTCCCTGATGCTGATTGTCTTATTTGTAAACCCAAAAAGTAATTTAGTTCTCCTATCATGCTCATCTCAAATTCACTGCTCATGAGTTTTGCAAATTCATGAGTCATATTCATATTAGTTGATCCAAATATAATGTCATCCACATATACCTGCACAACTAACAAATCCTTTCCATTAGTTTTTAAGAACAGGGTATTATCAATTTTACCTCTGGAATGACCATTCTCCAATAGAAACTTTGACAACCTCTCATACTAAGCTCTAGGTACTTGTTTCAGCCCATACAAAGCTTTATCCAGTTTATACACATGATCAGGAAACTCTTTGCTTTTGAATCCTGGAGGTTGCTTGACATAAACCTCCTCTTTGAGAAACTCATTCAGAAATGCACTCTTCACTTCCATCTATAAAGTATAAACTCCTTGTAGGCAGCAAATGCAACAAGTAATCTTATAGCTTCCAATCTTCCTACAGGAGCAAATGTCTCATCAAAGTCGATTCCTTCCTCTTGGTTATATCCTTGGACCACCAACCTTGCCTTGTTTCTTGTGACTATTCCATGCTCATCAACTTTGTTCCTGTACACCCACTTAGTTCCAATTACTGATCCATCTTTTGGAAGTGGAACCAAGTGCCATACTTTGCTTCTTTCAAACTGGTTCAGTTCTTCTTGCATAGCTATGATCCAATCAATATCAAGTAATGCTTCAGTTACCTTCTTCGGCTCTATTTCTTACTGGAATGCCTTGAAAGCACACATACTTCTTAGTCCAGATCTTGTAGTAATCCCAGAGGTGAGTTCAGTGAGAACATTTTCTATGGGATGTGATCCTTGATATTTGTGCCCTTTTCGAATCAAGCCTAGTGAGCCACTAGGATCACTGACAATATTTTGATTTGGGGTAGTTGGTGGCTCAGTTCCCCCTTTCACTGTGCCTTCAGCTTCAATTCCCTCTGTTGAAGTGCCTCCAAGTTTGATAGCTTCAGTCAATGAATCGAGTTATGCAACCTGTTCCTCAGCATCATTTTCTTACTGCAGGTTAGTCTTGACACAGGATTCATCAAAGATCACATGCATGCTTTCTTTAACACAGTTTATTCAGTTGTTTAAAATCCTAAATGCTTTACTATTGAGTGAATATCCTAAGAAGATTCCCTCATCACTTTTAGCATCAAATTTTCCTAAGTTATCTTTTCCATTATTATAAATGAAACATTTACATCCAAAGATTCTAAAGTGAGAGATGTTAGGCTTTCTTCCTTTTAGTAATTCATAGGGAGTCTTCTCTAACAAAGGTCTGATCATGCATCTATTTATTATATATGCTGCAGTACTTATTGCCTCAGCCCAAAGGATTTTAGCAACATTTGCTGCAATCATCATTGTTCTAGCCATATCTTCCAAAGTTCTGTTTTCCTCTCCACCACTCCATTTTGGTATGGTGTTCTAGGAGCTGAGAAGTTGTGATCTATAGCATTTGTTGAATAGTATGTCAAGAATTTTACATTCTCAAATTCTGAACCATGGTCAGACCTTATAGAAACTAAAGAAGTACCTAATTTCTTTTCAATTTTTTTAATGAAGATTTCAAATACATCAAAGGCATCTTCTTTAGATGCTAGAAACAAAGTCCAAGTAAACCTGGAATAGTCATCAACAATTACAAACACATACCTTTTTCCACCTCTGCTTTGAAGTCTCATGGGTCCAATAAGCCTATATAAATCAGGTCAAGGCACTTGGTTGTGCTAACATGGTTATTGGACTTAAAAGAGGATCTTACCTTCTTCCTCCTTACACATACACTGCATAGCTTTTCTTCCTTGAACTTGATCTTGGGTAATCCTAATACCATGTCTTTAGATGAAAGTATGTTTAGTTATTTCAGACTTGCATGACCAAGTCTTTTGTGCCAAATGAGGGGATTATTTTCTATAGCACTCAGACAAGTCAGTTCAGGTCTTGGTAGTGCCATGATGTCAGCTTTGTATATATTTTTATATCTCCTTGCAGTGAACACAACCTCTTTAGTATCCATCTTTTTTACCTTGACTCTTGCAACTGTAAAAATAACTTTATTACTTTATCACACAGCTGTGAGATGCTCATTAGATCATGCTTCAATCCTTCTACAAGATAGACATCCTCCAATGCTTTTGACTCTGATGAGCCAATCTTTTCAATTCCAGTTATGAATCCCTTTTTTCCATCACCAAAGAAAACCCATCCTCTATTTATTTTGGAGAGTGAAAGGAATAATTTCTTATCCCCAGTCATGTGTCTTGAGAAAGCACTGTCTAAATACCAGTGTTTTTTTATTTCTTTCACTTTCTCCTGCAAAAAGAATTCAAAGGTTAGCCTTAGGAACCCAGACTAGCTTGGGTCCTATTTTATGAGTGAAAGGATGAATTGAAATTCTCTTAGTCCATGCAGGCAACATGTAGTGCAACTTGTTTCTCTGACCAGAACTGGTTTTGTTCCTTTTGGTCTGAGAAGATTTGTTAGCCAAATTTTGACTGTTTAATCTGCTTTTTGCAGCTACTGGACATTTAGTTTTGGGATGTCCAAGGTTTCCACAAATGTAACATAAATCTTTTGGATCATCAAAACTTTTGTGGAATCCCAAACATGCCTTTTCATTGAAATTTTTCTCACTTAATTTGTGAACAATTCTAGAGGAGTTTGTCCACCTGTTTGCCCTTTCAAGATCCAATTTTAGTTTAGTAATTTCCTGACTCAACTTATTCATTTTTTCAGTTAAATCATGGCATTCTTGTTTGTATTTTACAAGCTCAAGTTCAGCATCTTCTTGTTCTTTACTCATGGCCTTCTTCCCATTTTCATTGAGAATTAATTTGAGAACTTCAGACCTAAGATTGTTATTTGAAATCTCAAGTTCTGCAACCTGTTTCTTGAGACTGTAATTTTCCTTGTCAATTATGTTTGATCAAGCCTTTAAATCGATAAGACTTGCTAAACTGTTGAACAATTCATCCTTATCATATGTTAACTCTTGGAAATCATCAATCAATGCACTCTTCAAGGAAACAAGTTTTGGCTTTGAGAATAATTTCATCTTTTCTTTGAGTTCAAGTATACTTACCTCAGAATCCTCATCTTCTTCATCCAGATCTGAATCCTCAAGGGCCATGAATGCAGTTTCATCAACTTCATCTTCATCTGAATCTGATCCCCAGGCTGCTATCATTGCATGCTCCTCCTTCATTTTTGCCTTCAGCTCCTTTTCAGCCATTTCCTTCTTCCACTTTATTTCTCAGACTGGACAGTCCCTAATCTGATGGTCAGTTTTGCCACATTTGTAGCACCCATTTGGATTATCATTGGAACGTTTCTTAGTACCTGTTCCCTTCTTCTTTTTGAAGAATTTGCTGAAGTTCTTAGTTATAAGGCAACTTGCTCTTTATCAAGTTCAAATTCCTCATCACTATCAGAAGCTTTCAATGCCAAGATTTTCTCAGGAGCTGCTCGTTCATTGACTCCATCAACTTCCATTTCATAAGTCCTTAGGTTCCCTACTAGTTCATCCAGAGTTATACCTTCAAGATCCTTATTAGCCTCCCTGATTGCAGTCACCTTGACATTTCATTTTGATTTGGGTAATACCCTCAGAACCTTTTCAACTTGTTCTTCCTCAGAGATGACTTTTTCTAAGGAAGTCAGCTCATTTGTTAAAGTGGTAAGCTTTGTCATCATTTCATGCAGGGTTTTATTTTCCTTCATTTTGAATGCCCCATACTCAGTAAAAAGAAGAGAGATCCTGAATTTTCTTACTTGAGACGTGCCACATGAGCATTTACCAGTGCGTCCCAAATTTTCTTAGAAGTAGAGCAGGTGGATACTCTGTTGTATTCAGCAGGTCCTAGTCCACAGATCAAGATGTTCTTAGACTTTGCATTTTTCTTCAAGGCCAACAAGTCATCAGGAGTAAATTCACTCCTTACTTTTTTGACTTGTTCACCATCAACCGTCTTCATTGGAATAGTGGGACCATTAGTAATCCTGTCCCATAATTCATAATCTTCCCCTTGAATGAATATCTCCATCCTTGCTTTCCACCAGATAAAATGAGAGCCATCAAAGAGTGGAGGTCTAGTAGTTGACTGACCTTCACTGTGACCCATAGGAGGTGCGGAATTCATCATAGTGATCTTTTCTTAGGTACTAGTCTTATTTAATACAACCTGGCTCTGATACCACTTGTTAAGAATACGAGCCCTGCTAATTGCCTATCTGTGGAACAAGTCAGTAAACGTGGTTCACAGAAGTAAATACTGAACACAGTGTTTTTACGTGGAAAACACCCGACTCAAGAAAGGTGTAAAAAACCACGACCTATACCTCTACAGGATTTAACCCAACTTCACTATAATACTTGAGCCTCAACAATCAACAAAATTACAAGGCTTCTTGTAAATTAGGAATTAAAACTTCTAACTCCTACTACTACAAAAACACAAATCTTTCCAAGATAAGTGTTCCCAAGTCTTCGAGTTCCCAAACTTGGAGACACAATTCCTAACTCAATTTATAGATCACTGAGACTAAAAAAATGACTTATTACAACTCAAAGAACCTACTCTCTACACAAATTCTACAACTTGCCAAGTAAGAGATCAGGTTCTTTCTTCAAGTATGAGAACTGATATGCTGATTATTGATATGTTTTTTTAGTGCTTGACCCTGCTTTTGAATTCGTTTCTTGTATTTAAGCACCCACCTCATGGAGTCCTTCAATTGATATCAACTTCTATATTCAATAGAACTCCAGATAGTTTTCTGCTACTCTTTGCCGCCCCTCTCTTCTTCTTTTAATAGGATTCCTCTTTTCTCTTTCTTCAAGACTCCTTGTTCAACTCAACTTCTGCACTTCATTTTTCACTCAACTTATGCAAGTCTTCTTTTTCAACTCAACTTCTAATGTGATAAATGTTATCCACTTCTGTTTCTAAGCCAGATCATCATATCAATAACTTAATCTGCAGGTGACCTTGGTTCAGTTGGATGGAACAACTTTTACCACATGTTTCATTCTCATGTCTATCATCAACACTCCACATGCTCTAACAATTAGTAATATTTGAAATGGGAAGTCAAATGTAAGTCTTTCATTCTATGCCTAATGATGCAATAGTTTGTTCACAACTTCACATAATAATTACGTACACACAATAAATGGTTATTTTACATGTATTTGTTATTAATTAATGTGATAAACATGTACACTTGACTAGTATAGTAAATTAATATACCATACAACTAACACAACACTGTTGCCAACACAATTGTTATGAAGAAGAAAGTGGAAGTTGACTTCTTCTTTTTTTCTTTAGCTTTATTTATTTATATATATATATATAATTTGGGAAATTTTAAAGTTGGGACCCACTCTTTTCACCTTTTTAAGGACATTAACGCGCTGATTTTTAAAAAAATTGTCATGTCAGCAATTAAGGTGATAAAAAATTCACTTTAAAGTTGTTAAGGGGGGTAAATAATTGCTCGATTAGTTTAGGGTCTAAAGTAAGTTTTGGCTACAAGTTTAGGGGTATTTCGATGTATTATCTCAAAATAAAAAGGGGAAAGTAAAGTTATTTATATGGATTATAGAGAGAGAGATTGTAAATATGAGATATTTATAATTAGTTTGGAGATTTGGGATATTGTGTCGTAAAAGAAAGTAAAGTTGTGATTTTTTGTAATATTTTCTTTTGCTTTTTTTTAGGGGGGGGGGGGGGGGAGGTTAAATGAGGTATTACATGAAGACAATAGTAGATAATTTATGCATACTTGTTTAGGATACGTGCATTGCGCATGTGTATATCATCAATATTATTAATTTGAATGCTATAATAAATATTTGAAAATCCTAAATATTGTTGTATTCCTTTTGAAATATTTTATGAAAATTATTATAGTTTCGTTGATTTCATTCTGAAGCAAAATGATTATATTTTGTTTAAATGCGTAAATAGAGAAAACTATATTTCATTAAATATTTTTTGAAATATACTACCACAATTCTTTAAATAAATTATAAAATAATATGAATTAAAAAAATTGGCACTTAGATTTTTTTAATATAAGAATTAAAAGGTTCGTTTTTCAATTTCTTCTTCTTAATCTTCTCCCAAACCTCACAAATAGTAGTTGGAAGAAACACTAACATAGTATTTGGTCAGGACGGAGAAAAGTAAAAAGACAATTTTATTATTAATTAACGTGATAGACATGAGCAAAGTACGTATACTTGACTAATATAGTAAATTATACCATACAACTAACACAACACTATATTACCAACACAATTGTTCATCAAACAAAGCTTGGCCGAAATGGTTACACACTTAAATCAGCCTTATTACATTGTTACACACAAAATCGATAGCTTCTTATTTGTTTATTAGTAGTGGCAAGGTGAGTAGCAGTAGCAAGCATATTTTGCCCAGTAATATTTGTGCCCCCATGGTTTGTACTTCTTACACATACCATATTTAGCTCCATAAGAGTGCTTGCAATGGTGACTACATTTGTCAGAGTATTGACAAGGTCCATTCCACTTGTCACTTTTTTTCCAGCAGTATGTGCCTTCTGCCATTTGTATTTCTGCAAGAATATGAAAATTGGAAAGTCATGATATACATATATATATGTACTTGAGATAGCATATTTCTCATAATTTCCTTATAACTCTACCTTCGTTTTCATTTAGTTGGACATGTTTCACTTGACACAAAGTTAATAATAAATAAATAAATATTTTTTTAAGAAAATCGTGATCTTATGGAAGTCAGTATAAAATCATGTGATTAATTCGCGACTCACCAGTTGCAACAACGAGGAAGATGCAAAAGAGGAGGGCGAGAATAGTTGTGTTCTTTGCCATAGCTGTTATTTTTTTGGTGAGGAAACAAGCACTTGAAATGATGGTATTTATAGTGTTGGAAACTCATATTGTCAACTTAATTCCATTTGATTTGTTCAAGGATTACGTTAGATGTTTGCTTAATTAATTATAAGATGGATCATTAAAATAATGAGATAACGTTCTATTGCCCTTCCAAATTACAGTCAAAGTTGCTGCAGTACCTCAATTCTCTGTATTATTGTCCATCTTTTGTACTTACGCGGTCTAAAAAAACTTACAATGAAGGTGTGTCGTAAAAGATGTCACGTAAGTACAAAGGTGGATAATAATACAATAAAATTAAGTTTAGAGGGGGGTGGAGGGGAGTAGAACTCCAATAAAGTAAAGGCTTATCGTAACAACTTTGGCTATAGTTATGAGGTAATGATTTTATTTTATCTATACAATAACACATCAAGTGCAAAGAATTTGTCCAACACAACTAGTGTTTCTTTAATTTAAATGAATTGGAATTGATCAAAGAGACATTTGAGTGATAAAGTCTTCTACCAATTGATCAATTCTGGATCTCCACTTGTTGCTTTTATAAGGTCGCCATCCCTTTGTGTTATTTTTTTTTTTGATTTCTCATCCGGTGTTCGATATTCATATTGAAACCCGACTAATTCAGATTGTGTCGGATAGGACTTATTCGGAAGTAGCTCTCCCTACTAAGGAGTACATGTTATTTAGCTATCACCAACTGTGTTGAAAAATCGAGTTTTTCAAATATAAAATAAGAAGTAAATTGCAAAATATGAGAACACAAGGAGTTTTATCCAGTGGAAAACTTCAAAGGAATAAGAAAACCACAACATATCCTTGAAGGATATACCTAAAACAACAACACCAAGTCAAGCTGCAAATATAATTCATTAAGTGTATTATGTATGAAATGTCATATGAAAGAACGAAAGAATGCTACAAGTATGGAGAGTAGGGAGAGATGAGAGTCATATAATCAAACAAGAGGGAAATGACCCGTGTTAATATTGTAAAAACTGAAATTAATAATGTATTTTTATCAAAATAATATTTTGAATAAATATAAATAAAATATACATCATTTATTTTGGTATAAATATATGTACAGTTTATTGATGTTCTAAAGAAAATTTTAAATTCTCAATTATCTAGAGATATAGTAAGCATCGAGGAAAGGTGCTTTTCAGTTTTATACTTCTAGGAATGTTACGAACCGAATTAACTGTACTGAATTAGTTATTAAGTTTCTTTAACTAAAATCATAAGTTCGGTAAATTTTTAGTTTTAGAAAAATAAATTCAAAAAATAACGTATTGATAGAATAAAATTATATGAGTACAATGTGTTTAATATATTAAATTTAACGTAACAAAACATTCAAATTTTAGTTTTGGATTTGAGGTGATGAAAATGAATACAAGCCAACGGATAATTAACACTCAATATTTTGTATATATTTTTTCTATTTTTATCAAGTATATTCAATAACTATAAAATAACATTAGCATTATACAATTGCAACTCAATTCAACAATTGAAATTTCAACATTTGTATAAGATGATATCAATTTGAAATATTATAATAAATATTTAATTGTAGGCTTATACAAATTATATGTTGTTATGTCCCACAATATATTTGGGTACGCAGAAATCTGTACAGTAAAACAACAACTTCAACTCGAGTTCAAGTATAAACAAGAACACAATGAAGTATCAAATATCCTCAACACAAGATCAAAATGACCTTTCCAAGAGGTGTATTTATTTTTTCAGAAAAATAAAGATGAAACAAAAATGATTAAGGTCAAGTCGTCCGAATTCACGGACTTTCCTTAAGGAATAATTCCCCTCACTGTACCCGAGGTTATGGAATCTTCCTCCCAGGATAAAATGGCCTTCAATCCGACTATAGCGGTGTAGACACCTAATTTCGTCCCTCCGCAATATCATTTTTACCCATTTTTTACCTTATCCTACTGTGTACCCTCAATCATGTAATTATCCCTCCACAAATGACAAAAATCAAAACCAACTCTAAACAAATCTTATCCCAAAATTCCCACATAATCCCAATTGATAACAAATTAACAACCTTCCCAATTAAAAGTGGACACCTAACCCTTATCCTTCCAATTAAAAAACAACACCTACCTACCCTACTCTAACAAACTCTATCCCTACCCCTACCCCTACCTCACTACCCTACCCCTACCCCTACCTCACTACCCTACCCCACTACCCCCATCCTGATATATATACACACATACTCTCACGAATAGAGGGGGCAGCACATACACACTCAGAATTTTTTTTCCTCACTCTACACACATCAATCACCGGAATAACACACACTGGCACACACACACTTGATACACATAACACCATACGCACATACGAACGGGATAGCTGAGAGAGATAGAGAGAAAGAGAGGAGATCGAGAGAGAGATTGAACTGAGCGGCATTGTTTGATTTTTTTTCGGCGAGATTTCGCCGGAGAACGTCATCCGAACCCACCGCCAGACCACCGGAGAAACCCATTCTTCAACCTCAGCTCTTCACTGTTGATGTTGAACGTGATATTTCATCGAGCGAGTAGGCAAACGGTAGGTTTGGGTAGTCGAATTTAGAATTGGTGGATTGATGACATGTTTGAAATACGTATTGGCATGGTTTTGTTTTGTCGCATTTAATTCAGTTGTATAATTTGACCGGGGAATGCCCCGAAATATCTGTATATATTTATTCACCGGGAAATGTCCCGAGGTATCATGTACCCGAAGGACGTTCGTATTGAAGGCCCGCGGCATCGGGTAAGGCATTGGAGCTTAGTCTAGATTTAGTTTAGAATAGGATTTATATTTTTTATATTTTTCTATTTTTGGACTGTATAATTGGACTGGACTTTACATTTTTGATTGTTTTGTTTCGTTTATTATTTGATTATTTTGTGTGCTTTTGTGTGGTTTATACATTTCGTAGTGCCAAAATAGTTGATACACTCTACCAAGCGACCGTGGTTGAACCAAGGGATCGAGGGGTGCCTAACACCTTCCCCTCGGTCAACAGAATTCCTTAGCCGGAGTCTCTGTTCGCAAACCAGTTTAAAGAGTCAAATGGTTTTGAAAAGGATTTTCCGATGGTGACTTGGCACACCAGATTATGCCAAGTGGCGACTCTGAATAAAAAATGCAAATAATCCTTTTCCGAAACAAAAATTTTATTTCTTGTCACTTTAATAATAAAAATCCTTTCGATCCTTAAATATAATCTTTTTTTTGGTGGTAAAAAAAGGGCGTGACATCTTCTGGCGACTCTGCTGGGGACATGACAAGTTTTCTGAATTTGAGCTATTTTTGGAGTCGTATCGACTTTGTTTGGCATTACGAGTGTATAAACATTGTTTGTGGGTATTGTTTGTGTTATTTTCACTTTTTGTGCTTTTTCGTGCTCTTTGTTTATATTATTTTACCTTATGTGTTACCGCTTTATATCTGTCATCATGAGTCCACCCCCCGACCTTCTTTCTGCAACAAGTCTGTAGTACACGTGTTGTACACAACCTCTAGTTGAGTCACCCTTATTTTAGGGGGGGGGGGAGCCGTCGGTGTTATGGAGTAGGTGGAAAGCAAAGCAGCCACTATCGACCATACGCTCCCCCGAACAGCCTTGTTAGTAAACCACAACGTAGGTCAGCCTTTAGGTCATGCTTATGTGCATCATGCGGAGACCTAGCGGGGCCCACATGGCCCTTTGTAGGAGACTCCCCTTTAAAGCATCCCTGCATGCTAACTGTTGCATTATTAAGGGTAACGTGGTCATTTGACAGACTAATTTTTGAAAAACAAAAAAAAAAAAAAAAAAAAAAATTAAATTAAATTAAATTAATTTGTTAGGAGTAAGGTGTGTAGGCAAAAACGAAAAAAAAATATAGAAAAGTGAGTCGATAAGAACGAAAAAAAAAGAGAGGAATGTCGTAGTTTATTTTAGAATTCGTTATGGCTTTTGTTTTTTTCACAATCCAAAAAACTCAAAAAGATTTTTTTTTTTATTTTTTTACGTTTTGTAAAGTACCGCGAATTCAAAAAAAAAAAATGAAGAAATTTTTTTTTAGGAAGTTTTATTTGTTTTTTCTACTTAATTGTCAAAAATTAAAAAAAAAAAATACCAAAAAGATTTTTTTTGTATAATTGGTGGTGTTAGTCTTGGTTAAAGCGTCTAGTTGAGAAAAAAAAAAAAGGAAAAAAAAAGTTTTATTTGTTTGTTTTTTATTATGTCTTTTAAGTTAGGGTTAATTTATTAGTTAATCGTTAATTGTCCAATCTGAATGAACTACGCATACCTGATTCCCTTCCCTCGGGTTGGGATACGTAGGCAACCCTCGGTGGGTCCGAAAATTTTTTGTGTCAGCCTTGGTCTTAGTAGTAGTCTATGTCTCTCGTCCCGTAATCTAGAGTTGTTTGCCAAGTAGACTGATTTCGCTCAGTACTTTTGTTCAGCAAATTGGAGTCATGAATGTGGTCTGTCCCATTGACATATGTTGGCATAAAAATCCCAAGGGTTGGGAATCTTCTACTCCTGTTGAATTTTTGAGGTAACGTCTTGTGTGTTATTACAGGATGGATTTGTCCACCAAGTCTAGAGTCCTGATGGTTGTCAAAGTGCCCAAAAAGTTAATCAAATGGTGGGAAATGTTTAACTATGTTGATCAGCAGAAACTGACTAAAATATTAGGTGATCTTACAGAACTTCTGCATGTTACCCCTCGTCCAGATTTAATAGAGGCCTTGTTGACCTTTTGGGATCCGAGTAGTTTGGTGTTCAGGTTTGGGGAATGTGAAATAACTCCTACTTTGGCAGAAATATCCGGTTTGTTGCATTTGCCCTATATCGAGAAGGATATGATCCGAGCGCGAAATCATACTGGCGTGAGATTTTTGCAGTCTTGTGGTTTAAAAAGTAAGGGTATCCGTTTGGGTTGTTTAAGTGATTCATGGGTTTCCTTAGACTTTTTGTTCGCTATATTCGGGCCCTCCGAAGGTTTTGATTGCTTTTGGGATGAATTTCATGTGACTAAGGAGAAGTGGGGAAAAAAATGCCTTGAAGTCTTCACCCTCGCTTTGCTAGGAACTTTAGTGTTTCCACTAGAAGAAAGACATATCAATACCCGCTTGCAATCTGTGGTGATGGCCCTATTTCATAAGGATCAAAACGACCAGGGCATTAATCAAAAAGGCAGGTTCACTCTCATACCCATGATCTTAACAGAAATATATAAGGCTCTAATCGAAGTGAAAATGGGAAGGAGATTTTTCGAGGGCAGTAACCTGATATTGCAGTTATGGATGATGGAGCACTTGCATGCACCTTCTTTAGTTAGATCAGATGTGCTAGATCGTTGTATTCCCAATCGAGTGAAAGCCATGGATTCCAGGTTGCGTTTGGACAAATTCTCACTGCCCGTGGGAGTCAAGGCTTGGATTGAATTTCTTGAATTAAGAACCAGGGACAACATTTTGTGGACTTATCTGTGGCTTCGACCAAAGGTAGTATTGTTGGGTTGTCAGACACAGTTCCCTTTAGTTATGTTAGGGCTCAATTGCACTAGACCATACAATCCTTCCAGGGTAATGCGCCAGTTAGGTAGGCTACAGGACGTTCCACCAACAGTGAATCTTCTGAAGGATGTTGAGTACTTCAAAGACCAAGCCTTAGGTGAGAGCAGGTATGAGCAGTTTTGGAAGCATGCAACAAAGCTAGGTGTGGACACATTCAAAGAAAGTTTGGATAATCCGGGCCACACTCAGGGATATGAGGTCTGGCTTCAATCTGTCCCTTGGGGTATCAGTCAACCCTTACCAGCACAGCTTAGAGGGAGAATATAGGAAGAATGCATAGCAGATGATCATCAGGATGAAAGTGTAGGGTCCAAAGTGGAAACGCTGAGAGTTCAGTTAGCAGATTTGTTCAAGACGGTAGAAAGGTGTCAGAATGATCTTTCCAGATGCACTCCTCATGAAGAAAGAATACGGGCCTGAAGCTTCTTCCCCGGTATCAGGGTATCTTTACAGGATATGCTACAAGGTTTGAATGGGAGAAAGAGAACTTCAGAGGCAGGTCCGTATCAGCCAGGGTCATCGCGCAGAGCACCAGTCTGAAAGAGCACTTCTTATCTTTATTCAGTTGGAGTCTTTTATGTGTCTGTCATTGTAGGGTGGTGTCTGTTTTAAGTCGAGGTCAAGTTGTTTTTGGTATTAGAGTCTTTATTAGTAATTTCACCTGTGTTGTCTTAGGGGTCTATAATGTTGTTTCGTATTTGTTTTTTTTTAGTTTTTCAGTGGTCCCAAAATTTTATACGTTTTCTTGACAAATTGTTATCTTTCTTCTCTTCTTAAAGTTTCAAAAAAAATAAATCAATTGGCCATTTTGGCAAAGCCCGAACTACGCAAGATCTGATTCATGTACAACATGATACGTAGGCAACCTACTTTTGGGTTCGATCTAATCGTTTTGTTTTTGTTGTTTTTCATTATTTTTCCTCTTTTAAGGAAAACAAAAGCCATAAAGAATATTAAAATAAAGGTAGATAACGAGAGAAGTGGAAAGAATAGAGATGGATACGAAAAAAAAAGTGTAGATAAAAATCGGGATGATGTTAAAATGACTTCGCTACCCTTGAAAGCTGGTAGAAATGAACATGAGCTTAGGGCAATCTTACCAACGTGATTTCCATGCTTTTTGTATACCCTAATCCTAACGGATGTCGTCTTTGATGAGCATGTTCTTTCAGATAACAGTGGTAGGTTTGCAGCACTCTGGCTAGTCACCCATACTTCACTAGATCCAAACCAAAGCTCGCTATGGCTAGCAGGGAAATTGAAAATTCGCTCATTGACCCGGATCAGGATCACAGGGAAGAAAGTTCAGAATACAATGATGAGGTAGTAAGGCTCAGGCAACAATTGATAGATTTGCACCGGGCATGGGCCAGCGGAATGCCTCCTCCTCCGCTCCCTGAAGGTCTTGGGAATATCTCTAATTGCCCACCGCTCTCTCAGGCACAATTCTCTGCTCCTACTGAGTCACCTGAGCACGCGCCAGGATTCACTCCGCGACATTATTATCCTGGCAATTCTGGTGTGCCCTTGGCAGCTCCCCAATCAAGACCAGCTGCTAATCTAGCGCCACCGATCACACCGGTATTCGTGGCCCCGCCACCACATGAAACTCCCATATATGCTGTGCGTCCCACAATGAGGCTTCCTCGGTCTTCCAGTGAGCCAGTATTGAAGGTTTCAGATGGTCAGTATTATGCTACGGAGCCTACTCTGCAATTGAATGAACCGTATGGGTACACTCAGCCGCCTGCATTTCCATTTGATACGGAGAAACCTGTTGCAACGGAGGAACAGAATGTCATAGCCCGGAAACTGAAGAGTTTAGAGCAAGCTATGAGAAATTTGCAAGGAATCGGAGATTATAGAAGTGTTTCCTATAAAGACCTGTGCATGTTCCCAGACATCAACCTGCCCCCCGGTTTTAAGATGCCTAAGTTCGAGAAGTACGCAGGGCATGGTGATCCTGTTGCACACTTGAGACGTTATTGCAACCAGTTGAGGGCTGCAGGAGGAAAAGAAGAACTACTCATGGCCTTCTTTGGTGAGAGTCTTTCAGATCTGGCTTCAGAATGGTTCATCGATCGGGATATCGATAAATGGAACAGTTGGGATGGTTTGGCTTATGAATTTGTTCAACATTTTCAGTACAACATCGACTTGATTCCGAACGAAAAATCTTTGGTCAATATGAAGAAAAAGAGCATTGAAGGTTTTAGGGAATACGCGATAAGGTGGCGTGAACAGGACGCTAGGGTAAAGCCTCCAATGAGAGAAAGTAAGTTGGTAGAAGTTTTCATTCAGGCGCAGGATGAGACCTATTTTCAACATTTACTTCCGGCAATGGGAAAGTCTTTTATGGAAGTCCTCAAAATGGGAGAGATGATAGAGGACGGGATTAAGACCGGTCGAATAGTGAGTTTTTCTACATTAAAAGCTACCACACAAGCGATTCAAGGTGGATCTGGCGCATTTGGAGGCAAAAAGAAGAAAGAGGACGTTGCGACTGTCGTAGCCGGAACCCATGCTTATCCTAAAAAGCCACCTCGCCCCTATCCCCAATCCCAAGCCCAAGTCTACGCCCAAGCTCCATATATTCCTCCCCACCATTACTACCCTCCACAAAACCCTTTATATTCCATTCCACCACCCCCTTACCCAGTATATAGTGCGCAGCCATATGCCCAAACCCTTTCTTACCCGCAGTGGCGCGCGCAAACTTCACAAAATCGCCCATTCGCTCCATCAAATTACCAAAACCCCTCCAGACCCAGTTTTCAACCTAGGCCCGAGTATAAGCAGGAGAAAACGGTCAAAAATCAATTCACACCTCTTGGGGAGTCATATGCTAGTTTGTTTGATAGATTGAGGAAGTTGAAGGTTTTAAGCCCAATTCAAGGAAGGCTTTCAAATCCACCACCAAGGAATCTCGATTATTCTTTAAGGTGTGCGTACTGTTCTGATATGCCAGGCCATGATATTGAGAAATGCTGGCATTTAAAGAGAGCTGTCCAAGATTTGATTGACACAAATCAGATCTTGGTCCAAGCTCCGGAGGGTCCAAACATTAACCAGAATCCGCTGCCAACCCATGCTGAAGCCAATATGTTAGAATTGATATATGATGGGAAAGAGTCTTCGAGGGGTTATAAGCCTATTGTCAAAGATACACACCACTGAGGAGAAATCAGTGAATGTAGCGGAGTCTTTGAAAGCAATGTCATTGAGCCAGGAAGGAATGAGGGAGGATAAATCCCGAGAAAGCACAAAGAATCCCCTGATCACAGTACAAGGTGCCAGAAGGTATGGTGATTCGAGTCAGGATAAACCTAAGTTGACAGTGGTGGGAGCTTTGAGTCAGCCTATCTTGATGGTGAAAGGAGCACTGGCAGTGCCTATTGTCCTCAAACCGGTGACCCAACCTCCGATAGTTGATACGAAAAGGATTCCCTGGAATTATGGGCGGACTGTGATGACCTATCACGGAAAAAAAGTTGTGGAAGATGTAGATGAGGTAGGAGGTTTGACCAGGTCAGGAAGATGCTTCGTGCCTGAAAGCTTAAGAAAGTCTAAGCCAACGGTGAGTGGACCGTCGTCTATCAAAAAGCCTATCACTGAGGAGGAAACCGAAGATTTTTTGAAAAAGATGAAATTTCCAGAGTATTCAGTATTAGACCAGCTGAAGAAAACCCCTGCTCAAATTTCCCTTTTATCTTTACTGTTGCACTCCAAGGAGCATCGTGATGTTTTGCTGAAGGTATTGAATGAAGCATATGTTCCAAGGGATATTACAATCAACCAGGTTGAGAAAATGGTGGGAAAAATCTTTGAGGTCAATCGGATCAGCTTTTCTGATGATGAATTGCCTGTTGAAGGTACAGGGCATAATCGGGGCCTTTACATTACAGTGAAGTGTGAAGATTTCTATGTCACTCATGTTATGATTGATGGAGGTTCAGGTGCAAATATTTGCCCTATTTCTACTTTGCAAAAGTTGAATATTGATGCGGAGAGGATCAGGCCCAATAATGTATGTGTCAGGGCTTTCGATGGTGCAAAATCAAATTCCATTGGCGAAATAGAACTAATGTTGACCATAGGGCCTGTTGAGTTCGCCATAGAGTTTCAGGTATTGAACGTAGAATCCTCTTACAATCTGTTGTTGGGAAGGCCCTGGATCCACAAGGCCAAGGCGGTTGCATCTACGCTGCACCAAATGATTAAGTTTGAGCATGACATGCAAGAAGTAGTTATTCATGGTGAAGGAGATTTATCAGCCTACGAAGATTCTCCCTTGTCCTTTATTGAAGCAAATAACGTAGAGGAGACATTCGTCTATCAAATTTTTGATACAGTGCCAGTGGGTCGTATCCCTGAGTGGCAAGCTATACCGAGACTGCAATTGTCTTCTGCTTCTATCATGATGGTGAGTGAACTTTGGAAATACGGATTTGATCCAGGAAAAGGTTTAGGAGCATCTCTGCATGGTATAGTTCATCCCATATGTCCGAGTGAGAACGTGGGCACGTTTGGTCTGGGATTTGAGCCTACAGCTAAAGATCTGAAGAAAATCAGGGGAAGGAAGAAGGAAATATGGTCACTCCCTCGCCCAATGCCACTACTCAGTGAGTCATTTTTTAAGAGCGATGTCGCGAAGCATGTGGAATCTGAAGTTGAATTGGTGGGTGACCTCCAGAACCTTTTTATTGAAGTTGATATGGTTGAAGCAGGAGAAGGTACCAGTATAGCAGATGTGCAATTCATAGGTCCAGCTGTCCAGCTCAATAATTGGGAAGTCACTCCTCTCCCCATCAGGAGGGAGTTTTGGTAGTCTATTTTGTTTTTCTTTCTGTTTATCCGAGTTATTTCAGGGTTGTAATTTGGACTTTAGTTTGTTTATGTTATGTTGGCGTCTGTGTTTAAACCCTTCTATCTTTTATTTAATGAAATGCAATGTCCCTTTTGTTTTGTGTCTAATGTATTTTGTTTTTCTTTTCTTACACAGTTCTCTTTATGCTGATTCTAATGACATGACATGCATGCGGAATTTTCAGCCTGATTTTAAAATCCAAACTAATCAAGATGTAATGAAGCAGGATGGGGAATATGATGAAGAACAAGCACTAGAAGAAATAAGCAAAGAGTTGGAACAGTTTGAAGAAAAATCGAATCCTAATTTGAATGAAACTGAGTCAATAAATCTAGGGGATCAAGAGGATGTTAGGGAAACTAAAATCAGTGTACATGCTTTGCCACAGCTAAAAGAGGGAATGATTCAAGCATTGATTGATTATAAGGACGTTTTTGCATGGTCTTATGATGATATGCCCGGTTTAAGCACTGAATTAGTGGCTCACAAGTTGCCGATTGATCCCGCGTCCCCCCCTGTCAAACAGAAGTTGAGGAAGTTTAAAACCGATGTGAGTCTTAAAATCAAAGAGGAAATCATGAAACAACTTGAAGCCAAAGTAATCCGAGTGTCTCGTTATCCTATGTGGTTATCCAATGTTGTTCCCATACCAAAGAAAGATGGCAAAATTCGAGGGTGTGTTGATTATCGTGATTTGAACAGAGAAAGTCCTAAAGATGATTTTCCACTTCCCAACATTCACATTTTGTTAGACAACTGTGCTAAACACGAGGTTGCCTCTTTTGTGGATTGCTATGCCGGATATCACCAGATCATTATGGATGATGAAGACGCGGAGAAGACATATTTTATCATACCATGGGGAACTTATTGTTATCGAGTGATGTCGTTCGGTTTGAAGAATGCTGGAGCAACATACATGAGAGCCATGACCACTATGTTTCATGACATGATGCATAAGGAGATTGAGGTCTACGTGGATGACGTGATTATTAAGTCAAAAAGTCAGGCCGACCATATTAAAGATTTAAGAAAGTTCTTTGAGAGGCTTCGCAGGTATAATCTCAAACTAAACCCGGCAAAATGTGTATTTGGAGTTCCATCTGGAAAGCTGTTGGGGTTTGTAGTCAGCCGTCGGGGAATTGAATTGGATCCCTCAAAGATCAAAGCCATTCAGGATTTACCCCCGCCCAAGAATAGAACGGAGGTGATGAGTTTGCTTGGTAGACTGAACTACATTAGCAGGTTTATTGCTCAACTCACAACCACTTGTGAGCCCATATTCAAGTTGTTGAAAAAGAGTGTTGCGGTAAAATGGACTAAAGAATGTCAGGAAGTGTTCGATCGAATTAAAAGATATTTGTCAAATCCGCCCGTGTTGGTACCCCCGGAGTCTGGTAGGCCTTTGATCTTATATTTATCAGTCATGGACAATTCTTTCGGTTGTGTCCTGGGTCAACATGATGTCACAGGCAAAAAGGAGCAGGCTATTTATTATCTTAGCAAGAAGTTCACTGCATATGAGGCCAGGTATACTCTTCTTGAAAGGACGTTTTGTGCCCTAACTTGGATAGCACAGAAGTTGAAGCACTATCTCTCATCCTATACTACTTATCTCATCTCCCGCATGGATCCTTTGAAGTATATCTTTCAGAAGCCTATGCCGACAGGTCGATTGGCAAAGTGGCAAATATTGCTTACCGAGTTTGACATCGTATATGTGACTCGAACCGCCATGAAATCCCAAGCCTTGGCAGATCATCTTGCTGAGAATCCCATCGATGAAGAGTACGAGCCATTAAAGACATATTTTCCTGACGAAGAAGTGTCATGTGTCGATGAAGTCATTATAAATGCTGATCCAGGTTGGAGGTTATTCTTCGATGGAGCTGTCAATATGAAAGGAGTCGGAATATGTGCGGTTCTTATCTCTGAATCGGGACAACATTTCCCGATAACAGCACAACTTCATTCTACTGTACTAACAATATGGCAGAGTATGAAGCCTGCATCCTTGGTTTGAGGTTAGCTGTAGATATGGGAGTCCAAGAATTATTGGTGATGTGAGATTCGAATTTGCTCGTCCATCAAATTCAAGGTGATTGGGAGATGCGAGATTTGAAGCTCATCCCGTATCGACAATGCTTGCAGGAGCTATGTCAACGGTTTGTGTCAGTAAGATTTAGGCATATTCCAAGGATTCGTAATGAAATTGCTGATGCTTTAGCCACTCTATCTTCAATGCTCCAACATCCTGACAAAGCCTACATCGATCCAGTGCATATACAGAGTCATGATCAGCATGCTTACTGTAATACGGTTGAAGAAGAGCTCGACGGAGAACCTTGGTTTTTGGATATCAAGCGGTACATTCAGTCAGGAGAATACCCAGCATATGCCACCAACGATCAAAAGAGGACTATTAGGCGTTTGGCTAGTGGATTTTTCTTAAGTGGGGGAATCTTGTATAAGAGGACCCTAGATCTGGGACTTTTAAGGTGTGTAGATGCAAAAGAAGCCTCGACAATCATGGTTGAAATACACTCTGGAGTATGCGGGTCGCATATGAACGGTCACGTCTTATCAAAGAAGATTCTTCGAGCAGGTTATTACTGGCTTACTATGGAGAGAGATTCTATTCAGTTTGTTCTAAAGTGTCATCAATGTCAGGTGCACGACGATGTAATACGTTCTCCTCCTGTTGAGTTGCATGCAATGGCCGCTCCATGGCCGTTCGTAGCATGGGGAATGGATGTGATTGGACCGATTGATCCGAAGGAGTCAAATGGGCATAGATTCATTTTGGTAGCCATTGATTACTTCACAAAGTGGGTAGAAGCAGTAACTTTCAAGTCAGTGACAAAGAAAGCTCTGGTAGATTTTGTTCATGCCAATATCATTTGTAGATTTAGAATTCCTAAGATGATCATTACAGATAATGCTGCCAATCTCAATAGTCATTTGATGCAAGAAGTATGTCAACAGTTTAAGATCGTACATCGAAATTCTACCCCATATCGCCCAAAGGCCAATGGTGCTGTAGAAGCCGCCAATAAGAATATAAAGAAGATACTGCGAAAAATGGTACAAGGGTCTAGACAGTGGTATGAAAAGTTGCCATTTGCATTGCTGGGTTATCGCACCACTGTTCGTACTTCAACAGGGGCAACTCCATATTTATTGGTGTATGGGACAAAAGCAGTCATCCCTGCAGAAGTTGAAATTCCCTCTCTTCGAGTCATTGCAGAAGCAGAGATTGATGATGATGAATGGGTAAAAACCCGACTGGAACATTTGAGTTTGATTGAAGAAAAAAGGCTAACGTCCGTGTGTCATGGCCAGTTGTATCAGAGGAGGATGGCTCGTGCGTATAACAAAAAGGTCCGTCCCAGGAATTTTGAAGTTGGTCAGTTGGTATTAAGACGTATCCTTCCTCACCAGGTTGAAGCGAAAGGAAAGTTCTCCCCTAACTGGCAAGGTCCCTTCGTTGTGAAGAAAGTATTACCCAATGGAGCCTTATATTTGACAGATATTGACGGCAAAATGGCAGAAATGGCTATCAATTCTGACGCGGTCAAAAGATACTATGTATGATATTTGATCCTTTGTTGAGTTTATTGCATGTTTAGTACTTGCATTTTTTAAGATTGATATGATGAAGGAATTTTATTCTTCTATCCAAACATTGTGTCATCTTTTGTTTACCCGTTTGAGCCTCGTTTATTTTTCTTTCATATCCCTCTTTTGGAATCAAAATAGAGTCAAAGATAAATGTCAAGAAAATAAGAATAAAAGAAAGAGTTCGAAAATAAAAGAAAAAAAAATCAAAGCAAAGCAAAGGACAAGCTGATGGAACTACGTGCGACCTGATTCTCCTCTCTCGGGAGTGAGATACGTAGGCTACCCTATTTCGGGCTCGGTCCAACCAAATAAAGATTTAAGATTCACCCAGTCAACAAAACTGGGGCATGAGTTAATGCATTGTTTGAGTCGATTCCAAAAGTTGTAAGTCCCACCCCCACTTCAAGTATCATTTGAGCCTCTTACCATCTTTTCTAACCTTGACCAAAAGCCAAGTTACAACCAAAGAAAGTCCTTCAGATTAATTTTTGATAGTGTTAAGGCTAAGCATGCAATGGATATGATGATACATTGCGAAGTACCGCTTGTCTCCCTCAGCATAAGAAATCAGGAAAGAAATACAAAAATGAGAGTCTTATTGGTGAAAACCTTTGCAGGCACCATAAGGCGATGGTGAGTTGTGAGAAAACAAAAATGAGAGAGTCTTATTGGTGAAAACCTTGGCGGGCACTTTAAAGCGATGGTGAGTGGAGAGAAATACAAAAATGAGAGAGTCTTATTGGTGAAAAGCCTCACGGGCACCGTAAGGCGATGGAGAGAGCAAGAGAAAAGTGAAAAGTGAAAAGAAAGAGATTTGTTGGCGAATATCTTTTTAGATGTCGTCAGTCGAATGTGATGTATGAGTCCAATGGATTTGAAGAAGCGGCTCAACGACAAAAGGCACGAACTCAACAACAAATGGGGAGTTTGGATAGGAAGATCAGACAGCTGAATCCAAAATGCATGTCATACTCATTGGAGTTGGTTGTCGTATTCAGATAAGTTTTCTTTTGAATATGGGACATTGCCCTTTTCTTTCATTTACATATTCATGTTTTTGTCTTTTCTTATGTTATTTATCAAAACAAAAGTCACCATCATTTCTTTACATTTTTAAGTCAAGTCTGTGTTAACACAAGCGAGAAAGGATTTCAAAATTTACTACCAGTCTTTCCAATTATATGAGGAAAAGCCAAGGAACAGCACAGGAAAGAAATATGATCGTAATTCAACACGAAGCAAAGGAAGTCTATCAACCGACAGGCTATTGGATTCGTGGAATCATTCAGATTTGGGAAAAGAGTGCACCTCAGGGGCATGGTAAAATAAAAACCCATTGTTTGAGTCAGAACTCATTTCCCTCAATCTGGATCCGGGTCAATGATGCGGCAAGACAGGACAAGTGTCAGCGATTTGGAAGAAAGATGAAAGGAACGAGTACTGGGGCAGATACCTGAGAAGCCAAGAGCTGCAAGCCACCACTAAGTTTTTAACTGACCAATTTTTCTTTGATTGAAACAGGGGCAAATTCATTTCACTTGATTCAGCTACCATTGGAAATGCATATCCAAGGGATTTTACTTTCAGTTCAGGACCCTCCTGAAAAATGGGATTTTACTTTCTGTTTAGGACCCTCCTGAAAAATGGGATTTTACTTTTGTTCAGGACCCTCCTGAAAAATGGGATTTTACTTTATGTCCAGGACCCTCCTGAAAAATGGGAATTTACTTTCAGTTCAGGACCCTCTTGAAAAATAGGATTTTACTTTCTGTTCAGGACCCTCCTGAAAAATGGGATTTTACTTTTGTTCAGGACCCTCCTGAAAAATGGGATTTTACTTTATGTCCAGGACCCTCCTGAAAAATGGGAATTTACTTTCAGTTCAGGACCCTCCTGAAAAATGGGATTTTACTTTCTGTTCAGGACCCTCCTGAAAAATGGGATTTTTCTTTATGTCCAGGACCCTTCTGAAAAATGGGAATTTACTTTCAGTTCAGGACCCTCCTGAAAAATGGAATTTTACTTTCTGTTCAGGACCCTCCTGAAAAATGGGATTTTACTTTTGTTCAGGACCCTCCTGAAAAATGAGATTTTACTTTATGTCCAGGACCCTTCTGAAAAATGGGAATTTACTTTCAGTTCAGGACCCTCCTGAAAAATGGGAATTTACTTTCATGTTCAGGACCCTCCTGAAAAATGGGACTTTATTTTATGTCCAGGACCCTCCTGAAAAATGGGAATTTACTTTCATGTTCAGGACCCTCCTGAAAAATGGGACTTTATTTTCTGTTCAGGACCCTCCTGAAAAAATGGGATTTTATTTTCTGTTCAGGACCCTCCTGAAAAATGGGATTTTACTTTATGTTCAGGACCCTCCTGAAAAAAAATGGGATTTTACTTTCAGTTCAAGAGCCTCCTGAAAAAATGGGATTTTACTTTATGTTCAGGACCCTCCTGAAAAATGGGACTTTATTTTCTGTTCAGGACCCTCCTGAAAAATGGGATTTTTTACTTTCAGTTCAGGACCCTCCTGAAAAATGGGATTTTACTTTATGTTCAGGACCCTCCTGAAAAATGGGACTTTATTTTCTGTTCAGGACCCTCCTGAAAAATGGGATTTTACTTTTAGTTCAGGACCCTCCTGAAAAATGGGATTTTACTTTATGCCCAGGACCCTCCTGAAAAATGGGAATTTACTTTCAGTTCAGGACCCTCCTGAAAAATGGGATTTTATTTCAGTTCAGGACCCTCCTGAAAAATGGGACTTTACTTTATGTTCAGGACCCTCCTGAAAAATGGAATTTTACTTTATGTTCAGGACCCTCCTGAAAAATGAGATTTTACTTTATGCTCAGGACCCTCCTGAAAAATGGGAATTTACTTTATGTTCAGGACCCTCCTGAAAAATGGAATTTTACTTTCTGTTCACGACCCTCCTGAAAAATGGGATTTTACTTTATGTCCAGGACCCTCCTGAAAAATGGGAATTTACTTTCAGTTCAAGACCCTCCTGAAAAATGGGATTTTATTTTCAGTTCAGGACCCTTCTGAAAAATGGGATTTTACTTCAGTTCAGGCCCCTCCTGAAAAATGGGATTTTACTTTTGTTCAGGACCCTCATGAAAAATGGGACTTTACTTTCTGTTCAGGACCCTCCAGAAAAATGGGATTTTACTTTTGTTCAGGACCCTCCTGAAAAATGGGATTTTACTTTCTGTTCAGGACCCTCCTGAAAAATGGGATTTTACTTTATGTTCAGGACCCTCCTGAAAAATGGGACTTTATTTTCTGTTCAGGACCCTCCTGAAAAATGGGATTTTACTTTCAGTTCAGGACCCTCCTAAAAAAATATGAGATTTTACTTTATGCTCAGGACCCTCCTGGAAAATGGGACAATGCTTTCAAAAATGAAATACTATTTATTTATAATTCTTGTTTGGGATTATTTTCGTTTTAGTTTTAATTTTGAGTTTCAGGAGCCCGCCTGAAGAACAGGGTGATGAAATAGCAAGGCAGGAGCCCGCCTGAAGAACAGGGTGATGAAATAGAAAGTTCGGAGCCTACCGGGAGAACAGAGTGAAGAAAATGAAAAGTCAAGCAACAAAGTGATGAAATAGCAAGTCAGGAGCCCGCCTGAAGAATAGGGTGATGAAAAGTCGAGACAAGAATCAACAGAAGCTGTATAGATAGGATTTTTGTAATTTCGTTTATATTTTAACTTGTAATTTTCATTTTTGATGTAATGACAGAGCCGCGGACCGGAACCTCGATGGAACCTCACTCGACTCTCCAACTCGGTATAGTCCACCTCTTCCAATCCTTTAAAATACCCGTGACATGATTCTCTCATAACTTGGGTAGGTAGGATGTCTTAAGTCAAGACTCGGTTGTCCTTCTTCCTTCTATTTCTTTCTTTGAATAATGGTCGGGACAAAATGCAGTCTTGTTGTCTACTTCTTTGTCTGAAAACACTTCGTGTTTACATTCAAAGGGGGCATGATGTAGACACCTAATTTCGTCCCTCCGCAATATCATTTTTACCCATTTTTTACCTTATCCTACTGTGTACCCTCAATCATGTAATTATCCCTCCACAAATGACAAAAATCAAAACCAACTCTAAACAAATCTTATCCCAAAATTCCCACATAATCCCAATTGATAACAAATTAACAACCTTCCCAATTAAAAGTGGACACCTAACCCTTATCCCTCTAATTAAAAAACAACACCTACCTACCCTACTCTAACAAACTCTATCCCTACCCCTACCCCTACCTCACTACCCTACCCCACTACCCCCATCCTGATATATATACACACATACTCTCACGAATAGAGGGGGCAGCACATACACACTCAGAATTTTTTTTCCTCACTCTACACACATCAATCACCGGAATAACACACACTGGCACACACACACTTGATACACATAACACCATACGCACATACGAACGGGATAGCTGAGAGAGATAGAGAGAAAGAGAGGAGATCGAGAGAGAGATTGAACTGAGCGGCATTGTTTATTTTTTTTCGGCGAGATTTCGCCGGAGAACGTCATCCGAACCCACCGCCAGACCACCGGAGAAACCCATTCTTCACCCTCATCTCTCCATTGACGATCAAAAACTCCCAATTCCATCCAAAGTCTCCGCTGACCCGTCCTTCTCCATCCCCGTCACCGTCGAGTTCTCCGGTGAAGTTCACCGGAGCTCCGGTAAGTAGCGGAATCTTTGGTCAAAACAGTCCACAAATTTTAGTTTAATCGTTGGTCTTTCGCGTTTTGTTCTGAATTATCGAGTTGGGTTTGGATCGAGTTCGTTGGTTCGAAGCTTGTGGCTTGGGTTCCGATCGTTGCTCATCTTCCATGTATTGTTGGATTTACTGAAAGAAATGTGGTGGTTTAAAGCCTGATTTGAGGTCCAACTCTGTTTCCTTATCATTTTAATTTCATTATATATGCGTGTTTGGTTTGTTGAAGCATGATATGAGATGAATATTTGGTGATTTTGATTTGTCGTTTGATTTTATTGATAATGGTTGTGGATTGTTAAAAATCGTAGATGTGAATGTTATGCTGAAATCTTGAGTTGAATTAGAGAAGACGGGAATTAAAAGTCGAAAAAATGATTTTTTTTTATTTTCACTGTTGATGTTGAACGTGATATTTCATCGAGCGAGTAGGCAAACGGTAGGTTTGGGTAGTCGAATTTAGAATTGGTGGATTGATGACATGTTTGAAATACGTATTGGCATGGTTTTGTTTTATCGCATTTAATTCAGTTGTATAATTTGGCCGGGGAATGCCCCGAAATATCTGTATATATTTATTCACCGGAGAATGCCCCGAGGTATCATGTACCCGAAGGACGTTCGTATTGAAGGCCCGCGGCATTGGGTAAGGCATTGGAGCTTAGTCTAGATTTAGTTTAGAATAGGATTTATATTTTTTTATATTTTTCTATTTTTGGACTGTATAATTGGACTGGACTTTACATTTTTGATTTTTTTGTTTCGTTTATTATTTGATTATTTTGTGTGCTTTTGTGTGGTTTATACATTTCGTAGTGCCAAAATAGTTGATACACTCTACCAAGCGACCGTGGTTGAACCACGGGATCGAGGGGTGCCTAACACCTTCCCCTCGGTCAACAGAATTCCTTAGCCGGAGTCTCTGTTCGCAAACCAGTTTAAAGAGTCAAATGGTTTTGAAAAGGATTTCCGATGGTGACTTGGCACACCAGATTATGCCAAGTGGCGACTTTGAATAAAAAATGCAAATAATCCTTTTCCGAAACAAAATTTTTATTTCTTGTCACTTTAATAATAAAAATCCTTTCGATCCTTAAATATAATCTTTTTTTTTGTGGTAAAAAAAGGGTGTGACAAGCGGTACCTCAAATAGGCGGATTCTTCGAACGCACTCAACGGTTTGAATGATCACACACAGAGTTTTTGTTAAGACAAGAAGAAGTTTGTAATCTGAAATTTTTTCTCTCTCAAAACCTGTGGATGAAATCAGTTTTTTTATAGCCAAGAGATGCCTCTTCTGAAAAGAGACATTAGTCCATCTTAGAGGTGTGATGTTTCTGAAAATGCATGTCTGTTTACCCAAAACAGTGCACCAGAGCAGTGCATCAGTTCGCAAAACAGTGCAACGATTCGTTGAAATAGTGGCACCAGTTCACTTCGAATATTGCATCTGTATATTTAAATGGAGTTTCAAAACACTTTTCGGATTGAATTCATTTATTTTATTTCTGTCAAATAAAATTTGTCCAAAAAGATAGATTTCCAATTCCGAAGCCGAGCCGAGCGAGCGACGACGACGACGACGCGAGGCATCTATTATTTCTTGCCTCACTTGCCACGTGGAGTAAGTATTCATCAATATAAACACTCTCAAGTTCTCTTCTTCCATCAATGTGGGAGAAAGAGTAAACTTGCCAATTTGGGTGTACACTTTCCATTTTAGTGTCTCCTTCCCTCCACCATTTTACTCTCCATTTTTTCATTCACACTTCTTTAATCTACTATGAACCCAACATATGTATCGCGGGTTCTTCTTTTAAGAAAAAAATAATTATGTGCTTTTCCTAATATAGGAACTAAACAATATAAACGTGATAATATCTATTAAGGAAATGATAGAACTGTAATATATTTAAATATCATATTTTGTTTTTTTTTCTAAATGATAATGAATATTTAGAGTTAAAAAATTACCAAAAGATTATTTACAGTTAAACGGTCAATACAAACGAATTTTTTTTAAAGGAATAATAAAATTGCTATGTATAAATATCATATTTTTTCTGTAAGATTAAAAAAAATTATATTTATAAACACTGCATCTATTAAAAAATAAATTGGTTGGGTAAAGTGTGTGGAAATAGTGCATTTAAAGAACAAGGAAGATTGAATACAAAATGGGTCCACAGTAAGAGATTCAATGGAAGTACTTAGGGGTCGTTTGAGGTACTAAGGTAAATTATTTTGGGGATAAAAAAATAAGTTTGGAATAAACTTTTTATACATTGTTTGGTTGGCAATACTCGGGATAACTTATCCCGGGACTAATAATAATCTCGGGATAAGTTATACCACATATTTGGTGGTATAAGTTATCCCAAGTTAATTTATCCTTGGATAAAATTATAAATGATAAAAATACCCCCAAACCCCCACTTTCTCATATATATATATATATATATATATATATAAAACCTAGTTTAGGTGTACGCGCCTCGCGCGTGTACCTCACTATAATGAATTTAAACGCTACACTAAATAAGATATTTATTCAAATAGTAAGATAATTTATTTAATTAGATATATAGTAGTTGTAAATATTAAAGATACAAATGAGGTAAGTGTAAAATATATTGACAACCCCTTAAATTACGGTTGGTGTTTTAGAAAGAAAAAATAATCATAATATTTTATATGACTCAAAATTTTGATCATTAATTGTCTATATCATCATAATCATCATTCATCTTCAAGATACCTACAAAATTGGAAAAAAGAAAACTACGAAATCAATGCATCATTTAATTAAATGTTACAAAAATATATTTCGTAGACGTATCTTGGCGACCAAAAAAAAGAAGAAAATTCAAATCAAATAATAAAGAATCATTTAAGAACAAAAATAAATATATCTTGTTCCATATGTTCATATTAGATATTATTGTATTTTTCTAAAAGAATTCTCAATTTATAAAAGTTCAAAACTTTTTTCTTCAATAAAGAAATTATATAAATATGATTGATTTTTACTTTTTTCATTAATTATTTATCAATAATAGAATATTTTAAATTCCAAATAAACTAAACTAACACAAATAAGAGTGATTTTTTTTAACCCTTTTTAGTTTTTGATAGACTTTTACTTTCCTTTTATTTAATACAAAATAGAATTCATTTTAAAAAAATAAATATACGTAGTCCTAAAAAAAAGGGGGGGGGGGGGGGAGAATTCAATTTTAGTTGGGTTTGAAGTCCTAAAATTAATTAAATATTATTAGGTAAATAGTAAAAAGACGCTTTTATCTAAAGGATAATCTTTTAATGAAGGACAAAAAGTTCAAATCACTTTTCTAAGGTTCACACTTTTAATAAATTATAGATATAGATTATAGATTATAAATTATAGATTATATATATATAGTGCAGTAAAATTTATGTCGCTTCTGCTTGCTGCTGCTAGGCTCTTGATATCTACTAAATGGATATACTGAATCATGGACTCAACACACCAGCTGAGATAGGCGATGAGAACCAATGACCATAGTTACGGATGGGAAAAAGAGAAAAAAAAATTATATAAATACAAACAATATATTGATGGGAAAAGAGACATGAATTTCTAGCTATGTAAAAGAGACATATTCTAGCTATGTAAAAGAGACATATGAATTTCTAATTTGATGGAAAAAAAAAACCATATAAATACAAACAAAAACCATATAAATACAAACAAAAAAATAATTAACTAAAGTGAGGGTTATTTTTGTAAACAAACAATATATTTTTACAAACAATGAACTATATATTATTTCTAGTACCACAAATCAAACAACCACTAAAAAATAATACCAGCATAACTTATCCCATCACAACTAATCCCAGCATGACTTATCCCAGCATAACTAATCTCGGTATAACTTGTTTTCAAACCAAACAACCCCTTATTCCATAACTTTGAAATTACTATTATACCATTAGTCGTCCTCCAACTCACTCTTTTATATATAATAATAATGAATATAAATATCAAATAATAAAATAAAATATCAAATTATCAGATGCAGTGCAACACTATTTCTATGTGGAAAAAAATTCACTTCCCTAATGTTGAAGCATCATCACAACGTATGCCTCTACTACGATGATAAAAAGAAGAGGCAATCCCACTATATAAACTCTAACATTTAAAGTTTGAGAAACGATACCTCCTCCACATATTGAAAGGGAATGATAACTCCCTTATGTAATATTTTTTTAGTGAGAATTTTCCTTATCTTCTATTTCAAAAACTGCAATATATGCTCATGTTTTCAGTTATCATTTTTAATAATTTCCTTGTGCTCTTCATGATCATCCAGTATGATAAACTATGATGGAGAATTAAATACATCTTGAACTTTTTCAAAAGGACATTGATCCTTCTCTTCTTCAATGAACTCAACGACTTCATGTTAGAAAACTACTAAAGGGAATCGTTATCCATTTCGCACTATATAGGTGCAGGACAAGTCCTAATGAATGTATTTAGAGGATTTATCATCGTTATTTGTTTGGACTTGTGATCTCAAATTGAAGACTACTCTACATCAACCCTAAATTATGCCTATAGAAAAGGTGGTTTACTCTCTTGAAGAAATTGTCACTGTTAAATTTGTTGAAAACAATGCTTTGTGAAACTCATATAGAATCCTCTTAACTTAAGTTAAATTGTTTTTTTTTTCCTTTTCAAAATGTTATAGTTCTTAATGTATGCTTAAGCTGGAATGTATGGTCTACTTTACTTTCTTTTTAAACAAGCAAGATAAATGTCCAAGATTATTTTCAAGCTTATTATTGAAACATATTCTAGGTGAATTTGGATTAGGAATATCATCTCCACCTACCCATATGACGTGACGTATATGTAGCATGTTAGGCTGTCTATGTAGCCCCTGTAGGGTGCAACCATTATCTAGACCTTGCGCAAATGCGGGATGATTAGTACATATATTGGGGTTGTCCTTGCTTGGAATATATCTATTATTACTCACCTTCAAAAATATATTTTGATAGATTATATAGATTTCCTAAACATCAAAGTCAAATACATACCAAGAACATATACAGCTAACTTCAAAAAAATATATTTTGATAGATTATATAGATTTCCTAAACATCAAAGTCGAATACATACCAAGAACATATACAGCTAACTTCAAAAAAATTCCTCCAAATTAAATGCTTTATCGCCAAAAATATTCCTCGAAATTCAGTGTTTTAGCTCCAAAAAATTCCATCGCTTTAGTATTTTTTAGGAATTGAGGCAATAAAAAAGAAAAATCTCACTCCATGTCGCTTTAATGTTTTAAGTTTTTTTTTTTTTTATATAAATAACATAAATCCCATCATTTTAAAACATAATTACCTCCTCTCCTTTTTTTTCAATTAAAATTTCACTCTCCCAATTTTTATACATAAGTTGTGGACTATATACATTACTACTTACATATTTGAATTAGTTAATTTAACTATTATTAAGGAAATAAATATCTTCTTTAAATACATAACGCAATAACGCTATATTTATGAAATTGTGATTAATAGATCTCTTAAATTCAGTAACAGCTTTTCAATTTCAAAATTTTAAAACAATTCCAACGATCAGGATTAGAGATTGAGGAATCTCGGGTTGATTTCGACAATTGCATCCATCCCCTGTAATAATATACATTGCAAATCAATATTAGTTTAATATGCAACAAAACTTAAACCAAACTCTTTACAACTTGAAACATAAAACAATGCTTGATATTATGGGTGTCAAGTGGGCCGGCCCGACCCGGTCCTAGTAACTAAACCGGCCCGGTTTGACCTGGCCCGGTAAGCCCTAGGGCTTTAGGGTTCTGGGTCCGAGCCGGTTATTTTTTTAAAATTGAACCGGCTAACCCGGCCCGGACCAAACCCAATCCAGGCCCGCCGGTTAACCGGCCCGGATAACATTATTTAAAAAAAATAAAAATTGGGCCAAACTAGCCGTTTGGACCCAAAAACGGCTATATAGCCGTTGGGCCAACGGCTAGTTTGGGCCCATTTATTAAAAAAAAAAAAAACTTTAAAAAATATTTTTTAATCCCAAAAAAAATTCTATAAATACCCTACAACTTCAAATCATTTTTCACACAATTTTTCACTCTCTCAAATCTCGTTCTCTCTCAATTCTCAATTCTCAAATATTCAATATATTTAATTTCTTAAAGTGTTCACTTTAATTTTTTAATTTTTCGTTTACAAAGTACGAGTGAAAGTTTCTAAAGTCGCAATCTTCGGATACTTCCAAAATTTGGTATTGTCGTTCCATCTCTTACGTTTAATTTTTATTTATTGTATTAATTGTTTAATATTTAATTTTATTATATTTGTGTATTTTGAATATTTTTAGTTTAATTTAATTTATATTATGGATAAATTAAAAAACCTCGCTACTAAAGGTGTTAAATTTTTTTGTCCCGGAAGCGGTAGTGGTAGTAAAAAGCGAATTACTAGCGGTAAAGGTAGTTCAAGTAGTAGATATACTCGTGTGCCTTCGCCTCCGGTACCGCTTGGTACACCTTTTGAGGAAGAAATAGGTATAGGTGCTCACGATATGGATTATGTAGAAGCTCAGGAAAATTACGGTATAGAAGAAGAAAATGAAGTAGATGCGGTTAATTTAGACGAAGATAATGAGAATATTGCTGAGACACCCGCAGTAGGAGATGCTAACGTTAGATCTGAATCGGTTAATCTCCCTCCCCGTGCTCCTAGTGCCCCAAGACCTCGTAAAAGAACTAGTATTGCATAACAATTTTTTGAACGTATATCAGATATTGAGGTGCAATGCAATATTTGTCAACAAATATATAAGCATAGAAGTGGAGGAAAGCAAGGGGGTACGGGTACGTTAATTAGACATGTAGCTGAAGATCACAAAAGAGAGTTAAATATTGCAAAAGGTGGTGGGGATGTTGGTGGGCCAACGCATACTAGAATGGACCCAGCAACCGGTCACGTAGCGAAGAAGTATAATAAATTGAGGGACGGGGAAGAAATAGCTAAAATGGTAGCTGTGGGTTGTTTGCCTTTTAATTTTCCTTCTTCTGATGCCTTTATTCGTTATATACAAGCAATTTATAATCCTATGTTTAACGGTATTCCTAGAACTACTTGTCGGTCTGATATTTTTAGACTTCATTCACAATATTGTTTTTATTTATCAACATTGTTAAAAAATATTCAATGTAGATTGTCCCTAACTTCTGATCTTGGTCGTGCTGTAAATAAAAATAATTATTTAACCGTTACTTGTCATTGGATGGATAGTAATTTCGTGATGCAAAAACGTATTCTTGCTTTTTTATATGATGAAGATCGTAAACATACTGGACAATTTATTGTTGATTCTATTGTTAAAATTGCCGGATATTATGGTATCGAAAATAAAATTTTATGTAAGTCTTTTGATAATGCTTCTAACAACAACACTGCCATAAAAAAATTAAAATCTCCGCTATCTTCGCCCTTGCCTGAAATTTTTCATATTAAGTGTGCATGTCATATATATAATTTAATTGTAAAAGATGGTCTTGAGTTTTTTGAGTTTTATATTGAAAAAATTCGCCTTGCTGTTGGTTTTATTCAAGGAAATAATCGTAGATCGAGAATTAGAGAATTTAAAGTTAAATGTCAAGAAAATGGACTTACACCGATTTTGATGCCTGAGGAAATTGATACTAGATGGAATTCTACGTATGAATTTTTAAAAACTTGTTATAAATATAGAATTCCTATTACACTAGCTTTTAACCAACATTGCGGTTCATTTGCTGATTCTGTTGATTGCATGCTACATAATTCTGATTGGGTTGTAATTAATGATCTTGTTAAGTTTTTAGAAAAATTTTATGTAGCTACGGTTGAATTTTCCGGTGCTTATTATCCTACTGTTTGTAATATTTTGGCATATATAGCAGATATTTCTGGTTTGCTCAAAGAATATAAAAATAAAGAAGGTTATAAAGAAGTTGTTGGCGCCATGTTTACGAAATTTAAAAAATATTTTTTCCCGATTCCCCCTATTTACTTGGTTGGTGCTATGCTAAATCCGTGCATGAAATATAATAATATGTGTCACTTTAGTACTCTTATTTATACTAACTTAGAAATAAATACTAACCATGATTCTGAACAAGTACAACCTGATTTGTGGACGGCTACGGCTGATGCAAAGGATTACATAGAAAAATTATATAATCACTATGCTGATTTATTTGATTTAGCCGTACCTACAAATATCACTCCAACTGTCGCTCCTCATCCTCCCGAGGAGCCATCATCTTCTAAAAGGCCGGCACATAGTGGTTTTTCTGATTCGTTTTATGATTTAAATTGTTGGAACAATGTTGATGAGAGAACTTACACATCAACTTATCGGGAAAAGCTGAAATATTATCTTCGGACGGCACCATAGGATCGCAGACGACGAATCAACACGTTGGATTGGTGGAGGAGTAATGAAACACAATATCCTGTGCTTTCAAGATTAGCTAGAGATATCTTGAATGTTCCAATGTCAACCGTTGCATCAGAGAGCGCCTTTAGTCAGGGACGACAGCAGCTTGGAGACAACCGACACTCATTGGGAAGCAATGCAATGAATGTTCTAGTTTGCCTCAGAGATTGGATTAGAGCGGAAAGAAGAAATCAAGGAATGAAACCGGAGCCGAGCGACGAGCTGAAACTTGAAGAAATTATGACTTCACGGGAGAACTCAGCAGAATCAAGTCCAATGCATGGTTTTGCTCCCGTTGACTTCGACTATCCTATGCAAGTTCCCATTAATATTAACTTGAATGAGTTGGAAAAAATGATGCATAATTTATAGATTTTTCCTTCATGTAAATTATAAATTTTGGATCATTTTGCAATCAATAAAATTTCCCAAATTCATTCATTCCTTAGTCCTTGCTTTTTATATTTTTTCATTTAATGATTTAAAATTTTAAATTGAATTTCTAGTTTTCTACTTTATATTAAAAACTTACTTCTAATATGTTATTAATTTACTACCAAATATTATTAATTTATTATATTAAGTAGCATATGTTTTGTATATTTGTGTATATATCTTCTATAGAAGTGTATATTTAACGTATACATGTGTATATGTTTTATAAATTAGTATATAAGTATATCTATATATATTGTAATGTATATATAATGTAGTATATTTTATAAGTAGTAGTATATATACATTGAATGGTGCGTATACACGTGTATATATCTTCTATAGAAGTGTATATTTAACGTATACACGTGTATATGTTTTATAAATTAGTATATAAGTATATCTATATAAATTGTAATGTATATATAATGTAGTATATTTTATAAGTAGTAGTATATATACATTGAATGGTGCGTATACACGTGTATATATCTTCTATAGAAGTGTATATTTAATGTATACATGTATATATGTTTTATAAATTAGTATATAAGTATATCTATATATATTGTAATGTATATATAATGTAGTATATTTTATAAGTAGTAGTATATATACATTGAATGGTGCGTATACACGTGTATATATCTTCTATAGAAGTGTATATTTAACATATACATGTGTATATATTTTATAAATTAGTATATAAGTATATCTATATATATTGTAATGTATATATAATGTAGTATATTTTATAAGTAGTAGTATATATACATTGAATGGTGCGTATACACGTGTATATATCTTCTATAGAAGTGTATATTTATCATATACATGTGTATATGTTTTATAAATTAGTATATAAGTATATCTATATATATTGTAATGTATATATAATGTAGTATATTTTATAAGTAGTAGTATATATACATTGAATGGTGCGTATACACGTGTATATATCTTCTATAGAAGTGTATATTTAACGTATACATGTGTATATATTTTATAAATTAGTATATAAGTATATCTATATATAATGTAATGTATATATAATGTAGTATATTTTATAAGTAGTAGTATATATACATTGAATGGTGCGTATACACGTGTATATATCTTCTATAGAAGTGTATATTTAACGTATACATATGTATATATTTTATAAATTAGTATATAAGTATATCTATATATATTGTAATGTATATATAATGTAGTATATTTTATAAGAAGTAGTATATATACATTGAATGGTGCGTATACACGTGTATATATCTTCTATAGAAGTGTATATTTAACGTATACATGTGTATATGTTTTATAAATTAGTATATAAGTATATCTATATATATTGTAATGTATATATAATGTAGTATATTTTATAAGTAGTAGTATATATACATTGAATGGTGTGTATACACATATATCTTTAACGTATACATGTGTATATGTTCTATAAATTAGTATGTAACTATATATATATATATATATATATATATATATATTGTTGTATATATATATGTATATTGTAGTATATATTTTATTTAAAGCAGTACATATATATTGAATGGTGCGTATATATGTGTATATATCTTCTAAAGTAGTATACATTTAACATATACAAGTGTATATGTTTTATAAATTAGTATGTAAGTATATATATATATATATATATATATATATATATATATATTGTAGTATATACTTTATTTAAAGTAGTACATATATATTGAATGGTGCGTATATATGTGTGTAGACACCTAATTTCGTCCCTCCCCGATATCGTTTTACCTATTGTTTACCCTATCCTACCGTGTACCCTCACCCGTGTGATAATCCCTCCACAAAATGACAAAAAATAACAACCCCTAACTAATTTTGTTTTATCCTAATATTCTAACAACCCACCCAATAAAAACACAACATCTAATCCTTATCCCATCCAACCAAAAAAAACACCTCACACCCTACCCCACCTACCTACCCCAATACCCACCCACGTAACCCCACCCGATCCCTTTTATATTATTTGATCTTCACTGGAAACGAAAAAGAAGAGGAGGGGGGAGCAGATCTCAAATTTTTTCTCTCATCACCATTAACATACAGAGTACACACACTCATCTTCTTCCTCATTCACAGAAGAGAGCAATACACGAGCTCTCTTCTCTTCTACACACCAATCACTTTTTTCCACTGATCTTCATCCACACACCCATACTCTCATCTGTTGCACCCACTCACAGAAACCTCAGAATTTGGCACCATCAGTAACCAAAAATTGAGAGATACATATCATCATCTTTTCATGGGTTAGAAATCATAGGGAACAAACCAAAAAAGGAGAGGGTCACCGGGAAACACACTACAAACAGCTCAAGCTCACACACGCACACGGGAATAAGAGCAAAACAGTGAAAATAGCGAGAGAGAGAGAGTGAGAACATAGAGAGAGAAGACGATCTGAAATCAATCGAGACGGAGGGAACTTGAGGAGAGACAAACAAAATCCGTCCGACCTAGAGTTTTCCGGCGACTGTTTTGCCGAAATCAGTTACTGTTCATTGGATTAAGGTACCGTTGACCCGTAATTCTTCCCTCTTGACGTTGAAAATCCAAAACTAGCTACTAAGCTAGCTGAACTCTGCCTGTTTAAGTTGATTACGACGTTGTTTGAGGAGTACCGGCCACGGGTCCACCGGAAAAATGCGCCAACGTCTCCCTTCTTCTTAAAAATTCGATCCAAAATTCCGTTTGAATCCACATCTTATCTCAGCTAGCTTGAAATTCTGGGTTTTTCTGCGTTTTGAATCGGACTCCGAGTTTGGATTTTGGTACTGAGTTGGTTCATCGTCGAGGTCCTCCGTTTGAGGATTTCAGTCCCAAATTTCTTTATTATCAACGAAAACAAGTGCTATTGAGGTCTGGGTTTTTGATATTATCGACGAAAGCAAGATCTATTGAGGCTGTTTTCGCTGTTTGGGTCGGGGTATATCAAAGTTGGATTAGTTTCGTTGTTGGGGTTGATTCGAGGTTCATCGGCACGGGCTCTATTGGATTTAATCGGAATAATACTTGAAAGCAACATTGAGGCTTTCGGATTCGGGTTTTCTTAAATATTATTATCAACAAAAATCGATATTCGGAAGGTTCAATTCTATCCTTGCTCCTCTCAATTTTACGTAATCATGAATAATTGGTGTGTTTGGTATGTTCGCATATGTGTTATGTGTTGGTTGATGTTGGTTTCGGACTTTGAAAAGTGATTTGATAAATCGAAACATGTGTTAATCATTGGTTGGGAATGAATTTGGGACGGGAATCAAAAAATTGATAAAAAGTGAATATTATGATATTTAACGGTAGGATTATTCATTTTGGTAGCCATTGACTACTTCACAAAGTGGGTGGAAGCAGTAACTTTCAAGTCGGTGACAAAGAAGGTTGTGGTAGATTTTGTTCATGCCAATATCATTTGTAGATTTGGAATTCCTAAGATGATTATTACAGACAATGCTGCCAATCTCAATAGTCATTTGATGCAAGAAGTGTGTCAACAGTTTAAGATCGCACATCGAAATTCTACTCCATATCGCCCAAAGGCCAATGGTGCTGTAGAAGCCGCCAATAAAAATATAAAAAAGATACTGCGAAAAATGGTACAAGGTTCTAGACAGTGGCATGAAAAGTTGTCGTTTGCATTGCTAGGTTATCGCACCACTGTTCGCACTTCAACAGGGGCAACTTCATATTTATTAGTGTATGGGACAGAAGCAGTCATCCCTGCAGAAGTTGAAATTCCTTCTCTTCGGGTCATTGTAGAAGCAGAGATCGATGACGACGAATGGGTAAAAGCCCGACTGGAACATTTGAGTTTGATCGAGGAAAAAAGGCTAACGTCCGTGTGTCATGGCCAGTTGTATCAAAGGAGGATGGCTCGTGCGTATAACAAAAAGGTCCGTCCCAGGAATTTTGAAGTTGGTCAGTTGGTATTAAGACGTATCCTTCCTCACCAGGTTGAAGCGAAGGGCAAGTTCTCCCCTAACTGGCAAGGTCCCTTCGTTGTGAAGAAAGTGTTACCCAATGGAGCCTTATATTTGACAGATACTGAAGGCAAAATGGCAGAAATGGCTATCAATGCTGATGCGGTCAAACGATACTATGTATGATATTTGATCCTTTGTTTGAGTTTATTGCATGTTTAGTACTTGCATTTTTTAAGATTGATATGATGAAGGCATTTTATTCTTCTATCCAAACATTGTGTCACCCTTTGTTTACCCGTTTGAGCCTCGTTTATTTTTCTTTCATATCCCTCTTTTGGAATCAAAATAGAGTCAAAGATAAATGTCAAGAAAATAAGAATAAAAGAAAGAGTTCGAAAATAAAAGAAAAAAATCAAATCAAAACAAAGAACAAGCTGATGGAACTACGTGCGACCTGATTCTCCTCTCTCGGGAGTGAGATACGTAGGCTGCCCTATTTCGGGCTCGGTCCAACCAAATAGAGATTTAAAATTCACCCAGTCAACAAAACTGGGGCATGAGTTAATGCATTGTTTGAGTCGATTCCAAAAGTTGTAAGTCCCACCCCCACTTCAAGTATCGTTTGAGCCTCTTACCATCTTTTCTAACCTTGACCAAAAGCCAAGTTACAACCAAAGAAAGTCCTTCAGATCAATTTTTGATAGTGTTAAGGCTAAGCATGCAATGGATATGACGATACATTGCGAAGTACCGCTTATCTCCCTCAGCATAAGAAATCATGAAAGAAATACAAAAATGAGAGAGTCTTATTGGTGAAAACCTTTGCAGGCACCATAAGGCGATGGTGAGTTGTGAGAAAATGAAAATGAGAGAGTCTTATTGGTGAAAACCTTTGCAGGCACTATAAGGCGATGGTGAGTTGAGAGAAATACAAAAATGAGAGAGTCTTATTGGTGAAAACCCTCACGGGCACAGTAAGGCGAGGGAGAGTTCAAGAGAAAAGTGAAAAGTGAAAAGAAAGATTTGTTGGCGAATGTCTTTTTAGATGTCGTCAGTCGAATGTGATGTATGAGTCCAATAGATTTGAAGAAGCGGCTCAACGGCAAAGGCACAAACTCGACAACAAATGGGGAGTTTTGGATAGGAAGATCAGGCAGCTCAATCCTAAATGCATGTCATACTCATTGGAGTTGTTTGTCGTATTCAGATAAGTTTTCTTTTTGAATATGGGACATTTCCCTCTTTCTTTCATTTACATATTCATGCTTTTTGTTTTTTTTATGTCATTTATCAAAATAAAAGTCACCATCATTTCTTTACATTTTAAGTCAAGTCTGTGTCAAAACAAACAAGAAAGGATTTCAAAATTTACTACCAGTCTTTCCAATTATATGAGGAAAAGCCAAAGAACAACACAGAAAAAAAATATGATCGTAATTCAACACGAAGCAAAGGAAGTCTATCAACCGACAGGCTATTGGATTCGTAGAAGCATTTAAGATTTGGGAAAAGAGTGCTCCTCAGGGGCATGGTAAAAATGGAAACCCATTGTTTGAGTCAGAACTCATTTCCCTCAATCTGGATCCAGGTCAATGATGCGGCAAGACACGACAAGTGTTAGCAATTTGGAACAAAGATGAAAGGAACGAGTGCTGGGCAGATACCTGAAAAGCCAAGATCTGCAGGCCACCACTAAGTTTTTAACTGACAAATTTTTCTTCGATTGAAACAGGGGAAAATTTGTTTCACTTGATTCAGCTACCATAGGAAATGCATATCCAGGGATTTTACTTTTTGTTCAGGACCCTCCTGAAAAATGGGATTTTACTTTATGTTCAGGACCCTCCTGAAAAATGGGAATTTACTTTAAGTTCAAGGACCCTCCTGAAAAATGGGACTTTACTTTATGTTCAGGACCCTCCTGAAAAATGGGACTTTGCTTTCTGTTCAGGACCCTCCTGAAAAATGGGATTTTACTTTCTGTTCAGGACCCTCCTGAAAAATGGGACTTTACTTTCTGTTCAAGACCCTCCTGAAAAATGGGATTTTACTTTCTGTTCAGGAACCTCCTGAATAATGGGATATTACTTTCTGTTCAGGACCCTCCTGAAAAATGGGATTTTACTTTCTGTTCACGACCCTCCTTGAAAAATGGGATTTTACTTTCAGTTCAGGACCCTCCTGAAAAATGGGATTTTACTTTCTGCTCAGGACCCTCCTGAAAAATGGGACTTTACTTTCTGTTCAGGACCCTCCTGAAAAATGGGACTTTACTTTCTATTCAGGACCCTCCTGAAAAATGGGATTTTACTTTCTGTTCAAGACCCTCCTGAAAAATGGGACTTTACTTTCCTTTCAGGATCCTCCTGAAAAATGGGATTTTAATTTCTGTTCAGGACCCTCCTGAAAAATGGGATTTTACTTTCTGCTCAGGACCGTCCTGAAAAATGGGATTTTACTTTCTGTTCAGGACCCTCCTGAAAAATGAGATTTTACTTTCTGTTCAGGACCCTCCTGAAAAATGGGATTTTACTTTCTGTTCAGGACCCTCCTGAAAAATGGGATTTTACTTTCTGCTCAGGACCCTCCTGAAAAATAGGACTTTACTTTCTGTTCAGGACCCTCCTGAAAAATGGGACTTTACTTTCTGTTCAGGACCCTCCTGAAAAATGGGACTTTACTTTATGATCAGGACCCTCCTGAAAAATGGGATTTTACTTTCTGTTCAGGACCCTCCTGAAAAATGGGACTTTACTTTCTGTTCAGGACCCTCCTGAAAAATGGGACTTTTCTTTCTGTTCAGGACCCTCCTGAAAAAAGGGACCTTACTTTCTGTTCAGGACCCTCCTGAAAAATTGGACTTTACTTTCTGTTCAGGACCCTCCTGAAAAATGGGATTTTACTTTCTGCTCAGGACCCTCCTGAAAAATGGGATTTTACTTTCTGCTCAGGACCCTCCTGAAAAATGGGACTTTACTTTCTGCTCAGGACCCTCCTGAAAAATGGGACTTTACTTTCTGTTCAGGACCCTCCTGAAAAATGGGATTTTACTTTATGTTCAGGATCCTCCTGAAAAATGGGACTTTACTTTATGTTCAGGACCCTCCTGAAAAATGGGACTTTACTTTATGTTCAGGACCCTCCTGAAAAATGGGATTTTACTTTATGTTCAGGACCCTCCTGAAAAATGGGACTTTACTTTCTGTTCAGGACCCTCCTGAAAAATGGGATTTTACATTCTGTGAAAAATGGGACTTTACTTTCTGTTCAGGACCCTCCTGAAAAATGGGACTTTACTTTATGTTCAGGACCCTCCTGAAAAATGGGACCTTACTTTCTGTTCAGGACCCTCCTGAAAAATGAGACTTTACTTTTTGTTCAGGACCCTCCTGAAAAATGGGATTTTACTTTCTGTTCAGGACCCTCCTGAAAAATGGGATTTTACTTTCTGCTCAGGACCCTCCTGAAAAATGGGACTTTACTTTCTGTTCAGGACCCTCCCGAAAAATGGGATTTTACTTTATGTTCAGGACCCTCCTGAAAAATGGGACCTTACTTTCTGTTCAGGACCCTCCTGAAAAATGGGACTTTACTTTCTGTTCAGGACCTTCCTGAAAAATGGGATTTTACTTTCTGTTCAGGACCCTCCTGAAAAATGGGATTTTACTTTCTGCTCAGGACCCTCCTGAAAAATGGGATTTTACTTTCTGTTCAGGACCCTCCTGAAAACTGGGATTTTACTTTATGTTCAGGACCCTCCTGAAAAATGGGATTTTACTTTATGTTCAGGACCCTCCTGAAAAATGGGATTTTACTTTCTGCTCAGGACCCTCCTGAAAAATTGGATTTTACTTTCTGTTCAGGACCCTCCTGAAAAATGGGATTTTACTTTATGTTCAGGACCCTCCTGAAAAATGGGATTTTACTTTCTGTTCAGGACCCTCCTGAAAAATGGGATTTTACTTTATGTTCAGGACACTCCTGAAAAATGGGAATTTACTTTCTGTTCAGGACCCTCCTGGAAAATGGGACAATGCTTTCAAAAAAATGAAATACTAATTATTTATAATTTTTGTTTGGGATAATTTTCTTTCTAGTTTTAATTTTGAGTTTCAGGAGCCCGCCTGAAGAACAGGGTGATGAAATAGCAAGGCAGGAGCCCGCCTGAAGAACAGGGTGATGAAATAGCAAGTTCGGAGCCCACCGGGAGAACAGAGTGAAGAAAATGAAAAGTCAAGCAACAAAGTGATGAAATAGCAAGTCAGGAGCCCGCCTGGAGAATAGGGTGAAGAAACAAAAGAGTCAAGCAACAAAGTGAAGCAATTGAAAGCCAAGCAACAAAGGGAATGAAATTGCAAGTCAGGAGCCCGCCTGAAGAACAGGTGATGAATGTCGAGTCAAGAACCAACAATAGCTGTATAGATAGGATTTTTGTAATTTCACTTATGTTTTTACATGTAATTTTCATTTTGATGTAATAACAGAGCCGCAGACCGGAACCTCGACGGAACCTCACTCGACTCTCCAACTCGGTATAGTCCATCTCCGTCCAATCCTTGGAGATACTTATCACTTGATCCCTTCATAACTTGGGTGGGTAGGCTTTCCTAATTCAAGACCCGGTAGTCCTTCTTTCTCCTGTTTCTTTCTTTGAATAATGGTCGGGACAAAATTCTATCTCGCTGTCTACTTCTTTGCCTGAAAACACTTCATGTTTACATTCAAAGGGGGCATGATGTAGACACCTAATTTCGTCCCTCCCAGATATCGTTTTACCTATTGTTTAACCTATCCTACCGTGTACCCTCACCCGTGTGATAATCCCTCCACAAAATGACAAAAAATAACAACCCCTAACTAATTTTGTTTTATCCTAATATTCTAACAACCCACCCAATAAAAACACAACATCTAATCCTTATCCCATCCAACCAAAAAAAACACGTCACACCCTACCCCACCTACCTACCCCAATACCCACCCACGTAACCCCACCCGATCCCTTTTATATTATTTGATCTTCACTGGAAACGAAAAAGAAGAGGAGGGGGGAGCAGATCTCAAATTTTTTCTCTCATCACCATTAACATACAGAGTACACACACTCATCTTCTTCCTCATTCACAGAAGAGAGCAATACACGAGCTCTCTTCTCTTCTACACACCAATCACTTTTTTCCACTGATCTTCATCCACACACCCATACTCTCATCTGTTGCACCCACTCACAGAAACCTCAGAATTTGGCACCATCAGTAACCAAAAATTGAGAGATACATATCATCATCTTTTCATGGGTTAGAAATCATAGGGAATAAACCAAAAAAGGTGAGGGTCACCGGGAAACGCACTATACACAGCTCAAGCTCACACACGCACACGGGAATAGGAGCAAAATAGTGAAAATAGCGAGAGAGAGAGAGAGAGTGAGAACAGAGAGAGAGAAGACGATCTGAAATCAATCGAGACGGAGGGAACTTGAGGAGAGGCAAACAAAATCCGTCCGACCTAGAGTTTTCTGGTGACTGTTTCGCCGGAATCAGTTACTGTTCATTGGATTAAGGTACCGTTGACCCGTAATTCTTCCCTCTTGACGTTGAAAATCCAAAACTAGCTACTAAGCTAGCTGAACTCTGTCTATTTAAGTTGATTACGACGTTGTTTGAGGAGTACCGGCCACGAGTCCACCGGAAAAATGCGCCAACGTCTCCCTTCTTCTTAAAAATTCGATCCAAAATTCCGTTTGAATCCACATCTTATCTCAGCTAGCTTGAAATTCTGGGTTTTTCTGCGTTTTGAATCGGACTCCGAGTTTGGATTTTGGTACTGAGTTGGTTCATCGTCGAGGTCCTCCGTTTGAGGATTTCAGTCCCAAATTTCTTTATTATCAACGAAAACAAGTGCTATTGAGGTCTGGGTTTTTGATATTATCGACGAAAGCAAGATCTATTGAGGCTGTTTTCGCTGTTTGGGTCGGGGTATATCAAAGTTGGATTAGTTTCGTTGTTGGGGTTGATTCGAGGTTCATCGGCACGGGCTCTATTGGATTTAATCGGAATAATACTTGAAAGCAGCATTGAGGCTTTCGGATTCGGGTTTTCTTAAATATTATTATCAACAAAAATCGATATTCGGAAGGTTCAATTCTATCCTTGCTCCTCTCAATTTTACGTAATCATGAATAATTGGCGTGTTTGGTATGTTCGCATATGTGTTATGTGTTGGTTGATGTTGGTTTCGGACTTTGAAAAGTGATTTGATAAATCGAAACATGTGTTAATCATTGGTTGGGAATGAATTTGGGACGGGAATCGAAAAATTGATAAAAAGTGAATATTATGATATTTTGATACATTGTTGATGTTGAATGTGATATGCCGTCGAGCGGGTAGGCAAACAGTAAGCTCGGGTAGGCAAGGTTAGAATTGGTGTAGTGTTGGAATGTTTGGAATATTTGTTTAATGATTTGTTTATCGTATTTGAAAAGTGTATTATTTAACCGGGGAATGCCCCGAGGTAATTTGTATTTACTCACCGGGGAATGCCCCGAAGAATTTTGTACGCGAAGGATGTTCGTAATCAAGGCCCGAGGCATCGGGTAAAGCATGGCTTAGGACTAGTGTAGGTTATTTCAGTATTTTTATTTCAGGTTGTAATAATTGGACTGGACTTTACATTTTTTTGTTTTTGTTTTGTTATTGTTTGATTATTTTGCGTGCTTTTTGTGTGGTTTGTACATTTGTAATGTCAAATTAGCCGATACGCTCCACCAAGCGACCGTGATCGAACCACGGGATCGAGGGGTGCCTAACACCTTCCCCTCGGTCAACAGAATTCCTTAGCCGGAATCTCTGTTCGTAAACCGGTTTAAAGAGTCAAATGGTTTCGAAAAGGATTTTCCAATGGTGACTTGGCACACCAGATTATGCCAAGTGGCGACTCTGAATAAAAAATGCAAATAATCCTTTTCTGAAATAAATTTTCATTTCTTGTCACTTAAATAATAAAACCCTTTCGAACTTTAAAAATGTATCCATTTTTCGGAGTACGTTGAAAAAAAAAGGGTGTGACAGCTCTGGCGACTCTGCTGGGGACATTTCAGAATTCGAGGTTATTTTTTGAGTCGTATCGGCTTTGTTTGGCATTACGAGTGTATAAGCATTGTTTGTGATTATTGTTTTGTCATTGTTTTCACTTTTGTGCGTCTTCGTGCTCTTTGTTTATAGTATTTATCCTATGTGTTACCGCTTTATATCTGTCATCATGAGTCCATCCCCCGGCCTTCTTTCTGCAACAAGTCTCGGAGCGCACGTCGTGCGCACGAAATCTAGTTGAGTCACCTTTATTTTAGGGGGGGAGCCGTTGGATGTATGGAGTAGGTGGAAAGCAAAGCAGCCACTATCGACCATATGCTCCCCCCGAACGGCCTTGTTAGTAAACCACAACGTAGGTCAGCCTTTAGGTCATTCTTATGTGCATCATATTGAGACCAAACGAGGCCTACACGGTCCTTTGTAGAAGACTCACCTTTAAAGCATCCCTACGTGCTAACTGTTGCATATTTGAGGGTAACGTGGTCATTTGACGGACGAATTTTTTATAAAATAAAAAAAAATAAAAAAATATAGAAAGCGAGTCGAAAAGAATGAATCAAAAGGAATGTCGTAGTTTATTTTAGAATTCTTTATGGCTTTTGTTCTTCATGATCCAAAAACTCAAAAAGATTTTTTTTACATTTTTTGCATTTTGTCTCCTCAAAGTACCGTAAATTCAAAAAAAAAAAAAAGTTTTTTCTACGTATTTGTCAAAAGCAAAAATACCAAAAAGATTTTTTTCCATAATGGACGGTGTCAGTCTTAGTTAAAGTGTCTAATTGAAAAATCCAAAAAAGGTTTTTTATTCGTTTGTTTTTGGTTTTGTCTCTTAAGTTAGGGTCAATTTATTAGTTAATTGTTAGTTGTCCAATCTGGACGAACTACGCATACCTGATTTCTGTCCCTCGGGGCGGGATACGTAGGCAACCCTCGGTGGGTCCGGTAACCTTTATTTTGGTCTTCGTCTTAGTCTTAGGCTAGGTCTTTTACTCCGTAACCTAGAGTTGTTAGCCAAGTAGGCTGATTTTATTCAGCATTACTGTTCGGCGATTTGGAGTCATGAAGCGGTCTGTCCCATCGACGTATGTCCGCATCAAATTCCCGTTGGTTGGGAACCTTTTGCTCTTATCAAATTTTGAGACAATTTCTTATCTGCTACTACAGGATGAACCTGTCCACAAAGTCTAGAGTCCTTATGGTTGTCAAGGTACCCAAAAAGTTGATCAAGTGGTGGGGCACGTTCAATTACTCCGAAAAGAACGAAGTGAGGAAAGTGTTAGGCAATCTTGTAACACTCATGGATCTCACGCCTCGTCCGGATTTAATAGAAGCTGCGTTGACTTTCTGGGATCCAAATAATTTGGTGTTTAGGTTCGGAAGTTGTGAATTGACTCCTACCCTGGCAGAAATATCTTGTTTGTTTCGGTTGACTTACATGGACCAGCAGATGATTTTAGCCCGCAATCATACTCGTAAGAAATTCCTTCGACTCTGTGGATTAAAAGATAACAAGCATCTGGGATGTCTCAAACAATCTTGGATTTCCTTAGACTATTTGCTTGCTAGATTTGGGTCTTTAGAGGGTTTCGACTGTTTTTGGGATGAATTCTGTACTACAAAAAAAATCTGGGAACAACGTCGTCTGGAGGTTTTCTGTCTGGCTTTGTTGGGTATCTTAGTGTTTCCGTTAGATGAGAGGTGTATCAATACTCGTCTACAATCAGTGGTGATGGCTTTATTCAAGAAAAAAGATGAGGTCACCATTGTACCAATGATCCTAACAGAAATATATAAGGCTTTAACTGAAGTAAAAGGAGGGGTACGATTTTTTGAGGGGAGTAATCTGATATTGCAGTTGTGGATGATGGAGCACTTGCATACGCCTTCTTTGATTAGAGCAGATGTGATCGACCGTTGTCTGAATGATCGAGTGCAAGCCATGCAAGAAAGAATGCGTTTTGACAAATTTTCTTTTCCTATTGGAGTCGATTCTTGGATCGAATTTCTCGGATCAAGAACTCCAAACAACATTCTTTGGTGTTATATGTGGTTTTTTCCTAAGAAAATCTTGATTGGATCTCAAATGCAACTCTTTCTAGTTTTGATAGGACTTAACTGCACTAGGCCTTACGGTCCAAGAAGGGTGATGCGTCAGTTGGGTAGAATGCAAGACGTTCCCCCAATAATGGACCTTCTAAAGGATGTAGAGTACTTTAAAGACCAAGCCATAGGGGAAAGCAAATATGAGCAATTCTGGAATAACGCGATAAAGTTGGGTGTCGATACTTTCGAGGAAAATCCAGGATGCACTCAAAACTATGAAATCTGGCTACAATCTCTGCCCCGTGGCATTAGAAGACCCTTACCAGCCCAACTTAGAGGGCGAATACGGGAAGCAATCATGGTAGAAGATGATGAGCAGGAAGATCCGGGTGTCAAGGTGGAGTTTCTGAGAGTTTAGTTGTCGCGTTTGATCACAACTGTGGATGGGTGTCAGAGAAACCTTTGCGGGTGTACTCTCCAAGAGGCGGGGATACGGGCAAGAAATTTGTTTCCGAGTATCAAAATGTCGTTGCAGGACATGTTGCAAAGTCTAAGTGGAAAAATGGGGACTTCACAGATGGGTTCATCTCAGTCGGGGACATCACACAGAGCACCAGTTTGAAAGAACATGTCTTATCTTTATGTAGTTTGAGTCTTTTATGTTTCTGTCATTGTAGGTTGGTGTCTGTGTTAAGTCGGAGTTAAGTTGTTTTTGATATTCGGGTATTTATTGCACGCATATCGTTAGGGGTTTAAAGTGTTTTTGTTGTATTTGTTGTTTAGTTTTAAAGTGGTCCTAAATTCGTTGTATGTTTTGCTATCTTTCATCGAAATGTTAGGATGTTACGTCTTTCTTTTGTTTACTTGTTTTCGTGTTTCGTGAAAAAAAAAACCTTTAATTATGTAATGTTTATACATAAGCTGCCCGAACTACGCAAGATCTGATTCATGTACAACATGATACGTAGGCAGCCTACTTTTGGGTTCGATCTAATCATTTTGTTTCGTTGTTTTTCATTATTTTTCCTCTTTTAAGGAAAACAAAAGCCATAAAGAATGATAAAATAAAGGTATATAACGTGAGGAAAAGAGCAGATATTGATAAAAAATAGTAATAGGTGTAGATAAAAAAAAAGTGTGTAAATAAAAATCGGGATGATGTTGAAATGACCTCGCTACCCTCAAAAGCTGGTAGAAATGAACATGAACTTAGGGCAATTTTACCAATGTGATTCCCATGCTTTTGGTATACCCTAATCCTAACGGATGTCGTCTTTGATGAGCATGTTCTTTCAGATAAAAGTGGTAGGTTTGCAGCACTCTGGCTAGTCACCCATACTTCACTAGATCCAAAGCAAAGCTCGCAATGGCTAGCAGGGAGATTGAAAATTCGCTCATTGACCCGGATCAGGATCACAGGGAAGAAAGTTCAGAACACAATGATGAGGTAGTAAGGCTCAGGCAACAATTGATATATTTGCACCGGGCATGGGCCAGCGGAATGCCTCCTCCTCCGCTCCCTGAAGGTCTTGGGAATATCTCTAATTGCCCACCGCTCTCTCAAGCACAATTCTCTGCTCCTACTGAGTCACCTGAGCACGCGCCAGGATTCACTCCGCGACATTATTATCCTGGCAATTCTGGTGTGCCCTTGGCAGCTCCCCAATCAAGACCAGCTGCTCAGCCAGCGCCACCGATCATACCGGTATTCGTGGCCCCGCCACCACAAGAAACTCCCATATATGCTGTGCGTCCCACAATGAGGCTTCCTCGGTCTTCCAGTGAGCCAGCACTGAAGGTTTCAGATGGTCAGTATTATGCTACGGAGCCTACTCTGCAATTGAATGAACCGTATGGGTACACTCAGCCGCCTGCATTTCCATTTGATACGGAGAAACCTGTCGCAACGGAGGAACAGGATGTCATAGCCCGGAAACTGAAGAGTTTAGAGCAAGCTATGAGGAATTTGCAAAGAATCGGAGATTATAGAAGTGTTTCCTATAAAGACCTGTGCATGTTCCCAGACATCAACCTGCCCCCCGGTTTTAAGATGCCTAAGTTCGAGAAGTACGCAGGGCACGGTGATCCTGTTGCACACTTGAGACGTTATTGCAACCAGTTGAGGGCTGCAGGAGGAAAGGAAGAACTACTCATGGCCTTCTTTGGCGAGAGTCTTTCAGATCTGGCTTCAGAATGGTTCATCGATCGGGATATCGATAAATGGAACAGTTGGGATGATTTGGCTTCTGAATTTGTTCAACATTTTCAGTACAACATCGACTTGATTCCGGACGAAAAATCTTTGGTCAACATGAAGAAAAAGAGCACTGAAGGTTTTAGGGAATACGCTATAAGGTGGCGTGAACAGGCCGCTAGGGTAAAGCCTCCAATGAAGGAAAGTAAGTTGGTAGAAGTTTTCATTCAGGCGCAGGATGAGACCTATTTTCAACATTTACTTTCGGCAATGGGAAAGTCTTTTATGGAAGTCCTCAAAATGGGGGAGATGATAGAGGATGGGATTAAGACCGGTCGAATAGTGAGTTTTGCTGCATTAAAAGCTACCACACAAGCGATTCAAGGTGGATCTGGCGCATTTGGAGGAAAAAAGAAGAAAGAGGATGTTGCGACTGTCGTAGCCGGAACCCATACTTATCCTAAAAGGCCACCTCGCCCCTATCCCCAATCCCAAGCCCAAGTCTACGCCCAAGCTCCATATATTTCTCCCCACCATTACTACCCTCCACAAAATCCTTTATATTCCATTCCACCACCCCCTTACCCAGTATATAGTGCGCAACCATATGCCCAAACCCCTTCTTACCCGCAGTGGCGCGCGCAATCTTCACAAAATTGCCCATTCGCTCCACCAAATTACCAAAACCCCTCCAGACCCAGTTTTCAGCCTAGGCCCGAGTATAAGCAGGAGAAAACGGTCAAAAATCAATTCACACCTCTTGGGGAGTCATATGCTAGCTTGTTTGATAGGTTGAGGAAGTTGAAGGTTTTAAGCCCAATTCAAGGAAGGCTTTTAAATCCACCATCAAGGAATCTCGATTATTCTTTAAGATGTGCGTACTGTTCTGATATGCCAGTCCATGATATTGAGAAATGCTGGCATTTAAAGAGAGCTGTCCAAGACTTGATTGACACAAATCAGATATTGGTCCAAGCCCTGGAGGGTCCAAACATTAACCAGAATCCGTTGCCAACCCATGCTGAAGCCAATATGTTAGAATTGGTATATGATGGGAAAGAGTCTTCGAGGGGTTATAAGCCTATTGTCAAGATACACACCACTGAGGAGAAATCGGTAAATGTAGCGGAGTCTTTGAAAGCAATGTCATTGAGCCAGGAAGGAATGAGGGAGGATAAATCCCGAGAAAGCACAAAGAAGCCCCTGATCACAGTACAAGGCGCCAGAAGGTATGGTGATTCGAGTCAGGATAAACCTAAGTTGACAGTGGTGGGAGCTTTGAGTCAGCCTATCTTGACGGTGAAAGGAGCACTGGCAGCGCCTATTGTCCTCAAACCGGTGACCCAACCTCCGATAGTTGATATGAAAAGGATTCCCTGGAATTATAGGTGGACTGTGATGACCTATCACGGGAAAGAAGTTGTGGAAGATGTAGATGAGGTAGGAGGTTTGACCAGGTCAGGAAGATGCTTCGTGCCTGAAAGCTTAAGAAAGTCTAAGCCAACGGTGAGTGAACCGTCGTCTATCAAAAAGCCTATCACTGAGGAGGAAGCCGAAGATTTTTTGAAAAAGATGAAATTGCCAGAGTATTCAGTATTAGACCAGCTGAAGAAAACCCCTGCTCAAATTTCCCTTTTATCTTTGTTGTTGCACTCCGAGGAGCATCGTGATGTTTTGCTGAAGGTATTGAATGAAGCATATGTTCCAAGGGAGATTACAATCAACCAGGTTGAGAAAATGGTGGGAAAAATCTTTGAGGTCAATCGGATCAGCTTTTCTGATGATGAATTGCCTGTTGAAGGTACAAGGCATAATCGGGGTCTTTACGTTACAGTGAAGTGTGAGGATTTCTACGTCACTCATGTTATGATTGATGGAGGTTCAGGTGCAAATATTTGCCCTATTTCTACTTTGCAAAAGCTGAATGTTGGTGCTGATAGGATCAAGCCTAACAATGTATGTGTTAGGGCTTTCGATGGTGCAAAGTCAAATTCCATTGGCGAAATAGAACTAATGTTGACCATAGGGCCTGTTGAGTTTGCCATAGAGTTTCAGGTATTGAACGTAGAATCCTCTTACAATCTGTTGTTGGGAAGGCCCTGGATCCACAAGGCCAAGGCGGTTGCATCCACGCTGCACCAAATGATTAAGTTTGAGCATGACAGGCAAGAAGTAGTTATTCATGGTGAAGGAGATTTATCAGCCTACGAAGATTCTCCCTTGTCCTTTATTGAAGCAAATAACGTAGAGGAGACATTCGTCTATCAAATTTTTGATACAGTGCCAGTGAGTCGTATCCCTGAGTGGCAAGCTATATCGGGACCGCAATTGTCTTCTGCTTCTATCATGATGGTGAGTGAACTTTGGAAATACGAATTTGAACCAGGAAAAGGTTTGGGAGCATCTCTGCATGGTATAGTTCATCCCATATGTCCGAGTGAGAACGTGGGCACGTTTAGTCTGGGATTTGAGCCTACAACTGAAGATCTGAAGAAAATCAGGGGAAGGAAGAAGGAAATATGGTCACTCCCTCGCCCAATGCCACTACTCAGTGAGTCATTTGTTAAGAGCGATGTCGCGAAGCATGTGGAATCTGAAGTTGAATTGGTGGGTGACCTCCAGAACTTTTTTATTGAAGTTGATATGGTTGAAGCAGGAGAAGGTACCAGTATGGCAGATGTGCAATTCATAGGTCCAGCTGTCCGGCTCAATAATTGGGAAGTCACTCCTCTCCCCGTCAGGAGGGAGTTTTGGTAGTTTATTTTGTTTTCCTTTCTGTTTATCCGAGTTATTTCAGGGTTGTAATTCGGATTTTAGTTTGATTATGTTATATTGGTGTCTGTGTTTAAACCCTTCTATCTTTTATTTAATGAAATACAATGTCCCTTTTGTTTTGTGTCTAATATAGTTTGTTTTTCTTTTTACACAGTTCTCTTTATGCTGATTCTAATGACATGACATGCATGCGGAATTTTCAGCCTGGTCTTAAAATCCAAAATAATCCAGATGTAATGGAGCAGGATGAGGAATATGATGAAAAAGAAGCATTAGAAGAAATAAGCAAAGGGTTGGAACAATTTGAAGACAAACCGAATCCTAATTTGAATTAGACTAAGCCAATAAATCTAGGGGATCAAGAAGATGTTAGGGAAACTAAAATCAGTGTACATGTTTTGCCCCAGCTAAAGGATGAAATGATTCAAACGTTAATGGATTATAAGGATGTTTTTGCATGGTCTTATGATGATATGCCTGGTTTAAGCACTGAGTTAGTGTCTCACAAATTGCCAACGGATCCCGCATTCCCTCCTGTCAAACAGAAGTTTAAAACAGATGTAAGTATTAAAATCAAAGAGGAAATCATGAAACAACTTGATGCCAAAATAATTCGAGTGGCTCGTTATCCCATGTGGTTATCCAATGTTGTTCCCGTACCAAAGAAAGATGGCAAAATTCGAGTGTGTGTCGATTACCGCGATTTGAACAGGGCAAGTCCAAAAGATGATTTTCCACTGCCCAACATCCATATTTTGCTAGACAACTGTGCTAAACACGAGGTTGCCTCTTTTGTGGATTGCTATGCCGGATATCACCAGATCATTATGGATGATGAAGACGCGGAGAAGACATCTTTTATCACACCATGGGGAACTTATTGTTATCGGGTGATGCCATTCGGTTTGAAGAATGCTGGAGCAACATACATGAGAGCCATGACCACTATGTTTCATGGCATGATGCATAAGGAGATTGAGGTTTACGTGGATGATGTGATTATTAAGTCAAAAAGTCAGGCCGACCATGTAAAAGACTTGAGAAAGTTCTTTGAAAGACTTCGCAGGTATAACCTCAAACTCAACCCGGCAAAATGTGTATTTGGAGTTCCATCTGGAAAGCTGTTGGGGTTTGTAGTCAGCCGTCGGGGAATTGAATTAGATCCCTCGAAAATCAAAGCCATTCAGGATTTGCCCCCGCCCAAGAATAAAACGGAGATAATGAGTTTTCTTGGTAGACTGAACTACATTAGCAGGTTTATTGCTCAACTTACAACCACTTGTGAGCCCATATTCAAGTTGCTGAAAAAGAGTGCTGTGGTAAAATGGACTGAAGAATGTCAGGAAGCGTTCGATCGAATAAAAAGATATTTGTCAAACCCGCCCGTGTTGGTACCCCCCGGAGCCTGGTAGGCCTTTGATCTTATACTTGTCAGTCATGGACAATTCTTTCGGGTGTGTCCTGGGGCAACATGATGTCACAGGCAAGAAAGAGCAGGCTATTTACTATCTTAGCAAGAAGTTCACCACTTATGAGGCCAGGTATACTCTTCTTGAAAGGACGTGTTGTGCCCTAACTTGGATATCACAGAAGTTGAAGCACTATCTCTCATCCTATACTACTTATCTCATCTCCCGCATGGATCATTTGAAGTATATCTTTCAGAAGCCTATGCCGACAGGTCGATTGGCAAAGTGACTAATTTTGCTTACCGAATTCGACATCGTATATGTGACTCGAACCGCCATGAAAGCCCAAGCCTTGGCAGATCATCTTGCTGAGAATCCCATCGATGAAGAGTACGAGCCATTAAAGTCATATTTTCCTGACGAAGAAGTGTCGTGTGTCGATGAAGTCGTTATAGATGTTGATCCAGGTTGGAGGTTATTCTTCGATGGAGCTGTCAATATGAAAGGAGTCGGAATAGGTGCGGTTCTTGTCTCTGAATCGGGACAACATTTCCCGGTAACAGCACAACTTCGATTCTACTGTACTAACAATATGGCAGAGTATGAAGCCTGCATCCTTGGTTTGAGGTTAGCTGTTGATATGGGAGTCCAAGAATTATTGGTGTTGGGAGATTCAGATTTACTCGTCCATCAAATTCAAGGCGATTGGGAGACGCGAGATTTGAAGCTCATCCCGTATCGACAATGCTTGCAGGAGCTATGCCGCCGATTTGTGTTAGTAAAATTTAGGCACATTCCAAGGATTCGTAATGAAATTGCTGATGCTTTGGCCACTTTGTCTTCAATGCTCCAACATCCTAACAAAGCCTACATCGATCCAGTGCATGTACAGAGTCGTGATCAGCATGCTTACTGCAATGTGGTTGAAGAAGAGCTTGATGGAGAACCTTGGTTCTTGGATATCAAGCGGTACATTAAATCAGGAGAATACCCAACATATGCCACCAACGATCAAAAGAGGACTCTTAGGCGTTTGGCTAGTGGATTTTTCTCGAGCGGGGGAATCTTGTATAAGAGGACCCCAGATCTGGGACTTCTAAGGTGTATAGATGCAAAAGAAGCCTCGGCAATCATGGTTGAAATACACTCTGGAGTATGCGGGTCGCATATGAACGGTCACGTCTTGTCAAAGAAGATTCTTCGAGCAGGTTATTACTGGTTTACTATGGAGAGGGATTCTATTCAGTTTGTTCAAAAGTGTCATCAATGTCAGGTGCACGGCGATCTGATACGTTCTCCTCCTGTTGAGCTGCATGCAATGGCCGCTCCATGGCCGTTCGTAGCTTGGGGAATGGATGTGATTGGACCGATTGAGCCGAAGGCATCAAATGGATATAGATTCATTTTGGTAGCCATTGACTACTTCACAAAGTGGGTGGAAGCAGTAACTTTCAAGTCGGTGACAAAGAAAGTTATGGTAGATTTTGTTCATGCCAATATCATTTGTAGATTTGGAATTCCTAAGATGATTATTACAGACAATGCTGCCAATCTCAATAGTCATTTGATGCAAGAAGTGTGTCAACAGTTTAAGATCGCACATCGAAATTCTACTCCATATCGCCCAAAGACCAATGGTGCTGTAGAAGCCGCCAATAAAAATATAAAAAAGATACTGCGAAAAATGGTACAAGGTTCTAGACAGTGGCATGAAAAGTTGCCGTTTGCATTGCTAGGTTATCGCACCACTGTTCGCACTTCAACAGGGGCAACTCCATATTTATTAGTGTATGGGACAGAAGCAGTCATCCCTGCAGAAGTTGAAATTCCTTCTCTTCGGGTCATTGTAGAAGCAGAGATCGATGACGACGAATGGGTAAAACCCCGACTGGAACATTTGAGTTTGATCGAGGAAAAAAGGCTAACGTCCGTGTGTCATGGCCAGTTGTATCAAAGGAGGATGGCTCGTGCGTATAACAAAAAGGTCCGTCCCAGGAATTTTAAAGATGGTCAGTTGGTATTAAGACGTATCCTTCCTCACCAGGTTGAAGCGAAGGGCAAGTTCTCCCCTAACTGGCAAGGTCCCTTCGTTGTGAAGAAAGTGTTACCCAATAGAGCCTTATATTTGACAGATACTGAAGGCAAAATGGCAGAAATGGCTATCAATGCTGATGCGGTCAAAAGATACTATGTATGATATTTGATCCTTTGTTTGAGTTTATTGCATGTTTAGTACTTGCATTTTTTAAGATTGATATGATGAAGGCATTTTATTCTTCTATCCAAACATTGTGTCACCCTTTGTTTACCCGTTTGAGCCTCGTTTATTTTTCTTTCATATCCCTCTTTTGGAATCAAAATAGAGTCAAAGATAAATGTCAAGAAAATAAGAATAAAAGAAAGAGTTCGAAAATAAAAGAAAAAAATCAAATCAAAACAAAGAACAAGCTGATGGAACTACGTGCGACCTGATTCTCCTCTCTCGGGAGTGAGATACGTAGGCTGCCCTATTTCGGGCTCGGTCCAACCAAAAAGAGATTTAAAATTCACCCAGTCAACAAAACTGGGGCATGAGTTAATGCATTGTTTGAGTCGATTCCAAAAGTTGTAAGTCCCACCCCCACTTCAAGTATCGTTTGAGCCTCTTACCATCTTTTCTAACCTTGACCAAAAGCCAAGTTACAACCAAAGAAAGTCCTTCAGATCAATTTTTGATAGTGTTAAGGCTAAGCATGCAATGGATATGACGATACATTGCGAAGTACCGCTTATCTCCCTCAGCATAAGAAATCATGAAAGAAATACAAAAATGAGAGAGTCTTATTGGTGAAAACCTTTGCAGGCACCATAAGGCGATGGTGAGTTGTGAGAAAATGAAAATGAGAGAGTCTTATTGGTGAAAACCTTTGCAGGCACCATAAGCCGATGGTGAGTTGAGAGAAATACAAAAATGAGAGAGTCTTATTGGTGAAAACCCTCACGGGCACCGTAAGGCGAGGGAGAGTTCAAGAGAAAAGTGAAAAGTGAAAAGAAAGAGATTTGTTGGCGAATGTCTTTTTAGATGTCGTCAGTCGAATGTGATGTATGAGTCCAATAGATTTGAAGAAGCGGCTCAACGGCAAAGGCACAAACTCGACAACAAATGGGGAGTTTTGGATAGGAAGATCAGGCAGCTCAATCCTAAATGCATGTCATACTCATTGGAGTTGTTTGTCGTATTCAGATAAGTTTTCTTATTGAATATGGGACATTTCCCTCTTTCTTTCATTTACATATTCATGCTTTTTGTTTTTTTTTATGTCATTTATCAAAATAAAAGTCACCATCATTTCTTTACATTTTAAGTCAAGTCTGTGTCAAAACAAGCAAGAAAAGATTTCAAAATTTACTACCAATCTTTCCAATTATATGAGGAAAAGCCAAAGAACAACACAGAAAAGAAATATGATCGTAATTCAACACGAAGCAAAGGAAGTCTATCAACCGACAGGCTATTGGATTCGTAGAAGCATTTCAGATTTGGGAAAAGAGTGCTCCTCAGGGGCATGGTAAAAATGGAAACCCATTGTTTGAGTCAGAACTCATTTCCCTCAATCTGGATCCAGGTCAATGATGCGGCAAGACACGACAAGTATTAGCAATTTGGAACAAAGATGAAAGGAACGAGTGCTGGGCAGATACCTGAAAAGCCAAGATCTGCAAGCCACCACTAAGATTTTAACTGACAAATTTTTCTTCGATTGAAACAGGGGCAAATTTGTTTCACTTGATTCAGCTACCATTGGAAATGCATATCCAGGGATTTTACTTTCTGTTCAGGACCCTCCTGAAAAATGGGATTTTACTTTATGTTCAGGACTCTCCTGAAAAATGGGAATTTACTTTCAGTTCAAGGACCCTCCTGAAAAATGGGACTTTACATTATGTTCAGGACCCTCCTGAAAAATGGGACTTTACTTTCTGTTCAGGACCCTCCGGAAAAATGGGATTTTACTTTCTGTTCAGGACCCTCCTGAAAAATGGGACTTTACTTTCTGTTCAGGACCCTCCTGAAAAATGGGATTTTACTTTCTGTTCAGGACCCTCCTGAAAAATGGGATTTTACTTTCTGTTCAGGACCCTCCTGAAAAATGGGATTTTACTTTCTGTTCAGGACCCTCCTGAAAAATGGGCTTTTACTTTCTGTTCAGGACCCTCCTGAAAAATAGGACTTTACTTTCTGTTCAGGACCCTCCTGAAAAATGGGACTTTACTTTCTGTTCAGGACCCTCCTGAAAAATGGGATTTTACTTTCTGTTCAGGACCCTCCTGAAAAATGGGATTTTACTTTCTGCTCAGGACCCTCCTGAAAAATGGGATTTTACTTTCTGTTCAGGACCCTCCTGAGAAATGGGATTTTACTTTCTGTTCAGGACCCTCCTGAAAAATGGGGTTTTACTTTCTGCTCAGGACCCTCCTGAAAAATGGGATTTTACTTTCTTCTCAGGACCCTCCTGAAAAATGGAACTTTACTTTCAGTTCAGGACCCTCCTGAAAAATGGGATTTTACTTTCTGTTCAGGACCCTCCTGAAAAATGGGACTTTACTTTATGTTCAGGACCCTCCTGAAAAATGGGACTTTACTTTATGATCAGGACCCTCCTGAAAAATGGGATTTTACTTTCTGTTCAGGACCCTCCTGAAAAATGGGACTTTACTTTCTGTTCAGGACCCTCCTGAAAAATGGGACTTTACTTTTTGTTCAGGACCCTCCTGAAAAACGGGATTTTACTTTCTGTTCAGGACCCTCCTGAAAAATGGGATTTTACTTTCTGTTCAGGACCCTCCTGAAAAACGGGATTTTACTTTCTGTTCAGGACCCTCCTGAAAAATGGGATTTTACTTTCTGTTCAGGACCCTCCTGAAAAATGGGACCTTACTTTCTGTTCAGGACCCTCCTGAAAAATGGGACTTTACTTTCTGTTCAGGACCCTCCTGAAAAATGGGATTTTACTTTCTGTTCAGGACCCTCCTGAAAAATGGGATTTTACTTTCTGCTCAGGACCCTCCTGAAAAATGGGACTTTACTTTCTGCTCAGGACCCTCCTGAAAAATGGGACTTTACTTTCTGTTCAGGACTCTCCTGAAAAATGGGATTTTACTTTCTGTTCAGGATCCTCCTGAAAAATGGGACTTTACTTTCTGTTCAGGACCCTCCTGAAAAATGGGACTTTACTTTATGTTCAGGACCCTCCTGAAAAATGGGATTTTACTTTATGTTCAGGACCCTCCTGAAAAATGGGACTTTACTTTCTGTTCAGGACCCTCCTGAAAAATGGGATTTTACTTTCCGTTCAGGACCCTCCTGAAAAATGGGACTTTACTTTCTGTTCAGGACCCTCCTGAAAAATGGGATTTTACTTTATGTTTAGGACCCTCCTGAAAAATGGGACCTTACTTTCTGTTCAGGACCCTCCTGAAAAATGAGACTTTACTTTCTGTTCAGGACCCTCCTGAAAAATGGGATTTTACTTTCTGTTCAGGACCCTCCTGAAAAATGGGATTTTACTTTCTGCTCAGGACCCTCCTGAAAAATGGGACTTTACTTTCTGTTCAGGACTCTCCCAAAAAATGGGATTTTACTTTATGTTCAGGACCCTCCTGAAAAATGGGACCTTACTTTCTGTTCAGGACCCTCCTGAAAAATGGGACTTTACTTTCTGTTCAGGACCCTCCTGAAAAATGGGATTTTACTTTCTGTTCAGGACCCTCCTGAAAAATGGGATTTTACTTTCTGCTCAGGACCCTCCTGAAAAATGGGATTTTACTTTCTGTTCAGGACCCTCCTGAAAAATGGGATTTTACTTTATGTTCAGGACCCTCCTGAAAAATGGGATTTTACTTTATGTTCAGGACCCTCCTGAAAAATGGGATTTTACTTTCTGTTCAGGACCCTCCTGAAAAATGGGATTTTACTTTCTGTTCAGGACCCTCCTGAAAAATGGGACTTTACTTTCTGTTCAGGACCCTCCTGAAAAATGGGATTTTACTTTATGTTCAGGACCCTCCTGAAAAATAGGACTTTACTTTATGTTCAGGACCCTCCTGAAAAATGGGAATTTACTTTCTGTTTAGGACCCTCCTGGAAAATGGGACAATGCTTTCAAAAAAATGAAATACTAATTATTTATAATTTTTGTTTGGGATAATTTTCTTTCTAGTTTTAATTTTGAGTTTCAGGAGCCCGCCTGAAGAACAGGGTGATGAAATAGCAAGGCAGGAGCCCGCCTGAAGAATAGGGTGATGAAATAGCAAGTTCGGAGCCCACCGGGAGAACAGAGTGAAGAAAATGAAAAGTCAAGCAACAAAGTGATGAAATAGCAAGTCAGGAGCCCGCCTGGAGAATAGGGTGAAGAAACAAAAGAGTCAAGCAACAAAGTGAAGCAATTGAAAGCCAAGCAACAAAGGGAATGGAATTGCAAGTCAGGAGCCCACCTGGAGAACAGGGTGATGAAAGTCGAGTCAAGAACCAACAGAAGCTGTATAGATAGGATTTTTGTAATTTCACTTATGTTTTTACTTGTAATTTTCATTTTGATGTAATAACAGAGCCGCGGACCGGAACCTCGACGGAACCTCACTCGACTCTCCAACTCGGTATAGTCCATCTCCGTCCAATCCTTGGAGATACTTATCACTTGATCCCTTCATAACTTGGGTGGGTAGGCTTTCCTAATTCAAGACCCGGTAGTCCTTCTTTCTCCTGTTTCTTTCTTTGAATAATGGTCGGGACAAAATTCTATCTCGATGTCTACTTCTTTGCCTGAAAACACTTCATGTTTACATTCAAAGGGGGCATGATGTAGACACCTAATTTCGTCCCTCCCCGATATCGTTTAACCTATTGTTTACCCTATCCTACCGTGTACCCTCACCCGTGTGATAATCCCTCCACAAAATGACAAAAAATAACAACCCCTAACTAATTTTGTTTTATCCTAATATTCTAACAACCCACCCAATAAAAACACAACATCTAATCCTTATCCCATCCAACCAAAAAAAACACGTCACACCCTACCCCACCTATCTACCCCAATACCCACCCACGTAACCCCACCCGATCCCTTTTATATTATTTGATCTTCACTTGCAACGAAAAAGAAGAGGAGGGGGGAGCAGATCTCAAATTTTTTCTCTCATCACCATTAACATACAGAGTACACACACTCATCTTCTTCCTCATTCATAGAAGAGAGCAATACACGAGCTCTCTTCTCTTCTACACACCAATCACTTTTTTCCACTGATGTTCATCCACACACCCATACTCTCATCTGTTGCACCCACTCACAGAAACCTCAGAATTTGGCACCATCAGTAACCAAAAATTGAGAGATACATATCATCATCTTTTCATGGGTTAGAAATCATAGGGAACAGACCGAAAAAGGAGAGGGTCACCGGGAAACGCACTACACACAGCTCAAGCTCACACACGCACACGGGAATAGGAGCAAAACAGTGAAAATAGCGAGAGAGAGAGAGTGAGAACAGAGAGAGAGAAGACGATCTGAAATCAATCGAGACGGAGGGAACTTGAGGAGAGGCAAACAAAATCCGTCCGACCTAGATTTTTCCGGCGACTGTTTCGCCGGAATCAGTTACTGTTCATTGGATTAAGGTACCGTTGACCCGTAATTCTTCCCTCTTGACGTTGAAAATCCAAAACTAGCTACTAAGCTAGTTGAACTCTGCCTGTTTAAGTTGATTACGACGTTGTTTGAGGAGTACCGGCCACGGGTCCACCGGAAAAACGCGCCAACGTCTCCCTTCTTCTTAAAAATTCGATCCAAAATTCCGTTTGAATCCACATCTTATCTCAGCTAGCTTGAAATTCTGGGTTTTTCTGCGTTTTGAATCGGACTCCGAGTTTGGATTTTGGTACTGAGTTGGTTCATCGTCGAGGTCCTCCGTTTGAGGATTTCAGTCCCAAATTTCTTTATTATCAACGAAAACAAGTGCTATTGAGGTCTGGGTTTTTGATATTATCGACGAAAGCAAGATCTATTGAGGCTGTTTTCGCTGTTTGGGTCGGGGTATATCAAAGTTGGATTAGTTTCGTTGTTGGGGTTGATTCGAGGTTCATCGGCACGGGCTCTATTGGATTTAATCGGAATAATACTTGAAAGCAGCATTGAGGCTTTCGGATTCGGGTTTTCTTAAATATTATTATCAATAAAAATCGATATTCGGAAGGTTCAATTCTATCCTTGCTCCTCTCAATTTTACGTAATCATGAATAATTGGCGTGTTTGGTATGTTCGCATATGTGTTATGTGTTGGTTGATGTTGGTTTCGGACTTTGAAAAGTGATTTGATAAATCGAAACATGTGTTAATCATTGGTTGGGAATGAATTTGGGACGGGAATCGAAAAATTGATAAAAAGTGAATATTATGATATTTTGATACATTGTTGATGTTGAATGTGATATGCCGTCGAGCGGGTAGGCAAACAGTAAGCTCGGGTAGGCAAGGTTAGAATTGGTGTAGTGTTGGAATGTTTGGAATATTTGTTTAATGTTTTGTTTATCATATTTGAAAAGTGTATTATTTAACCGGGGAATGCCCCGAGGTAATTTGTATTTACTCACCGGGGAATGCCCCGAAGAATTTTGTACGCGAAGGATGTTCGTAATCAAGGCCCGAGGCATCGGGTAAAGCATGGCTTAGGACTAGTGTAGGTTATTTCAGTATTTTTATTTCAGGTTGTAATAATTGGACTGGACTTTACATTTTTTTGTTTTTGTTTTGTTATTGTTTGATTATTTTGCGTGCTTTTTGTGTGGTTTGTACATTTGTAATGTCAAATTAGCCGATACGCTCCACCAAGCGACCGTGATCGAACCACGGGATCGAGGGGTGCCTAACACCTTCCCCTCGGTCAACAGAATTCCTTAGCCGGAATCTCTGTTCGTAAACCGGTTTAAAGAGTCAAATGGTTTCGAAAAGGATTTTCCAATGGTGACTTGGCACACCAGATTATGCCAAGTGGCGACTCTGAATAAAAAATGCAAATAATCCTTTTCCGAAATAAATTTTCATTTCTTGTCACTTAAATAATAAAACCCTTTCGAACTTTAAAAATGTATCCATTTTTTGGAGTACGTTGAAAAAAAAAAGGGGTGTGACAATGTGTATATATCTTCTATAGACGTATATCTTTAATGTACACAAGTGTATATGTTTTATAAATTAGTATGTAACTATATAAATATACATATTGTTGTATATATATATATGTATATTGTAGTATATATTTTATTTAAAGTAGTACATATATATTGAATGGTGCATATATATGTGTATATATCTTCTAAAGTAGTATATATTTAACGTATACATGTGTATATGTTTTATAAATTAGTATATAAATATATATATATATATATATATATATATTGTAGTGTATATATATATATTAAACTATTATATCATATGTTTTATTTAAAGTAGTACGTATAGTCATATATAATTATATATTGAATGGTACGTATATATGTGTAATTGTTTATATATTTTTTTAAAAATATATATTGTATATTGGAGTGTATATAGTGTATATTGGATTTTTTATTTATTTTTTAAACGGGTTTGACCGGTTTTTAACCGGGTTTGATCGGGTTTTGGTGGGTTTGACCGGGTTGGGTTAGTGGGCTGGGTTAGGTTGGGTTTTAATTTTTTTACTGTTGGGCCCAACCCGGCCCAGATAGCCTCCAAACCGGCCCTTAATCGGCCCTCAACCCGGTTAAAAAGGAAGGGCCGGTTTCGGGTTGGCCCGGCCCGGCCCGGCCCGTTTGACACCCATACTTGATATTCATGCCTAATATTTTTTCATATACCTAACAACGATATGTATATAGGCTGAAATAAACACACCTCACCTTGTCTAACAGAGCCATATACATAATTGTGTATCGTATAATACTGTTAGAGAATAACATATATATATATATATATATATATATATATATATATATATATATATATATATTTTGAAATAAACAACCATCAATGTTTGTTTCACCACATATACATAACAAATTTAAAGTATATGGGTTCATATACATAATAATGTTATGTATATGGGATGAAGTAACAACAAATTCCATACATATGTACATGATGTGATAAAAAACTCTCGACAATGTCAAATTTCATACATATACATATCTTTCAAGAGTGAGAAAAAGGTACTGAGTGAGATCGAAGAATGAAATTTCCATGAGCAGTAATAGCAATATGAATCAGGTTGTTTGCCAAAATGGAAGATCAAGTTCCGATTCCATCCCGATACGACAACTTGATTCAATGTCAACGACGGTACTGATTTCCTTCTAGTAAGTGTATTATGTTGTTGATTTTGCCCGGAAGGAGCCACGATTAAGCTCTTTACGGATGCCCGGTGGAGCTCCGACGATTGGTTGGGAGAGGGGGGAGGGGGAGGTTCAGGTAAGGTTTAAGGTTATTTTTTATAGGGTTTTTATGAATTAGAAATACGGATTAAAACAGAAAATTTAAAATTTGAAAATTTGAGGTTCCTTGATTGTAGGCACCCTCTAAGAAAATAAAAGATATAATACATCGAAACACCCCTAAACTTGTAGCCGAAACTTACTTTAGACCCTAAACTAGTATGGAAATTATTTACCCACCTTAACAACTTCAAAGTGAAATTTTTACCACCCTAAAAAAATTATACCACTCTCACTACGGAGAGTGAAGTACACACGCCCCACGTCATTGCCAACTCAGTGCCATGTCATTGCCACGTAAAAAAATATAATTTTTTTTAAAATTAATCCAACACACATATTATTTTTATATATATATTTTTTAAAAAGCAATATATATATATATATATATATACATTGTATATATATATACATTGTATATATATACATATATATATATATATACATATACATATATACATATATATATATATACATATTTACATTGTATATATATACATATTTACATTGTATATATATACATATATATACATATATATACATATATATATAACCCACCCCACCTCCTTCCTCCTCCTTCTTCTTCTTCTTCAATAGCCCACCCTACCCCACCCCACCCCACCCCCGTCGTTCCTCCTTCTCCTTATGCTTCAACAACCCCCCACCCCCACTCCCTCTTTCCTCCTTCTTCTTATGCTTCAACAGCCTCCGCCACCATTAACACCATTAACACCAATAACTTTCACTCAATTAATGACTCACAGGAAAACACCTACCTCCGTCGTGAACCACCGTAAAAATTCCTCCAAATCACCTGAAAACACCACAACCACCACAAAAAAAAATCTCAAAATCTCAAGAATCCCACAGTCTTCACCGAAAATAATTTCACCCTTAAAATCATTAACATAATTATTTCACCATTAACATCATAAACACCAATAACTTGATTCGAATTTAGCAAGAAATTGATAAATAACTTGATCCAACAGTGCACCCCAGCCCACCCTCCCCACCTCGATTCCTTTTCTTCTTCTTTAACAGTCAAATTCCCAATTAACATCATTATTTCAACCTTCAATTTTAGCTTCCTCCATGTTTTTAATAGTCAAATCCACCAACTCATTCACCCAATTATTCATCAAATTTGAGATGTAGATCAATTTAAAGTGAATGATAAATTAGAGAAGAAAAAATTTCTAACAAAGTCATTTTCAGTGTGGTTGACCATCTCTGATATGTGGTTGACCATCTTCAATATGTGCCACCAACTCAGTGAATGATTTTTTTTGCTCTATTCAACAATCCTTTGATTTCTTTTTGCTCTATTTAACAACCCTTTAGCTAAAACATTGAAAAAAATTATATGTGAACTTCCTTTTTCTGCTTGTGCTTCTGTAATGTAGATATTACCAAACAAGAAAGCTATTTCTTTCAAGAGTTCGGAAAATGAATTGTGGTGATGATTTGCTTAAAAAAAAATGAAGTTATTACGAAGAAGAAAAAATAGAGTTGTTGGGGTGGGGAAGGGGATTGTTGTGTCGAAGAAACTGGAAGTTGACTTCTTCTTTTTTTCTTTAGCTTTATTTATATTTGGGAAATTTTAAAGCTGGGACCCACCCTTTTTACCTTTTTAAAGACATTAACGCGCTGATTTTTAAAAAAATTGCCACGTCAGCAATTCAGGTGATAAAAAATTCACTTTAAAGTTGTTAAGGGGGGTAAATAATTGCTCGATTAGTTTAGGGTCTAAAGTAAGTTTTGGCTACAAGTTTAAGGGTGTTTCGATGTATTATCTCAAAATAAAAAGGGGAAGGTAAAGTTATTTACATGGATTATAGAGAGAGATTGTAAATATGAGATATTTATAATTAGTTTGGAGATTTGGGATATTGTGTCGTAAAAGAAAGTAAAGTTGTGATTTTTTGTAATTTTTTCTTTTGCTTTTTTTTAGGGGTGGGGAGGTTAAATGAGGTATTACATGAAGACAATAGTAGATAGTTTATGCATACTTGTTTAGGATACGTGCGTTGCGCATGTGTATATCATCAATATTATTAATTTGAATACTATAATAAATATTTGAAAATCCTAACTATTGTTGTATGCCTTTTGAAATATTTTATGAAAATTATTATAGTTTCGTTGATTTCATTCTGAAGCAAAATGATTATATTTTGTTTAAATACGTAAATACAGAAAACTATATTTCATTAAATATTTTTTGAAATATACTACCACAATTCTTTAAATAAATTATAAAATAATATGAATTAAAAAAATTGGCACTTAGATTTTTTTAATATAAGAATTAAAAGGTTCGTTTTTCAATTTCTTCTTCTTAATCTTCTCCCAAACCTCACAAATAGTAGTTGGAAGAAACACTAACATAGTATTTGGTCAGGACGGAAAAAAGTAAGAAGACAATTTTATTATAAATTAACGTGATAGACATGAGCAAAGTACGTATACTTGACTAGTATAGTAAATTATACCATACAACTAACACAACACTATATTACCAACACAATTGTTCATCAAACAAAGCTTGGCCGAAATGGTTACACACGTAAATCAGCCTTATTACATTGTTACACACAAAATCGATAGCTTCTTATTTGTTTATTAGTAGTGGCAAGGTGAGTAGCAGTAGCAAGCATATTTTGCCCAGTAATATTTGTGGCCCCATGGTTTGTACTTCTTACACATACCATATTTAGCTCCATAAGAGTGCTTGCAATGGTGACTACATTTGTCAGAGTATTGACAAGGTCCATTCCACTTGTCACTTTTTTTCCAGCAGTATGTGCCTTCTGCCATTTGTATTTCTGCAAGAATATGAAAATTGGAAAGTCATGATATATATATATATATGTACTTGAGATAGCAAATTTCTCATAATTTCCTTATAACGCTACGTTCGTTTTCATTTAGTTGGACATGTTTCACTTGACACAGAGTTAATAATAAATAAATATTTTTTTAAGAAAATCGTGATCTTAAGCAAGTCAGTATAAAATCATGTGATTAATTCGCGACTCACCAGTTGCAGCAACGAGGAAGATGCAAACGAGGAGGGCGAGAATAGTTGTGTATTTTGCCATAGCTGTTATTTTTTTGGTGAGGAAACAAGCACTTGAAATGATGGTATTTATAGTGTTGGAAACTCATATAGTCAACTTAATTCCATTTGATTTGTTCAAGGATTACGTTGGTTGTTTGCTTAATTAATTATAAGATGGATCATTAAAATAACGAGATAATGTTCTATTAACCTCCTGAACTATAGTCAAAGTTGTTACGACACACCTTAACTTCACGAGGATCTTATTACCCCTCCCCCCCAAAAAAAAAACAAACTAAATTTAATTTTACTGATTAAGGTGTATCGTAAAAGGTGTCACGTAAGCACAAAAAATGAATAATAATACAATAAAATTAATGGGGGAGGGGGGGGGGCAGGGGATTAATAGAACCCCAATAAAGTTAAGGGGTGTCGTAGCAACTTTTACTATAATTGATAATAGTTTTTTTTTTCTCTAGAATAACACATCAAGTGCAAAGAATTTGTCCTACACAACTAATTTTTGTTTTAATTTAAATGAATTTGAATTGATCAAAGAGATATTTGAGTGATAATAAAGTCTTCTACCAGTTGATCAATTCCGTGTCTCTACTTGTTGCTTTTATAAAGTCGTCAACCCTTTGTGTCAGTACATGTTATTTAGCTATAACCTAATGTATTGAAAAATCTAGTTTTTCAAATATAAAATAAAAAGTAAATTGCAAAATATGAGAACACAAGAAATTTTATATATACTAAAAGTACCATTTTACCCCTCTAATAAGTCTCTTCATTCCTTAAGAATTCCATACTCCATCCAAATTTCAAAACGAAAAAAAAAAAATCACAAAAAATCATGAGTGGTGGATGAGCATTCAGAGCAGCGGCGAAAGTCGCCGGAGTCACCGTCATAAACAGCGGATTCCGTTCCTTTACAGTGGAGCATCCATTTTACACCGCCGTACATGATGTCGTCCGTCCGGTGTCCGTTTCCGCTATATCGTTGTCATCGGAAGATGTGAAGTTCGGCGTTGTCACGACGGTTAACGGCGAAGGCGGAGGAGGATTATCCGATGTGTAGCCGATGCAAAAAGTGGTGGCGGAGTTTGATGACTGGGAGATGGCCGGTGGAGAGGAGGAAATGATGGTTAGTGCTGGTGAACCGTTATCGAGAGTTGTGTTTGGTGGTTCTCCGTCTCTTCAGGAAGCTACTTAAGCTACTTCTGATCTCAAACACGCTCTCGAAAAGTACGTGATTTACTGTGCTATTGCAATTTACAGTACTTTATGTATAGTTTTTGTAGATAATATCTACATTTTATGTATACAATAGTGAATTAATTAAATTCAATTTAGGTTAGAAGATTAGTTAGATTGTTTCCCGTTAAACAAAATGTGATAAGTGAACAGATGGAGTAGCATTATATCTAACTTCTGCAATTTAGTTTGTTAGTGCAACTTATACATCAAATATGATAATTTTATATTTGAAATAGTGAATTAATATAATTCAGTTTAGTTTCGAAGATTGATTAAATTGATTCTCGTGAAATGAAACGTGACAAGTAAAATAAAGTGGAGGGAGTAGTATCTGTTGTTACTGTTGATTTTGAAGTATTGCTTTTGGTGTGTCTATGTTTTATAATCATAAAAATTGAAGTCTTTTGTGAGTGATTACTTAGTTGATTGATTCAATCGACTAATAAAGTTACAATTTTTAATGAACACGCCTCTCAATTGTTTGCTCAATTAATTTTTGTTCAGTAGAGTTAAATGGGATATGTTGCAGCAAACTTTACAATGTTCAATTTAGTTTCAAACATCAGTTAAATTTACTCTAGTAAAACGGAACTTACTAAGTAAATGTGAAGAGTGATCACTCAGTTGATTGATTTGATTGACGAATAAAGTTACAATTTTAATGAACATGCTTTCTCAATTGTCTCTCCAAAATTTTTTTTGCTAATTAGGATAATAAGGGATGTGTTGTACTTGCAAACTTGCAATGTTTGAGTTCATGACTTACCAAAAGATAGATAATTGAATTATATTTCCAACGATACCAATTTTACCTAAATCCGATATCGGAGCAAAGAGTTATGCCCATTTTACTCCAGCATGTCAGGCTGAAAAACTGAGTGTCGATATTTTGTGATAACTTATCACAAGTCTGACGGCTTATCACGAATGTCGTCAGCCTTAGGCAGAAACCTGACCCCAGTGATGACATTTTGTGATAACTTATCACAAGTCTAACGGCTTATCACGAATGTCGTCAGGCTTAGACAGAAACCCAAAAATTTCAGCTCCGAGGTGACGACTTGGGCTGACAGGCTACCACAGATTTGACAGCTTATCAACCTTGGTCGTCAGCTGATAAATTCAGCAATTAGGAAGTGGTTTCATAAGGGTATTTTGGTCTTTTTATTTTCCTTTCACGACTTAAAACCCTCAAGGGACGTAACTTACTCCTATTTTTCTTCAGTTAAACATCTCAAAAATTCTCTCATACACTCTCAACCACAAGATTAGTGTTTTCTCTCAAGATCATCTCCTCAAGAATTAGAACATTCTCTCCCAAAGGGGTTAAACCCTAGTCAAGAAAAATCAAGAGCAAGCCTAAGGATTTCATCAAGAACCTTCAAGAAACATTAGATCTCTTTCAAGATCAAGCTTTAAGGTATGGGTAATGTTCATCCACGGATTCCTTTCATCCGTGGAGTTCGAGAACCCTCTTTTAAACTATGAATCATGAAGTTATGTTGTGGGTTGATTGTGTTTGTGTGATTGATTGTTATACAACTCCCAAATTAGAATCTTTATGTGATTTTATGAAACTAGGATGATATGCAAATTGAAATATATGAATTTTGGGTGGTTTAAATCATTAAGGTGATAAATATGCCTATGCCACAAGGTGTGCATGCAAGGTGTTTGATAAAATACCTAAGAGACTACAAATCATGTATTATAGCTAAATATAACTTAAATGAAAAGACCATGCTTTGTTCCTTACGACTCAACATGAATTCCATGCTAATTGTTGTGTATTGTTGTTGTGATATGGAATGCTTATGAAATTGAAGTTATGTAAGTATTTACATGTTATACGCATTCCCTTTCATGTATATGGTGTTGAGAACCATGTGTAGTATGAAATCCCCTACTTATGGTATTATGAATTGTGGATGTTATTCCTATGATCAAGAAGTGTCATGTGTGTCAGTTTCCTTCCATCGAGTCCTGCGGGTACTTGTACCCAAAAATATAGCTGTGTGCCTAGGGCCATGTCATGTTATCACAATACTCTTAGTTAAGACATGATCTATAGAATTAAGTCAGTCATGTGACTAAGAAAAACTCAGAAATCTCAGTAGTCACAGTAGTTCAGTAATCTCAGTGATCTCAGTACTCAGTAATATCTGTAACCTCAGTAATCACAGTCAATCTCAGTAACTTCAGTACTCTCAATCAGTCCTCAGCACTCAGTACATTCCGTCAGTCATCAAAATTCAGTAAACTCAGTTTAGCTCCGCTAAACAAATACCACTAGTATCAGTTCAGCTAATCAGTTCAGTTCAGCTAATCAGTTCAGTTCAATTAATCAGTTCAGTGTCTATTCAATTAGAAGTAGAATTCAACACCGAGTAAACCCAAGGATGGAGATTCACCTGTTATTCAGTGTAGGGTGAGATCCTTAGAAACAATCCTTGTGTTCCAGAACTATGTAGCCAGCGTAGGTTGAGATGTACTGACACATAGGGATAATACATGTCATTTGATCTTACCTGATAGCAGGGGCAGATGGAAAGAGCTCCCAAATAGAATAGGGTTTACTCACATGTTGTCTCTACCCGTGGCACGGTATTGACACCCTTACAGCTGGGGTTACAGGTTGGGCTCCACCAGTTCAGATTCGGGGCATGTCGGTAAGATGATTACTTCCCACAGTCTCATTCTTAGTGTCAGTAAAAGAACTCAGATAATTCTTCACATTTCGTGACTGTCAGATACAACCAACTCAGATACAGTAAAAAACTCAGTTAGTTCTATCAGATTTAGGACTGTCAGATACAGTCACTAATGTTATTAGTTATATCAGTTATCAGAACTTATATTATCAGTATTCGCATTCATGACTGTCAGATACGGTTAAGCATATCAGTTCATCATATTCATAGCTGTCAGATACAGTCAATCAAATTAATTCTTTATAATTAGACTATTAGATACAGTCAACCAGGCCAATTCTTCATAATTAAAACTGTCAGAAATAGTTATTCATGTATCAGTAATATAGTTTCATTCCTTCAGTATTCAACAATACAGTATCAGTTCCCTACTTATTAGTGACTTACATATCAATATCAGTAAACTCAATCAATCTGTATCTCAATATCAGTAAGCTCATGTTGTCAGTATTCAGACTCCGTAGTCAGTATCACCGCAAGTTTAGTTACAGTTACTTATGAATGTATGTATTCTCACATTCATCTAAGTCAGCATTGTTCATGCATATAACCCTTTGCATTTAGCCTACCTCACTTGTATACCAGTACATTCAAAGTACCGACACATTTGCGCTATGGTATCTTATACCATAGGTTTAGAAGCACGAGCTCCAGAGTATCAGTAGCATTCCAGATTTTAGCAGACAGAGTCAGCAGTGAATCCTCATCATTTGAGGATGATAATATTTGATTAGTTCATTCTTTCAGTACTTATTTATTTCAGTAGATGGAGTTAGTTGGGGACATGTCCCATCAACTCCTTATTCAGACAGTTTAGAGGCTTTCAGACTATAACATGTCAGACAGTTATTTCAGATTTATTTTGGTATTGTTATACCATTTTCAGACATTGTTCTTATCAGATGTTTATTCAGATTTCAACCTTATGGACGTTCAGTACATGTTTCTATATTTTTCAGTATTTTATGTAGTATACAGGTACAAATATCAGTCATGGGTTAGCTTGTGGTCCTTCGGGGTCATGAGCACTGTGTAGCATTCCGATTCAGAAAATTAGGGTGTTACAAACTTGGTATCAAAGCCTAAGGTTCAATAGAGTCCTAGAAAGTCTGAAAACTGCATCTAGTAGAGTCTTGTACATGGGTGTGTTATGCACCACACTTATGTACAAGAGGCTATGAGATGTTTTAGGAATAGTTTCCCTTCTTTCAGTATTCATGTCGTACCAGTGAGCAAAATCTCTAATTAAACTCTCAGTCTAATTTGCTTCTTCCTTTCATTTACAAAATATGTCTTCAAAAAGTACTAGCGAAAGAAGAACCAAAAATCAGTCAGCACCTCAGCCCGTCCAAGCAGATTCCTGGACGAACATGTCTCTCATGCAGAATTCATGACTGCATTCACTACTCTATCCAGTTCAGTCGCAACTCAGAACGAACGGCTAACCATTGTTCCGACCGACCCAGAGGCCAATGCTGCCGTAGCTAGGATTCGAGACTTCACCCGAATAAATTCTTCTTTTTTCACCGGTTCTAAGTCCGAAGAGGATCCACAGGAGTTCTTCGATCAGGTTCAGAAAGCCACAGACATCATGGGAGTGACTTCTAGTGAGAGTGTAGAGTTAGCCACCTATCAGCTACAAGATATAGCCCATATGTAGTTTAAATAATAGAAGGTAGACAAGGGTACAGATATAGAGCCCATAGAGTGGGAAGAATTCACCATAACCTTCTTAGATAGGTTATTTCCCATAGAGAAGAAGGAGGCTAAAGTGTTAGAGTTCATCAATCTCAGACAAGGTACGATGAGCGTAAAAGAATACTCCCTTAAGTTCACCTAGTTAGCCAGGTATGCTCCCCATGTAGTGGAAAATAGTAGGCCCAGAATGATTAAGTTTGCGTCTGGGTATCAGGTAGAGTGGTTAAAAAGTGCTGGACTGTGATGTTGATTTGTGATATGGACCTGTCTAAGTTGATGGTCTATACTTAAAAGATTGAGAAACATAAGCTTAAAAATAAAGAGAGAAAATAATAGGGTTAGAATAGGTAGTTACAGTCTTTCTCAGCCGAGGTCATGGGGTAGTGAGAGAAAAGTTCTTACTCATCCTCTTTGTCAGACTTGTGGTAAGAATCATAAGGGTGTGTGTAAGGCTGGCAGTGGTGTGAGTTTTGGCTGTGGCATGCTAGACCAGTGAGTTAGGGATTGTCCCCACTCAGGCTATCAGAGTTATCTCCGCTCCTCACTTCAGTCCGGTCGCCCGAATCAGCAGGGTGCCAATTTCAGCGCTATCAGTGGGCAATGCCCAAGCAGACTCTACATACTTTGGTCCTAGCAAAATCGGGAAAATCCTCCTGATGCAGTAATTGGTAAGTTATAGATCTCTTATTTACATGTTCACGCTTCTTCAAATTCATGAGTTTCTTTTCTTTTGAAACCTTGCATAGCAGTAAAACCATGGGGTCAGAAAGTCAACCCTTCAGATTCTAGTGATAGTTCTAGTATGTGTAGGTAACCACTAAGGGAGATAATTCCCGGCCTACTCTTATCTCGGTGCAATTGTTTTGTACCACAGTCATCACCTTACCTACGCGTGTTTCATATACTTCCCATATAATAGTGTGTGTGTCTAATTCCTAGCAGGACGAGTTCCAACACCTTTAGTAGTACGAGTCATGTTCCATGAATATAGTTAATATTCACACATTTTCCATAATGATAGTATACGCTTTCAGTTCCCAGTATAAGGAGTTCCAACTCATTAAGTGTTAAGAATCATATCTCATTAATATAGCAACTCCAAAACTCAAGTCATGCAGCTCATGACTGATGTACTCGTGCCAATCTTTACAGTATGCTTAGTTTCTGCTATTTATTCTATGATCCTAACGATTATATAAATTCAGAACAGGTCCCGTAAATCCCCAATTTAGATCTTGTGATAAATCCATGATGTTGACATTGCATCCTTCGACCCTCAGTTATAGTGTTCAGTACCTGGTGATTGATATTCAGTAAAGGACTCAGATAGTCCTACAATACCATGGTTATCAGTTATTAGTTTCTTAGCCATTAAAATTCAGTATGTTAGCGTCAGTATCAGCCTCAATTACTAATGTTCAGTTCCAGTATTTAGCACTCAGTAATTAGTATTCAGTCACAGAACTAAGTACCTCATTGTCAATCTAAAACTTCAATTTTAGAAATTCAGTTAACCGAACCCAACATTCAGTCCCAGTTCAGTAATCAGATCCTAACCTCAGTTCAGCCTCAGATTCGCTTTATCATAGCGTGCAACTATCAGTCTCTCTTTTAGTTGTCAGTACCTCAGTTTACCTAATTTTTCGAAATCATGTTACACGCGTGGCACTTTATTCTTATGTAATACAGTCTCCATGAATCCATGCTCAGTCACCTCATGATACTCAGTTAGTCCTTACCTCCTATGTACAATATTCTATAGTCTCAATTCAGTTATTCTGACTAAGTTCAGTTTAGTCTTACATGCCCGGTATTCAGTTATCAGCATAAGCTAGTCAGTCAAGCTACAAAATCAGTTTACCAGATGGGCAGTCAAATTGGTAGGGGTTGTTCTCCCATCTTTCCATCCAGCCATACTAACAGAAATCTCAGGGATGTAACCATTTTTCAAGATAAAGCATCCTGGTATAAGCAAGTTCAGCTTAGTTTATGTATCATGTCTCAGTCACAGATTCCAGATATTCAGTCATGATTCAGTCCATTGATACCCTGTGCATCGCCCCATTATCTCAGAAAGGTAATCGTTCTTAGAGGGACATAGTGTCCCAAGGGGAGATACCTCATTATTCCCCAATGCTCTAATGTCTTAAATTCAGTTTATGTATCATTCTTTAGTCCCAGTCATGTTCTCAAGTTCCCGTTCATACATACTTTTAGCATAATCATGGGGTCATCAGTGCTTTTCAGTTACGTAACAGGTTTTCCTGAACTTACTTAGTTCCATGATTCAAATTACCATTACAAACATGATATTCGATTATGATCAGATCCCCATTACCAACTTGGTACTAAGTACCCTTGCATATTCAAATCATGCATACATATATCAGTTCAGTCATAAAACTATGCATCAGACATGCATTCTCATTTCGTGAAATTCAGTTTGTCAGAACACTCAGTCATGCATTCATGAATTAGGTACTCATACATCTTATATGCATGTTCAGTATGATGTATTCAGCTTATCAGTCATGTCAGTCCCGAAACCATGTTTCAGTAGTTTTTGTCTTGTACGTACTTTAGTTGATCTTTTCTTCCATCTCAGCATTCTCATTCGAGGACGAATGTTCCCACGGGGGAGATATTGTAATACTCTGAAAAATCAAAATCAATATTAGCACCATGTTTCAAGGTCATGCATAGTACATCATGGTTCTTTTATAGTTTTATGAGCAAGTTAGATGTATATTAAGTCTTCAAATAACTCCCAACTATCAGACGAATCAAAACATTCCTTACCGATTGAATTCTTGGGAATGATATTTCTATAGTCAAATTAAAATGAGCATATCTCTCCTTATACTACGAACTATTGAGTTCATGACCTACCAAATGATAGATAATTGAATTATATTTCCAACGATATCAATTTCACCTAAATACGATATCGGAGCAAAGAGTTATGCCCATTTTACTATAGCATGTTAGGCTGGAAAATTGAGTGACGACATTTTATGATAACTTATCTCAAGTCTGACGGCTTATCACGAATATCGTCAGCCTTAGGCAGAAACCATCCCCCATTGACGACATTTTGTGATAACTTATCACAAGTCTGATCGCTTATCATGAATGTCATCAGGCTTAGACAAAAACCAAAAAATTCCAGCTCCCAGGTGACGACCTGGACTGTTGGGCTATCACAGATTTGATGGTTTATCAGCCTTGGTCGACAGCTGATAAATTCAGAAATTAAGAAGTGGTTTCGTAAGGGTATTTTGGTCATTTCTTTTGCCTCCCACGACTTAAAACCCTCAAGGGACGTAACATTCTCATATTTTTCTTCAGTTAAACATCTCAAAAATTCTCTCATACACTCTCAACCACAAGATTAGGGTTTTCTCTCAAGATCATCTCCTCAATAATAAGAACATTCTCTCCCGAAGGGGTTAAACCCTAGTCAAGAAAAATCAAGAGCTAGCCTAAGGATTTCATCAAGAACCTTGAAGAAACATTAGATCTCTTTCAAGATCAAGCTTTAAGGTATGCGTAATGTTCATCCACGGATTCCTTTCATCCGTGGAGTTCAAGAATCCTCTCTTATACTATGAATCATGAAGTCATATTGTAGGTTAATTATGTTTGTGTGATTGATTGTTATACAACTCCCAAATTAGAATCTATGTGATTTTATGAAACTAGGATGACATGCAAATTAAAATATATGAATTTTGGGTGGTTTAAATCATTAAGGTGATGAATATGCCTATGCCACAAGGTGTGCATGCGAGGTGTTTGATAAAATGCCTAAGAAACTAGAAATCATGTATTATAGCTAAATAGAACTTAAATGACAGACCATGCTCTATTCCTTACGACTCAACATGAATTTCATGTTAATTGTTTTGTATTGTTGTTGTGATATGGAATGCTCATGAAGTTGAAGTTATGCAAGTATTTACATGTTATACATATTTCTTTTTTTGTATATGGTGTTGATAACCATGTGTAGTATGAAATCCCCTACTTATGGTAGTATGAATTGTGGATGTTATTCCTATGATCAAGAAGTGTCATGTGTGTCAGTTTCCTTCCATCGAGTCCTGGGGGTACTTGTACCCAAAAATATAGTTGTGTGCCTAGAGCTATGTCATGTTATCATGATACTCCTAGTTAAGCCATGATTTATAGAATTCAGTTAGTCATGTGACTCAGGAAAACTCAAAAATCTCAATAGTCTCTGTAGTTCAGTAATCTCAGTGATCTCAGTACTCAGTAATCTCTGTAACCTCAGTATTCACAGTCAATCTCAGTAACTTTAGTACTCTTAATCAGTTCTCAGCACTCAGTACATTTTGTCAGTCATCAGAATTTAGTAAACTCAGTTTAGCTCCGCTAAACAATACCACTAGTATCAGTTCAGCTAATCAGTTCAGTTCAATTAATCAGTTTAGTGTCTATTTAGTTGTGAGGAGAATTCAGCACCGAGTGACCCCAAGGATGGAGACTCACCTGTTATTCAGTGTAGGGTAACATCCTTAGAAGCAATCCTTGTGTTCCAGAACTACGTAGCCAGCGTAGGTTGAGATGTCCCTACACATAGGGCTAATACATCTCGTTTGAGTTTACTTAATAGCAAGGGTAGACGGAAAGATCTCCCAAACAGAATAGGGTTTACTCATATGTTGTCTCTACCCGTGGAACGGTATTGACACCCTTCCAACTGGGGTTACAGGTTGGATCCCACCAGTTCAGATTCAGGGCATGTCGATAAGATATTACTTCCCACAGTCTCATTCTTAGTGTCAGTAAAAGAACTCAGATAGTTCTTCAGATTTCATGACTGTCAGATACAGTCAACTTAGATACAGTACGGAACTCAGTTAGTTCCATCAGATTTAGGACTGTCAGATACAGTCACTAATGTTATCAGTTATATCAGTTATCAGAACTCATATCATCAATATTCACATTCATGACTGTCAAATACGATCAAGCATATTAATTCTTCATATTCATGACTGTCAGATATAGTCAATCAGATTAATTCTTTATAATTAGACTATCAGATACAGTCAACCAGGCCAGTTCTTCATAATCAAAACTGTCAGAAATAGTTATTCATGTATCAGTAATATAGTTTCAGTCCTTTAGTATTCAACAATACAGTATCAATTCCCTACTTATTAGTGAATTACATATCAATATCAGTAAACTCAATCAATTAGTATCTCAGTATCAGTAGACTCATATTGTCAGTATTCAGACTCCGTAGTCAGTATCACTGCGAGTTTAGTTATAGTTACTTATGTATGTATGTATTCTTACGTTCATATCAGTCAGCATTGTTCATGTATTATAACCCTTTGCATTTAGCCTACCTCACTTGCATACCAGTACATTCAAAGTACTGACACATTTGCGCTATGGTGTCTTATACCATAGGTTTAGAAGCACGAGCTTCAGAGCATTAGTAGCATTCTAGATTTCAACAGACAGTCAGCAGTGAGTCCTCATCATTCGAGGATGATAGTATTTAATTATTTTATTCTTTCAGTACTTATTTATTTCAGTAGATGGAGTTAGTTGGGGATATGTCCCATAAACTTCTTATTCAGACAGTTTAGAGGCTTTCAGACTATAACATGTCAGACAGTTATTTTTGATTTATTTTGGTATTGTTATACCATTTTCAGACATTGTTCTTATTAGATGTTTATTCATATTTGAACCTTATGGCTGTTCAGTACATGTTTCTGCATCTTTCAGTATTTTATGCAGTATACAGGTACAGATATCAGTCATGGGTTAGCTTGTGGTCCTTCGGGGTCATGAGCACCGTGTAGCATTCCGGTTCAGAAAATTTAGGCGTTACAATATACTTCTCAATGTTACTCCGCATACAGATATTTATCTGTTCTAATAGATGATGTGAACGAATACTCACATAGTGTCAATTCTAAATTCTTCTTAAATTTACAGGGTATATTTGTCTGTATCTGCTAATGAAGATGATGGATCTTTTGTATCCGGATCGAGCTCATCACCCTACTCCTAAGCTTGTGTTGTCAGCGAGACTGTAGTCACAAAGTCTGCGCCAAAACATGCTATGTAGGCATTTAGGTTTCTAAATGAAACTCCTACCGCTCAGGTTTTCTTCTTTGTCATTTATGTTAACATGTTCTCTTAGTTTTCATCTTTTATCTAGTGTTGTATGTTCATGTATTTGAAACTGGATATAGCCATTTTTTCTTTTCATCCTTTAGTATAAACCCTTACTAGGGGTGAGGAACGGATATGAATATGTTCAATTTGAACAAGTGGAAAGATCTAGTTAACAAAAACTGAACTAAATATTATAGTTGCAACATAAAAAGTAGAACTATTGTATAATAAGTTGTTCCCTAATCCACTTGTGGCATCTCCTCAAAGAAAGACTATTTTTTTTTGGAATTGCGAGTGACTGTGAGAATTTAGAACTCTTCTTCCTTGTGAGTTTGCAGCGTGGTTTGCCTCATTTGATTTTTATTTAGGTACCGCTTTCTAGATGTTGACATCTGTAGAGGAGATATATCTGAATTGAGTCCAATACTGATCTTTAACATAGTTAGATTTCTTAAGAAGTAACAGTATTTCAATGTCAAGATAATCTTTGTGGTGTCAAGTGTATAGTCCACTGTTATATCCAATTCTATTGTTTGGCAGATGGATGTTGTCATTAGCTTTATTCATTCACTTTTTAGCTTGAGGCATGAGCATGAAGTAGCTTAGATGGATTAGGCGTTTTAGATCTAAAAGTCCTTTGAAGTAATTTTTTATCCATTTTCTTGGATTTAATGATGTTGCATCCCAGTGGACACTCCTAATAACTTGATGAGATCTTAGGAGTGTGGTCTTAGTAGTGTCTGGGGGTTACGAGTGTGCCAGGTTTGCTAATATTGATTCTATTTCCCCCTCTCAAAGCGTTGTTGCTTAAAATTCTTGTGACCCGAATGTGTGGAATGCGGTAATGCAAAATCCAGACCTTCAAGAATTTCTCGACTCACAGAAAACTAGTGAGAAATCTATGTCCTTGATTCTACTCAAATATTTCATAATGGTCAAGCTTCTTACTACAATACAATTTTCGTAGGTTCATCATTGCCAGACTCGGATCACAAGATAGATAAATCCGTTGCTGATGTTGATTCCTTTTCTTAGTCATCCCGAAGGAGTGCGTCTTCCAAATCTGAGGCAGAAGAATCTAAATTTGGGAACTCTTTTACAAACTTTATATAGAATGTTACACGAACAATAACACAAAATGTGTTTGATATGATGAACAGATTATCAAATTTCTTCAACAATCTCTTTGGAGGCAACAAGGTTTTCTTTAATACTGATGGAAGTGCTAAATTAGGCGCTGTGGAGACGACATTGGGAACATCTTTCATGGGCTTGGCAGTCATGGTTATGATGGTGATTGTCTCAAAATGTGGTCAACCATGATGTCTTCATAGTTATTGCTATTTGAATTCGTCGAAGTTAAATAACCAAGTATTACAGTTTCTTCTGGAATAGGTATTGAGGGTTTTGTCAGGGGTTTTTGGCCGTGCAGGGATGCCAATGACTTGTTGAAGAGTTTTGTAAATAAAATAAAGTCATTATAGACAATGCTTATGTCTTAGTTTCTTGGTTTGGTCCTCTAAATGACAACAAAGTTAGATTTGTTACAGACATTATATACTTTGGGTACTTGTTATAGACACAAAATCCTCTGATTTGTCAACTCTCTTCATCATTGGCATCATGCTAATAAATTTATCCTTTAAGTAAATTAGTTTTGATGGCAGCGATAGCAGCTGTAATCTCCATAGTTTAGAAAATTTTCACCGTGATGTTAATTCTCTTCTCCTTGGATTGAAGAACATCGCGTGTGTGTATGTTGTGCGAGCCCGCTAGGGTGTACAAGTAATACATCTTCCCAAAAATTTATACTGCCAACACTGGGCTGCTACAACAGTTCAGTTTTGTGCCACAGAAAGGTATAGTTTGTTCTTCTAGTGCTATATATTTGAACTTTTCCATGGAAGATGTTTCGGTACTGTTGATGTCACATAAGCTGAACTTGAGGAGAAGATAACAAACATCAAATGCTTCATTTTCTTTGAATCTGTCGTATTTTATTGAACCATTGCATTCAAATGTGTGCTATATTACAAGCTACGAAGCTAAGTTACAGAGATCAAATTATACAAGTATTTTATGGCACATATTGTACAAACAATGATAGTTGAACCACTTTTGATGTCTAAGTCTAGCCTCTAGGGTAAGTATTGTAGATCATCTGTCGAATCATTGCAGAATAAGCTAGTGTTAACTCTTGCCCATGAGGCATAACTTGTTCCTTTGGGGTCTAAAAATCTTGCCTCTTGGACAAAACTTATAAATTATCTACCAAATCATCACACACTAATATAGTATCAATGCTTGGCCATGGGACATAACTTGTTCGTTTGTTGTATTAAGTTTTGCCTCTAGGGCACGAGCTACAGATCATCTTCCAAGTTATTACATGCTAAGTTAGTGTCAAATCTTGCCCATAGGGCATAACTTGTTTCTTTGGGGCTTAAGTCTTGCCTTTAGGGCAAGTGTTGTAGATCATTTGTTGAATCATTGCAGAATAAGCTAGTGTCAAATTTTGCCCATGGGGCACAACTTGTTCTGCATCTTACCTTCAAGGCAAATTTTAAAGTGTATCCCGTGGAATTATTCACATCACATCTCTTGGGGGTGTAGTCCTTCTCTGAATCATGTTAATATGATATAATTTTACACATCAATATATAAGAAAATTTAACATGCTAAATAATTTTTTATAAACAATCAATAAGAAGGTATTGAGTTAAATACTTCACCACAAGTTAAAAATTCATATAAATAAGAAGACATTCGTGATTGAAAGTCAAAAGTACTTGTTACTAACTAAAATAGGGATAAAAATATCCTATTATAACTGTTATTTTGATCCAACTTCTCGGATAAAAAGTAAAACTAATCATGTTTTCTTATTTTTCTTTCTATATCTTCTTGCATATGGATGAAGGATAGGATTATAGTGACAATTTGATCTGTTATACCCGATTCTTTTGCATCTCGAACATTTGTAATTGTTTCTTGAAGATACTTTTCTGCAAGAATATCTGGATGTTTGTCTTCTCCCTAGCAGAACCTCCTTATCTGGGGGATTTGTGATCAGATCCTTTATGCTATCTGGGATAATCCATGATGCTGTGCTTCCAACTGGTAGGATTTCTCCCTGGTATGTTTGTATCCAAGACCGTCTTGAGAACCAATGAGAACAATAACTAGACTTGTTCATATGTCTACTCTCTATCGCTGCAATTGCATGGGTGCATAGTATCTCATCTCTTTGAAATACCAAGCATTGATAAGTCCTGCTCTTCAGGTTTACAATATATTCAAATCCTTCTTCTCTGACAACCAATCTTGTTGCATCAATGGGGTCTACCTGTAAATAAAATGATAAATAAATGACAACTTCTAGTGAAACATCTAGTACATGAGCAAAATCGGGCATACAGATCAATCAATCATACATAGGGGGCGAATCTTGAGGCAACCAAAAAACAGCTACAATCAAGCATATAACATCAAATCACAATCTAATATTGAACTAATCGAAAATCTAATAATAAGTGACCAATAATAAGGAGTCACAACTAAGGTTCTATTTCAAAATGGAAGAGAAGGGACAATATAGGGGATAGTTAGAGTTTTGATGCTTGGCTTGGTCAGGAAAAGTGCTGGAGAAGGATCTGTCATCCAAGGAATGAGCTTTCAAAGTCAAATTTCCTGTATTATATGGAAAAGACAGAACCTTTCTCAGGAACAACAACTGATTCAATAGTGATGCTTCCAACATATGAACAGGAGAATCAGCTATAAATAAACTGACATAAAATAGATATTGCATCTAACCTAGGAGTAGAATCAACTATGATAGTGAAATATATAGTATTGGGCAGAATCAGCCATACAGAGCAATCAAACATACATAGGGGACAAATCTTGAGACAATAAAAAAATGGCTACAATCAAGCATACAACATCAAATCACAAACAATCACACAGCTATGAGCAGAAGCAACGGAACAGAAGCAACAAAACACATATTTCCTGTGCAAATCTCAAGAAAATTAAAAAAACTAGCAATAAATCACAAATAACAATAAACTAGCTATATATAATCTGCAATAAAAAAAATAGTAACAGTATATTTCTCTATAATCAAAATACAATTTCAATTACTTACTTTCAATTTCAAGGTGAATTGAATCTTGTCAGTCACCTCCACTTCCGTCCAACGTGTGATGTTATGAAAGTTGCCTTGCACTTCTAATTTTCTTTCATAAAACCAACGTTGTAACTTGTTCTGAATGTAATCGATCAGTTCCAGTATTGGCAGTTGCCTTGCTTTTCTCAGAACCACATTCATGGACTCCATGTTGTTAGTCGTAAGCATATTGTACCTTTTGTTGGTATGAAACGAATGAGCCCATATTTCTGATTCTTCTTCTTTCAATTACTCTGCAATAACTTTGTCGACTTTTTCTATCTCATCCATGAAAGCATAAAATTCAATTCGTTTGTATGTTGTTGCTGTGTTGCAATGACTGGGTGACGATCTGATAGAATAGACAATTATTCACGTACCCCAATTGTATTTATTAACTGATTGAAGAACCAATTATAAGACTCATTATTTTTTGAGTCTGTAATTCCAAAAGCCAAAGGAAATATGTTGTTGTTTCCGTTCTTTGACACTACTATCACGAGGACACCACGATATTTTGACTTCAAAAATATTGCATCTACCATTATTACCGGTCTACAGTTGGTCCATCCAATGATTGAAGCTCCATAAGCAAAAAATATATATTGAAACCTGTGTTGGGCAAAGGAATATTAGTAACAATTTGTATTTGATGTTTATAATCAGAGTACAATTTTCTAGACTAAGTCTTTCCCATGAGGCAAGAGTTGCATATATGTTAATAATCTAATCAGTGCAATTAAAGAATAAACTTTTGCCTCTTGGGAAAAAGTTTTCAACTTGAACAGTATAGAATTTGTACAATAATTTTCTAAACTAAGTCTTGCCCATGAGGCAAGAGTTCCATCTATGTTAATAATCTAATCAGTGCAAATAAAGGATAAACTTTTGCCTCTTGGGCAAAAGTTTTCAATTTCAACAATTTTCTAAACTAAGTCTTGCCCATGAGGCAAGAGTTGCATATATGTTAATAATCTAATCAGTGCAATTAAGGAATAAAGTTTTGCCTCTTGGGCAAAAGTTTTCAATTTCAACAGTATAGCATTTGTACAACAATTTTCTAAACTAAGTCTTGCCCATGAGGCAAGAGTTGCATATATGTTATTAATCTAATCAGTGCAATTAAAGAATAAATTGTTGCCTCTTGGGCAAAAGTTTTCAATTTCAACAATTTTCTAAACTAAGTCTTACCCACGAGGCAAGAGTTGCATATATGTTATTAATCTAATCAGTGCAATTAAATGATAAATTATTGCCTCTTGGGGTAAAAGTTTTCAATTTCAACAATTTTCTAAACTAAGTCTTGCCCATGAGGCAAGAGTTGCATATATGCTAATAATATAATCAGTGCAATTAAAGAATAAACGGTTGCCTCTTGGGCAAAAGTTTTCAATTTCAACAATTTTCTAAACTAAATCTTTCCCATGAGGCAAGAGTTGCATATATGTTAATAATCTAATCAGTGCAATTAAAGAATAAACGGTTGCCTCTTAGGCAAAAGTTTTCAATTTCAACAATTTTCTAAACTAAGTCTTGCCCATGAGGTAAGAGTTGTATATATGTTATTAATCTAATCAGTGCAATTAAAGAATAAACTTTTGCCTCTTGGGTAAACGTTTTCAATTTCAATAATTTTCTAAACTAAGTTTTGCTCATGAGGCAAGAATTGCGTATATGTTAATAATATAATCATTACAATTAAAGAATAAATTGTTGCCTCTTGGGCAAAAGTTTTTAATTTCAACAATTTTCTAAACTAAGTCTTACCCATAAGGCAAGAGTTGCATATATGTTAATAATCTAATCAGTGCAATTAAAGAATAAATTATTGCCTCTTGGGCAAAAGTTTTCAATTTCAACAATTTTCTAAACTAAGTCTTGCCAATAAGGCGAGATTTGCATATATGTTAATAATCTAATCAGTTCAATTAAAGAATAAACTGTTGCCTCTTGGGAAAAAGTTTTCAATTTCAACAGTATAACATTTGTACCTATTCTCATCATCCCTCTTTATGTTTGTGTATGTGCCTGGGTTGTTTTATTTCATCATGTGAATATACGATGACAACCTGTTGTAGTTATCTTCCATGGTTCCTCTTATCACCGTATAGGCATGCTGTATTGCTCGTCATCCTTTGTTGTAGGATATGATGATTCTGTATTTCCTTCTCATTTCATCTACCACAAAGTTTGGTGTGATTACATTACTAGAGTCACGCACGATCTCTAGTATGTAGTCACATATGACCTTTGATGTTGCATTCATGTAGTCGGACGTTATGAAATCAACCGAGCAACTGTGAGCCTTTTCATATGTAGTAACCTGAAAGAGAAAAGAATCGGCAATCTTCGAGGCATAAAACCGCCACACGCAGTTGTCGTCCAAACATCGCAGTGAATATATTGTTGTGCTTGATTTGATAACCTTAAATTGGATGTTGTGTGTAATTGCAATATTTGACATACACGTCATCATATTTTATTTGTCGATGAAGACCGATGTGATATTTACCTCATTCAAAGAGGCATTGTGTCTCAAGAGAGTAGTCTCGACATTAAGTATCCTCGTCTTTTTTTGGCGTACCCTCTTAATCTTGGATGACTCAGCTATTTCAGCCTCCAATATTTGTTTAATAACCTGTAACTCATTATTTCTATCAATAGTTTCAATACTCATTTCATTTTCATCCATTCCAAGCACAACCCTTGTGAAAAATGAAACAACAAAAGATTAGTAACAATTTAATTTAGAATATATATCTTCAACAAGTAAAATCATTAAAGAGTAAGGCATAGTCAACTATTTCCCATGGGGCATAACTGTCAAAGTCTTGCCTCTAGGGCAAGAGTTATAAGTCATCTGCCAAATAATTACAGACTATGGTAGTGTCAACCTTTACTCATGGGGCATAACTGTCTAAGTCTGCCTCTGGGAAAGAGTTATAGGTCATCTACCAAATCATTACAAACTAAGACAGTGTCAACTCTTGCCCATGGGGCATAACTTGAAATGTATGGAAGAATCTGAATGTCGAAACATTTAGATGTATGCTAAAAATGGATATACAAAAGGCTTATGATACTGTAGATTGACCCTATTTAAAGCAGATCCTGATTGACCTGGGTTTTCCTTACAAGTTTATTGGATGGATGAAGCATTGTGTGACCACTGATAGATTAGTGAAGTGGAATATTCAAATTAACCTTGGGTATATTTTGTGCAAGCAAGTTAACAATTGAGTAATGACTAATTATTGGTTAGAAGGTGCTTGTGATCAGCTAGGCACCAAAAATACATATACTTGTAATACATATACTTGTTATGTGTAGTTCAGAAGGAGCTTGCAATCATCTAGGCAGCAGAAATACATATACTTATTTATGTGTAGTTCAAAAAGTCTTATGCTAAAGGGAAGTTGCTTGTGATCTGATAGGAACCAAAAATACATATAATTGTTATGTGTAGTTCAGAAGTGAGATGGAATATATACATTTGTCTTGTGAACCGGATGATCTACGATGTTCATTACTGTCAATGCCAGCTCTTCATAGTCTTTCTGTCAAAAAAAATCAACAAAGCTTATTCTGCAAGTTGAAAGAAGTTACGAAGCATAAACGAGCTGAAGATATTAAGAAATGGAACCATGCTTTCTCATCGTCGGATTTGTAGGTGTCTGCTCTAGCTGCAAGTCTTATCCAAAAGCTCTCGTTAAAAGCGAGAACATTTTCCACAACTAGTTGTGGTAGCTGCAACCATAATAGAAGGATAAAGGTTCACTTTCATCAATGTAGATCAAAGCTCAGATAGAGAAATTGTCCCAATTTTATGACTAGTATAGCTGTCTATTTCATAGATCGTTAACGGTATCACTGCATGTACAGATTCACAATAATAAAGAGATTATAATGACGATCAAACCTATAATCCACCAAATTAAACTACACAAGAACAAAAGCTACACAGGTTGATCCTAACTAGGTACACTATATTGGATGGGAGGGCTTGACCTGCATTCCCCAACTTAGAGACAAACAAATTTATTTATTTAAGAGAGCTGACAATCACACAAGCAACATCTAGATTGACTACAACATTGCCATGTGCTTTGTGAAGTGACAAAAAATTGCATGCAATAGAATGTAGGTAGATGAAGAGAAGTGAAACTTGAAATTACTGTAGGTACACAGTAACCATCAAGTAATTATTCTGGTTTTCATCAAGTAATTATTGGTTTTACTGCGGTGATATTTTACAAGTATACATCTGATAATCGCAATAACAAACTCCCCACAACCTGTTCGACACAATTCCTCGTCATCTTCTAATGCTAATTAGACCACTAGTTTGAAATACTTGGAACTAATTTCTTATACCACCTTGACCTTATACGTTTGGCCTTCCCAAAATATGTTGCGATCAACGTTAACTCCCATATTAACGGCCTTTCCCTCCAAGACCGACCCTCCTCAACTACTCAAACACAATTTTAACCGAAATAACAAACTCCCCACAACCTGTTCGACGCAATTCCTCAATGGTAAATATGTTACTACAACAATAGCATATCCCAACTTCAGCTTACGTTCACCTCCCCAAAAATTAAATCAATATGCTAATTATATAACGAGCTAAAATTACCACAATGCATCAATAAGCTAAAATTACCACAATAAATATGGATGATAAAATTCATACCTGAAGAACCCTTACGGCTAAAGTCGACAACGAATGTTTGAAAGTCGATTCTGGAATTTGGAAGAAAGAGATTTAATAGCAAATATTTTGGAGCTCGATTCTGGAATTTGGAAGAAACGGATTATTCTCAAATATAAGCTGAAGTTGGAAGAAAGAGATTTAATGGCTTGCAGGAGGGTATTTTCGTCCAAGAAAATATGCCTTAACAAGTTAAGGCTATTTTAACAAAGTCTTTTTATTTGGGGCTAAAATTTGAAAGTCACCCTAATTTGGGTCTATATTTGAGAATAGCCCATTTAATTGTAGGCTTATATAAATTACTAGATAAGGGTGCCCGTGCTTTGCACGGGCTCAACGCATAATTTTGTGAATATATATATATATAATTAATAATATCACTACCACGAACATATCATAAAATCTCAAATGTATGTTTTATCCAACCATCGAAATATCATACTACTGAATGCTCACATGATATTCACATATCATAGTGATTGCTACTTATTTACATTGGTACATCCGCATTTATAAATTCTACAATATTGCATAGCAGCACTAAGATAGTGGTTACAATGTAGTTAACTTCTCAAAACAGTTTCTTGTACATATAAATCTCTGACGAATTCATCAAGCATTCTTCTGATATTCGTAAGTTAGGTAAATGGATAAGAGAGCTTTTTCAGTTAGTGATGGTAATCATTCTTATTAACGTGCATTTTACTTGTAGGTTATGTTGCGAATGCTTCCAAATTATCACCGTCATGTCAGGGCATATGAGAATATTCTCATCACTAAATTCTTTGGTCTTCACATGATAAAGCCCTCGAGAAGATAAATGGTATAAATTTAAAGATTCACATTATTTCATCATGCTTTCTTGTACTTGTGAATTTATACAAACTGAGAAACATAAAGTTAGGATAACTCAAGAAGTTATTTTACATCAAGCATGTTTACTGTTTAATAATGAAAACAAAATTTCATAAAACTTTTCGTACAAATTTAAGAAGTTGATTTATCATAGAAACAAAAAATGACTAATCATAAAATATCATATAACACATCACAAAGGCATCGTTTTCACCCCAAACTATACCCGAAAAGGTGAAGCCACACCTAAACTATACTAGTGACCTATTACACACCTAAACTATAAAAAAGTGAAACTATTTACACCCTGTCAGGCTACCACCACTTGCATGTGGAGTAATGTTTTACACGCGCTGCCACGTCAGCACCACGTCAGTAAAAAATATTATTTTTTTATAGTTAAGGTGTGTAATAGGTCACTTATATAGTTTAGGTGTGGATTCAACTTTTCGACTATAGTTTGGGGTGGAAACAATGCCTTTTCCCTTAATGTGTTTAGCCGTTTACTTTTGTTATTTAATAGGCTGGACGCGCCTAAAATAAGTGTAACACACGTGCCTTAGAATGGGAGCCGCGGGGAGGTAATAATATCACTTTTATATAGTTAAGGTGTGTAATAGGTCACTTATATAATTTAGGTGTGGCTTAGACTTTTCTTGTATAGTATGGGTTGGAAATGATGCCTTTTCCCATTATAAATTGATGTGTACATACATACATACAATAACAACAACAATATATCCAGTTTAATCATAAAAAATGAAGTTTGAGGAGGGTAGCGTATACGCAGATCTTACCCTCGCTTGGAGGTAGATGTGCATACTTACTTGTTTATATTTAATTTATAGCCAACTTATATGTTTTGAGTAAAATACATGAGAATTATATGTTTTTTTACTTATCAAAAGGATAGACTAATCCATCTAAATTATTATGCTAAATATATAAGACAAATTAAAGCAATCAATGCCGAATGAGTTTAGAGTTTGTTCAAATTACTCTTGAAAGATTAAAGGAGCAAGTATTTATAAATATAAGCACAATCCAAATGGAGTAAATAAAGGAATAGGGGGAGTATTAAACAAGAATATTAGTTTTTTTGAGCTTGCCTTGGCAATTCTGTTGGCAGATGGCCGAGCATTTACACTAAGTGCCCCTCTACGAGGAGCTCCTGTTGTTCTTCCACCTCTAAATGATCCTCCTTGCCCTCTTCCATGTCAGGCCCTGCCTTGTCAAAATACCTCCTTTCTCACTATTTCTCCTACTTTTTATCATATCTTCAAGAGTCATATCCAAAGAAGTCATGGAAGTATTCAGAACAATAAACCAACAGCTAAAAGATCAATCTGTAAGCAAGAATATAATAGTTATAAGTATTTGATAGTAAGAATGGATGAAACGTAGAAACTGGAAGTAGAAACATTTGACAACATAGCAAAGAAAATCAGAATACACTCACTAACAAGTTAATAAATTCTATTCAACAACACTATGAATGTTAGATAAATAGCTCAACCAGAAAATTGATAGTTTTAAATAATTACTCAAAGTAATCCAGTAATTTCAAATAGACAGCGTCATTGACAATGCAAGTTTTAGATCAACAAAGTAATCCAGTAATTTCAGGACAGATCAACAATAAAAATGGATCTAGATAATCAACACAAAAGAAGTACAAAATCTAATATCTAATTATTTCTGTAGTACATCTGCTCCCATGTTTAGCTCAATGAATTTAAGTACACTTGTATACAAATATTGAAAAATCACAGATAAATTAACCAAATAATTACGCCTCAAAGAATATGTTATTTAGCTCCCTATATTCATTGTTCAGCTTATTGAGGAAAACTTATAGTCATGGAGTCAAAAGATTGCAAGTCCACAATAATAGATAAACCTATTTACAAAAGCAATCTGTCCCCATAATAAACTTGGAACCTTCACAACCTACGTTACACGAATTACTTATTGGTCTCACGCCCAACCTGGATGTGCAAATAACAAATATGAATATGTGCAGTTTTTTGCCAATTCATCATGTATGCAAGAAATCACCACAAAAATCTCCTTTACCCATTCCACACCCGGTCAACACAGGTAAATACATACAACAATTCAAAGACGGTCCATACAATAAAAATGAAATCTAACCACAGAGAGAGAGATACGTAAATTTGTAAACCAGCACACAGGTAAATCCTTCCTAACAAAGCTTGAACCTTTACAACCTATGTTACACAGATTACTCAGCTGGTTCATTCCTGACTCAGATACGCAAATACAAAATACAGGTATGTGCCATTTTTTGCTAATTCATCATGTATCCATGAAATACACACACAAAATTTTCATTTACCAATTTCCACCAGGTCAACAGGGGTAAATACGTACAACAATACAAAAAATAATCCATACATCACACAGAGATATGTAAATCTGCAAATCAACACACAGACAAATTCATCCATAACAAAACTTGAAACTTTCCAACCTCTCACATGGATTCCTCAATGGATTCATACTCGACCCAAATGAGCAAATATATGATACATGTATGTCTAACTTCTTGCTAATTCATCAAGTATTCAAGAAATTCACACAAAAAAATTTTCTTAACCCAATTCACACCCGGTCAACAGAGGTACATACATACATACAACAACAACTAACACATATCCAATCTGCAAATCAGCACATAGACATAACAACGGTTGAAACTTTACAACCTACATCACATGGACTCCCTTTTACGAATTCAAACCCAACCCAAATTCGCAAATATCCCTTCCGATTATCTATAGTTTTTTACTATTTCATCGTATAATCAAGAAATCCACACAAAAGACCTTCTTTACCCAATTCACACCCGATCAACACAGCTACATACATACAATAACAACATATCCAATCTTCAAATCAGCACACATGTAAAGAACCTTCACAACCTCTCCGAATCCAAACCAAATTCGCAAAGATCAAACACGTGTATGCGCCATTTTTAGCTAATTCATCATATATTCAAGAAATCCACATTAAAAAAAAAATCCCCTTTACCCCTGCCCTCCTAAGTATTAAAGAATCCATTTCCAAAAGCATAGTTTCCATTAAACATGGAACCGATCCTTACAAAGAATTTCTCCTCATGAAACACCAGCAGATTAAAGATAAAATCTAAGCAAGTTGAGTCATTTCAATCATCAACTATTGCAACCAAATAAGGAATAATAAAATTGCAAGAATGATACAAGCATTCAGAGACATTTATGAGGACACAGAGTGCACTATCGCTGACAACAACAAGCACTTACACTTGAAAGATATGTATTGTACAAACAAAATCATGATTAGGGAAACCTCAACTACTAAATGTACATCTAGTCTAGGCAGTGACAAACCAAAAATTCTAACACTAGAATTCCAAATAAAAAAAATGCGTGAATGCTACACCTGATATCTGAACATGCTAGTTAAAGTAACTTTTAATCTGTCTTTGCTTCTTATGTCAAGAGAATTCAACAGTTGCATAGATAGACTCCTTAATTTGGGAGACAACTGGCAATAAAATACTCCAACTTTGAGGATGCACTCCATTGTGTCAGTTGAACACTTCAACTTACAAAATAATCTAGAAACCTCCAAAATTTATATGCCACTTTAGTGTCAGGTGCTTTTGAGAGACGGTGAGGGACAAACTGAGGTGTCTTAGATGTGAGGCCAAGTTAAGGTGTTTGTGTATGTAATATGCCTACCCTATTTGCACAGTATGATTTTTCTGATGAAGGGGATTAATTGAAAACCCTGTCATTCACCTAGCTCAGCCCATGTATCTAGGACTAAATGTGAAGATGAAGTGTAGGGTAATCAAGGTAACTGCTCTTGCTAAATCAGATGGTTTTGGTGTAGCAGTTGCTGCTGCTCCAGAGGTTGTTGCTGGTTATCTAAATGTTCCTGCTAAAGTTGATTATTTGGCTGCTGCTCATCAAACTGGTCGTCTGACTGCTGAGGCTGCTGCTGATCATCTTGCCAAGTCCAAACGATATCTTGAAGACCCGGTATTAGGCATTAATTCAATATCTGTTGATATTCTAATGTATCTCCATTTGATTTTTTGACTTCCACTAAATGAAAAGCTTCAACAAACTCAAAGATCTTCACGTCAATGCTCAATTAAAAAGTCATGATGAAACCAGTTCAATTTTTTAACTTAGTTTAATGAACTTATTATATCTTTTGTTTCACCAAACTTGTGTTTGAAGAAACGGATTGAGCAAATCAGCCTGCAGATATGGACGAGTTGGCTGTTGGACTTTTTTGGATGGAGCTTCGGTGAAAAACAGTAAAGAGATTTCAGACGGTGTTATGTGGTGGATTAGAGGTCGACGACAGTAGCTTTTACGCTATTCTTCTTCAGTGATAGAGAAAAAAAGAGATGATTCCAAAATTATCGACTAATATATCTAGTATTCGAAAAGAAGAGATCATTCCAGAATTGAACTTTTTTCTCTTGCTAGATAAGCAAGACTTTGGTTGATTGTTTCTTTTTTCCTCTTTCAAGTTGAATTTCTCATTGGTTGCATGGATTGTAGATGGGTTTACTTTATAGCTGGCCGATCTAATTTAACTTCTTTGTTGAGGAATCTTTGATGTAGAATGATGACTATGAATCAAGGGTTCAGTTCATCTCTTATGTGCTAAAGACCGCAGAATGAGACTATCATTGACTACATAATTTTTTTTCTTGGGCAAATTATCTATTTCGTAACAGAACTTATAGTCGATTTAAGTGCCATCTGCTCTAGTTCTACTCTTTTTGCTTGAGGACCTTCTCTTCTGCCTTTGCTACATGGAATCTTTTTACTTCCTCACCCGCGAATATTGAGGCACATTACACTCCTAATCATTCACTATGTAGAGCGTTAGCTTCCTTCAAATGCAACTACGAACCACTCTCTTTCAGCATTTAAAAAAAAATCATATGACTCCTTAAATTCAAAAAAAAAAATTACCATATTATGTCCAATATACACTAAAAATAGACAAACTTTAAGTGTAGGAACGAAGACTCAAACACGAAGCAAAAAAGAAACAGGGAAAAGGAGAACACTTACTGAATATAATAAATACAACAGAGGTTGGAAGATGAACAATTGGAGATAGTACCGAAGGAGAGGACAATTCAACATAGTTATACAACTTCTTGAAGCAAAGATACGTCTTTAAATGTACTCTCGATCACCCTACGTGAAAAGAACCCCAAAAAGGCAAGGACCGAAAACTAATAAAAGGGTGAAGGAAACAACGAATGATGATTGAGAAAAAATTGAGCTATGAACAAACCTGCAATTGTAACCTGCCGTAAAGATTAAGGGAATGAAAATAATTCATTGACGGTGAACAAAATTGAAAGAACACTGTGACACTCCAAGATTATGCAAGAGAGATTGTGATAAATGGATGTTTCTGGATAGACAGTGTCTCTGGAAAATAACGGACTGAGCAGAAGATTTTTTGAATCGAGTAAAATGTCTATTCTTGCCCTTATCGTTCTTTTCTTCACATTTCTATGTAGTACTAATAATATGTATAGTGAGTTCTTCCTTTAAGAAAAAAAAAATTGTCTTCTTTACCTAGTATAGGAACTAAATAGTATAAATGTGATAATATCTATTAAGGAAATAATAGGACTATAATATATTTAAATATCATATTTTGTTTTTTTCTAAATGATAATAAATACATAGAGTTATAAAATTATCAAAAGACTATTTATAGCTAAGCGGTCAATACAAGCGAATTTTTTTAAAAGGAATAATAAAATTGCTATGTTATAAATATCATATTTTTGCTATAAGATTAAAAAATATATATATTTAAAAACACTACATTTATTAAAAAAATAAATTAATTGGGTAAAGTGTGTGGAAATAGTGCATTTAAAGAAAAAGGAAGATTGAATGTAAAATGGATCCACAGTAAGAGATTTAGTGAAAGTACTTATTTTATAACTTTGAAATTACTATTATATCCTTAATCGTCCTTCAACTCACTCTTCTATATAATACTAGATAGTCGTTGCCCGTACCAGCAAGGTTCAAATGACAATAATTTATTTGTATATATAATACTAGATAGTCGCTGCCTGTACCAGCAAGGGTCAAATGACAATAATTTATTTGTATATATGCGTGATTCAGTAAAATAAGCATGGTTGCATTGAAGGCAGAATATCATTGCCATTTGATAAACATGTCTCTAGGTATGACAAATATCATAATGTAGTCTAAGATTGCTTCTAAAATTTATTCTTAAACTGTCAAGAACCGAAATTGTAACATATTTAAGCTCTAACTACTTCAGCTGGTGTCAGTTGCAACGCCCTTTGCTGCTCTATTCACCTACACCCTGAGTTCATTAGTAAAATGTATGGTAGCAATGAATTTAGGGATGGCAATGGTGCGGTGCGGTGTGGGTGCGGGTTTTTTCTAAATCCGCAAGTTTTAAAATCGCACCGCACCGTACCGTATCACCTTTAAACCCGCATAAATCCGTCCCACATTCATATCCACGCATAACCGCATCGCCCCATGTTTTTATTTTTTCCTTTTTTTTGAAAAAATTGTAACTCCATTGAAAATCATAATATTTTTAAATCTACAACTGGGAAATAATAACTAATTTCTATTATATCACCTTTCACTAAAAATTATCAAAAAGTATAACGTGTACAAGTAATGATCAAATAACATATTTTTATTAAATGAATAGAGATGTTAAAAAAGTTACTATAAAATTATTTATTTGTAGTGTTATACATGTCATTTTAAGTATCATCAATTTTTAAGTAAAGAATACATATAATTTTAGGCATATTCACGAGAACAATACTAATTTTTAGCTTTTTTTAATTTAAACCCGCATATACCCGCAACCCGCACCGCACCATTTAAAAAAAAAACTTACTTTAACCGCCCAGCATCCGCACCCGCACCGCACAACTTAAAACCCACACCGCCCTGCATAGCTTAAAACCCGCACCACCCCGCACCCGCACCGCCCCATTGTCATCCCTGGCAATGATAGTACTGGAGATTTGTTTGGTAACATGACGCTAACCCTGACACCCAAGGGTGTGGCCTAGCGGTCAATGAAGTGGATTGAGAATCTGAGGTCTTAAGTTCACACTCCAGCGAAGACAGAAAAACATTAGGTGATTCTTTCCATCAATTCCAGCCTTGGTGGACAGAGTTACCTGATATTTGTTGTTGGTGGCAGGTATTTCATGAATTTAATCAAGGTGCACGAAAGATAGTTCGGACACCACGGTAAAAAACATGACGTTAACCCTGTAAAATGAAAGAAATTATAAACCCCTTAGAAATTAGCAGTTAGTAAGCTGTCACGGCTCTAATATCTAGTTTCAATAGAAGATGGAGAGGGATGTTTATTTTTGTTGAGGAAATAGTTAGGACTGTTGAGGATAGGGGTGTCTAACGGGCCGGGCCGGGTCAATCCGGAACCGGCCCTCCCATTTTACCCGGGTTCCGGGCCGGGTTTGGCGTTAACCGGGCCGGGCCAAACAGTAAAAAAATTAAAACCCACCCGGACCCGGCCCACTAAACCCAATCCGGTCAAACCCGGTTAAAAACCGGTCAAACCCGTTTAAAAAATAAATAAAAAATCCAATATACACTATATACACTCCAATATACAACATATATTTTTAAAAAAATATATAAAGTATAAACAATTACACATATATACGTACCATTCAATATATAATTATATATGACTATACGTACTACTTTAAATAAAACATTTGTTATAATAGTATAATATATATATATATACACTACAATATATATATATACTAATTTATAAAACATATACACATGTATACGTTAAATATATACTACTTTAGAAGATATATACACATATATATGCACCATTCAATATATATGTACTACTTTAAATAAAATATATACTACAATATAGTGATATACATATATATATATACAATAATATGTATATATATATAGTTACATACTAATTTATAAAACATATACACTTGTATACTTTAAAGATATACGTCTATAGAAGATATATACACATATATACGCACCATTCAAAAGATATGTACTACTTTAAAAAAAGTATATACTACAATATATATACTAATTTATAAAACATAAAGTAATGTATACGTTAAATATACACGTCTATAGAAGATCTATTCACATATATACACTCTATTCTATGTATATGTAATACTTTAAATGAGATATATGCAATATATATACATTACAATATATATTTGTATAGTTATATACTAATTTATAATATATATACACATGTATACGTTAAATATACACGTCTATAGAAGATCCATTCACATATATACACTCTATTCTATGTATATGTAATACTTTAAACGAAATATACTATAATGTATATACATTACAATATATATTTGTATAGTTATATACTAATTTATAAAACATATACGCATGTATACATTAAATATACACTTCTATAGAAGATATATACACATGTATACGCACCATTAAGTGTATATATACTACTACTTATAAAATATACTACATTATATATACATTACAATATGTATAGATATACTTATATACTAATTTATAAAATATATACACATGTATACGTTAAATATACACTTCTATAGAAGATATATGCACATATATACGTACCATTCAATATATAATTATATATGACTATACGTACTACTTTAAATAAAACATTTGCTATAATAGTATAATATATATATATACACACTACAATATATATATATACTAATTTATAAAACATATACACATGTATACGTTAAATATATACTACTTTAGAAGATATATACACATATATATGCACCATTCAATATATATGTACTACTTTAAATAAAATATATACTACAATATAGTGATATACATATATATATATATACAATAATATGTATATATATATAGTTACATACTAATTTATAAAACATATACACTTGTATACTTTAAAGATATACGTCTATAGAAGATATATACACATATATACACACCATTCAATATATATGTACTACTTTAAAAAAAGTATATACTACAATATATATACTAATTTATAAAACATAAAGTAATGTATACGTTAAATATACACGTCTATAGAAGATCTATTCGCATATATACACTCTATTCTATGTATATGTAATACTTTAAATGAGATATATGCAATATATATACATTACAATATATATTTGTATAGTTATATACTAATTTATAATATATATACACATGTATACGTTAAATATACACGTCTATAGAAGATCCATTCACATATATACACTCTATTCTATGTATATGTAATACTTTAAATGAAATATACTATAATGTATATACATTACAATATATATTTGTATAGTTATATACTAATTTATAAAACATATACACATGTATACATTAAATATACACTTCTATAGAAGATATATACACGTGTATACGCACCATTAAATGTATATATACTACTACTTATAAAATATACTACATTATATATACATTACAATATGTATAGATATACTTATATACTAATTTATAAAACATATACACATGTATACGTTAAATATACACTTCTATAGAAGATATATGCACAAATATTCAAAATTTATTCCAAAAAAAATAAAAAACAACGACTAAGGACTGAATAAATTTGGGGAATTTTATTGATTGCAAAATGATCCAAAATTTATAATTTGCATGAATGAAAAATCTATAAATTATGCATCATTTTTTCCAACTCATTCATGTTAATATTAATGGGAACTTGCATAGGATAATCAAAGTCAACGGGGGCAAAACCATGCATTGGACTTGATTCTGCTGAGTTCTCCCGTGAAGTCATAATTTCTTCTAGTTTCAGCTCGTCGCTCGGCTCCGGTTCCATTCCTTGGTTTCTTCTTTCCGCTCTAATCCAATCTCTGAGGCAAACTAGAACATTCATTGCATTGCTTCCCAATGAGTGTCGGTTGTCTCCAAGCTGCTGTCGTCCCTGACTGAAGGCGCTCTCTGATGCAACGGTTGACATTGGAACATTCAAGATATCTCTAGCTAATCTTGAAAGCACAGGATATTGTGATTCATTATTCCTCCACCAATCCAACGTGTTGATCCGTCGTCTGCGATCCTCTGGTGCCGTCCGAAGATAATATTTCAGCTCTTCCCGATAAGTTGATGTGTAAGTTCTCTCATCAACACTGTTCCAACAATTTAAATCATAAAACGAATCAGAAAAACCACTATGTGCTGGCCTTTTAGAAGATGATGGCTCCTCGGGAGGATGAGGAGCGACAGTTGGAGTGATATTTGTAGGTACGGCTGAATCAAATAAATCAGCATAGTGATTATATAATTTTTCTATATAATCTTTTGCATCAGTCGTAGCCGTCCACAAATCAGGCTGTACTTGTTCAGAATCATGGTTAGTATTTATTTCTAAGTTAGTATAAATAAGAGTACTAAAGTGACACATATTATTATATTTCATGCACGGATTTAGCATAGCACCAACCAAGTAAATAGGGGGAATCGGGAAAAAATATTTTTTAAATTTTGTAAACATGGCGCCAACAGCTTCTTTATAACCTTCTTTATTTTTATATTGTTGGAGCAAACCAGAAATATTGGCTATATATGCCAAAATATTACAAACAGTAGGATAGTAAGCACCGGAAAATTCAACCGTAGCTACATAAAATTTTTCTAAAAACATAACAAGATCATTAATTACAACCCAATCAGAATTATGTAGCATGCAATCAGCAGAATCAGCAAATGAACCGCAATGTTGGTTAAAAGCTAGTGTAATAGGAATTCTATATTTATAACAAGTTTTTAAAAATTCATACGTAGAATTCCATCTAGTATCAATTTCCTCAGGCATCAAAATCGGTGTAAGTCCATTTTCTTGACATTTAACTTTAAATTCTCTAATTCTCGATCTACGATTATTTCCTTGAATAAAACCAACGGCAAGACGAATTTTTTCAATATAAAGCTCAAAAAACTCAAGACCATCTTTTACAATTAAATTATATATATGACATGCACACTTAATATGAAAAATTTCAGGCAAGGACGGAGATAGCGTAGATTTTATTTTTGTTATAGCAGTCTTGTTGTTAGAAGCATTATCAAAAGCAATACATAAAATTTTATTTTCTATACCATAGTATCCGGCAATTTTAACAATAGAATCAGCAATAAATTGTCCAGTATGTTTACTATCTTCATCATATAAAAAAGCAAGAATACGTTTTTGCATCACGAAATTACTATCCATCCAATGACAAGTAACGGTTAAATAATCATTTTTATTTACAGCACGACCAAGATCAGAAGTTAGGGACAATCTACATTGAATATTTTTTAACAATGTTGATAAATAAAAACAATATTGTGAATGGAGTCTAAAAATATCAGACCGACAAGTAGTTCTAGGAATACCATTAAACATAGGATTATAAATTGCTTGTATATAACGAATAAAAGCATCAGAAGAAGAAAAACTAAAAGGCAAACAACCCACAACTATCATTTTAGCTATTTCTTCCCTGTCCCTCAATTTATTATACTTTTTCGCTACTTGACCGGTTGTTGGGTCCATTCTAGTTTGCGTTGACCCACCAACATCCCCACCACCTTTTGCAATATTTAACTCTCTTTTGTGATCTTCATCTATATGTCTCATTAACGTACCCGTACCCCCTTGCTTGCCTCCACTTCTATGCTTATATATTTGTTGACAAATATTGCACTGCACCTCAATATCTGATATACGTTCAAAAAATTGCCATGCAATACTAGTTCTTTTACGAGGTTTTGGGGCACTGGGAGGACGGGAAGGGAGATTAACTGATTCAGATCTAACGTTAGCATCTCCTACTGCGGGTGTTTCAGCAATATTTTCATTATCTTCGTCTAAATTAACTGCATCTACTTCATTTTCTTCTTCTATACCATAATTTTCCTGAGCTTCTACATAATCCATATCGTGAGCACCTACACCTATTTCTTCCTCAAAAGGTGTACCAAGCGGTACCGGAGGCGAAGGCACACGGGTATATCTATTACTTGAACTACCTCTACCACTAGTAATTCGCTTTTTACTACCACTACCGCTTCCGGGACAAAAAATTTTAACACCTTTAGCAGCGAAGTTTTTTAATTTATCCATAATATAAATTAAATTAAACTAAAAATATTCAAAATACACAAATATAATAAAATTAAATAATAAACAATTAATACAATAAATAAAAATTAAACGTAAGAGATGGAACGACAATACCAAATTTTGGAAGTATCCGAAGATTGCGACTTTGGAAACTTCCGCTCGTACTTTGTAAACGAAAATTAAAAAATTAAAGTGAACACTTTAAGAAATTAAATATATTGAATATTAGAGAATTGAGAATTGAGATTTGAGAGAGAATGAGATTTGAGAGAGTGAAAAATTGTGTGAAAAATGATTTGAAGTTGTAGGGTATTTATAGATTTTTTTTGGGGATTAAAAAATATTTTTTAAAGTTTTTTTTTTTTTCTTTTTAATTAAATGGGCCCAAACTAGCCGTTTGGACCCAAAAACGGCTATATAGCCGTTGGGCCAACGGCTAGTTGGCCCAAAATTAATTTTTTTTTAATTTTTTTTTATATTCCGGGCCGGGCCGGTTAACCGGCGGGCCTGGACCGGGCTTGGTCCGGGCCGGGTTAACCGGGCCCATTTAAAAAAAAAAACCGGCCCGGGACCCGGAACCCTTAAGCCCTAGGGCTTACCGGGCCGGGTCAAACCGGACCGGGTTAGCTAATAGGGCCGGGTCAGGCCGGGTCGGACCGGGTCGGGCCGGCCCGTTTGACACCCTTAGTTGAGGATAGTAAAATATTAAACAAGAAAAAGCAAGAACAAATTAGCCATCTTAGGTACAAACAACACTGCCAAAAATAATGTAACAACTGACGATTGGATTTTCATATGCTCATGTGGAAAATAAATCACTATATTGTTGGCACCAAAGGGGTAGCATGCTGGTCAATAAACTGGGTTGAAAACCTGGGATCTTAGGTTCAAATAGATAATTCTTTTTACATGTCCTAGCTTTGACACATAGAGCTATATGAAAAAAAAAAAGGAGAGAGCACAATACATAATTCCAATTAATATAGAAAGGGTTTTAAGCAAGTTTAGAATTTTGTGTAAATGAGAAAATAAGAAGTCGAACTTTGGAAGCAACAATTGTTGCCTCGGGGTTATGTCGAGTATAGATGACGTTAAGCCTGATATATACAAAGTTTTAATTAGTATAGGGAACCTTTTTGTTGGAAAAAGTAAAGCTTTATTCAATTCCATTTGTAACCTGGGCCTAAGAGAACACTAAGGAGATGCTCCGCCCATTAAAGTTGACGAAATTAAAAGAAAGCACTAAGCCAATTTTTAGCAGTTTCAGCTTTATTAATAAAGCACAGTATCTTCTTTAGGTGACCTTGGCATGGCTCTCTTTTAACATTAGTCTTATTACATCGAGGGGCTCTTCACATTTGTCTTAATTCTTTTATTTTTTTGCCTTTCTCACTATTTTTAATCTTGTTGTCGTATGAGCATTTTTTTTGGAAGTTCTAAAGGAGTTTTCTTAGTGTGGCAAGAGATATGTGCTCTTTGACACCATTTCAAATATGTTCTACAATAACAGTGGGTCTAATAAAAGAAACCTTAGAATGAACCTATTCACTTTTATCTTCAACTCATTATCCTTTTATTTTTATAATTATACCAAATCAACCAAACATCTTCTAGGCATACACATGCAAAGAGATTTAAATTTGCAAGAATGGGTGTCGAGGGATTTTTGCTTATGTCACTTATTGCAGTCCTACACAGTGTTTCAACAATCACTATTCTTTCTAGTCCATTGAGTTGATTATTTTGTAAAGATGTCAACTTCGAGCTCCATCTATAATATGCTCGTGTGGTTCACCAACAACAGAACGATTTGAAATTTAAGGTAACTTACACCAACCACTAAATGTCCCTAATTACCATAGTAATTTAGTACCTAATGACCATCATAATATTCCAAATTCCTCTTCTTCACCTTATAACTTGTCCAATTTAAGAAACAACATCCGTGATGCTAGTGATCATCCTAATTCACAAGAAAACCCAGTTCTTGATTTCAACAAGAATATTTCAAATAACCTTTTTGCTTGTCCTAATTTACAAGGTGAACATCACTATCATCATCACAATAGTAATAATATACTCCTCCTATGTTGGGTCTTCTGATCCTAAGTTTAGAATTGTTGTGGGCACTGCTATTTCTTCACTCATACCGCAGAAAATTCGATCATGCAGTTAGCTTTGTTGGAGAATTTTCACAAATAGTTAGAAAGAAAAAGGTGACATAAATAGTGAATTTGCAAAAGTATGATGCTAATGCTTGTTTTTCCCCAAACTATAAAAGCGTAGAATGAAAGAATGAATAAAAAAATACTCCACAATTTATTTTCTCCTAAATTACTTTCACCGAATAAGAAGATGGAAGAAAGCATAACAGAAGACGAAGAGGGAGCTGATGTTTGCCGAGCTCTAAGGATTTTTTTGCTTCTGCTTAATTTTTTTCCTTTTACGATGAGAAAGAAAAAAATCATACTTCCACAATTTATTTCATAATTACCATTTTGCCCTTATATAGAGTTAGATTTTTGAAACTGTCATTGGTCGTTCCTAACTCGCTTTTCTGTATAGTAGAAATATAAATAACAAAATAAAATATCAAATTCAGTGCAACACTATTTCTATGCGGAAAAAAATTCACTTCCTTAATGTTGAAGCATCATCACACCGTATGCCTTTACTATGATGATAAAAAGAAGAGTCAATTCCACTCTACCCTCTAAATTAAGGTTTGAGAAAGGATACCCCTCCACATATTGAAAGGAAATGATAACTCCCTTATGTAATATTTTCAGTGGGAGTTTTCCTTATCTTCTGTTTCAAAAACTGCAATATATGCTCACGTTTGCAGTTATCATTTCTAATGGTTTCCTTGTGCTCTTTATGATCATCCAATATGATAAACTTTGATGGAGAATTAAATACATCTTGATACTTTTACAAAAGGAAATTGATCCTTCTCTTCTTCAATGAACTCAATGACTTTATGATAGAAAACTACAAAAAGAAATCGTTATCCATTTCACACTATATAGGTGCAGGACAAGTCCTAATGAATGTATTTAGAGGATTTATCATAGTTGATTGTTTGGACTTGTGATCTCAAATTGGAGACTACTCTACATCAATCCTAAATTATGCCTATAAAAAGGGTGGCTTACTCTCTTGAAGAAGCATCTTGAATATCCCATAAATTCTTGGGTATTCATAAAAAGATCGAGATCTACAATATCCCACAAAATTATGAGATATTCATAAAGAGATCATCCTACGTTCGAGAAATACGCTACTAACGGCCCTCGAATTACGGAGAAATTAACACAACCCAAACCAGGGCCTAGTCGTAATGGGCACCCCAAGTTCAACCAGAACCGGGGACAGCCCCCTATTACCCAACCCAACCACCTTATATAGCCTTTGATGGGATGAATTTAGAGCATGTAACAAGATAGCGTAAATGTTCTCATGCAAACTCTGGGATATGGTCACTATCGTGACCGACCCAACAAAGTTCAACTGTACCACACCAATCACCCAACCGCACCAAGCCAAACCAAAGGCCATAAACTAAGTCATAACTAAATAAGTTCCAAAACATTTAATGATAACCAATTTCAAACTATAATACAGTGGAACAACCAATAATAACGTCCAATGATGTCATCCCCAATACCAATGCCAATACTAAGGTTGACACCAATATCGATCCCGCCCATACCAATTCTCAGAAGTACCACAAAGCCTATACCCCAAAGATTAAAATATCTGGTTGGGACATGCCCCCAGCCATGGACAAAACCAATATCTAAAATAAATTAAAGTATCTGAAAATATTCATAACATGAAATTGAGCCTTTTGAAAGCTCACCACTTCAGTGCAAATGCTAATCCATGAGTCAATCACTATGTAGGAGGAGTAAAATGGTCGATTTCTGTATAGTGTGGGTATACAACCGCCAACAGATGGGTTAGTGAGTGATCACTAGCATGAACTCAGGATAAGGATAAAATAATGCCATTTATAAAACCAAGTAAAACCATCCATAATGCATACAACCATACATATATATAAGTATCGGGAAAGATAACCGGGTTTAGCATGCATTAAAACCTTTACATGGATTGTGTAGCTTTGCCGTCCTAAACCACCCACGGGCAATATGGGTTTAGCTTCCCTTGCTGAAAGGGCCCTAGTGTGTGAAACTGGACGACCATGGAAGATAACCTGGGATGACTAGTAAATCCCCCAATATAAGTGTGACATCATGCACACGATCACCAAGACCAACCTCATATCAGCAAATATGAGTTTCCAATTTTGGTCCCCCGGGACCTCCACCTTTTACGGCTTAGCTACACCCCTCCCCCCTTTAATGTCTAATTAAAACCATTACCAAGCAATCTATTAACCAAGGCTATATAGTGGTGGTACCGTCATACCAACCATACTTGCAAGCATTATCCATAGCCAATCATATATTGATTAAGGGGGCTTTCAAGTGTCCTTCCATTTACCATATTAAACTTCTTAGAGATCACCATGTCTCTCACAAGCATAACCATTTAGCCATTTACCTTTTCAAACCATTTAAGCCATGCATAATTCTTTTTCTAAGTTTTAAACAATCTAGAGTTTTATTTAAAAGTAATCAATGTATTGAATATATCTTTATAAATATTTTGTCAAACACATTAGGGGCATAGTATAATATCCAAAACCAATTCTAATTACCAATAACCATTCCATGTATTCTAATTATCCAAAACCTCTATTAATGCATATAAAACATAACTAAAACCATGGAAAACTAAGTATTTAGAAACAAAACCCCCAAATCATATTTGAAAACTAAATGCATACAATAATGAAACCATGAAAACCAATAATGAAAAGCCATGAATTTAGTTGAAACTAACAATGAGGAAAGACAACATGTCTTAGACCGAGGAATTAATGAAAATAAATCATCAAAGCAAGCTTCAAATTAGTCCTCAAGATGAAACCCTAGCTTTCTTTCCCCAAAAGCTCTTGAGAGAATTATGAAGTGTTTAAGAATACTTTTTAAATGTTAATGAATAGAATAATAGGGTAAATACTCTTTCAAGAGAGTTAGAATTCGTGGGGTCCTATTAGGTTAAGTAAGAAAATATCCAGAATACCCCCACTTAAGTTGCACAAAATTCTGTCATAGGGATACGACTGACCTCCATTAGTCGTATCCTTCGATAAGAGTGGTACCCATCGCTGGTATCCTAGCCTCAATCCTTGGACTCAACACTGTCCAGTATATGACTCATCCTACCAAGTCGTATCCACAACATGCGATTCGTATCTCCCATTCGTATCCTTGGTAGAAAAAAATACCAAGAGAATTGAACACTATCCCCTATACGAGTCCAATATACGACCTTGTATCCAATCATACGACTCATAGAACCTAAGTCGTATCCATTCTAGTAACCCGTCCAATTTCATCAACCAACACCAGTCATTATACGGCAGGACCATACCACTCATTCCCCAACATACGACTTGTACCCATGAGTCGTATTAGGTCCGAAGAACGAAATTTCAGGAAAAATTCTAATGGCCAAAACCCAGGATGCTTCAAAAATCAAGAGAGAGGTAACGACCCTAAAATTATGAAGAAATCAAGAGAGAGGAATTGAGGGAGGAACAGATTTGTACCAATATCATTTATCAATACAAATTCTTGTTTCTTCCCTATAATGAGACAAGTTAGTCTTAGTCTAAATATTAGTAGATAGAAAGTAACTTTCTTTATTGAAGGTTGATTTTGATTTTATATATTTTATGTATAATTAGGTTTGTGATGTTCTTCCTAATCAGTTTCCTCCTTATCGTAATTTTTCTCTTATTTTAACTCTCAATAATTAATATAATTGTATTGTTGTTGATGCAGCCAAATATAATATTTGGAATTATCATTGTTTCTTTCTACCTTATGTTATATAGTGTGGGGGATAAATATAGTTTGTGCGATATGTTTACAATTGTACTTATTCTTCCACCTTTTTCTTTAATAATATTACATATATCCTGTTGTGGTTTGCCTTATTTTTGTTGTCAATCAGAAGTATTAGTTGGAGAATATTATTTCAGAATTAAGAGATTTACAAATTATACAAATTAATTTGAAAGAATATAACAACGATGAGAGTTAACATGATGATTTTAAAGAATTGCTTATTACAAAGTTCACAATATTTGAAGAATTAAAGTCTCAAAAAATTACTCCACTAATAATTTTAAGAGAGAGAGAAAACTTCGGAAATTTTTTTTTTGAGAAGGGAATAATTTGATTACCAAGAAAATTAGTTACAAGTTTAGTTAAAGTACAAATAGAATTCAATTTTTCTTAATTTTAATGATTCTTCCGTTAAATACTATCTCATTTTTTTTTAAAAAAAGTAAACATATTTATTTAAGAATAACTGTTAAAAGTTTTGATTTTATCTTAACTTAATATTATAAAGATAATTAGATAATAATTTAAAATAAATACTAAATTATTATTGAAATGTTATTGATTGAATTTTTTATCCTTAAATATTTTAATTAGTCAAAGATAAAATTGTAAATTGGCTAGAGAGAGAAAGACCAATCTCTCTCTTAATTTCCACACCAAACCTCAGTCCTTGGAGTATGACCATCTCCCTTTCCCAACCTCGGACCCCACCAAAACCCCCGATATCCCCGATGTCCACATGGCCATAGACCCTCCTGTAAACCCCTCTTTAGCGATATTGTGAGAGAGACAAACACCCCCATCTCTCTGCTTGAATCTAAAGCTATATTAAGTTTTAATTTGATTCCACATGATGGCGATGCTGATGATCCAATTACACTATCCTTGGAAGAGAAACAGAGACTCTACTCCCCATGAAAATTCTCAGTTATCATCAAGTTGCTGGGAAAGAAGCTTTATCACCAATATTTAAAGAGGTTAATTGACCTCTGAAAGTTAAAAGAAAGCTTTCCTCTTATTAATTTGGGGTTAGAATATTATACAGTCAATAGAATATTATACAGTCAAGCTGTCAGGAATCGAGTCGCAGAAGAGGATTTTACAAGAAGGGCCTTAGTTTATGTCGGTTCTTACCTCTCAGTCCAATTGTGGGAACCCAACTTCATCCCCAAGGAATCCCAGATAGAATCCACGATGATCTAGATCAGACTGCCTCAATTACCCACGGAGTTCTATGATAATTTAATTCTAGAAAGGGTGGGACGAAAAGTAGGTAAATTACATAAGATCGATGCCTGAACTTCCTAAAATCTCATAGCCAGATACACCTGTATTTGTGTACAAGTCCCTTTGGAGACTTCATTAAAATCCTCAATTAAGATCGAAAAACACCAACAAATGATTCACTACAAGGGAGAGGGATTTCTGTGTAAAACATATGGGTGTTTGGGACACACTATAAGTAAATGCACGGTGGCCCAGTCTAAAAAAAAAACAGTCCCCAACCACCTCCAATTCACCAAAACCAGCGAAGGAAAAATGGACGATGGTCATCTTCAACCGAAAAAGAAAAGAGCGTGTCCAACCAACTTAGGGAGGTAAAGCAAAACAATAAAAAAATCAAGGTTAAAAGATTCGATGCAACTTGTGGTAACTTTCTTAATTTCAAATCCTATAATAGTCAGCCCATCCCAATTGGGCAGCTTTGGCCAAATTCCCACCCTACCTTTGGGCCGACAAATGTTGAATGCCATACTAATAAAAAAAGGCCCATCAAATTCGGCCAACCAAGACATGTGGAGGCCCGTGGCTTACTTTCCACTACCTCTATCCCCCCAGCCCAACCCACCTCCGAGGCCACTAGCTTAGAGAGAAATCCTCCGCATGCTGAGCTGGAAAGGGGTCCAGCTCTTTTCTCTCTCCTAACTCCTAATATCCCTTCTAATTGTTCTTTGTCGGTGCATATTAATAAAAAAAGTGAGATTGTCTTTTCCAACAGACACTCATCAACTGCTTACCCAGTCAGTAATGATGGAAGCCATACAAACTCCCAATCAGACAATATACAAAGAGATACTTAGAAGTCAAGTAACTTGGTTACTGTCACTTCTATTTCTCCTTCTTATCCTAATCTTTCTCTCACTGGCTTCCTCGAGTCAAAGTTCTCTTTCTCCTCTGGTCTTCACCACCAAACTGCTAGAACCGAATTATTTTCCAACCTCATGGTTGGAGATATGCTTGTCCCAATAAACCATCCCCTTAAAGCTAAATATGGAGAAGAGGACATTCATCTTCTTAATACAAGACCCTCACTACCTTGATCAACTAGTGAGAGAGGACATGAGTCAACACCTGACTAACTATGGTCAGAACATATGGATGACCTCGATGAGAAGTATCTTCACTCAAGGACTTGCGACTAGTTGGTCAACAGACTCGATCATATCAAATCTCTCCAAGATGAGTCAAATCCTACCATTCTTCCCTAAAAAATATTGGAACTATTGTCGGAGGGCCCTCTTTTTATGAGAAACTCTAGGGACCCCCCTCCCCCAGCCCCAGACTCAATCAAACCAACCACCATAAATACCAACCTTATTATCTATGGAGATGATGGAATGGTAAAAGACCCTAGAAGCATTGAGGGAAATCAACAGGGAAATGGAAAATTCTCTGGCCTTCCTGAAAACCCCTCACACAGAGGTCATCACTCTAAAAAACCTTTTCCCACTTATTCGAGGACCTTATCAACGAGCTCTTCCTAATCCCTCTACCACTGAAGCTCAACAAATTCGATCAAGAACTAAATCTCCTAGGAAAAAGAATCTTTTATTACACCAAACTCAAACCACTCTCCAAGAAGAAGAAGAAACTAATGACTGCCACCCTACCTCCCCTAGAAAGGGGCAAGGGAATAATTGAGAATCTCTAACAAATACATGCCAATATGGAATATTACAAGGGAAAATAATATTGAGTTAGGAGACATTGTCAATCCATGATCAACATTCACAAGCCACTCTCTTAGCTTTGCTTAAGACTTGCATGGCTGACCATAAAGAAATTACTTAGACTTTTGGTTTCAACAAACAAATCCAATTCCCAGCCACTGGTAACTCCGGTGGTATTGTGATACAAGAATACAAGGGAGGCACGAAACAAACACCAAATCAGTCCACAAGTTTGAAGAACCGAGGACCCTTTTGGTGACCACTCTCGAATTCACTACAACAACAATAAAAACACAATAACAACAAGATATTAAAGGTGTAAATACACCAAAACATCAACAATATGATGAGATGGACAACAATATCAAGATAGGAACAAAACACAGTTTTACTAACTAGAGATACAAATGGTTACAAGAACACAAACTACTATAAGATTACTATAAAAGTAAAGGGATAGTTAGATAGACTTAATGAAGGTATAATCTTAAGAACCCAAGAGTATAATCCACTCTTGGACCCTTAACACTACACACAATGTTCACCTATCTCTTACGAAGACACAAGATTGGAATCCACCTCCCAAGCATCACGTTTCCAAGTCATGAGATTAACAAGAGTGATTCCACACTCTCTATGCCTAATTTTGGTTTTGGTGCCTTAAAGAGAGAGGACTTGTGTTTCTTTGTTTTTCAAGACTTACGACATCATGAATAATCTAAGTCTAAAAGCCCTACAATGTTCTATTTATACTAGGTTACAAATAAAATACAAAATGTCCAAAATACCCTTTTAAGAGCTAGGCTCCCTTCAAGTGTATTTAGGGGTTCCCTTGTTGTGTTCCAAGGCTCCTATTTACACTCCAAGTGTGAGATTAGGTTCGGTTTGGTGTGTTTTAAGTCCTTCACTCACACACTCCAAGCCCCGGGTTCATTACATTCTCACATGCGTCCATCTTCGTGGTTGGCCCAAAAACAAGGACCAACCCTCCACTACAAGGCTGCTCGAGACTAAAACAGTCCTCAAACTTCCTCCCCGGCAAGAAGCTCACAAGTATCCTAATCCTAAAGGGTTCCAATGTTTCAAGTGCCAAGGTTGGGGACATATAGCCAATGAATGTCCAAACCGGCGTAATATGATCCTAAGGGAAGGGAGATTGTATTACCTTGGTGAGGAAGTGGGTCTTGAAAAAGAAGAGAATGAAATCGAGCCTCAAGATGGAGAGGAACCCAAAAATAATCCGTATGATGATGATGATGATTATGAGGATGCTTATCTGTAAGAAGGGGAATGCGTGGTTCCAAACTTTATAGTGAGGTGTGCCATGATTAGTAAGGCAATAGATGATCCTAGCCAATGAGAGAATCTATTCCATACTAAATGTCTTGTGAAGGTAAGTGTGTGCACTAAGGTGATAGATAGTGGAAGTTGTGCGAATATGGTTAGTGTTGCAATGGTTAACTTCTTGAAATTGCCGACTACACCTCACACTAGTCCTTACAAGTTGTAATGGATGAATAAATGCGGTGAGTTAAAAGTCACAAGGCAATGTGTGATAAGTTTTAAGGTATCCAACTACCATGACGAGGTGCTTTGTGACGTGATACCAATGCAAGCTTGTCACTTATTGTTAGGAAGGCCTTGACAGTACGATAGGTCGACCAAACATGATGGAAGGTCCAATCGGTATACACTTGAGAAGGATGGCCGCAAGGTCGCTCTTCATCCATTATTGCCTTCCAAAGTGAATGAATTACACCAAATGATACAAGAATAACAAGGGAATCACAAAAAAAACACTAAATCAGTCCACAAGTTTGAAGAACCGAGGACCCCTTTGGTGACCACTCTCGGATTTACTACAACAACAATAAAAACACAATAACAACAAGATATTAAAGGTGTAAATACACCAAAACAGAAACAATATGATGATATGGACAACAATAACAAGATAGGAAAAACACGCAGTTTTACTAACTAGAGATAGAAACGGTTACAAGAACACAAACTACTACAAGATTACTATAAAAGTAAAGGGATAGTTAGATAGACTTAATGAAGGTATAATCTTAAGAACCCAGGAGAATATTCCACTCTTGTACCCTTAACACTACACACAACGTTCACCTATCTCTTACGAAGACACAAGGTCGGAATCCACCTCCCAAGCATCACGTTTCCAAGCCATGAAATCAACAAGAGTGATTCCACACTCTCTATGACTAATTTTGGTTTTGGTGCCTCAAAGAGAGAGGACTTGTGTTTATTCATGTTTCAAGACTTACAACATCATGAATAATCTAAGTCTAAAAGCCCTACAATGTTCTATTTATACTAGGTTACAAATAAAATACAAAATATCCAAAATGCCCTTTTAAGAGCTAGGCTCCCTTCAAGTCTATTTAGGGGCTGCCTTGTTATGTTCCAAGGATCCTCTTTACACTCCAAGTGTGAGATTAGGGTCAGTTTGGTGTGCTTTAAGTCCTTCACTCGCACACTCCAAGCCCCGGGTTCATTATACTCTCACATGAGTCCATCTTCGTGGTCGTACTTGTATCATATTGTCATTATATGGGATAGCGCATCCCTTTCCATCTAGGATATAACTGTCTTCCCTCTAGGCATCCTTATTTCTTTTAAGGTAAACAATCCTTTCTCTAACTGGTTCTTTAGTGCCATTTATGCAAGTACTAACTTTTCTACAAGACAATCTCTGCGGGATAATCTCATTAATTTTTACTTATGCCCTTAATACCTCCAAAAACTCCCCCAGGCTCATTGGTGGGGACTTCAATGAGGTCCTTAGGGCCTCAGAGAAGTTCGGAGGAAATAATATTAATAGGAATAGTGTTAATGCTTTTTGGAACTGCATAAACCAGTATAAGCTGACTGATCTTGGCTTCAAAGGTTAAAAGGTATAGATATAGAAGAAGTCTTATTTTAGAGAGATTGGGTAGATGTTTTTCTCGTGAAGATTGGCTTTATCTTTTCCTTGATACTACGTTGACCCACCTTCGAAGGACCCACTCTGACCATTGCCCTCTCCTGGTTAACCTCCATAACCCTTCTAAGCCTGATAAACCCTTTAGGGTAGAGTCCATGTGGTGCTATTATCCTAGTTCATTTAGGTTATCCAAAACTCCTTTGGCAGTGAAATCCCCCTCACTGAATCTACCTTCCTTTTTTCAAGACCAATCCAAGTCTTGGAATAGTCTAATCCTTGGTAATATATTTTAAAAAAAAGATCCTAGCAAGACCTTCTGGCATCTAAAAGTCCTCCAACTACCCTACCAGTCTCTTCCTTTAGAAACTGGAAAGGAATTTTATTAACGATTTCATTCTCACTCTTAGGAAGGAACAGGAATTCTGGAGACTTAAATCCAGAATCTCTTGTCTAGCTAAATAAGACTCAAATACTAAATTTTTCCACACCTCTACCCTCAACAGAAGGTGAATTAATAAGATTAATGCTCCGAAGGATGATGGTGGAAACTGGATTGTCTCCACAGAAGCTATCAATTACCATATTGTCTCTTATTATAACTCCCTCTTCATGACTGATCACAACACTGCTTACATGAAATTCTAAGCTAATACCTCTTTTAGAGGATGTCTCCTTTCTGAGGATCATTATTTTCTTGATAGCATCTACTCTCCTGAAGAGATTAGGAATACTATCTTCTTTTTTAAACCTAATAAGGCTCAGATCTAGATGGCCTCCATTGTTTTATCTATCAGAAGTACTGAAAGATCCTCGAACCCCCTGTTATCAAGTTCTGTGAGATAACCTTATCTTAAGGCATAATGGATCCAAAAGTGAACTCCACCTACCTCTGTCTCATTCCTAAATATCTCAATTCCTCTAGTCTCAGGAATTTTAGGCCTATTGGACTTTGTAACACCCAATATAAGCTTATCACCAAGATCATAGCTAGGATACTTAGACCTCATCTCTCTAGGATTATTAGTACTAGTCAAACCAGCTTCCTACCTAACAGAAGAACCTTTGACTGCTATCATTGCCCAGGAAGTGATCTCTTACTTCCAAAAAATAAAGGGTAAACAGACTGGTTGGTTCTTAAAACTGACTTAGAGAAGGACTTTGACAAACTTGAATAGTCCCTTTTTAGGTAAGATCTTCACTTCTTCAATGTCCCTCCCAAACTGACCTCCATTATCATGTTTTGCATCTCCTTCTCCACCATTTCCGTTCTTATCCATGGGGAGAAAACTAACTTCTTCTAGCCCACTAGAGGAATTAGGCAATGAGATCCCATATCCCTTTACCTTTTTATTATATGCATGGAACTTCTCTCTAGAAGGATTGACTATGAGATAGATACCTTGAACGAGCATCCCATCACTATCAGCAATAAAGGGCCCAATTTATCCCATTTTTTGGCTGATGAACTGACCTTATTTACTAAAGCCACTAGAAATAATTGTGCTACTATCTTTAGAGTCCTTCAGGCTTTTAGCACTCACTCAGGGTAAATGGTCAATCACTCAAAATTCAAAGTCCTTTTTTCTAAGAATTGTTCCTCCCAAACCAGGAATCAACTTTCTAGCATTCTTTCCATCAAAGCTTCTGATAGTTTTGGTAAATATCTTGGATTCCCTATCTTTCACACGAAATCGACTAATAGGGACTTCCATTACATTCTGGACAACCTCAATGCTAAACTGACTGGTTGAAAAATTAACCTTCTAAGTATGGCTTGTAGGGTCACCTTGGACAAATCATCTCTTAACGATATCCCAACTCATGTTATGCAATATATCCCCCTTTCTAGTACTATCCTCTCCCATATTAATAGAATTTACATAAATTTTATCTTGGGAACCACTTTTGAAAAAAGAAAGCTACACCTTCTAAGTTGGGATTCCATTTCTCAGCCCAAGTCTAAGTGTGGTCTTAAGATGTAGAGAGCCAAAATTCGAAATGATACTTTCAATGCTGGCCTATCCTGGAGATATTATTATAGCCCCAGTAGACTATGGGCTTCCACCCTCAGATGCAAGTATGAGAGACGAAACCTCCCCCTTAAAAAGGTTCCCTCTAGAATCTAGAGAAACATCCTTCATGGAGGGTTTTTATATAGATTAAGGGCTCACTAGATAGTTCAAAATGGTAGTAAAGTTAACTTTTGGGTGGATAGATGGATCCCCAACCTAAAACCCCTAAGGATCCTGATTCAGGGGCCTCTGACCCTTCCTCAGTCCAACATAACTCTAGCTGAGGTATGAAATAAGAGAGACTAGAACTTCTCCAATCTCTCTCTCCAGTTACCCTAAGATCTAATTCTTAGAATCAAGTGCTCTTTCAGGAGCAATCCCAGACTCCATTCTGATCGTCTGATCTGGGGTCTCACTGAAAATGGGAATTTCACTACCAAATCCACGTATGGCCTGATAACCAGTACTGGTAGGTCCCTAGTGAACCCCACCAACCCCATCTTTAACTGGATCTGGAAGATCAACTGCCCCCGTAAGATCAAGACCTTCCTCTGGCATGCCCAACATAATAGTCTTCTTAACTCTTATTAGCTTGCTAGGATAGGGATGGACATCAGCCCTAGGTGCAGGGCTTGCAATCACCAGTCAGAAAATATAATCCATGTCTTCTTCGAATGCCCCATCACCAAGGTATTCTGGAATCACCTTTTTTAGACAAACGCAAGAATTAATGGTCTCAACATCACTAACTTTTATCCCCAAAACTGGAATTCAAGCCGGTCAATGTTGAAACACAAAGGTTTTGATAAGATGCTCTCTTAGCATAATATCCTCACCTTTAGCCTTTGGTCTATTTGGAAGAATAGGAATTAAAATACCTTCAACAACATGACTAACTACCCAACCTTCAAACAGGCTTATGATGAGACTCTGGAATATATATCCCTTGTCTCTCCTAATAGACAGTCCCATCATAAGTTAAATATCAATATTAGATGTGTCACACTCTATCTCGGGTATTTTATGCTCAATACTGGCGGGGCTTGCAAAAGTAACCCTGGTAGGGGTGGTATTAGGGGAGAGGGAGTGATCTGTAGTACTGATGGTAGTTGGATACTGGGTTTTGTTAAAGACTTTCCCTGGGCAATAAATAACCAAATAGAGCTCCTTGCACTCAACGAAGGGCTCCATCTTGTGGAAGAGCATAACCTCTTTCCAATTGAAATTAACATTGATGCGACTGAAGTTTTATCATGGCTTGCTAATGAGAACTTATTTTATGACTCCATTATTGATGGATACAGGTCAAAACTAAGAAGATTAGAAAGACCCATGGTGTCCCATTGCTTTAGGGAACAGAATGGGGCAGCAGATGCGATGGTAAAGTTAGGTGTGCAGTTGGAAACGCAGCTTAATATCAATCTTTTTGAAGTTCCGCCGATGTGTGAACAACAAGCCCTGTGGGTAGACATGGTTGGAGCTTTTTTTGCAAGATTAGTGAATGCTTGTAATTTATCTCCCGATAAAGGGACTAGACATAGTTTTGTACTTAACCCTGACTGACCCATGTCAGGAATGCCCCAACTAACTTTGTTAATTTAATGAAAATCTTCCTTACCAAAGAAAAAACCCGGAAGAATGAATACATATACAGGCCCCTCAACTATTCGACTTTTTCTGTATAGGTACCTCATGTAGGCCATATACCTATTGAACCCTTTACTCCTTCACAAAATATTTCAATTAAGTACAATTTGTTGATGTGGCAAAAATTGTAAAGTGCGTGTAATACACTTGCTAATGATGTGGCAAAGTGACAAATTAAATAACGACACATGGCATTTTAACTTAAAATAATTTTCTAATATAATTAAATCTAATTTTCAAAATAAAAATCATTAATATCTCCCCCCTGCAGCTGCCTACCCGAAATCCCCCCCCCCTCCCCAAACATCCCTTTCTCCATTATTGAGAAAATCTATTTTTTTTTTAAAAAATAATCATTATATCCCCTTGCAGCTGTCTACCCGATCCTCCCCCTCCCTCTCTTCTTTCCTTTCAAACACCCCTTTCTTCATTATTGAGCACACAAAAGTAGAAAAAAAATGGTATCTTCTTCTTCTTCACTTATCTCTAAAAAAAAATCTATTTTTTCCACCATTGAAGCATTTCTTTCACTTATCTCTAAAACAATTTTTTTTTTTTTGCTATTTGAAATTCAATAGCATGATGAAGAGGTGTAATACAAAAGTTGATTGAAGAAAGTAGAGATGAAACAGAGGTTGCTGAGAAAATTATGGATCTTTGGATGCCTAATTTCAGTTATGGCAGTTAGTTTTTTGCTTAATTAGTTTGGAACGCTTTTTAACTTTTTGTTTTTTGTTTGTTTGGTTGTGACTTGTTAAGTACATGATAGGATCAAATTTAGTTTCTAGAATTGCATATAGTTTTACAAGAACTTTCTGCTTTCTTTTTAAATAAAAGAAGAAAATAATCTGTTTATATGCTTGTAGTTTTGTTTCGGAAATGGGTGGATGAATACCGGCAATGTAAGGAGAAAGAAATTAAAATTTTTGGTTGATTGAAATTCAATCGATGTTAAAATGCTTTTTTCAAATTCATTCTTCACCAATTCAACGATTTTTCGGCCGTTCACTGTGATATCGTTCTCTACCAATCCATGAAAATTGGGGGAGTATGTGTAATTGTGTGTGTGGCGTCTGTGTATGTATTTTTTGTATGTAATTTTTTTTTGAAAATAGTGAGTTATGGAGAAGAAGATGATGACATTTTTTTTTCTTTTTTTTCTTTGATATATTTTTTTCATTGTTTGGGTTTTTATGTTTAATTTTTTTTGATTAATTATGGTCTATCACTCTCTTACTGGAGAGTGTATTACACATGTCACGCCATGTCAGCGCCATGTCAGTAATTGTGCTTAATTGAAACGTTTTGTGAAGGAGTAAAGGGTTCAATAGGTACATAGCCTAATTGAGGTGCCTATACGGAAAAAGTCGAATAGTTGAGGAACCTGTATATGTATTCTGCCCAAAAAAAAAACAAAGATAAAATTGTACTTATCCTTAAAATATAAAATTTCTAATAAATTAGTAATATCTGAAATTGGAAGTCAAATGTGAGTCTTTCATCCTATTCCTAATGATGCAATAATTTGTTCACATAATAATTACGTACACATAATAGATGGTTATTATACATATATTTATTTTTAATTAAAGTAATAAATATTTGTAAAGCACGTACACTTGACTGGTATAATAAATTATACCATACAACTAACACAACACTGTTTCCAACACAATTGTTCATCAAGCAAAGCTTTGGCCGAAATGGTTACACACATAAATCAGCCTTATTACATTGTTACATACAAAATGGGTAGCTTCTTATTTGTTTACATAGTCAAAGTTTATTAGTAGTGGCAAGGTGAGTAGCAGTAGCAAGCATATTTTGCCCAGTAATATTTGTGCCCCCATGGTTTGTACTTCTTACAAATACCATATTTAGCTCCATAAGAGTGCTTGCAATGGTGACTACATTTGTAAGAGTATTGACAAGGTCCATTCCACTTGTCACTTTTTTTCCAGCAGTATGTGCCTTCTGCCATTTGTATTTCTGCAAGAATATGAAAATTGGAAAGTCATGATATATATATATATGTACTTGAGATATCAAATTTCTCATAATTTCCTTATAACACTACGTTCGTTTTCATTTAGTTGGACATGTTTCACTTGACACAGAGTTAATAAAAAAATAAATATTTTTTTTCAAAAAAGATCGTGATCTTAAGCATGTCAGTATAAAATCATGTGATTAATTCGCGACTCACCAGTTGCAGCAACGAGGAAGATGCAAACGACGAGGGCGAGAATGGTTGTGTATTTTGCCATAGCTGTTATTTTTTTGGTGAGGAAACAAGCATTTGAAATGATGGCATTTATAGCATTGGAAACTCATATTGTCAACTTGATTCCATTTGATTTGTTCAAGGATTACGTTGGATGTTTGCTTAATTAATTATAAGATGAATAATTAAAATAACGAGATAATGTTTTATTATCCTCCCAAATTATAGTCAAAATTGTTACAGTACACATTAACTTCACGAGGATCCTATTATCCCCCTCCCCCAAACTCATTTTTACTATATTATTGTCCATCTTTTATACTTACGTGATCTAAAAAAAAACTGCAATTAAAGTGTGTCTAAGCTGTGTGGTAGCAACTATAACTATAATTGTAATGGTTTTTTGTTCTCCAGAATAACACATCAAGTGGAAAGAATTTGTCCAACACAGCTAGTGTTTCTTTAATTTAAATGAATGGAATTGATCAAAGAGACATTTGAGTGATAAAGTCTTCTACCAATTGATCAATTCCGTATCTCCACTTGTTGCTGTCATCCCTTTGTGTTAGTACATGTTATTTAGCTATCACCTAATGTGTTGAAAAATCGATTTTTTCAAATATAAAATAAGAAGTAAATTACAAAATATAAAATAAGAAGTAAATTACAAAATATGAGAACACAAGAAATTTTATCATGGAAAACTTTATAGGAGTAAGAAAACCCCAACATATCCTTGAAGGATATACCTAAAACAACATCACCAAGTCAAGTTGCAAATATAATTCATTGAGTATTATGTATGAAAGAATGCTACACGTATGGAAAACATGAACAATATAAGTTAAATGCCTTTCAACTAGTTCATTACTTCTAGAGATGTTACGAACCGAATTAGTTATTAAGTTTCTTTAACTAAAATCATAAGTCTGGTAAGTTTTTAGTTTAAGAAAAATAAATTCAAAAAATATAAAATTGATCGAATAAATTTATATGAGTACAATGTGTTTTATATATTAAATTTAACGTAATAAAACATTAAAATTTTAGTTTTGGGTTTGAGGTGGTGAAAATGAATACAAGCCAACGGATAATTAACACTCAATATTTTGTATATATTTTTTCTAATTTTATCAAGTATATTCAATGATTGTCAAATAAAATTAGCATTATACAAATTGCAACTCAATTCAACAATTGAAATTTCAAAAATTTGTATAAGATGATATTAATTTGAAATATTATAACAAATATCTAATTATAGGTTTATTTAAATTATATGTATCGTGAGTTCTTCTTTTAAGAAAAAAAATTGTCTTCTCTACCTAATATAGGAACTAAACAATATAAATGTGATAACATCTATTAAGGAAATAATAGAACTGTAATATATTTAAATATCATATTTTCTTTTTTTTTTCTAAATGATAATGAATACTCAGAGTTATAAAATTATCAAAAGATTATTTATAATTGGAATACTTAGAGTTATAAGATTATCAAAAGATTATTTATAATTAAACGGTCAATACAAACAAAATTTTTTAAAGGAATAATAAAATTGCTAAGTATAGATGTCATATTTTTGCTATAAGATTTTTTTTTAAAATATATATATATTTAAAAAAACTACATCTATTAAAAAATAAATGGGTTGGGTAAAGAGTGTGAAAATAGTGCATTTAAAAAAAAAAGGAAGATTGAAATCAAAATGGGTCCATATTAAGAGATTCAATGGAAGTATTTATTCCATATCTTTGAAATTACTATTATACCCTTAGTCGTCATCTAACTCACTTTTCAATATAAAAAATAGATAATGAAGGGTCCGCTTTACGGGCCCAATATTACAGTTTTAAATGTATTCATTAATTAGTTTATCAAAAAAATTAAATTAATATTTTTAAATAAATACGATAGAAAATGATAATAGAGATCACACTTTAAAAAAACTATATATTTTTATTTTTATAAAATCAAATAATAGCTTACAATTTATTTAAATTGCGCTAATTAAAATTAAAATATAATATGCTTCAATGCTTATTTTAACATCAGATCAAACATATTTTTTTGAGTTAAATAACTAATTTGAGTTAAGAAATTTTACATGCAGGTTAATTTATCTATTATGAGCCCGTTTGGATAAGATTAAAAAAATTATTTTTTAGCTTAAGTGATTAAAAACTTAAAATAAGTGCTTATAAATTAAACAGATAAGTGTTTGGATAGAAGTGCTGAAACTGGAAAAAAGTTGTTGATGCGTTTGGTAAACAAGTGATGTTAAGCACTTTTTTGTTGTTAAAATGACTTAAATGTCCTTAAAGTTGTTAACACCATAAATAAGGTAAATTATTTATAATTTATAATTTTAAAATAAAATTTTTGAACAAACCTCTGATTAATGATGGATTCGATGAAAACAAAGAAGAAAGATGAAGAGAAAATTGGAGGAAAGAGATGAAGCGAAGCGGCAAAGAGAACAAGAAAAAAAACTATATATTTAAGGGCTACAAGTTTAGGATGTTGTTGGAGTTGAAGGAAAATATAAGGTATAAAAAGGTAAATACTTTGGTTAAACCTAAAAGAATTTTAATCTAAAAAACAAAAAGTTGGGGGTACCCAGCTTCTCACTCTTTGATTCTTTTAATCAGTTTTTAGCCTTTTTAAGCACTTTTTAATTTTACCAAAGACCTTAAAAAACTAAAAAAAAAAAAGATTAAAAGCTGGTTTGACTAGATTTTAATCCTATTTATTTACTCTATTTGGATTAGACACACACTTTAATAAATCTCTTACTCCTACAAAATTAAAAGTAATTTCACTAACATACTCCTAATTAAAGTTTATACCTCTTTCCAAATTAATAATGATCATATTTATATATTGAACAAAGGCATAATAGGGAGATTTTGTTCAAACTATTTTTGACAGATTAATGGAGCAAATATTTAGGAATATAAACACAACCCAAATGGAGCAAATAAAAAGGAATGGATGGAGTATTATATATCCTATTTTTAAGATCACAAATCTTAATTTTTATGAAAGCTTACATATAAATATATTTATATAATATAGTAAAAGTTTCTTACACTGACCATTTAATGTACTTCAATTTCTTTTAAAAAATCTATCTCTTAAATATCTGTTTTGCGAGTAGACATGCACGTCAATTGTGCTTACACCTACACCATAAGTGAATACAAAAATTATGCGTTCAAAGCCTTATATGAATATCACATATGTAATTCTTTTTCATTTCTAGTAAAACATTTATAGATTAACTTAATGATATTTTGTAAAATTATTTGATAATGGACAAAAAAATTATATTAAAATAGGTTAACAACTTTAAATTTTAACCCACCAAGTTCATCCGTGGTAGTATTTTTTGGATAGAAATCCAATATATTAGAAGCTTGAAGTATTGAAAATTTCGACGGAGTTAGAATTTTCACTTAGAAAGTTTAAAATATAAGAAAATAAATATATGAAGAAAAAATTCAACATTTGCTACATAAAAATTTAAATAGTTTAGTTCTATACAAATAATTTAACATTTCGTAAAAGGAAATTCAGATTATAAATTTAAATTTATTTAAAATATCACTTCATAAATAATGTGTTTGAATAAGTTGGGACTTAAAAGTAAAAATGTTGTTAGTCACATAGGTCCATTGAAAAAATGTAGACACATATGCTAGAAAAAAATGGCTAATGAAATTCTTTATTGATAAGATTATTGACTAATGATTGTACCATTTAGATGTGAAATGACATTTATGCTATTTAGAAATATAAGTACAACACAAATAGAGCAAATAACAAGGAATTGATGGAGTATTCTATATCTTATTTTTATGATTACAAATCTCAATTTTTATGAAAGCTTACATATAAATATATTTATATAATATAATAAAAGTTCTTTACACAGACCATTTAATGTACTTCAATCTCTTTTAAAAAATTTATATTCTAAATGTCTGTTTTGCGAGTTGACATGGACGTCAATTGTGATTATACCTAAAACACATAAGTAGATACAAAAATTGTGTGTTTGAAGCCTTATATGAATATCACATATGTAATTATTTTTTATTCCCAGTAAAACATTTATAGAATGACTTAATGATATTTTTTGTAAAAATTTTTGATAATGAACAAAAATATATATTTAAATAGGTTAACAACTTTAAATTTTAACCCACTAAGGTCATGCGTGGTAGTATTTTTGGGGTAAAAAACTAAAAAATTAAAAGCTTGGAGTATCAAAAATTTCGATAGAGTCAGAATTTTCACTCAAAAAGTTTCAAATATAAGAAAATAAATATATGAAGTAAAAAAATCAACCTTTACCACATAAATGTAAAAAAAAAAATTATTTCTATATAAACAATTTAATATTTTGTGAAAGGAAATTCAGATTATAAATTAAAATTTATTTAAAATATTACTTCGTAAATAATGTGGTTGAATAAGTTGAAACTTGAAAGTAAATTATTATTAGCCATATAGTGGGTCCATTGAAAAAATGTAGGCACAAAAGCTAGAAAAAAATGACTAATGAAATTCTTTGTTGATATGATTATTAACTAATGATTGTATTATTTGATAACGAACCAAAAAAGTATATTTAAATAGGTTAACAACGTCAAATTTTAACCCACCAAGTTCATGCGTGTTAGTGTATTTTTGGGAAAAAAACTAAAATATTAGAAGCTTGGAGCATTGAAAATTTCGACGGAGTCAGAATTTTCATTCAGAAAGTTTAAAATAAAAGAAAATAAATATATAAAAAAATTCAACATTTACTACATAAAAATAAAAAATATTTTTGCTCAATATAAACAATTTAATAGTCTGTCAAAGGAGATTCAAATTATAAATTTAAATTTATTTAAAATATTACTTCGCAAATAATGTGGTTGACTAAGCTGAGACTTGAAAGTAAAAATGTTGTTAGCCACATAATGGGTCCATTGAAAAAATATAGACACATAAGCTAGAAGAAGAAAAGGCTAATGAAATTCTTTGTTAATATAATTATTGACTAATTATTGTACCATTTAGATGTGAAATGACATTTATTCCCCTAGTTGTCCTCCAACTCAAATTTCTATATAGTATATACATATAAATATAAATATAAATTTAAAATGTATAGCTATACTCCTTTAGTATTTTCAATTGTTTAAAATTTTTTTAGTTTATTTGTAATAGAAATTATTTATCTTTCGTACTTTTCTCTCGTTTCATTTATTTGTTTGTTGAAAGAATTCTTAATTACATATTCATGTATTTTGAATTTGTGTACCATTGAATTTTTAGTGAATCAAAAAAAGTATCAAAGTAAGTTTGATCATAGATGAAGTAGTATACTCTATATAATGATATTTCTCATGCTGACATATATGAAATGACTATATATTTTTCAAAATTTTCTTTCAAATTATTTTCAAGTAGTGCATTAAAGAGGGAGGTCTTTTCATCTACAATTTGAGAGCATTTTAACATTTTATTCTCAAAAAATAACTTAAATTTTTTTTTTATAATCTTTTTGATTGAACAATTGTCAATTAAATGCAACAATTGAAATTCAAAATTTGTTAAAATGATATTAATTTGAAATAGTATAATAAACATTAAATTGTAAATTATTTTGAGAACTTTTTTTGGGTTAATTCGCTAAGGTGAGAAGTGAGAAGTGAGAAGTAGTGCATTTTAAAGAAGAGAGAAAAGATTGAATGAAAAATAGGACCCACAAAAATAGTTGGACTTTGGATGATTAATTTGGATTGTGAAATGACTATAACTGTCACACCCCTTTTTCTACCAAAACGAAATTAATTTTATCGTTTGAAAGAGTTTTTATTATTAAGTGACAAAAGGTGAAAATTTATATTGAAAATGACCTTTATATTTAAAACTCAGAGTCGCCACTTGGCATAATCCGGTGTGCCAAGTCACCATTGGAAAATCTTTTTTAAAATAATTTGACCCCTTAAAACTGGTTTGCGAACAGAGATTCTAGCTAAGAAATTTTGTTGACTGAGGGGAAGATGTTAGGCACCCCTCAATCCTGTGGTTCGACCATGGTCGCTTGGTGGAGCATATCGGATAATTTGACATTACAAATGTATAAAACATACAAAACACATAAAACAATCAATCAAACACACGAACCAAAATGAATCCCAAAATATAGAGTTCAGTCCAATTATACAGTCCCAAAATAGAAAAAATGCGAAATTGTAAATCCTATCCTAAACTAATCCTATACTAATGCTCTATCCGATGCCTCGGGCCTTCATCACGATTATCTGCCGCCAACATGATACGTCGGGGCATTTCCCGGTGAATAAATGCAATGAACCCCGGGGCATTCCCAGGCTAAATGAATACATTTAATGAAATACGATAAAAATGAAGAAAATCACTCAAACATAAACATTTAAACATTCGATGATTAGAATCCTATGAGTTGCCTAACCCAAATCTAGAATTTTCCAACTAGTTTCGGCCTGAAACATGATACTATCAACGTTCAACATCAACAATGAATAAAAATACTATAATATTCACTCTTATTGATTTTTTCAATTTCCGCCCCAAAACAACCAATTTTAATTCTCAAACGAGATACCATTTCATCACATAATCCATAATCAATCCACAATCGAGAGAATCAAACAACGAATCAAAACAATCAACAATTCTCATCATCACATATCAACCAACAGGATATTCAATCCAATGCACCGGATATCATCAACAATGAAATAAAAAGAGGTGAAAGAGTAGAATTGGACCTCATTTGAAGCTTTCGAACTCAATTTTATTCTAATAAAGAGAGTCCGCACCTGAAAACCTCGAACAAAACCTCCGACAATGAACTCCCAACTTCGACAAACGCAAAATTCAAATTGACCCGATAAGCTGCTGACCCGTTTTAATTAATAGTTTTTCGATTGGGGTTTTAGGTCGAAAATGGGAACTGGCGTGTGCGGGTTGCGGATTCCTCATGTTCAACGACGATGGAGGTTTTGATTTTTCTGGTTGCTAGTTTTGCGTTTTCCGATGAGGTCGTTTTGGTCCGAAATTGGAGCTGGCAGGATATTCTTCGGTGAGAATCCACTGAAATAGTAATAGCAGCGTGCGTTTCGATCAACTCTCTCTTTATTTTTATCCCCGTCAATCTCTCTCAATTTCACTATCTAGCTAATTTTTTTCCTCTCTCACCTTACTCTCTTCTCTCTCCGTGTCTCGATGTGCGTGTGTGTGTGCTGGTTATGCAAATTTTGGTGAGGATGAGTGATCTCTATTCTATTTTTCAGTGAGCTCCCTATATGTGTTAATGGTGACTGTGTGTAGTCGATGGGTGTAGTCTGTATATGTATGGTAGGGACGATAGAGAGGAGTGTGTATGTGATGATTTCTGTGGATTGGAAACATGGATATTGTGAGTGTATTTCATGTGTCGAGAAGAAGCTGTGACTTGCAATTTCTTTAATTTATTGCCTGACTTTCAATTTCTTCAACCTGTTCTCCAGGGTCTCCTGAGTTGCTATTTTTCAATTTATTGACTTTCAATTTCTTCACCTTGTTGCTTGACTTTCAACTTCTTCACTTTGTTGCTTGACTTTTCAACTATTCGCCCTGTTCTTCAGGTGAACTCCTGAAATCACATCAAAACTAGAAAGAAAATTATCCAAAACAAAAATTATTGTAAAGAGAAATTCCGTTTTCTAGAAAAGTAAAGTTCCAAAAATAGAAATTAAATTTTGCCCCAGTTTATCATCAGAAGACTTTTGGGAAAGTCACATCATATCTACTTGCCTATTGCAATGAAAAATCATCTCTCTGACCAAGAAATGCATCTCTTGAGAGTAAAATTAAATGATCAAGGCTAGGAAGTGCGCCTCCTAAGAATTAAAGTGAGAAATTCCGACTAGAAAGTGCGTCTCCTTACAAATGCCGCTTGAATTTCCAAAATGAGGAAGTGCGTCTCCTTACCAATACTGCTTGAATTACCAAAACAAGGAAGTGCGTCTCCTTACAAATGTCGCTTGAATTATCAAACAAGATAGTGTGCCTCCTTACCAATGCCACTTGAATTACCAAACCAGGGAAGTGCTCCTTACCAATGTTGCTTGAATTACCAAACCAAGAAAGTGTGTCTCCTTACCAATGTCACTTAAATTACCAAAATGAGGAAGTGCGTATCCTTACCAATGCTTCTTGAATTACCAAACCAAGAAAGTGTGTCTCCTTACCAATGCCGTTTGAATTACCAAACCAAGAAAGTGTGTCTCCTTACCAATTCCTCTTGAATTACCAAAACAAGAAAGTACGTCTCCTTACCAATGCCTCTTGAATTACCAAAATAATAAAGTGTCTCCTTACCAATGCCTCTTGAATTACCAAAACAAGGAAGTAGGCCTTCTTACCAATGCCGCTTGAATTACCAAACCAAGAAAGTGCGTTTCCTTACCAATGCCTCTTAAATTACCAAAATAAGGAAGTGCGTCTCCTTACCAATGCGGCTTGAATTACCAAACCAAGAAAGTGTGTCTCCTTACCAATGCCTCTTGAATTACCAAAATAAGGAAGTGCGTCTCCTTACCAATACCGCTTGAATTACCAAACCAAGAAAGTGTGTCTCCTTACCAATACCACTTAAATTACCAAAACAAGAAAGTGCGTCTCCTTACTAATGCTGCTTGAATTACCAAAACAAGGAAGTGTGTCTTCTTACCAATGTTTCTTGAATTACTAATCCAGGGAAGTGCGTCTCCTTACCAATGTTTCATGAATTACCAAACCAAGAAAGTGTGTCTCCTTACCAATGCCTCTTGAATTACCAAAACAAGAAAGTGTGTCTCCTTACCAATGCCTTTTGAATTACCAAATCAAGGAAGTGCGTCTTCTTATAATGCCGCTTGAATTACCAAAACAAGAAAGTGCGTCTCCTTACCAATGCCTCTTGAATTACCAAAATAAAGAAGTGCGTCTCCTTACCAATGCCACTTGAATTACCAAACCAAGAAAGTGCGTCTTCTTACCAATGCCTCTTGAATTACCAAAATAAGGAAGTGTGTCTCCTTACCAATGCTGTTTAAATTACCAAACCAAGAAAGTATGTCTCCTTACCAATGCCTCTTGAATTACCAAAATAAGGAAGTGCGTCTCCTTACCAATATCGCTTGAATTACCAAACCAAGAAAGTGCGTCTCCTTACCAATGCCTCTTGAATTACCAAAATAAGGAAGTGCGCCTCCTTACCAATGCCGCTTGAATTACCAAAATAAGGAAGTGCTTCTCCTTACCAATGCTTCTTGAATTACCCAAACAAGAAAGTGTGTTTCCTCACAAATGTTGCTTGAATTGCCAAAACAAGGAAGTGTGTCTCCTTACAAATATCGTTTGAATTATCTAGACAAGGAAGTCCGTCTCCTTACAAATGTTGCTTGAATTGTCCAAACAAGGAAGTGCATTTTCTCACAAATGCTGCTTGAATTGCCCAAACAAGGAAGTGTGTCTCCTTACGAATGCCACTTGAATTGCCCAAACAAGAAAGTGCGTCTCCTTACAAATGTCACTTGAATTACCATGGTTTTGATTACCAAATCTTTGTAGCAACACTTCCTCTAGCATTTGCGGAAGTGAGGCATTTCAACCTTTGATATTTAGACCCTAAAGTACTTGATTTAAAGATAACATGTATTCCTGTTTCATACAAATAAAACTTGTGAGTTTAAAAACATGGTGGCTGGTTTGTGGCTTTGGATTTTGTGGCAATTATTCTTGCCCCTGTCACATTTAATTTTGCTTTCAACCATTAGCATATGTCATTGACTCGCTGCATCATTGATCCGAACTCAGATTATTAAGAGTGACTCTGAAACAAACACAACATTTTTGCTTTGCCATGCTTCTTAGATAAACCCTTTGAACCTTTATATTTTCATAAGTTCCCAGACTTGTCTGTTGACTAAACTTTTTGCATGCCTTATTTTGGCTCACAATCATATCTCTTTCATATGCTGGCTTTTGCCTTGCTTTATATAATTGAAGAAGCTGGTAGTCAGTTTTAAAATCTTTTCTTACTTGTTTAGATATAGACTTGACTCAAAGACAAGAGAAAAATGACAATGACTTTTATTTGGACAACTGACTCAAGAAAACAAAATAAAAATAAGGGGAAGAAAGAAAAGACAAAGAATGTCCCCATTTGAAACAAAGAAATGAAAATTTTATCTAGAAATGATAGTCAACTCTAATGATTATGCCATGCATTTTGGATTAAGTTGTCTGATCTTTCTATCCAAACTTTCACCAATTGTTGTTGAGTTAGTGGACTTGAAATTGAGTTGTTTCCTTAGGTCAATTGCATTTAAGACCTCCTTCGGCTAGTGACACCTTGAAGGGTTCTCGCCAACATGTCTTTCTCAATTTTTTTCTAAGCTCACCATTGTCTTATGGTGTCCGTGAGGGTTTTTCACCAATGAGACTCTCTTATTCATTTGTCTCAACTCACAGTTGTCTTACAGTGACCGTGAGGGTTTTCACCGATAAGACTCTCTCATTTTTATCTCTCTAAACTTACCATCATCTTATGATGCCCGTGAGGGTTTTCACCAATAAGACTCTCTCATTTTTATTTCTCTCATGATTCCTTATGATGAGGAAGACAAGTGGTTCCCAAAATGCGTCATCATATGCATTGCATGCTTAGACTTAACATTCTCAAATATTGATCTGAAGGTCTTTCTTTGGTTGTAACTTGGTTTTTGGATAAGGTTAGAAAGAAAGAATGGCATGAGGCCCAAACAATACTTGAAGTGGGGTGGGACTTACAACTTTTGGAATCAACTCAAACAATATAAATTAACTCATACCCCAGTTTCTTTTGGATGGGTGACTCTAAATTATTTATTTGACTAGAACGAGCCCAGAGTAGGGCAGCTTACGTATCTCACCCCCGAGAGAGGAGAATTAGGTCACGTGTAGTTCTGCCAGCTTGTTCTTTTGCTTGATTCTGACTTTTTTTCTCTTTTATTGACTCTTTTTCTCTTTGAAAATTTTCTGACTCTATTTTTCTTGACACTCTTCTCTTTACTTTCTTTTTAGACATATTTTCTTCTTTTTTTTCTTTTTTTTTTCTTAAAAAAATTCTGACTCTATTGTTTTGCTCGACACTTTTCTTTTGAGCTTTGACGACTCTATCTTGATTCCAAAAGAGGGGTATGAAAGAAAATAACACTAAGGCTCAAATGGGGTAAACAAAGGATGACCCAACATTTGGATTGCAGAATGAAATGTCTTCGTCATATCAATCATTGTAGATGCTAGTAATAGCATGCAATGTGAAAGTACATGATCAATATCACTTATGAAATATTTTACAACACTAACTTGCCCCGTGCATATGTGCCACCTCTTCTTCTACATTTGTCGAACATACAACTCCACTTTTGTTATACATCTCTCACATTGAATGACACATGCTTTCGTGGAGTTAATTTTGGTTCTGTTCCTCGGGATCATACATCCGCTATTTGACTAATTGAGCTATGTTTTTCAATTGATGACCAAGTTATTGTTATGCTTCTCAATATAATTGTCTTGATTTTCAAAGAAAGCTTTAATTCATCACCAAATGTCTCAACACTCTACCTATTTCCTCAGATGCTTTTTCTAACTTTAGCCCTCTGATTCAAAGTTCATGCTTAAAACAGGACTTTAAGATCTGACTGAAATTTCGCAGGCATGTCATATCACTAGAGCCAACATAAAATGTACTATGTAAAGAAAACAAACAAACAACACATATTTAAAACACAAAGCAAAAAGGGACATTCTCTTTAGTTAAAATAAAAGATAGAAGGGTTTATACATGAACGACAAAGAAACAAAACAAGATAGATCCCGAACTACAACCCTGAAATAATTTGAATAACAGAAAATAAAATAAAACAAACTACCAGACCTCTTCCTAACAGTGAAAGGGGTGACTTCCCAATTGCTGAGCTTGATATCTTAGCCACTGGTTTGCATATCATCATGACTAGAGCTTCCCTCACTGTCAATGTTCTGCATCGTAATCAATTTATCTTGAATCATCTTTTCTATTTCTCTTTTCAAAGCACGACAATCTTCAATATTGTGACCCTGATCATCAGAATGATATGCACATCGTACATTAGGATCAAAACTTCTTGAATGTAGGTCAGGAGTATACCCAAGGAGAGGAGTGATCATGCCCCACTGTACTAATCTCTGAAATAAACTGGCATACGACTCTCCAATTGGTGTGAATCTATCTCTCGACTTCTATCTTATTTCATTGTTTAGCTTGGATCAACAATCAGGCCTAGAAGGGCTTTGGTACATTTATGGAGTTAGAGGATGACTCTGGGGAGTTGGTGTGTGCCATTGTGGGTAGGATGGAAGTTGAATATGTGGTTGTGCATTTTATACTAGATATGGAGGTAGGGAAATGAAGTATAATGGATTTTGGGAGTGATTATAGAGAATTTGGGTATGAACTTGGGCTTGAGACTGACGGTAATGACGACGTTGTCTTCTTGGATGTACCCGTTCTCCAACTACAATACCATTTGCATCTTTATCATTTTTCTTCCCTCCAGTTTCCCTTAATTGATTGTAATATTATCCCAAATATTTCACGGATTCATCATGTCCATCTTGCTCCTCAAATTTCAACATCTCAAGGAATTGAGGAAGGTTGACACTTGAAGACATGCCCCAGTCTTTGTATGTAACATCTACTTTACCCACAAGTCCTAGGGAACTTTTCATAACATTTTCTACACTCTTCATTTTTCCAATCATTTTCTTTGACTCTCCTGACACACTAGACTTCTTGTTAAGAAATTTTGGTGGCCCAGTTAACTTAAAAGTATAACAATGATCATCAAGAGTATTGAACATGGGTCTAATAGTAGCATGATGACGCATAATCGTTAGAAAACCCAATATGGAAGCCTCAATAGAGGATTGAGCAGTAAAATCACAGACGACATGTGGTGTTGTGAATGTAACAGGCTTATACTAAGCAGCTAAAGAATAAGTTATGGAAGCATTGGGATGATTTTGGTTTGGAATGAATTCTAAGGCATATTATGGTGCATCATCAACATTAGAAAATGGAACTTGCAATTGTGATAGAAAACTCAGGATATTTTTGGGGTCAATAGTGGGGAATGGAAGAAGAGGCAACCCACTAGCCCAAGCTCGATACATTTTTGTCATTTGTTGTCTTAGTCTCAAATTCTCTTCCTTTAAACTCTAAATTTCTTGACTCTTTTTTTTATCCATGAGGTCAGTCTCCATATCCTTGTTGGACACAGCTAAACCTTCTTCAGATTTGGTGTGATGTGAAGGACCATCTACAATGCCACAAACCAACCACCTTAAACTAACGGAACAAGAAGTAATAAACGTGTTAGAGTACAACACCTTTTCAAAACTCTTTTTCTGCTTTTCTTTTTCTTTGGAAAAGATCACCGAACCCGAAAAGGGCACCTACATATCTCACTCCCGAGAGAGAAGAATCAGGTGTGCGTAGTTCGTGAAGTCTTGCCAAAATGGCCAATTAAACTCTTTTTCTTTCTTTTTCTTTTTATTGAAACTTAAAAAAAAAAACAAATTGTCAAAAGAATTGGCGAAAATCTTTTTGCATTTTCAAGTTTAAATCCCTATACAAAATGAAACTTATGATTACCAAAGAAAAATCTTTTTGGGTTTTCAATTTTGAATTTCATATGAAAATAAAACTTGAACCTATTAAAGGAAAATCTTTTTGTAGTTTTCTTTTAAAGATGTATATGAAACACTTACTCTAAATAAAGAGTGAAAAAAATCTTTTTGAATTTTTCAAATAAGATCCCCAAACCCACAATAGACTACCTACGTATCTCACTCCCGAGAGAGGAGAATCAGGGGTGCGTAGTTCGTCCAGATTAGACAATTAAGGATACTGATGAACCACGACTTGAGGGACACAACAAAGACAGACGATGAACAATGTCAATAAAATCTTTTTTGAGTTTTCGACTTAACACATCACATAAAACTGACACCAACAACTATGAAACGAAAATCTTTTTGGTATTTTCGTTACATGAAATGTACAAAACTTATACCGTCTTTTTGAATTTTCTTTTATAAAAACTCCTAAAATATTTTTTTTTGAAATTTTTGAATTATGAATGCATGCTAAAGGAATCAAAAGGAAATCTTTTTTATTTTGATTTTTTTTGACAAATGAGTGAAAAAGGTAAAAAATCTTTTTGAATTTTTGAATTGTGAAAAACAAAAGCCATAAAGAACACTAAAAGATACGAAACTCTTTTTGACTCACTTTTTCTTTATTTTTCCTAAACACACGTTCCTTTAATTCTTGCACATGTTTTTCCCTAAATCAGTCTGTCAAATGACCCCATTAACCTAAAAAATGCAACAATTAGCACGTAGGGATGCTTTATGGATGAGTCTCTGACGAAGGACCAAGTGGGTCCCGCTAGGTTTCAATATGATGCAAATAAGCATGACCTAAAGGATGACCTACGCTGGGGTCTACTAACAAGGTTGTTCGGGGGAGCGTTTGGTCGATATTGACTGTTTTGCTTTTCACCCACTCCATACGTCCGACAGCTCTCCCTCCTAAAATAAGGGTGACTCAACTAGAGTTCGTGCGCACGACGTGTACTCTGGGACTTGTTGCAGAAAGAATTGACTTGGTTTATGAAAATGATGCTAGATATAAAGCGGTAACACATAAGAAGAAAGACTGTAAGCACGTAGCACGCAGACACTCAATAATGATAACACAAACGATAACACAAACAATGTTTATACACCCATAATGTCAAACTAAGCCATACAACTTCAAAAATAAGCTTGAATTCTGAAAAAGTCCCCAGCAGAATCGCCAGAGCTATCACACCCCTTTTTCTACCAAAAAGAAATTAATTTTATTATTTGAAAGGGTTTTTATTATTAAGTGACAAAAGGTGAAAATTTATTTTGAAAAGGAGCTTTTATATTCAAAACTCAGAGTCGCCACTTGGCATAATCCGGTGTGCCAAGTCACCTTTGGAAAAAAAATTTCAACACGATTTGACTCTTTAAAATTGGTTTGCGAACAAAGATTTTTTCTAAGGAATTCTGTTGACCGAGGGGAAGGTGTTAGGCACCCTTTAATTCCATGGTTCGACCACGGTCGCTTGGTGGAGCATATCAGCTAATTTGACATTACAAATGTATAAACCACAAAAAACACATAAAACAATCAATCAAACACACGAAACAAACTGAATTCCAAAATATAGTGTTTAGTTCAATTATACGGTCCCAAAATAGAAAAAATGCGAAAATGTAAATCCTATCCTAAACTAATCCAATACTAATGCTCTACCCAACACCTCGGGCCTTCATCACGATCATCTGCCGCCAACATGATACGTCGGGGCATTCCCCGGTGAATAAATACAATGAGACTCAGGGCATTCCCCGGCTAAATGAATACATTTATTGAAATACTATAAAAATGAAGAAAATCACTCAAACATAAACATTTAAACATTCGATGATTAGAATCCTACGAGTTTCCTAACCCAAACCTAGAATTTACCTACTAGTTTCGGCCTGAAACATGATACTATCAATGTTCAACATCAACAATAAATCAAAAAACTATAATATTCACTCTTATTGATTTTTTCGATTTCTGCCCCAAAACAACCAATTTTAATCCTCAAACGATATACCATTTCATCACATAATCTATAATCAAACCAAAATTGAGGAAATCAAATAACAAATCAAACACAACCAACAATTCTCATCATCACATATCAACCAACACGATATGCAATCCAATGCACCGGATATCATCAACAATGAAATAAAAAGAGGTGAAAGAGTAGAATTGGACCTCATTTAAAGATTTCAAACTCAATGTTATTCGAATAAAGAGAGTCCGCACCTGGAAACCTCGAACAAAACCTCCGAAAATGAACTCCCGACTTCGACTAACCCAATATTCGAACTAAACCGATAAGCTGACTGACCTATTTTAATTAATAGTTTTTCGATTGGGGTTTGGGATCGGAAATGGGAACTGGCGCGTGTGGGTCGCGATTCCTCGTGTTCAGCGACGATGGAGATTTTGATTTCTCCGGTTGCTGGTTTTGCATTTTTTATGAGGTTATTTTGGTCCGAAATTGGAGCTGGCAGGATATTCTCCGACGAGAATCCGCCGAAATAGTAACAACGACGTGCGTTCCAATCAACTCTCTCTCTATTTTTATCCCCGTCGATCTCTCTCTCAATTTCACTATCTAGCTAATTTTCATTCCTCTCTCGCCTCACTCTCTTCTCTCTCTGTGTCTCAATATGCGTGTGTGTGTGATGGTTATACAAATTTTGGTTAGGATGAGTGATCTCTATTCCATTTTTCAGTGAGCTCCCTATATGTGTTAATGGTGACTGTGTGTAGTCGATAGGTGTGGTCTGTGTGTGTATGGCAGGGACGATGGAGAGGAGTGTGTATGTGATATTTTCTGTGGAGTGGAAAAATGGAGATTGTGAGTGTATTTCGTATGCCGAGAAGAAGCTGTGAGGTGTTTGTGTGTATCATTTATATGTCGTGAATGAAAATTCAGAGTATATGGAAAGGGGTATTGCTATATGTGTTTTGTGATGTGGGACACGCGAGTGGGGTAGGAGTAGGGGTATGGGGTGGTGATGAGGATTTCAAAATTGATAGGAGGAGTGGTTAGGTTGATTAAAATAAGATAAAATTTGTTAGAGATTTTGTTAAGGGTTGTTATTTTTTGTATTTTTGTGGAGGTATAATCACGTGGGTGAGGGTGTATGATAACGTGGGGTAAAAATGAATAAATATATTTTGAGAGGGACAAAATTAGGTGTCTACAATAACTCCCTTGGTCGTTGCATAACTAACTCTTCTATATATATATAATTCACTCTTTATATTTTCAGCTTTAAAATAATAATAATAACAACGACAACAATAACAAAAGGTCAGATACTGCTAAAGATTAGCAAATCCCATCATCAATTATTATCAAGCCAAGAAAAAGAAGAAGAAGATTTGATGGAGTACAATAAATGTGTGTAGACTTATCTTTAGTTTGTTGGTGGGGAGGTAAAAATTTGTTGGTAGTAGTAGAATTTTTTAGGATATAATTACACTTTGCCCTTGATAGTGAGTATAATTATATATTTGCCCTTGGTCGTCCTATTGTTCATCTTTCTATATAATAAATATAATAAAATAATAAAATAAAATAATAAAATAAAATATCAAATTATCAAATTCAGTGCAACACTATTTCTATGCGAAAACAATCTCACTTCCCTAATATTGAAGCATCATCACATCGTATGCCTCTACTATGATGATAAAAAGAAGAGTCAATCCCACTATACTCTCTGACATTTAGGCATCATTTGGTAGAGTGTATTGAAAAACTAATGCATGCATTAGTTTAATGTGTACTACTAGTATCTTATTTGATATTTTTTTCGCCCTATGTACACTCTATTGTGTATTGAGATGTACATTACTAATACCTGATATTAGCAATGCAATGAATCCAATGCACAGGGACGGACCCACATAGTCCATGTCGGGTGCTTGGGCACTCACTGACCCTCGTAAAATTTTTATATATTTATATAGAAAATACAATAAAATCGGTTACAATGAATTGTTAAGCATCCATAGACAAAAGTGGTTGTTGGGTGCTTTGGTGTGAAATTTAAGTACCTTGATGCCTGAAGTAGTGTGGGTTTGATTTCTTGTAGCAACACATTTTTTTTCTTTAAAGGAAGTGAGCACCCACACCCTTCAAATCCTGCATCCGCCTCTGCCAATGCATACATTAACATGATCAAAGACACTATTTTCCCTAAAAAAAAAATTCGCATCCTTTCCAACATATATATGGAGGATATCTTTGTAATTTTTTTTATAAATTATGCAATTTCATGTTATTTTTAATACATCAAACCAAATAATGCATAAGAAAAATACAAGCATAACTAATGCAAGCATAGCTAACACAAGTATTACTAGTATACCATATTTTGTACTATTCTTATACACTCTATCAAACGACTCCTTGAGGTTTGAGAAACAATACCTCCTCCACATATTGAAAGGGAATGATAACTCCCTTTTCAGTGAGAGTTTTTCTTATCTTCTCTTTCAAAAACTACAATATGTGCTCACGTTTTCAGTTATCATTTCTAATGGTTTCCTTGTGCTCTTCATGATCGTCCAGTATGATAAACTTTGATGGAGAATTAAATACATATTGAACTTTTACAAAAGGAAATTGATCCTTCTCTTGTTCACTGAACTCAATGACTTCATGATACAAAACTATAAAAGGGATTCGTTATCCATTTTACACTTTATAGGCGTAGGACAAGTCCTAATAAATGTATTTAGACAGGATTTATCATAATTGATTGTTTGGACTTGTGATATGCTTTGTGAAACTCATATCGGATCCTCTTAAGTTGAGTTAAATTGTTTCTTTTTCCCTTTTCAAAATGTTATACTTCTTAGTGTATGCTTACACTGAAATTTATGGTCTACTTTACTTTCTTTTTAAACAAGCAAGGTAAAATGTCCAAGATTGTTCTCAAGCTCATTGCAACATATTCTAGGTGAATTTGGATTAGGAATGTCATCTCCACCTACTCACATGACGTATATGTAGCATGTTAGGCAGTCTATGTACCCCTTTAGGGTGCAACTTAAAGTGGTATTACATGAAGACAATAGTAGATAAATTTATGCATATTAGTTTAGGATACGTGTGTTGCGCATGTGTATAACGTTAATATTATTAATTTGAATACTATAATAAATATTTGAAAATCCTAAATATCGTTGTATGCCTTTTGAAATATTTTATGAAAATTATTATAGTTTTGTTGATTTCATTCTGTAGCAAAATGATTATATTTTGTTTAAACATGTAAATATAGAAAACTATATTTCATACATATTAAAATATTTGGCACTTCTCCCAAACCCCACAAATAGTAGTCGGAAGAAACACTAAGTATTTGGTTAGGATGGGAAAAAGTAAAAAGATAATTTTATTATTAATTAGCGTGATAGAAATGTGCAAAGCACGTACACTTGAATAGTAAAGTAAATTATACCATACAACTAACACAACACTGTGTTTCCAACACAATTGTTCATCAAGCAAAGCTTGGCCGAAATGGTTACACACGTATATCAGCCTTATTACATTGTTATACACAAAATGGGTAGCTTCTTATTTGTTTACATAGTAAAAGCCAAGCCATGGGACACTGAAAGTTTATTAGTAGTGGCAAGGTGAGTAGCAGTAGCAAGCATATTTAGCCCAGTAATATTTGTGGCCCCATGGTTTGTACTTCTTACACATACCATATTTAGCTCCATAAGAGTGCTTGCAATGGTGACTACATTTGTAAGAGTATTGACAAGGTCCATTCCACTTGTCACTTTTTTTCCAGCAGTATGTGCCTTCTGCCATTTGTATTTCTGCAAGAATATGAAAATTGAAAAGTCATGATATATATATATGTACTTGAGATAGCATATTTCTCATAATTTCCTTATAACGCTACCTTCGTTTTCATTTAGTTGGACATGTTTCACTTGACACAAAGTTAATAATAAATAAATATTTTTTTAAGAAAATCGTGATCTTAAGCAAGTCAGTATAAAATCATGTGATTAATTCGCGACTCACCAGTTGCAGCAACGAGGAAGATGCAAAAGAGGAGGGCGAGAATAGTTGTGTACTTTGCCATAGCTGTTATTTTTTTGGTGTGGAAACAAGCACTTGAAATGATGGTATTTATAGTGTTGGAAACTCAATTGTCAACTTAATTCCATTTGATTTGTTCAAGGATTACGTTGGTTGTTTGCTTAATTAATTATAAGATGGATCATTAAAATAACGAGATAATGTTCTATTAACCTCCCGAACTATAGTCAAAGTTGTTACAGTACACATTACCTTCACGAGGATCCTATTACCCCTCCTCCCAAACTCAATGTTACTGTATTATTGTCCATCTTTTATACTTACGTGATCTAAAGAAAAACTTGCAATTAAAGTGTGTCCAAGTTGTGTCGTAGCAACTATAACACCCAATATAAGTTCATCACCAAGATCATAGCTAGGATACTTAGACCCCATCTCTCTAGGATTATTAGTACTAGTCAAACCAGCTTCCTCCCTAACAGAAAAACCTTTTACAATGCTATCATTGCCCAGGAAGTGATCTCTCACTTCCAAAAAATAAAGGGTAAACAGACTGGTTGGTTCTTAAAATTGACTTAGAGAAAGCCTTTGACAAACTTGAATTGTCCTTTTTTAGGCAAGATCTTCACTTCTTCAATGTCCCTCCCAGACTGACCTCCATCATCATGTCTTGCATCTCCTTCTCCACCATTTCCATTCTTATCCATGGGGAGAAAACTAACTTCTTCTAGCCCACTAGAGGAATTATGGCAATGAGATCCCATATCCCTTTACCTTTTTATTATGTGCATGGAACTTCTCTCTAGAAGGATTGACTATGAGATAGATACCTCGAACGAGCATTCCATCACTATCAGCAATAGAGGGCCCAATTTATCCCATTTTTTTGCTGATGAACTGACCTTATTTACTAAAGCCACTAGAAATAATTGTGCTACTATCTTTAGAGTCCTTCAGGCTTTTAGCACTTACTCAGGGCAAAGGATCAATCACTCAAAATCCAAAGTCCTCTTTTCTAAGAATTGTTCCTCCCAAACCAGGAATCAACTTTCTAGCATTCTTTCCATCAAAGCTTCTGATAGTTTTGGTAAATATCTTGGATTCCCTGTCTTTCACAAGAAACCGACTAATAGGGACTTCCATTACATTCTGGACAACCTCAATGCTAAACTGATTGGTTGAAAAATTAACCTTCTATGTTTGGCTTGTAGGGCCACCTTGGACAAATCATTTCTTAACAATATCCCAACTCATGCTATGCAATATATCTCCCTCTCTAGTACTATCCTCTCCCATATTAACTGAATTTACATTAATTTTATCTTGGGAACCACTTTTGAAAAAAAAGAAGCTACACCTTCTAAGTTGGGATTCCATTTCCCAACCCAAGTCTGAGGGTGGTCTTAAGATACAGAGAGCCAAAATTCAAAATGATACTTTCAATGCTGGTCTATCATGGAGATATTATTATAGCCCCAGTAGACTATGAGCTTCCACCCTCAGATGCAAGTATGAGAGGCGGAACCTCCTCCTTAAAAAGGTTCCCTTTAGAATCTAGAGAAACATCCTTCATGGAGGGTTTTTATATAGATTAGGGGCTCACTAGATAGTTCAAAATGGTAGAAAAGTTAACTTTTGGATGGATAGATGGATCCCCCACCTAAAACCCCTAAGGAGCCTGATTCAGGGGCCTCTGACCCTTCCCCAGTCCAACTTATATTTTGCTGAGGTATGAAATAAGAGAGACTGGAACTTCTCCAATCTCTCTCTCCAGTTACCCTATGATCTAATTCTTAGAATCAAGTGCTCTTTCAGGATCAATCCCAGACTCCAGTCTGATCGTCTGATTTGGGGTCTCACTGAAAATGGGAATTTCACTACCAAATCCACGTATGGCCTAATCACCAGTACTGGTAGGTCCCTAGTGAACCCACCAACCCCATCTTTAACTGGATCTGGAAGATCAACTGCCCCCGTAATATCAAGACCTTTCTCTAGCATGCCCATCATAATAGTCTTCTTAACTCTTATTAGCTTGCTAGGATAGGGATGGACATCAGCTCGGTAGTATTTATTGGGTAGAAATCCAATATGTTAGAAGCTTGGAGTATTGAAAATTTCGACGGAGTTAGAATTTTCACTTAGAAAGTTTAAAATATAAGAAAATAAATATATGAAGAAAAAGATTCAACATTTGCTACATAAAAATTAAAATTGTTTAGTTCTGTACAAACAATTTAACATTTCGTAAAAGAAAATTCAGATTATAAATTTAAATTTATTTAAAATATCACTTCATAAATAATGTGTTTGAATAAGTTGGGACTTGAAAGTAAAAATGTTGTTAGTCACATAGGTCCATTGAAAAAATGTAGACACATATGCTACAAAAAAATGGCTAGTAAAATTCTTTATTGATAAGATTATTGACTAATTATTGTACCATTTAGATGTGAAATGACATTTATGCTATTTAGAAATATAGGTACAACACAAATAGAGCAAATAACAAGGAATTGATGGAGTATTCTATATCTTATTTTCATGATTACAAATCTCAATTTTTATGAAAGCTTACATATAAATATATTTATATAATATAAAAAACGTTCTTTACATAAACCATTTAAAGTACTTCAATCTCTTTTAAAAAATTTATCTTTTACATGTCTGTTTTGCGAGTTGACATGGACGTCAATTGTGATTATACCTAAAACACATAAGTAAATACAAAAATTATGCGTTTGAAGCCTTATATGAATATCACATATGTAATTATTTTTTATTCCCAGTAAAACATTTATAGACTGACTTAATGATATTTTTTGTAAAGAATTTTGATAATGAACAAAAATATATATTTAAATAGGTTAACAACTTTAAATTTTAACCACTAAGGTCATGCGTGGTAGTATTTTTGGGGGAAAAACTAAAATATTAAAAGCTTGGAGTATCAAAAATTTTCAAATATAAGAAAATAAATATATGAAGTAAAAAAAATCAACATTTACCACATAAATGTAAAAACAAATTATTTCTATACAAACAATTTAATATTTTTTGAAAGGAAATTCAGATTATAAATTAAAATTAATTTAAAATATTACTTCGTAAATAATGTGGTTGAATAAGTTGAAACTTGAAAGTAAATTATTATTAGCCATATAGTGGGTCCATTGAAAAAATGTAGGCACACAAGCTAGAAAAAAATGACTAATGAAATTCTTTGTTGATATGATTATTAACTAATGATTGTATTATTTGATAATGAACAAAAAGAGTATTTAAATAGGTTAACAACATCAAATTTTAACCCACCAAGTTCATGCGTGTTATTGTATTTTTGGGCAAAAAACTAAAATATTAGAAGCTTGGAGCATTGAAAATTTCGACGGAGTCAGAATTTTCATTCAGAAAGTTTAAAATAAAAGAAAATAAATATATAAAAAAATTCAACATTTACTACATAAAAATAAAAAATATTTTTGTTCTATATAAACAATTTAATAGTCTGTCAAAGGATATTCAAATTATAAATTTAAATTTATTTAAAATATTACTTCGCAAATAATGTGGTTGACTAAGCTGAGACTTGAAAGTAAAAATGTCGTTAGCCACATAATGGGTCCATTGAAAAAATATCGACACATAAGCTAGAAAAAGAAAAGGCTAATGAAATTCTTTGTTAATATGATTATTGACTAAATATTGTACCATTTAGGTGTGAAATGATAATTATGCCCCTGATTGTCCTCCAACTCAAATTTCTATATAATATATACATATAAATATAAATATAAATTTAAAATGTATAGCTATACTCCTTTAGTATTTTCAATTGTTTTAAATTTTTTTAGTTTATTTGTAATAGAAATTATTTAACTTTCGTACTTTTCTCTCGTTTCATTTATTTGTTTGTTGAAAGAATTCTTAATTACATATTCATGTATTTTGAATTTGTGTAACATTGAATTTTTAGTGAATCAAAAAAAGTATCAAAGTAAGTTTGATCATAGATGAAGTAGTATACTCTATATAATGATATTTCTCATGCTGACATATATGAAATGACTATATATTTTTCAAAATTTTCTTTCAAATTATTTTCAAGCAGTGCATTAAAGAGGGAGGTCTTTTCATGTACAATTTGAGAGCATTTTAACATTTTATTATCAAAAAATAACTTAAAACAAAATTTTATAATCTTTTTGATTGAACAATTGTCAATTAAATGCCACAATTGAAATTCAAAATTTGTTAAAATGATATTAATTTGAAATAGTATAATAAACATTAAATTGTAAATTATTTTGAGAACTTTTTTTGGGTTAATTCGCTAAGGTGAGAAGTGAGAAGTGAGAAGTAGTGCATTTTAAAGAAGAGAGAAAAGATTGAATGAAAAATAGAACCCACAAAAATAGTTGGACTTTGGATGATTAATTTAGATTGTCAAATGACTATAACCGTCACACCCGTTTTTCTACCAAAAGTAAATTAATTTTATCGTTTGAAAGAGTTTTTATTATTAAGTGATAAAAGGTGAAAATTTATATTGAAAATGACCTTTTATATTTAAAACTCAGAGTCGCCACTTGGCATAATTCGGTGTGCCAGTCACCTTTAGAAAATCCTTTTCAAAATAATTTGACTCTTTAAAACTAGTTTGCGAACAGAGATTCTGGCTAAGGAATTTTGTTGACTGAGGGGAAGATGTTAGGCACCCCTCAATCCCGTGGTTCGACCATGGTCTCTTGGTGGAGCATTTCGGATAATTTGACATTACAAATGTATAAAACATACAAAACACATAAACAATCAATCAAACACACGAAACAAAACGAATCGCAAAATATAGTGTTCAGTTCAATTATACAGTCCCAAAATAGAAAAAAAGCGAAAATGTAAATCCTATCCTAAACTAATCCTATACTAATGCTCTATCCGATGCCTCGGGCCTTTATCACGATTATTTGCCTCCAACATGATACGTCGGGGCATTTCCCGATGAATAAATGCAATGAACCCCGGGACATTCCCGGGCTAAATGAATACATTTAATGAAATACGATAAAAATGAAGAAAATCACTCAAACATAAACATTTAAACATTCGATGATTAGAGTCCTACGAGTTGCCTAACCCAAATCTAGAATTTTCTAACTAGTTTCGGCCTGAAACATGATACTATCAACGTTCAACATCAACAATGAATGAAAATACTATAATATTCACTTTTATTGATTTTTTCAATTTCTGCCCCAAAACAACCAATTTTAATTCTCAAACGAGATACCATTTCATCACATAATCCATAATCAATCCATAATCGAGAGAATCAAACAATGAATCAAAACAACCAACAATTCTCATCATCACATATCAACCAACACGATATTCAATCCAATGCACCGGATATCATCAACAATGAAATAAAAAGAGGTGAAAGAGTAGAATTGGACCTCATTTGAAGCTTTCGAACTCAATGTTATTCGAATAAAGAGAGTCCTCAACTGAAAACCTCGAACAGAACCTCCGACAATGAACTCCCGACTTCGACAAACCCAAAATTCAAACTGACCCGATAAGCTGACTGACCCATTTTAATTAATAGTTTTTCGATTGGGGTTTTAGGTCGAAAATAGGAACTGGCGTGTGCGGGTTGCGTATTCCTCATGTTCAACGACGATGGAGATTTTGATTTTTCCGGTCGCTAGTTTTGCGTTTTTCGATGAGGTCGTTTTGGTCCAAAATTGAAGCTGGCAGGATATTCTCCGATGAGAATCCACAAAAATAGTAACAACAACGTGTGTTCCGATCAACTCTCTCTCTATTTTTATCCCCGTCGATCTCTCTCTCTCAATTTCACTATCTAGCTAATTTTTTTTCCTCTCTCACCTTACTTTATTCTCTCTTCATGTCTCGATGTGTGTGTGTGTGCTGGTTATGCGAATTTAGATGAGGATGAGTGATCTCTATTCTATTTTTCAGTGAGCTCCCTATATGTGTTAATGGTGACTGTGTGTAGTCGATGGGTGTGGTCTGTATATGTATGGCAGGGATGATAGAGAGGAGTGTGTATGTGATGTTTTCTGTGGATTGGAAAAATAGAGATTATGAGTGTATTTCGTATGTCGAGAAGAAGTTGTGAGGCGTTTTTGCGTATTATCTATATGGTGTGAATGAAATTTTGGAGTATATGAAGAGGGGTGTTGCTATATGTGTTTTGTGATATGGGGTAGGAGTAGGCGTATAGGGTGGTGATGAGTTGTTCAAAATTGATAGGAGGAGTGGTTAGGATGATTAAAACAAGATAAAATTTGTTAGGGATTTTGTTAAGGGTTGTTATTTTTTGTATTTTTGTGGAGGTATAATCACGTGGGTGAGGGTGTATGATAACGTGAGGTAAAAAATGAATAAAATGAATTTCGGGAGTGACAAAATTAGGTGTCTACATATGCCCCCTTTTTTGGGTGTAAACACAGTTTTTCGGACAAAAAAATAGACAACGAGACCAAATTTTGACCCAACCATTATTCGAAGAAAAGAAACAGAAGGAAGATGGAAAACCAAGTCTTGACCTAGGACATCCTACCTACCCAAGTTATGAGGAAATCAGGTCACAAGTATCTCAAAGAGTTGGAAGAAGAGGGACTATACCGAGTTGGAGAGTCGAGTGAGGCCCTGTCGAGGTTTCGGTTCACGGCTCTGTCATTACATCAAAAAATGAAAATTATAAGTTAAAACAAAAATGAAATTACAAAAATCCTATCTATGCAGCTTCTTTTGGACTCTTGACTTGATTTTCATCACCCTATTATTCAGGCGGACTCCTGACTTGCTATTTCTTTAATTTATTGCCTGACTTTCAATTTCTTCAACCTGTTCTCCAGGGGGCTCCTGACTTGCTATTTTACAATTTATTGACTTTCAATTTCTTCACCTTGTTGCTTGACTTTCAAATTCTTCACTTTGTTGCTTGACTTTTCAACATTCCCCCTGTTCTTCAGGTGAACTCCTGAAATCACATCAAAACTAGAAAGAAAATTATCTCAAACGAAAATTATTGTAAAGAGAAATTCCGTTTTCTAGAAAAGTAAAGTTCCAAAAATAGAAATTAAATTTTGCCCCAGTTTATCATCAGTAGACTTTTGGGCAAGTCACATCATATCTACTTGCCTGTTGCAATGAAAAATCAGCTCTCTGACCAAGAAATGAATCTCTTGAGAGTAAAATTAAATTATCAAGGCTAGGAAGTACGCCTCCTAAGAATTAAAGTAAGAAATTTCTACTGAAAACTGCGTCTCCTTACAAATGCCGGTTGAATTTCCAAAACGAGGAAGTGTGTCTCCTTACCAGTACTGCTTGAATTACCCAAACAAGAAAGTGCGTTTCCTCACAAATGTTGCTTGAATTGCCCAAACAAGGAAGTGTGTCTCCATACAAATATCGTTTGAATTATCCAGACAAGGAAGTAAGTCTCCTTACAAATGTTGTTTGAATTGTCCAAACAAGGAAGTGCATTTTCTCACAAATGCTGCTTGAATTGCCCAAACAAGAAAGTGTGTCTCCTTACGAATGCCACTTGAATTTCCCAAACAAGGAAGTGCGTCTCCTTACAAATGTCACTTGAATTACCATGGTTTTGATTACCAAATCTTTGCAGCAACACTGCCTCTTGCATTTGCGAAAGTGAGGCATTTCAACCTTTGATATTTAGACCCTAAAGTACTTGATTTAAAGATAACATGTATTCTTGTTTCATACAAATAAAACTTGTGAGTTTAAAAACATGGTGGATGGTTTGTGACTTTGGATTTTGTGGCAATTATTCTTGCCCCTATCACATTTAATTTTGCTTTCAACCATTAGCATATGTCATTGACTCGCTGCATCATTGATCCGAACTCAGATTATTAAGACTGACTCTGAAACAAATACAATATTTTTGCTTTGCCATGCTTCTTAGATAAACCCTTTGAACCTTTATATTTCCATAAGTTCCCAGACTTGTCTGTTGACAAAACTTTTTGCATGCCTTATTTTGGCTCACAATCATATCTCTTTCATATGTTGGCTTTTGTCTTGCTTTATATAATTGAAAAAGTTGGTAGTCAGTTTTAAAATCTTTTCTCACTTGTTTTGATATAGACTTGACTCAAAGACAAGAGAAAAATGACAATAACTTTTATTTGGACAACTGACTCAAGAAAACAAAATAAAAATAAGGGGAAGAAAGAAAAGACAAAGAATGTCCCCATTTGAAACAAAGAAATGAAAAATTTATCTAGAAATGACAGTCAACTCTAATGATTATGCCAATCATTTTGGATTAAGTTGTCTGATCTTTCCATCCAAACTTTCACCAATTGTTGTTGAGTTAGTGGTCTAGAAATTGAGTTATTTCCTTAGGTCAATTGCATTTAAGACCTCCTTCGGCTAGTGACACCTTGAAGGGTTCTCGCCAACAAGTCTCTCTCATTTTTTTTTCTCAGCTCACCATTGTCTTATGGTGTTCGTGTGGATTTTTCACCAATGAGACTCTCTTATTTCATTTGTCTCAACTCACAGTTGTCGTACAGTGACCGTGAGGGTTTTCACCGATAAGACTCTCTTATTTTTATCTCTCTAAACTTACCATCATCTTATGATGCCCGTGAGGGTTTTCACCAATAAGACTCTCTCATTTTTATTTCTCTCATGATTCCTTATGCTGAGGAAGACAAATGGTTCCCAAAATGCGTCATCATATGCATTGCATGCTTACCTTAACATTCTCAATTATTGATCTGAAGGTCTTTCTTTGGTTGTAACTTAGTTTTTGGATAAGGTTAGAAAGAAAGGATGGCATGAGGCCCAAATAATACTTGAAGTGGGGTGGGACTTACAACTTTTGGAATCAACTCAAACAATATAAATTAACTCATGCCCCAGTTTTTTTTGGCTGGGTGACTCTAAATTATTTATTTGACTGGAACGAGCCAAGAGTAGGGCAGCTTACGTATCTCACCCCCGAGAGAGGAGAATTAGGTCACATGTAGTTCTGTCAGCTTGTTCTTTTGCTTGATTCTGACTTCTGCTTTTCTCTTTTATTGACCCTTTTTCTCTTTGAAACTTTTCTGACTCTATTTTTCTTGACACTCTTCTCTTTACTTTCTTTTTAGACATAATTTCTTCTTCTTTTTCTTCTCTTTTTTTTTTTAAAAAAAATTCTGACTCTATTGTTTTGCTCGACATTTTTCTTTTGAGATTTGACGACTCTATCTTGATTCCAAAAGAGGGGTATGAAAGAAAATAACACTAAGACTCAAATGGGGTAAACAAAAGAAGACACAATATTTGGATTGCAGAATGAAATGTCTTCGTCATATCAATCATTGTAGATGCTAGTACATAGCATGCAATGTGAAAGTACATGATCAATATCACTTATGAAATATTTTACAACACTAACTTGCCCCAAGCATGTGTGACACCTCTTCTTCTACACTTGTCGAACATACAACTCCACCTTTGTTGTACATCCCTCACATTAAATGACTCAAGCTTTCGTGGAGTTAATTTTGGTTTTGTTCCTCGGGATCACACATCCGCTATTTGACCTAATTGAGCTATGTTTTTCAATTGATGACCAAGTTATTGTTATGCTTCTCAATATAATTTTCTTGATTTTTAAATGAAAGCTTCAACTCATCACCAAATGTCTCAACACTCTACCTATTTCCTCAGATGCTTTTTCTAACTTTAGCCCTCTGATTCAAAGTTCATGCTTAAAACAACACTTTAAGATCTGACTGAAATTTCGCAGGCATGTCATATCACTAGAGCCAACATAAAATGTACTGTGTAAAGAAAACAAACAAACACCATATATTTAAAACACAAAGGAAAAAAGGGCATTCTCTTTAGTTAAAATAAAAGATAGAAGGGTTTAAACATGAACGACAAAGAAACAAAACAAGATAGATCCCGAACTACAACCCTAAAATAATTCGAATAACAGAAAATAAAACAAAACAAACTACCAGACCTCTTCCTAACAGGGAAAGGGGTGACTTCTCAATTGCTGAGCTTGACATCTTAGCCACTGGTTTGCATATCAGCATGACTAGAGCTTTCCTCACTGTCAATGTTCTGCACCGTAATCAATTTATCTTGAATCATCTTTTCTATTTCTCTTTTCAAAGCATGACAATCTTCAATACTGTGACCCTGAACATTAGAATGATATGCACATCGTACATTAGGATTAAAACTTCTTAAATGCGGGTCAGGAGTATTCCCAAGGAGAGGAGTGATCATGCCTCACTATACCAATTTCTAAAATAAACTGGCATACGACTCTCCAATTGGTGTGAAGCTATCTCTAGACTTCTGTCTTATTTCATTGTTTAGCTTGGAACAACAATCAAGCCTAGAAGGGCATTGGTATATTTGTGGAGTTTGAGGATGACTCTGGGGAGTTGGTGTGTTCCATTGTGGGTAGGATGGAAGTTGAATATGTGGTTGTGCATTATATACTAGATATGGAGGTAGGGAAATGGAGTATAATAGATTTTGGGAGTGATTATAGAGAGCTTGGGTATGAACTTGTGCTTGAGACTGACGGTAACGACGTCGTCGTCTTCTTGGATGTGCCCGTTCTCCAACTACAATAGCATTTGCATCTTTCTCATTCTTCTTCCCTCCAGTTTTCCTTAATTGATTACAATATTATCCCAAATATTTCACGGATTCATCATGTCCATCTTGCTCCTCAAATTTCTACATCACAAGGATTTGAGGAAGGTTGACACTTGAAGACATGCCCCAGTCTTTGTTTGTAACATCTTTTTTACCCACAAGTCCAAGGGAACTTTTCATAACATTTTCTGCACTCTTCATTTTTCCTATCATTTTCTCTGACTCTCCTGACACACTAGACTTTTTGTGAAGAAATTTTGGTGGCCCAGTTAACTTAAAAGTATAACAATGATCATCAAGAGTATTGTACATGGGTCTACTAGTAGCATGATGATGCACAATCGTTAGAAAACCCAATATGGAAGCCTCAATAGAGGATTGAGCAGTAAAATCACAGACGACATGTGGTGTTGTGAATGCAGCAGGCTTATACTAAGGAGCTAAAGAATGAGTGATGGAAGCATTGGGATGATTTTGGTTTGGAATGAATTCTAAGGCATATTGTGGTGCATCATCAACATTAGAAAATGGAACTTGCAATTGTGATAGAAAACTCGAGATATTTTCGGGGTCAATAGTGGGGAATGGAGGAAGAGGCAACCCACTAGCCCAAGCTCAATGCATTTCTGTCATTTGTTTTCTTGGACTCAAATTCTCTTTCTTTAAACTCTAAATTTCTTGACTCTTTTTTTTATCCATGAGGTCAGTCTCCATATCATTGTTGGACACAGCTAAACCTTCTTTAGATTTGGTGTGATGTGAAGGACCAGCAACAAAGACACAATGCCACAAACCAACCACCTTAAACTAACTGAACAAGAGGTAATAAACGTGTTAGAGTACAACACTTTTTCAAAACTCTTTTTCTTCTTTTCTTTTTCTTTGGAAAAGATCACCGAACCCGAAAAGGGCACCTACGTATCTCACTCCCGAGAGAGGAGAATCAGATGTGCGTAGTTCGTGAAGTCTTGACAAAATGGCCAATAAAACTCGTTTTCTTTCTTTTTATTTTTATTGAAACTTTAAAAAAAAATAACAAATTGTCAAAAGAATTGGCGAAAATCTTTTTGCATTTTCAAGTTTAAAGCCCTATACAAAATGAAACTTATGATTACCAAAGAAAAATCTTTTTGGGTTTTCAATTTTGAATTTCATATGAAAATGAAACTTGAACCTATTAAAGGAAAATCTTTTTCTAGTTTTCTTTTAATGATGTATATGAAACACTTACTCTAAATAAAGAGTGAAAAAAATCTTTTTGCATTTTTCAAATAAGATCCCCAAACCCACAATAGACTACTTACGTATCTCACTTCCGAGAGAGGAGAATCAGGGGTGCGTAGTTCGTCCAGATTGGACAATTAAGGATACTGATGAACCACGACTTGAGGGACACAACAAAGACAGACGATGAACAATGTCAATAAAATCTTTTTTGAGTTTTCGACTTGACACATCACATAAAACTGACACCAACAACTATGAAAGGAAAATCTTTTTGGTATTTTCGTTACATGAAATGTACAAAACTTATACCGTCTTTTTGAATTTTCTTTTATAAAAACTCCTAAAATTTTTTTTTTTAAAAAAATTTGAATTATGAATGCATGCTAAAGGAATCAAAAGGAAATCTTATTTTTTTTGATTTTTTTTTGACAAATTAGTGAAAAAGGTAAAAAATCTTTTTGAATTGTGAAAAACAAAAGCCATAAAGAACACTAAAAGATACAAAACTCTTTTTGACTCACTTTTCTTTTTTTTTTTTCCTAAACACACGTTCCTTTAATTCTTGCACATGTTTTCCCCTAAATCAGTCTGTCAAATGACCCCATTAACCTAAAAAATACAATAATTAGCACGTAAGGGTTGTTATTTTTTGTATTTTTGTGGAGGTATAATCACGTGGGTGAGGGTGTATGATAACGTGAGGTAAAAATGAATAAATAGATTTCGAGAGGGACAAAATTAGGTGTCTACAATAACTCCCTTGGTCGTCGCATAACTAACTCTTCTATATATATATATATATATATATAATTCGCTCTTTATTTTTTCAGCTTTAAAATAATAATAATAACAACGACAACAATAACAAAAGGTCAGATACTGCTAAAGATTAGAAAATCCCATCATCAATTGTTATCAAGCCAAGAAAAAGAAGAAGAAGATTTGATGGAGTACAATAAATGTGGGTAGACTTATCTTTAGTTTGTTGGTGGGGAGGTAAAAATTTGTTGGTAGTAGTAGATATTTTTTGGATATAATTACACTTTGCCCTTGATAGTGTGTATAATTACATATTTTCCCTTGGTCGTTCTATTGCTCATCTTTCTATATAATAAATATAATAAAATAATAAAATAAAATATCAAATTATCAAATTCAGTGCAACACTATTTCTATGCGGAAACAATCTCACCTCCCTAATATTGAAGCATCATCACATCGTATGCCTCTACTATGATGATAAAAAGAAGAGTCAATCCCACTATACTCTCTGACATTTAGGGATCGTTTGGTAGAGTGTATTGGAAAACTAGTGCATGCATTAGTTTAATGTGTACTACTAGTACCTTGTTTGATATATTTTTTCGCCCTATGTACACTCTATTGTGTATTGAGGTATACATTACTAATACCTGGTATTAGCAATGCAATGAATCCAATGCACAGGGACGGACCCACATAGTCCATGTCGGGTGCTTGGGCACTCACTGACCCTCGTGAAATTTTTATATATTTATATAGAAAATACAGTAAAATCGGTTACAATGTATTGTTAAGCATCCATAGACAAAAGTGATTGTTGGGTGCTTTGGTTTGAAATTTAAGCACCTTGTTGCCTGAAGTAGTGTGGGTTTGATTTCTTGTAGCAACACATTTTTTTTCTTTAAAGGAAGTGAGCACCCACACCCTTCAAATCCTGCATCCGCCTCTGCCAATGCATACATTAACATGATCAAAGACACTATTTTCCCTAAAAAAAAAATTCGCATCCTTTCCAACATATATATGGAGGATATCTTTGTAATTTTTTTTATAAATTATGCAATTTCATGTTATTTTTAATACATCAAACCAAATAATGCATAAGAAAAATACAAGCATAACTAATGCAAGCATAGCTAACACAAGTATTGCTAGTATACCATATTTTGTACTATTCTTATACACTCTATCAAACGACTCCTTGAGGTTTGAGAAACAATACCTCCTCCACATATTGAAAGGGAATGATAACTCCCTTTTCAGTGAGAGTTTTTCTTATCTTCTCTTTCAAAAACTACAATATGTGCTCACGTTTTCAGTTATCATTTCTAATGGTTTCCTTGTGCTCTTCATGATCGTCCAGTATGATAAACTTTGATGGAGAATTAAATACATATTGAACTTTTACAAAAGGAAATTGATCCTTCTCTTGTTCACTGAACTCAATGACTTCATGATACAAAACTATAAAAGGGATTCGTTATCCATTTTACACTTTATAGGCGTAGGACAAGTCCTAATAAATGTATTTAGACAGGATTTATCATAATTGATTGTTTGGACTTGTGATATGCTTTGTGAAACTCATATCGGATCCTCTTAAGTTGAGTTAAATTGTTTCTTTTTCCCTTTTCAAAATGTTATACTTCTTAGTGTATGCTTACACTGAAATTTATGGTCTACTTTACTTTCTTTTTAAACAAGCAAGGTAAAATGTCCAAGATTGTTCTCAAGCTCATTGCAACATATTCTAGGTGAATTTGGATTAGGAATGTCATCTCCACCTACTCACATGACGTATATGTAGCATGTTAGGCAGTCTATGTACCCCTTTAGGGTGCAACTTAAAGTGGTATTACATGAAGACAATAGTAGATAAATTTATGCATATTAGTTTAGGATACGTGTGTTGCGCATGTGTATAACGTTAATATTATTAATTTGAATACTATAATAAATATTTGAAAATCCTAAATATCGTTGTATGCCTTTTGAAATATTTTATGAAAATTATTATAGTTTTGTTGATTTCATTCTGTAGCAAAATGATTATATTTTGTTTAAACATGTAAATATAGAAAACTATATTTCATACATATTAAAATATTTGGCACTTCTCCCAAACCCCACAAATAGTAGTCGGAAGAAACACTAAGTATTTGGTTAGGATGGGAAAAAGTAAAAAGATAATTTTATTATTAATTAACGTGATAGAAATGTGCAAAGCACGTACACTTGAATAGTAAAGTAAATTATACCATACAACTAACACAACACTGTGTTTCCAACACAATTGTTCATCAAGCAAAGCTTGGCCGAAAATGGTTACACACGTAAATCAGCCTTATTACATTGTTATACACAAAATGGGTAGCTTCTTATTTGTTTACATAGTCAAAGCCAAGCCATGGGACACTGAAAGTTTATTAGTAGTGGCAAGGTGAGTAGCAGTAGCAAGCATATTTTGCCCAGTAATATTTGTGGCCCCATGGTTTGTACTTCTTACACATACCATATTTAGCTCCATAAGAGTGCTTGCAATGGTGACTACATTTGTCAGAGTATTGACAAGGTCCATTCCACTTGTCACTTTTTTTCCAGCAGTATGTGCCTTCTGCCATTTGTATTTCTGCAAGAATATGAAAATTGGAAAGTCATGATATATATATATATATATGTACTTGAGATAGCAAATTTCTCATAATTTCCTTATAACACTACGTTCGTTTTCATTTAGTTGGACATGTTTCACTTGACACAGAGTTAATAATAAATAAATATTTTTTTAAGAAAATCGTGATCTTAAGCAAGTCAGTATAAAATCATGTGATTAATTCGCGACTCACCAGTTGCAGCAACGAGGAAGATGCAAACGAGGAGGGCGAGAATAGTTGTGTATTTTGCCATAGCTGTTATTTTTTTGGTGAGGAAACAAGCACTTGAAATGATGGTATTTATTGTGTTGGAAACTCATATTGTCAACTTAATTCCGTTTGATTTGTTCAAGGATTACGTTGGTTGTTTGCTTAATTAATTATAAGATGGATCATTAAAATAACGAGATAATGTTCTATTAACCTCCCGAACTATAGTCAAATTTGTTACGACACACCTTAACTTCACGAGGATCTTATTACCCCTCCCCCCAAGCCCAAGCTCAATTTTATTGTATTATTGTCCACCTTTTATACTTACGTGGTCGAAAAAAACTTGCAATTAAGGTGTGTCTACCCCAAGCCCAAGCTCAATTTTATTGTATTATTGTCCACCTTTTATACTTACGTGGTCGAAAAAAACTTGCAATTAAGGTGTGTCGTAATAGGTGTCACGTAAGCACAAAAGATGGATAATAATACAATAAAATTAAGTTTGGGGGGGGGGGGGGGGGGATGGTAATAGAACACCAATAAAATTAAGGTGTATCGTAGCAGCTTTGACTATAGTTTGGAGCTAGATAATAGTTTTTTTTATCTCCAGAATAACACATCAAGTGGAAAGAATTTGTCCAACACAACTAGTGTTTCTTTAATTTAAATGAAATTGAATTGATCAAAGAGACATTTGAGTGATAAAAGTCTTCTACCAATTGATCAAATCCGTATCTCCACTTGTTGCTTTTATAAGGTCGTCTTCCCTTTGTGTTAGTATATGTTATTGAGTTATCACCTAATATGTTGAAAAATCGAGTTTTTCAAATATAAAATAAGAAGTAAATTGTAAAATATGAGAACACAAGAAATTTTATCGTAGAAAACTTCAAAGGAGTAAGAAGACCACAACATATCCTCGAAGGATATACCTAAAACATCACCAAGTCAAGCTGCAAATATAATTCATTAAGTATATTATGTATGAAATATCATATGGAAGTATGAAAGAATGCTGGGAGAGTTTGCCAAATAGACATTTTCAAAACTTATTTTAACATTTAGACACAAGTCTTGGAAAATTAGGTGTTTAGACACATTTATGACATCATTCATTCTTTCATCCAAACCAACCACACAAGTTTTAAACTTTACACTTTAGTCCCCCACCTCATCCATTTAATATTTAATATTTCCCACCTTTTTTTATATTCCCACAATTTTTTCATATTTCCTATTTTAATTTTGAAAATTGTCCAAGAAGCCACCAATAGGAGCTCCCTTTTTCACCAATAATTTCCGATTCCGGCGACTTTTCCAGCCACTTTTCCGACGAAAAATTGTTCATCACAACTGAAAATCTACATTCTTCATCATTGCCTCCACTGTTGTTCCATCCTTTTTGAAAAAAAAATGCAAGAAATTTTTTTTCACCATTTCTACTAGCTCAAAAAGCTTTCCAAATCAGCTCAATACCTCGTCATTGGATATATTTTAGTTGTTTAGAAGTCCTACATATACATTTTTCCATTCCAGAGCTTGGAGGGAAACGATTATATCAAAAATCAGTCGATTCGGAACTTTGTACGGACGTATTGATACCAGGGATTGACCAGTCATCGACCATCTATAGACATAAACCTTGCTCTATTATCGACTTGTGCGGTCTATTATGGCAGTAGTTGAGGTAGTTGTCATGGGTGATAATTATATGGGTGTGTGGGAGGAGGGTCTCAACTGTTGGAGGTGGAAATCATCTACAAAGGAGACAGCGCCCATCCCGCTACGTCGCAATAGATCGTACGACGACATGGTTCGAAGCGTAATTAAGAGCGGAGAATTAGAAAACGAGCCAAAGAACATTGTGATTAGCTATTTAATGAATGGGCGGGGTAAAACACATCCCACATTCATAAATAATGATCGGCATATGTCGTTATACATGTTGGATGTCGCTGCCGATGGCTCTAGGCCATTATTGAGGATAAATGTCGCTTCGATGTCTACGACAGTCCCGCTACCACTGTCGACAATCGACGAACATGTTTCATTTAAAGATAAGAGTTTGGATGCTCATCCAATGGATTCGAAAGATGATTCAAAGGAATTAGAAGATTCAATTTTCTCTGAAGAAGGGGGAGAAGAGTGCAAATTGGGAGCACAAACCAACCACACCTTCTCTGACGAAACTAATTTTCAGGTAAATCAAACATTTAGCAGTAAAAAGGAGCTGAAATTATTGCTGGACATAGCAGTTGCGAGAAATTCTTTTGATTATGCTACGTTGAAGAGTTGCAGCAAATTCCTCAAGGTGAAATGTGTTTGTCCTAGCTGCGGGTGGATGTTGCAGGCGAAGAAGTATGAATGCACGGACAGATTTTTCATTAATAAATACGTCGGCGATCACAATTGCAGCGTCGAATACGCCACCCGCTGCCATAGGAAAATCTCATCTAAAGTCATTTCATCGCTGTGTGTGAACATGTATCATGAAGGAAAGGGTCCGAACACTAGCGAGATTCGGAGGATCGTGTTCAAAAACTTAAAAAGTAGACCAAGCTATTGAAAATGTTGGCTGGGGGGGGGGGGGGGGTGATTGACAAAGAAATAGTTCGAGGGACAGCGGAGCACGGGTATCGCTTCCTGCCCGCTTTTTCGTTCATGATCGACGCTCTTAATGTTGGCACTATCTATTTCATTATGGTAAACAAGGTCGATTGAAGATTTATGTACTACTTTTTATCGTTGGACCCTTGCATTAGGGGATTCGCACACATGAGGAAGGTTATTGCGGTCGACGGCACTCATTTATACGGTAAGTACAAGGGGGTGCTGCTAAGCATGATTGCACAGGATACGGAGAGTCATATTTATCCCATTGCCTTTTGCATTGTTTACAAGGAGAACGATGCATCTTGGACGTTCTTCTTTGAGAAACTGAAGTCTATTGTGGTCGATGGACCAGATTTGTGCTTTATCTTCAATAGGAACAAGAGCATCACCAACGGCATCGTGAAGGCGTACAACCATGCTCATCACGGGTACTGCATGAGGCACCTAGGTGAAAATTTCTGGGTAAATTACCATTGCAGAGAAAACCTCTATCTATTCTACAACGCGATAAAGGCATATTCTCCCGAGGAGTTTAGCGACCATTTTGTGGAATTCAAGAACTACTGTCCCAAGGCAGTCTTTTTCCTCGAGCATGAGTTTGATTTTGAAAAATGGAGCAGGGTATATTTCCCCGGTAACAGGTTTGACGTGATGACCACAAATATTGTCGAGTCAGTGAACGCTATATTGATTGCCAAAAGGGAGTACCCCGTGGCATCCATATTCAATTCGATTGCCAAGAGGTTTGGTGAAATATTTAGGGAGAGGCGTGCCTGCCTACGTCCTCAAATGTAAGGATAACAATTTTTTTCCCGCTGCCGAAAAGATCTTAAGAGATAATATGAGCAAGGGCGACTCCTTTTATGTGGAGAACATAAGTGGGGACGAAAGGTAATACACTGTGTTTGGAAGTGGCTCTACGGCCAAAGTCGACCTACTGGAAAGGTCTTGTTCGTGCAGGAAGTTTGACCTGGTCAAAATACCATGCGATCACGCGATGGCCATTTTGCGATCGAAGCACGATGATAATTATGGTTTGAGATTCTATGATTACTCTTCGCCCCTGTATAAAGTGGAAGAGTACCTCCTTGCGTATTTAGAATCAATTAATGTTGTCCCTTTGGAGTCCGAATGGCGCATGCCACAAGAATTACTAGACGTCAACATTATTCCACCACTCGTGGTCACCAAGCTCGGAAGGAAGAAAAGAAAATATGTTAAGGGTGTGGGCGAGACTTTCAAGTCAAACAGGAGGAATAAGTGTTCATTGTGCAAGAGACCCGAGCACAAAATAACCACTTGTAACAACAACAAATCGTAGTTAGTCTTGTATGAATTTGTGTTTTTGTAATTCATGGCAGTGTATGTATTTTGACTACCCTTCAGTTGCCTGATTAATGCCAGATTTATCGACTTAACTCTTCGTCTATTATCGACTTTTTTACAGTATTGCATATATTATATGTTCGGTCTATTTCTTTTATTCTTTATTGAATACATGGTATATAATCGATCTCATATACAGTCTATTAAAAACCCTAAATATTCAAAGGGACAGATGTGAACAGTTGAGCATTTATTACACCTCAAAAAAGTTGTGGCACGTCCAATCAAACGTTACGTCGATTGGGTATACGCTACCTCTCTTCGATTTCCATCATTCACACGTCTACCAACTAAAGGGCGGGAAGACCAAAGGTTTCTATTTTGGTCTATATAAACACCCATCTACTCCACCCAAAATTTATCTTCATCAACTCAAAATCAGATTTAATTGAAAAGATGTCAGGCATTCCTTTGAGACCCAGAAGGAGGACCAACCCTAACTACGACCTTCTCATCCTCCATAACAACTTCAATCGCTTCTTCTATGGAATGGGACAGGACCGGGAGCATGTCCACCGCGAACTCCAATGGATTACTCATTTTTACGGGCTATTGTGGAGTGGCTCAACATGGAGCCGAAGGAGATGATCACCCCCCCCCACACACACACACACAATCCCCTTAGTTTTAAGTATTTATTTTTGTTTTTTTATTTTAATTTCATTGCAATGGGAAGCTTTCATGGTTAGGTTTATGTTAGATGAAAGCTTCTTTATTTTGCGGTTTTTATTTGGGTTTTGCTGTAAATATGGGTCTACCATTGCAATGAAGAATGAATGAATGAAATATTTTGATTTTTCCTATATCTGCTTTCCTTTAAATTTCTGCAATTTTAAACTCTTCTGAATTTTTTTGCGATTTCCTCTGTTACAACGCGAATCAAACAGTTGTGAATTAATGAAAAATTAATTTTTGTTTCCTGCATTTGTCTCCACTGTAATTTTTGGAAAATTAATTTTTGATGTTAGAAGATGAATCAAAGGGTTGTGAGATGTAAATGTAACCGTTGGTTAATTCTCGTTTCTAGTTTAATTGTTGTTTCCTGCATTTTTCGCCACGTAATTTTACATTTTTTTCCTTTTTAGAACTTTTGCATGAGATCAAGGTAGAAGATGAACGGGACAGTAATCAGACGTCAAATTAATTCATATACGCCAATGTAAAACTAATCTGGTCTATCCGCGATTATGTTAATTTATACAAAATTAAATGAAAAGTTGATGATGTTTATTCAACACTTATATCAAGGTCAATGCTCGAAGTAATACATATTTGATTCATTAAACAATACCTCTCCATCGATTGTGTTCAGTAAATTTTATAAACTGTAAGTCTTGTCAATTATTTACAGTATTGGTTTATTGCTCTTAGTAGCATATTTGGAAAATAAAAGAAATAATTAATTAATAAAATAATAAATAATTAGATTTTATGCAATTAGAGGGGCTTGAACAAGTCATGTGATAGTATGAGAGTCCACGTAAATTGGATAAGGTGATCAATGAAGTGTGAGGATGGGTAGTGGATGAACAAATGAATTCCTCACAACATACTAGTGCTTTGGTAAACATTGCCCTGAGGAAGTTGGTTGTTCAACTACAACTCATCACCTCACATCTTGTTTCACCATTTTCAATTTATGTGGACTATGATACGATCACATGATTTGTTTAGGCTCACTCGATTGCATAAAATACAATTACTTATTATTTTATTAATTAAATAATTCTTTTCCAAATATGTGCTAGTCAAGGTCTATAAATATGTGTCATAGTCTAGTGCATGTATTAATGAAGTTGTACAAAATCAATGCTAGACTATGCTTAGTTTTATCCTCGACCTGATATAGTCTTGCATAGACTCATAACTAGTTCCACAAATAAATCACTAGACTGTGCTAGATATTCATAGACCATAACTAGCACATATTTTGAGAAGGATTAATTCATTAATAGAATAATCAATAATTGAATTTTATGAAATCGAATGAGCCTAAACAAGTCATGTGATCGTATGAGAGTCCACATAAATTGAAAGTGGTGAAACAACATGTGAGGTGATGAGCTGTGGTTGAACAAATGAATTATCCATAACATACTTATGCTTTGGGTAAATATTTCCCCAAGCATGTTTGTTGTTCATGCACTACCCATCCCAGTGGCGGACTCAAAATTTAAGGATTGTGGGTGCTTAAAAAATTAAAAAGCTGAAAAAAAGTAAAAAATTGTCTCAACGAGGTTCAAACCCGGGATGTTTTTTCCAACAGAGAACCCTAAGATCAATCTAAATATCAATGCACCCAATCAACTTTTATTTTAGTGGGTGCTTTTATATCTTTTATATCTATTTTTATGTATTTTCTATGTAATTATACGTATTCCGCGTCGAGTTTACTAGGTGCCGGAGCACCCCAAAAAATCATATAGGTCCTCCCCTGACCCATCCTCACACATCATTGATCACCTTATTCAATTTACGTGGACTCTCATACGATCACATGACTTGTTCAAGATCCTTTAATTGCATAAAATCCAATTATCTATTATTTTATTGATTAAAAGTTCTTTCTCAAAATATGTGCTAGTTATGGTCTATGAATATGTAGCACAGTGTAGTGCGGTTATTAAGGAACTAGCCCTTAGTATATGCTAGACTGTCTATCTATTCGGTTAAGCATCGACGAAAATCCTGAGAAGGCATCGATTATAAATAAGGTCTACGAAACAAGACTAGTAGTAAAAAAATAAAAATGTCAGATTTTTATAATGGTAAAAAAGTACACGTCAAATCAACACCCAACGGTAATATCTCACTTTTTTCTTCTATAAAAGGAAGACTATTTTTGTGTTAACACTCTCATTTTTTTGGATTTAATTTTTGTTAAGAACTAGCATGTCTCAAGCATCCCAAAAATCAAATGCAAAAGTGTCCTACATATGTCATTGTGGCAATCCAGCTGTTTTTAGGACGTCACGTACTGATTTGAATCCAGGCTAAAAATTCTTTAACTGTGCGTTGGAAAGGATAATGGTGGATGCTCTTTTTTTAAGTGGCTTGACGAAGACTCACCGACGAGCAGCCCATCGACATCAAATTTTCGAGGAACTTCCAAGTTTTATATACTCCAAAGGCTTTGGAAATCCGAAGAAAATAGAGATCTACTCATGACATTGCTAAAAGAAACCGAAGAGCAAAGGGATTACTTGAAAAGATTGCTAAAAGAAGTCGAAATGGAGAGGGATCAAGTAAAGCAAAGGCTAATTTTGGCTGAGAAAAAAGAGAAAGGCCTAAAAAATTTATTGTATAATTTGTTATTATTGTTGGCTTTCTGAAAAGGTGTAATAGGACTATAGAAAATTGAATAAATAGACGTAAGGTTTCTTAAATAAATCCTGAGTGTAATCTATAATTAATAGAAATTATGTCTGCGTCTTTTATCATCGACCTCTATAAATCATGATAGTTCCGGTAAGTAAATATATGATTTACTCAATCGATAGTATGTTAAGTCTATAAAATATAGAGAACAGCTTCTATTATGTTTCCAATCAACCACTATAAATTAGGACAACAACTGAACTGGTACTGCAATGCAACTAGTTGTTTAATCTAACGAGACAATGGAATAACTGAACATTATTTTATCAGTAATGAACAAATCACTAAAAAAATAGGTGAAATATATGTAATTCAATTATCACTAAAGAACAAATCACTAAAAAAATAAATCATTAAGAAAGTTGTTTGTTCCAAATCCATAAAACTACTTGTTTTCTTGATTGAGTTCCGCAACAATGCCCATCACATCCACTTTTTTTTCTTCCCGTTTCTTCTCCTCTTCTTCAACTTCTTTCTTCTCATTTTCCTTATTTTCTTCTTCTGTTGATTTCTTCTCTGCTTCAATGTTTTCAACCTCCTGTTTGACCACTGATTTTTCTTCGACTGCCTTCTCGTTTTTGTCTTCTTCTTCTGATTTCTTTTCACCATCTTCTTTTGTTTTCTCCTCATTTTCTTCTTCTGTTTCAGCTGTCATCTCGTCATCTATTTCTTTTTCTTCTTCTTCATCTGTTGTATTCTCCTCTTCCGTTTCTTCTTCTTTCTTCTCTTCTTCACCTTTTTCATCTGCTGCAGCCATGTCCGTCACTGTGACTGCAAGTTCTTCAAGGTTTACTTGATGCCGGCTAAGAGGGGGGTTGTCGAGGTGCACTGTATTATTTTGAAAGGATTACTAAACATATGCAACAAAATTAAATTGGAAGAGCAAAAAATAAATTAATTTACCTTCTTCTTATTGCTTCTTCTTATTTTTCTTGATTCTACGCAGCCTCTCATGTCTAACAAAAGAAGCAATATCCAGTAGACTTTTCTCGAGCAAGGCAATGCGCTCGCGCAGGTCATTGTCATTAGAAGCGTCTGGTGAGGTTTTGAGTCCACTTGAACCAGCATGATCACAAGCGCGTGGTGGACTTGGAACATAATGGTGGCCACCCAAATCTTCGTCTTCGTCCGCGACCTCCGCTGATGAAGTCAGGACAGTCATGCCTTTTAGTTGCGCCTTCAACGCATCGATGGATGTATCCTTAACTTCATCCGTGTATGGCTTAAAAGTTTTCATCTATCTCTGCTCTGTCTCACGGATAGTAGGGGTAAGGTACAGGTGTACAATCTACAAAAAAATAAAAATAAATTACAAGACATTCACTAATATCATAATAAGTATACTTTTACCTTTGTGTTGTTTCCTTTGTACTTAAATGGGTCACCTTCTATTTTGTTGTCGCACTTCGACGTATGCCATTGAAGAAGATGAGGAATGGGTAGGGGAGAATCCAATGACTTGTCGGCGTACCTTCTCAGATGAGGAAAGGCCTCATATATCCAAACCTACAATCAGTAGAAGCACAAGTAAGTCTACAGTGTCTATGTATTACTCAATAAATATGTTGGAGTGTATAATAAATCAATAAAATGGTTGATTATAAGTACCAGAAATGCCCAGGGAAAGCCAAATAACGCGTACAATGCATTATTCCTCTTGACAAAATCTTCTTTCTGCTTGGTCAGATCAGTCTTTTTTTCAGATAGCTCAAGGTCAGCTCAAAGGACTCTTTCCCCATGGATACCCCCCGAAGAATTCTAAATCATCCGCCATCTTGATGTGGTACGAATCCACCTTCTTTGACGGTTCCTTTGCCAACAGCATTGCGTGCACAAACCAAACCAAAGCACACTTCAACTTTTTTTTATTATTTAGCCTATTACCTTTCATCAGGCTAATCAACTTTGCAGCAGTAATGCTCTTACTCTTCGTCACCTTCAAATGAAAGTTTTCTCCATTTTGGAGGACTTTGTTCATTTTTTATTCACGGGAATATGCTGAACAATTCAACCCTGTAATCAAAGCAAATTCCTTTAAGCCGAAACAAGATGGCTTACCGTTCATGCAAAACCAAATCTCATGTAGTTTTTTTTTTAATTTTTATACGTCGCAACAACATATAATGAACCATCTGTCCATTAAACTTAAAATGTTCCGGAATATGCCTCAAGTGTTCGAAACATGTCTTCTTAAAATCACAATACAACTTTTGTTCAACAAGAACTCGTCTAAACTCTCGATACACGGCCATTCTTGCTCTCACAGAAATCTTTGCAGGAAAAGATCCAAGATCATCCATCCAGGTTGTTAAGCCATACGACTCAACGGCTATATCGCTTGCACAAATAGGCAAGGATAGGGGATCCTCTTTCCCGTCTCCGCTATCTCTCCTATCCTCACCGTCCCCGCTATCACTTTCACTTTTTTCTTTGCTTTCCCCCTCGCTTTTACCTTCGCTATCCTCAGCATCCTCACTCTCGTGTTGATGATAGGAGAATTTACACGCCTATAGCACTATATTTTGCTCATATTTTAGCCTAGTTTTGAGAACAAATTATATATTTCATGCACTTTTAGTCCATTTTCCTGTAAGTGAGCTAACGAACATGATTAGCAAAGTTTCAGGTATAAATGATGCAGAATTCAGCATTTCATGGATAACTTGACGCCAAAGAAAGCTTCACGAAAGGTGAAAAGCCAATCTTGGACGCCAAGGACTAAAGATGGCGCATGGAAATTCTGTCCCGGGCTAAAACAACATTTCTGAAGACTTTGGGGACTAGCAGTAATTTATTAGGATTAGGATAATGATACATTAACCTAGTACAATTGGGTTAAGTATTTCATTAGCTTATTAGAATTAGGATAATGATACATTAACCTAGTACAATTGGGTTAAGTATTTCATTAGCTTAGTAGGATTTGGTTAAGCATTTCATTAGCTTAGTAGGAATAGGATATGGGTATTATAAATACCCTATCTTGCTAGAGATTTTGAGACATCTTCTTACATTCAATTCTATTCTATTCTACTTCTAAGACATTCTAGTTCTAAACAATCATTCTTCCATTAATTCTATTTTTCTTCTTCTATTCATCTATTCATCTATTCTTAAATTCCACAACAAGAGAAACGTTACTTTGCTAAGGGATTCACGCCTAACGCCTACCACACCATTACAAACGTGAAATCTTTATTGTGGTATAACAACAATGTCAATTGTGATTTCCTTCGCACTCATGGGTAACTAAACTTCTCTGTTGGGGTTATGGAAGCCGAATGAGATACTATCTATTATTGTGAGTTTGTGAGTTCGTGACACGTATGCTGCTTATATCATTATTCTCTTCATCTTAATCTAAATTCTTTATGGTTGCAAACGCAAGAATACGCCAGTATAACATTTAACTTGTTCGAAAGAAAGGTTATCTGTCTGGAAAAGAGATAATGTCAAGGTAGTAGGGTCCCATCCCCTATTAAAAAGTTAGTGTCGTAACTGGATTAATCTCTTGGAGAATTCGTACCGTTAGACACGCTTTAAGCTTGAAAGAGTTAAAGTGAAATAATCCTCGAATAGGTCGAAAGACGCCTGGATTTACCATCGAATACAATTCTCTATAAGCACATGCATGTCTGAATTCCGCACACTCATAGCCAATAGAGACGTATAACTCAGAAGGTGGACATAACCCCAACTCCTCAATTCTCATTGTTTACATATTACAAAACATTCGCTCTTTTACTTTGCTATTTTCTGCTTTACTCTCTTATTTTGGTTACATTACTATCACAATACAATTCCCCCCTTTTTACGAGACTTGCACTAAAAGTGTAGTAATCTTTGCTTACTTGTTGACCAAGCTATTCCCTGTGGGATTGATACCCAACCCAGTTGGGTTCTATATTTGACAAACGACCGTTTTACACTCCTACGAGAGCTGTAGATTGAGAGTTATCAAAAATTGGCGCCGTTGCCGGGGAATACAAGTGTCAATTAAGTTCATAATAATTACTAGACCCTTTGGTCAAAGATTCTCGTACTTTTACTTTTAGTTTTTGTTTTTGTTTACTGCAGGTTTTTATTCAGTGCATGCCCCATACCCGAAGTTCTGGTCAACTGTTATTACCTATCAATCCTGAACCACAATGTATTCGCAGAATGGAGGCACAACACGCAATTGAAAGGATGGCTGCTCAACAGAAACAGGCGAGACTAGCTGCGCTAGCCGCCGCTCAAGTGCATCAACAGAATATTGATAACCCTGGGCGAGCAACAAATCCTGACGATGAAGATCTAGGTGATGACGAGCTACTAAACCCTAGGCATGCCGCTGAGATCGCAACACCTGCCAACAGAAGAGATCGTCAAGCTAGGTTTAGGCCTGAACGCCAAGCTATGCAGCCAGCTTTCGACGATGATGATGATGATCTTGATGGAGCCGGAGCCACAGGAGCCATTATTCCTCCACCATTGGCACCCGGAGCCAAGTTCAACATCACAAGAACCATGATTCAGTTATTGTAACTCAAGGGATTATTTGGTGAACTAGCAGGCGATGATCCGAATATGCATCTCATCAACTTTATTTCTACATGCAAGTCGTTTGACAATCCTGGCGTTGGTCAGAATGCAATTCGATTACGTTTATTTCCATTGTCTCTGTCTGGGGAGGCAACTCTATGGTTGAATGGGTTGACTCCTGATTCTATTACAAATTGGAGGCAATTAAGAGACGCTTTCCTAGAAAGATTCTTTCCGCCATCCAAAAGAGCACAATTGAGAGATGAAATCAGCAACTTTCGTCAGCTTCCCACTGAAGCTCTTCATGAAACATGGGAGAGGTTCAAGACAAAGCTAGCGAGGTGCCCAAACCATCATATGACTAATGTTCACCTAATGGAGATATTATATAGAGCCCTGAATTCAATAACTAAACCAGTGGTGGATAATGCGGCTGAAGGATCCTTTATGGATCTCACCTTTGGTCAAGCAAGCAATATGCTAGATCGTATGATGAAACAAAGTAGAGTTTGTCATACCAGGGATTCTGAGGTAGCAAGCCCCACTTTATCTATTGGCATGACTGCAGACCAAAGAAGAAGACAAGAAGAACGTGATCAAGATATGGCGCACATGAAAACACAAGTGGATCTTCTTACAAAGCATTTATTATCAGGGAAGACCGAAAAAGTGAAAGCTATTGCGTCAAAAGGAAGAGACGAATCTAATTCGGAAGAGGAAGCCAACTACTTGAACAATCAGGGGGGTTTCCGAGGTAATACCCAAGGAAACCAAGGTCGGAACTATTATGATAAATATGGAAACAAGGACCAAGGTAGTTGGAAGAAAAAGAATGACAAAAGTGGTTTGTATGTTCCCCCTGGAAGACGTGACGCCACCACATCTAGTTCTGGAAGTATGGAAGACACGATGGCTAAACTACTGAAAGGAGTGGAAGCAACTAGCGCGGGAGTAACAGAGGTAATAAATGATTTGTCCTCTATGAAGCAATTAGTTGATTCACATTCCACTTCAATCAAGCAAATAGAGCAGTAATTGAGCCAACTTTCAGCAGCACTCAATCAAAGAAAGACTTGCACTTTACCTAGCGATACTGTGCAAAACCCAAGGAATGATAGGTCATGCATGGCCATCACTACCCGAAGTGGTAAGGTGCTGGAAACTTCAGAAAAAGGCAAGCAAGTGGTTGACGAAGAAGCAGAAATTGATGATAAGGCGAATGGGGAAGATGCCGCAGCAGCCGATCCTAACGTCCTTAACGTCACTCCTCACGACGTGCAGCCTTGGAAAGCTGAAAAATGGAAGCAAGAGGAGAAGAAAGCCATGGAGAGAACAATTCCATACCTACCACCACCTTTTCCCCAAAGATTGAAGAAGGTGGCGGACGATACAAAGTTCAGCAAATTCATGACTATGTTAAAACAGCTGACCATTAATGTTCCATTGGTGGAGGCACTTGAACAAATGCCTGGGTATGCAAAATTTATGAAGGATCTTTTAACAAAGAAGTGGGCAGTAAGCTATGAGCCGACAGATAATATTCATCATTGCAGTGCAATTGCCACAAGGTCCTTAGTACAGAAGAAGGCAGACCCTGGTGCTTTCACTATTCCTTACACGGTTGGATCTATGAATTTTGCTAAGGCATTGTGCGATTTGGGAGCTAGCATCAATTTGATGTCATTATCTATCTATAAAAAGTTGGGGTTGGGTGATCCTACTCCAACCAATATGAGGCTCGTCATGGCGGATAGATCGGTAAAACGACCTGTTGGTATCCTATGTGATGTCTTGGTAAAGGTTTCTTCATTCATCTTTCCAGCAGACTTTGTTATTTTGGATTGTGAAGTGGACTCAAAGGTTCCCATAATCTTGGGACGCCCTTTCCTTGCTACAGGAAGTGTGCTCATTGATTTGAGAGCTAATGAGCTTTCATTCCGAATAAATGACGAAGCGGTTCGCTTTGATGTTTGAAAATCAATGAAACAACCCAAAGATCCGAGTGTATTCTTGGTGGCTGATGTTTACTTTGATGATGAGAAAGAACTACTTGAAGAAGAGCAAATTATTGATGACCCAGTGGCGGTTGTGCTCATGAATGAAGAGCGTAAGGATGCTGAAAATTGCGAAGAAGCTATTTGTGCTCTATCAGGATTAGGGACATATCGCCATACTCCCAAGAATCTGGACCTCGATCTCAACAATCGACCCACACCACCAGCCAAGCCATCTATTGAAGAGCCACCAATGCTAGAATCGAAAGAGCTCCCCGATTATCTAAGGTATGTGTTCTTGGAAAGTATAAATATACTTCCGGTGAGTGCGGATGATTTAAGTAAACAGCACGTAGAGGCTCTCATCTCTGCTATGAAGAGATACATGAGAGCTATGGGTTGGACTATTGATGATATAATTGGTATCCCTCCTGGGATAGGCATGCACAAAGGTCATCTCGAAGAAGATTGCATGCCTACAAGTAAGCCTCATTATCGTCTGAATCCATTCAGAAAATGATCCACCATCTATCTCGACGAATTCTAAGTACTCAAGGTAACTATGTCATGCCGCGACAATAAATCAAGCGCTAGATGGGAGGCAACCCATCGTTCATCGTTTATCGTTTATCATTTTTCATTCTTTCATTCTAATACGTGTTTTGTTTTTGATAAATAAAAATCCAAAAATAAGAGTCGTGCCACGACCAAAACTAAGGCGCTTGGTGGGAGGCAACCCATCGTACTAATCTTTTTTATTGGTTTTTAGCAAATGTAGGTGCAAGAGGTATTCAACGAGGAGATCGGTTTCAAATTTTGATTTGGACGTATTGCATGGTAAAGGTGGTAAGTTAGGCATGAAGATGCAAAAGGCTATGGATTGAGCATTGCTCATGAAAATATAGGCATCGAGCAAGGCTAGGCCTAGGTAAAACTAGGCCACGAACAAGGCAAGGCCTATACTATGGCCCAGGGTCTCGGAATCTAGTGTGCCATAGCATAGGCGCCGCCCATGCTCAAGTATGCCATAGCATAGGCGCCGCCCATGCTCAAGTATGCCATAGCATAGGCGCCGCCTATGCTAAAGAATTTTGTCTCTGAATCTCATAGGCCATGCTAAAGGCAACGCCTATGGTCACTAAAGGCATTTCACTAGGCGCCGCCTATGCTCACCATAGGCTTTGCATTAGGCGCCGCCTATGCCAAGCATAGGCAAAGCTAAAGGCGCCGCCTATGGTCACTTTTTGTCTCCAAAACCGATTTTAAATGGGTCAAAACCCGACCCATTCTTTTCCTATATAAAGGAGACTTAGTCTTGAAATACCAACACATTGAAAACTTGACCTAGGCGCCGCACATACTCTCCAAATCATCTCAAAACTTTTCTTTTTGCTCTCCCACTTCACAAGAACATCTCCAAAGGCTTCAATCACGTAAGTACTCTTTTGTTCTTCATCTATTTTTCGTAAGTGCTACGTTTCTATGTCTATTATGAATTGCTACATCTTGAAGAAATATTGGTGATGTTAATGTGTTTGAATTGTTGATACAAAACCAAGTGAGTGAACATGTACGTTAGGATACTCTTAACTTGTTTCCGACTTGAATATTGATTTTGATGCAGTGTTATACTAATTGCGGAATTGCTATAGTCATGAAAATTGCATAATCTTGTCACTAGAATGCTTACATGTTAGAATGTCTCGTTCATCGGAATAAGACTTATAGTTGCCTACCGACATAGGAGGTTGTGATTATTGATAGAAACAATACCATGATGTAATCCCTATGTAGCAGTCTTGATATATCTAACATGAAAATATTGCAAAGGTTGCAAGAAGTGATACATCTCTGATTTTCTTATTGGAATATAGCTCCTACAACGTATGTCGATGAAGTCTAAGTAATCGACCACTTTCACTTCACTAATTCGTATCAACAAACTAAGTGTGGGGTGGTACCCCTACTGCTTATGTATAGATTGTATCCATTGAGATTGTGCTAACGTGAACTCTATTTCAAGTCTCAGGTACAATGGCACCCAAAGCGAGACAAGGCAAGGAGAAAGCTACCACTTCCCAAAAGGGCAAGAAAAGAGGCCGCAAGGAGCAAGGAGAATCATCCTCAATGCAATTACCACGCCGTATGTTTGGAATAAAATGGGTTCTTGAGGAGGAAGCCAAGGAATGGTATAGGAACAACAAGGAAAGAAAATATGTTCATGTCGACTTGATAAACAAGGAAAGCCTACCGAAGAAGGAGTCGCGCATGTTGGAAAAGATCATGACATTACCTTTGGATTTTATCTTCCGAGACATAGGAGAATGCAATCTTGATTTGACAAGGGAATTTTATGCCAACTGGTCGCCAAAAACCACAGGCAGCGAAGTCAAGATTCGGGGCCAAGTTTTACAACTCAATGCGGATTTCTTCAACTCCTTTCTTGGCTTGCCTTCAGTCGATCCAACACCATTCAAAGAGCTGTACAGTAGACCTCCATATAGAGCAATTCGACACACACTTTGTGGAAGTAGATCCATGGCAAGGTGGAGCAGACATAAAGACACCGGGCGACACAACACCTTCCCTTATGCTCCTTTGAATAGGGAAGCAAGGATATGGTTGCGTATTGTCAACTCTTGCCACATACCAGGGACTCAGTACACCAACATAACAAGAGATAAAGTGTGCTTGGTATACGCATTGATGACGAATGTCCCTATCAACGTCGGGGCAATTATTCATTCCACAATGCGGAAAGCTAGGCTACACAAGAGGTCCCACTTCAGTTTTGGCAACCTGTTGACTGCAATACTAAGGAAAGAAGACATCAAAGAGGAACCGGCTGATCACAAACTCCCACACAACACAAAGAAGGTTGACCTCACGAAGGTTAAAGATGCTGAAACCACTCATGGAGTCAACCTTACCACTTCAGAAAGGCATGCTCGCGACGAAAGATTATCCCGCCATTTATATGGCCTGATGAAGTTTACCATGATGAGCGGGGGTCGTGTTACAACTGCTGCAGAGCTCCAACAGTTGGATTATGACTACCCAATGAATGAGCATGCGAGGGCGATGTGTGGAGAAGGTGTATATTTTGAGGAACCTCTTGATGACGACATGCCAAACGATGATGATCGACGAATGCCAGACTCCGACGTGGAAGAGAACTCTGATGACGACGACTCTGATGACGATTCTGATGCAGGAGGTATGACCCCAGACATAGAGGATGAGTCCGACTAATCAGGTTCTTCTTATTTATTTTTCACTGAGGGCAGTGTGTCCCGTCTAAGTGTGGGGTGCTGGTATTTGCATGCTATACTTCTCTATCCACATTTGCATTTATTTATGTTTGTTTTTTTTTTAGTAGTTTTTTTTAGTAGTAAAATCTTTTTAGCTTCGCATGAAATTATTCTAACAGGCAGCATGAGATTATAACAAGAGTATGTGCTACAATTATGACTATTGAGACGTTTAGGCTCTAATTGTGACTCACTATGTGATATTGTTTGGTTTAATTCCTTCATCTGTTGGGTCAAGAGTCTATACTACTCCCAATAAAGTCGACCATGTGCCTTGTGTGTGTGAGATAATAGTATATTCTGTGCTTGTGGCTGATGCTAGAACTTGCCTGGTATGTATGTAAAGCGAAAATAAAGAGTGCAAGTCTAGGAGATGATTTAGGCATTTCTTTGGCAACCTATATTTGTTTCCCTTCATTTTTACCTACCCATGGACATTATCCTAGTTAACCCTTTTGAGCCTTTAGTCTATTTTCTTTGACAACCTCATATGTAAGCCTAATCCATTTTTTTCAAGACCATAATTTGATCCAAATTCCTAAGTGTTTTAAAAGTGTAAAGTCATGTGACAAAATAAGAGGAAATTGGGTGAGTATGATGCTTTAGAATGCATTGGTGCTTGAAATTGCTATGAAAAAGAAGTGCTATCATAAGAGGTATGTTATGAAAAGAAAAAGGAAGAAAAAACTGAAAAGATAGTCATGTTTAAAATCGAAAAACAAAAGAGGAGAAAAAGGGTGGTAGAATAAATAAAAGAAAGGTTGTTAGAAAGAAAAGTGTTAATGACACAATGTGATGTATTAAAGCGCTTAGGAACATAGTCACTATTTCTGGCCAAAATAGTCCTACCCGTCCCTTAGCCTACATTACAACCATCAAAAGACCTATTTGATTCTAAGCTTAGCATTCTGACATTTAGTGGAGCATTACACTAAGGGCAAGCCTATGGTCATCAGTTGCTGCATATGGATTCTTTGTGAGAGTGAGAGCAAGGATATTTTGATACCCATGTTTGAAAAATATGCTATACTTGTGAGTGATTATGGGTAATATATTGTGAGACACACATGGTTGATGAGTTTTGGGTAGTTGTGTATGATTCTTTGTGCCTTAACTTTTGAATATGAGTTGACCACCATCACGAGTCTATGTTGGAGGCTAACTGGTCTCTACTAATGATCGGAAAACTACTCTTTGTTGATAATTGTTGTGCTTGTCTTGACGAATATTTTATGTTGTTACTGTGAAACTCTAAGTTGATGTTTAGAGGGACATGATATTTTGTTCGAGGACGAACAAAGCTTTAAGTGTGGGGTGTTGATGATAGGCGAATTTACACGCCTATAGCACTATATTTTGCCCATATTTTAGCCTAGTTTTGAGAACAAATTATATATTTCATGCACTTTTAGTCCATTTTCCTGTAAGTGAGCTAACGAACATGATTAGCAAAGTTTCAGGTATAAATGATGTAGAATTCAGCATTTTATGGATAACTTGACGCCAAAGAAAGCTTCACGAAAGGAGAAAAGCCAATCTTGGACGCCAAGGACTAAAGATGGCGCATGGAAATTCTGTCCCGGGCTAAAACAACATTTCTGAAGACTTTGGGGACTAGCAGTAATTTATTAGGATTAGGATAATGATACATTAACCTAGTACAATTGGGTTAAGTATTTCATTAGCTTATTAGGATTAGGATAATGATACATTAACCTAGTACAATTGGGTTAAGTATTTCATTAGCTTAGTAGGATTTGGTTAAGCATTTCATTAGCTTAGTAGGAATAGGATATGGGTATTATAAATACCCTATCTTGCTAGAGATTTTGAGACATCTTCTTACATTCAATTCTATTCTATTCTACTTCTAAGACATTCTAGTTCTAAACAATCATTCTTCCATTAATTCTATTTTTCTTCTTCTATTCATCTATTCTTAAATTCCATAACAAGAGAAACGTTACTTTGCTAAGGGATTCACTCCTAACGCCTACCACACCATTACAAACGTGAAATCTTTATTGTGGTATAACAACAATGTCAATTGTGATTTCCTTCGCACTCATGGGTAACTAAACTTCTCTGTTGGGGTTATGAAAACCGAATGAGATACTATCTATTGTTGTGAGTTTGTGAGTTCGTGACACGTATGCTGCTTATATCATTATTCTCTTCATCTTAATCTAAATTCTTTGTGGTTGCAAACGCAAGAAGCAACCACAAAGAATACGCCAGTATAACATTTAACTTGTTCGAAAGAAAGGTTATCTGTCTGGAAAAGAGATAATGTCAAGGTAGTAGGGTCCCATCCCCTATTAAAAAGTTAGTGCCGTAACTGGATTAACCTCTTGGAGAATTCGTACCGTTAGACACGCTTTAAGCTCGAAAGAGTTAAAGTGAAATAATCCTCGAATAGGTCGAAAGACGCCTGGATTTACCATCGAATACAATTCTCTATAAGCACATGCATGTCTGAATTCCGCACACTCATAGCCAATAGAGACGTATAACTCAGAAGGTGGACATAACCCCAACTCCTCAATTCTCATTGTTTACATATTACAAAACATTCGTTCTTTTACTTTGCTATTTTCTGCTTTACTCTCTTATTTTGGTTACATTACTATCACAATACAATTCCCCCCTTTTTACGAGACTTGCACTAAAAGTGTAGTAATCTTTGCTTACTTGTTGACCAAGCTATTCCCTGTGGGATCGATACCCAACCCAGTTGGGTTCTATATTTGACAAACGACCGCTTTACACTCCTACGAGAGCTGTAGATTGAGCGTTATCACGTGTGCACTACTTTCATCATATTCGGAAATATCGGCAAGGATTCTTGATTCGATTTTCGACACCGATTCATCGACTACGGGTTTTTTCTTTTGGAAGTTTTCAAACCTTTTTCAAATTTTCACTTTCTGCTGGTAGAAGGAGTGGAAGCAGGTCTTTTAACCGCTCTATGAACTCTTCTCACAATTTATGATCTACAGCAAAAAAAGAATCTGTAGTGGTCGATTTATCGACCATTGGTCTATTAAAAAAATGAACAAATGCAGCAAAAATAAATCTGCAATGGTCGATCTATCGACCACTGGTCTATTAAAAAAAATGGGAAAAACGCCTCACATCAAACATGTTGTTCAAGTTCCAACATTGGCAGTGCAATTCCCAACAACAAAAACACCATTAAAATGGGTCCAATTCAGTACAAAAAAATTAAAATCAAACGCAATATAACTACAAAAATTGAAAAAATTTATAATCATTATCCAAAGCAAAACCCGATTAAACATGCAAAATCGATAATGTTAACTAAAAATACTCAAATTTTGACTGATTCAACGAAGAACAGTGCATTTTTTGTCAAAATCGAAGAACCCCAACACAAAGCGTCATCGAAAAAATTACTAAAATGAATCTAGAACTGATTGGGGAAGACAATTACACTTACCTGAGCAGAGATTTTGCCCGAGGAAGCAAGAATCAACCGAATTGTTTTGTTCAAAAAAATAGGAAGAAGAACGGGAGAAGGAAAGTTTTGAGGAGAGAGAAGTGTGTAGTTGAAAATATTAAATGATTTTAATGTAAATATTTTGAAAATAAAAAAATATAAAAGGGATCATGTAGTAGTTTTTAAAAAATTGTATTTTTTTCCAAGTTTTAAAAATGTTAAAAGAACCCATGACCCCACAATCTTGGTCCACTTTTTACCCTTTTCAAGACCTAACCCTAAAAAATAAATCAAAAAAAAATTTGATGTCTACGAATCAAATTAAGTTTTGAAAGTGGGTAGGAATCAAAAAATTCTCAAGAATGCTACACGTAAGGAGAACATGAACAATACATGTTAAAATGCCTTTCAACTAGTTCATTACTTCAACTGTATGGATAATAAGTATAGTTGAGAGTCATATAATCAAACCAGAGGGAAATGACCCGTGTTAGCACAAGACTCAATATCGTAAAAATTGAAATTAATAATATATTTTTATCAAAATAATATTTTGAATAAATATAAAATATGCATCATTTATTTTGGTGTAAATATATACATAGTCTATTGATGTTCTAAGGAAATTTTAAATTCTCAATCATATAGTCTATTGATGTTCTAAGGAAATTTTAAATTATCAATCATCTAGAGATATAGTAAGCATCGAGGAAAGATGCTTTTCAGTTTTATACTTCTAGGGAGTTACGAACCGAATTAACTGTACCGAATTAGTTATTAAGTTTATTTAACTAAAATCATAAGTTCGGTAAGTTCTTAGTTTTAGAAAAATAAATTAAAAAATAATCGAATTGATCGAATAAATTTATATGAGTACAATCTGTTTTATATATTAAGTTTAACGTAGTAAAACATTAAAATTTTAGTTTTGGGTTTGAGATGGTGAAAATGAATACAAGCCAACGGATAATTAACACCCAATATTTTGTATATATTTTTTCTAATTTTATCAAGTATATTCAATATTTGTCAAATAAAATTAGCATTATACAAATTGCAACTCAATTCAACAATTAAAATTTTAAACTTTTTATAAGATGATATTAATTTAAAATATTATAATAAATATTTAATTGTAGTCTAATATAAATTATATGTATCGTGAGTTCTTTTTTAAGAAAAAAAAATATCTATTAAGGACATAATAGAATTATGATATATTTAAATATCATATTTTGTTTTTTCTAAATGATAATGAATACTTAGAGTTATAAAATTACCAAAAGATTATTTAAAGTTAAACGGTCAATACAAACAAAATTATTAAAGGAATAATAAAATTGCCATGTATAAATATCATATTTTTGCTATAAGATTAAAAAATATATATTTAAAAACACTACATCTATTAAAAAATAAATTGGTTGAGTAAGAGTGTGGAAATAGTGCATTTAAAGAAAGAGGAAGATTGAATGCAAAATGGGTCAGTAAGAGATTCAATGGAAGTACTTATTCCATAGGAAAAAGGGTCAAACATTCCTCTACTTTCATAAATTGGCTAAGTTTATCCATGATTAAACTATAGGGTCAAATATACCCTATTATTATCAAAGTATATAAATATACCCCTTTTTTTAACGGTTTTCTGCATAGACTAACAATTGGATGAGGTTGGCGCCATGTGGCATGCCACCTCAGCGCCAGATATATATTTTATTTTCATTTAATTTTTTTCCTTCTTCACAATTATTTATTGTCTAATTTATTGTTCCGATCTTCTCTCAATTCTTCTCTACCACAATTTACTTTGCATTTCGTCGACATTATCTTTCGTGAACGTTGTTCTTATTTTTGTCATTAAATCGAGAAGATCTAGTCTTGAAAGACAAGAATATATGAAACAAAATCAAAATATTCATAGAACTAATATCCGGTTGATTTTGTAGAGTTGTAAAATTGGACTTTTAGCAGTTTAAAGAGTAGAGAAAATTGAAGAAGGAGAAGGAGAAGGAGAAGGAGAAGGAGAAGGGGGAGGGGGAGGAGGAAGGAAGTAAGAAGAAGAAGAAGAAGAAGGGCTTGTTTGGTATAAGGAAAATTGAGTTTATCTGTGATGTAACAGGAAAATAAACAACAATGGTTAAATATGCCATAGATGGAGAACACCATGATGTTCATCGGAGGAGATGAACAGTGACCGGAGGAAGATTTCTTCGATCAGACCTGACTCGTGTAGCGCGTAGCCTTCTCCAACTTTGCAACCTTGAAATTTTGGTTGTTACTTCGTTCTGTTGGGTTGGTAGTTGTTGTTCGACGTTGTAATTGGCCTCTCGCTGGAGTTAGCTTCGTTGAACAGAGATATACGTAATGGAATAAAATTATTTTTAGATGTATCACCTCTAAGTGATCGGACAAGAAAAGAGTTATTTAGACAATAGTTACGTATAATTAACTCCAAGTTCAATAATTTAAAAGACAATTGTTGTTATTATAATTAAGAATACTTTCTACCAATATGTGATATTAATCACTTTTTGAGCAAGCTCATACCACCAGAGGAGAAAATTGAGAGGGTTGTGTTGGTGTTAGTTGGAGAAGATGGATGGATATGGAAGGCATAGATGTGGACAGTAAATAAGAAAAGAACAATTAAATGAAAAAGAATATATGTAATTGGCGTTGAGGTGACATGCCACATGACGTCCACCTCACTCAATTGTTAGTCTACGTGTAAAACCGTTAAAATGAAGGGTATATTTGTACACTTTGATAACAACAAGGGTATATTTGACCTCATAGTTTAACCAGGGGCAAACTTAGCCAATTTATGAAAGTAGAAAGGTATTTTTGACCCTTTTCCCAATGAAATAACTTTGAAATTACTATTATACCTTAGTTATCCTCCAACTCACTTTTCTATATAATAAAATAATAAAATAAAATATCAAATCATCAAATTCAGTGCAACACTATTTCTATGCGGAAAAAAATTCACTTCCCTAACATTGAAGCATCATCACATCGTATGCCTCTACTATGATGATAAAAAGAAGAGGCAATCCCACTATATAAACTCTAACATTTAAAGTTTGAGAAACGATACCCCCTCCCTATATTGAAAGGGAATGATAATTCCCTTATTTAATATTTTCCAGTGAGAGTTTTCCTTATCTTCTCTTTCAAAAACTGCAATATGTGCTTACGTTTTCAGATATCATTTCTAATGGTTTTCCTGTGCTCTCCGTGATCATCTAGTATGATCAACTTTGATGGAGAAATAAATGCATATTGAACTTTTACAAAAGAAAATTGATCCTTATCTTCTTCAATGAACTCAATGACTTCATGATAGAATAGTACAAAAGGAATCGTTATCCATTTCACACAATATAGGCGTAGGACAAGTTCTAATGAATGTATTTAGAGGATTTATCATAATTGATTGTTTGGACTTGAAAATTAAAATATTGTTTGGTATTCAATTCACGCACCTAATGAAACTGAAGGACACTTTCCTTGCCACATCAGTACTTTGTATCTGATAGGCATACATTTTGAATAATTTAAGTGTTCAATAAGTTCATGTCTGAGTTAAGGGGTCCAAGTAAAATCTCGAAATAAGTTTAAGGGTTTATCGATGACTTAAACCTTTTTTGTATTACATGAAGACAATAGTAGATAAGTTTATGCATATAATTACCAAATCATACACTCTTATTTATCCTTCCCTCATCCATCATCCATCGTTACTTGTCCACTTTTCTATTTTGGGATGTTCAACAATACTTATTGAATTTATAAAATCAATGGATAAGTCATCTATTTTTATCTGTTTTACCCTAAGTATTAAATATACTACATCACCCATTGCATTTTTCAATGCAAAATCTATTATATTTAAAGGGTGATATTGTAAAATCACTCCTTTATTTATTATTTTTAAAATATATGCCAAGTCAAAAGTGAATAACGATTTATGGACTGAGGGAGTACTAATCTTGTCTAATCTGGTATGCCAACACTTTATCTAAACGTACGCATTTCTGACTCACTAATCCTGTGGATATATCCAATTATAAAATTCAGTGCAACACTATTTTAAGCGGAAAAAAATTCACTTCTCGTAAGCCTCTACTATGATGATAAAAATAAGAGTCAATCCCACTTTATTCCCCTAACATTTAAAGGTTTGGAAAACGATACCTTCTTCACATTTTGAAAAAGAACGATAACCCGCTTATGTAATATTTTCCAGTGAGAGTCTTCCTTATCGTCTCTTTCAAGAACTGTAATATGTGCTCACGTTTTCAATTATCGTTTCTAATGATTTCCATGTACTCTCCATGATCATCTAGTATGATCAACTTTGATGGAAAATTAAATGCATATTGAACTTTTTCTTCAATTAATTCAGTGAATTCATGATAGAAAACTACAAAAGGGAATCGTTATCCATTTCGCGCTATATAGGCGTAGGACAAGTCCTAATGAATGTATTTAGAGGATTTATCATAGTTGATTGTTTGGACTTGTGATATGTTTTGTGAAACTCATATCAGGTCCTCTTAAGTTGAGTTAAATTGTTTTTTCTCTTTTCAAAATGTTATACTTCTTAATGTATGCTTAAGCTGGAATTTATGATCTATTTTACTTTCCTTTTAAACAAGCAAAGTAAATACCCAAGATTGTTTTCAAGCTTATTGTAACATATTCTTGGTGAATTTGGACTAGAAATGTCATCTCCACCTACCCATATGACATATACGTAGCATGTTAGGCTGTTTATGTACCCCCTTTAGGGTTCAGCCTATCACGACCCAGCTTCTCAAATCATGATGGCGTCTACCATAAGCCACCAGTAGACAAGCAAATCTGTAGTTCAGAATGGCTAGTAACAGACTACTCAATAATATAAGAAAAAATTATAGAATATATAAAATAAAGATCAATACATAGAAGAATCCCAAAACCTAGTGGTATCTGTACAAGAGCTTCTAAACGTATAAGAGTACAAAAGTGATATATCAAGGAGAAATACACTGATACCACTTATATCTAAATACAACTTAGAGACTAGACTAATACATAGGAGATAGATAAGTAATACTCCGAACGTTAGGAGCTCACTCTAAGTCTCCAAACCAGGGTTCCTCCGCACGATGCACATATCAGTGACGATAACCCGTACTATGATCTGCAGGTTGCAGAAGTGTAGTATGAGTACCAAACGAGTAGTACTCAGTAGTCAAATATCAACTGGGCTCCAAAGATTAAGCAGATATATACAACATATAAACAGAACGGAAACTACACTCAAGAGCCCAGAAATCATATAATAAGTCAATGAGAATAATAAGGGACAAATATCTTGTTCATGTCCAAGAGTCAAACATAATAAGACTAAGAAAGTATCAAGGTGAACTATCTTATCCCAGCTACATTCAATATATGCCAATGCTATACCATATATCCCAGGTCAATATACGAATAAAGAGCGAAAGAAAGATATATAGTAATATACAAGGCAAAGGAACGACTATATAATATGAACAACGAAGGAAGGGATATAAGATAGTGTCATAGCTTCACAAAGCTATATATATATAAAAATAGATATAAACAGGAGGTCATCTCAAGCATAACCTAGATCATCATGTACTCATTTTAAGACCGCATTATAATACTATCAGGATTCAATACTAACATACTTAGTATTTCTAATCCACATGGCTAGACATAGAATAATCATGCATAGTAATGCAATCATAAGATAGCAGAGGCCGAAGACATACCTCAATCCTGACACCGGATCTATGACTAATTTGTCATAGGCTAGCCATAATAATAATAATAACAATATCAATAACATCGTAAATATTCGGCAACTCCAAATAACCAAATACCAAATCGAGCATATGTGTACCCGCACCACCCCTGACTCGGAAGGTTCAATCAGCATACAACAACACAAGGCATATTCTTCACCCATATATATACAACCGTCCCATACCGGCTGATAAATATAGGAGAATACTGGTGATAGGCGATGCACATGCAGGAATGAATGCAAAGTACAGAATCAATAGCACAACTCATCATAATTACCCTCATCAGAACCATCATCATCGTAATCAACCTCCGGCCTTGACGGATATCAACACATCATCAATAGTATTCTCCGTCCTTGCTGGGTATTTATAACGTCCTAAGTCTGTACCCCGAATTCTACACGATGCTAGCAACCCCGAAGAACTACCAACTAACCCATGACTGGTACCTGCTATAAACACTATATAATAATACTGTAATGGAAACATATCTGAAATAAATGCGAAAGTGAGGTTGTAAATGCCATAAGGTTCATAACTGAAAACCAATAGTGAATACTGATAACTGAATACTGAAACACATGTCTGAAATACTCTAGTCTGAAAGTCTCTAACTGTATGAATATGAAGTTGATGGGATAAGCCCCCAACTAACTCCGTCTACTGAATATGCTGAGCTACTGAAATACTGAAAGATAACATTATTCTTGAACTATGAGGACTCACCACTAAATCTGTTGTTGATACTCCAGGATGCTAAGTGCGATCAGGGGCCCGTGCGTCTAAACGTATGATATAAGACATCATAGCGTAAAAGAGAAGTATGCATCAGTACTTTGAATCTACTGGTATGCTAAGTGAGGTAGGCTGATATACATGGGTTCATATACATTAACAATAACTGACTGAATAACGTGAAAATAACTGAATGAGAGTACATGTATGAATACATAAACTGTAACTGAGATCATGTTAACGCTGGTTACTAAGTTTTGAATACTGATTAACTAATATCTGAGTTTACTGATAGCTGAGTGACTATTTCTGACAGTCCTAGTTCTGTAGAACTGATTCTGAGTTCTATACTGAGCTGGGTGACTGTATCGTCAAGTCCTGAATCTGTAGAACTGAATTGAGTTCTATACTAAGACTGAATCTGAAACTAAAATTATGGGAGGTAATCATCTAACCGACATGCCCCTCTCTGAATGGATTAGGGTCCAACCTGTAACCCAGTTGGAAGGGTGTTAGTACCATGCCACAGGTAAAGACAAGCTGTGAGTTAACCCTCTCTGACAGGAAGCTCTTTCGTCAATCCTCGTTGGCAGAAAAACTTGTACGAGATGTATCAACCCTAGTCTGGTAAAAATATATCTCAACCTATGCTGGCGACGTAGTTCTATAACGCAGGGATTGCTTCTAAGGGTCAAACCCTCTGCTGGCAGGAATGTCCCTATCCTTCGGTTTGCTTGGTGCTCAATCCTACTCCCAACTGAATAGACTCTGAACTGATTCCTAGTCCATACTAGGCCTGACTAAACTATTACTGATCGTACTATATAATTGAACTGAACTGAACTGAGTTCACTGGGTTCCGCTAACTGATGGAATACTACTGAATTTGGTTAACTGACTGAGTTTACTGAGTTCTGAACTGAATACCGAACTGAGACTGTGACTTATTACTGAGTACTACTGTTCATTACACTTGTGAATCTGTTTTGTAACTACTGTAGCTCTAGGTAAGCAACTAAATTTTTTGGGTATTGAATACCCCCAGGACTCGACAACATGAAAAGTAAAGCATAGAGTAAACTTGAAAAGCATAACACTATGCACTTGTTCATAACTCATCCATAGAGACAATCTATCAAACACTTGTAAGGTATAGGTTTACACATCTACTAGCATGTCATGATTTTTCCCCATTTAATTCACATGAGTATTTTAACAAACACTTGGGGAGCACCACTATGCACATGATACTAAAATACATGTAGACATCATAATATCAATTCCCAAATTCACAACTTCAATGGCTTTAATAGAAATTCACATGAAACTACACACATGATAATCAATTCCACATGAAAATTGTAATAGACCATGAATTAAAAACTCAATTAACATTATAATCATGAATACACTTAAATCCAATCATGAAAATCATGAAATCAATTTACTTAAAGTTTAAAAGAGTTTCTTGAGATCCAAGGGTGGAAGTAACCCTTGGATGAACACTTCACATACCTTGGTACTTGAATTGACTAAGGTTGATGGTGAGTTCTTGAATCTTCAATTTGAAATTAGTTCTGCTAGGGTTTTTGCTCTTGAGTAATTTGAGAGAGAATGAGTGTAATTTGCTTATTGAGGGCTGAATTTTGTGTTTTTAAGCCTAAATAGACGTGAGAAAATTATTCAAATACCCTTAAGGACGGGGAGTTTTAATGACTGAAAACTTGCCCAGTGACATGCAGCCCAACGTGCTGCGTCGATAGGGTCGACGTTATAGCTGACGTTCCGCATCGAGTCTGCTTTGGTTCACTGAAATTTGCACTGGGATCTAAGGAAAAATATTGATCGATGCGATGGGGACGCGGCGCGTCGAGATCGCGTCGATACACTATTTTGGATTCTCAAACGAGGTTCAAAAAATTTAAAACTCACCCGAAGTGACCTACTGACATTCCTGATCATGAATCAATCTAAAAAAATTGGTATTTTAAGGTCATAAGGATCGTAAAATAAGATCACCAACTTATGAGGCTAAAATAATTCTAAGTGTAAACACTTAGCTGAAATTTTCAAAGTATGAGACCCATTATCAAGCTCTAAGGACTGAGTTAAGCTTAGAATTTTGAGGGTCTTACAGTATTAATATATCATCAATATCTCCTCTGACCTTGTCGGGTATCAACACATCATCAATAGTATCCTTCGGCTTTGTCGGTTATTAATTTTTTCTACGGCCGTATCGAGTATCAACATCATCACAACAGTATCCTCCGGCCTTGCCGGGTATCAATATATCCTCCGACCTTGTTGGGTATCAATATATCATCATAATAGTGATTACCAAATAATATACACTAAAAAATTCATAAACATAGTCATATTACCATAGAATATCTATCTAGTCAATACTTTCCAACCACTCGTTATTAGCTAACCAACACTTATTATAATAGAATCACTAGTTTGCTAGTCATCACATAACCTCTAATTATTAGCCTAAACATTATCCTTCACATAATTCTTATTCACGGGATAGCAACTAACCACTATTTATTTAATAGCCAACATCTAACATCTAGTCAAGGTTCATCACTAGACCAAAACCTCCATTTATTCGCCATTCATTATTATCAACTAATCATTTTATATCCATTAATCATTACTAGACAACACATTACTACTTGTCACCGAAACATCTTTTATTAACTGATACCATTTATTAACTAACCATCGTTTACCAACTAATCCTTGCTTAACTATTCATTAGTTAACCATTTAGCAGCTATTCAAAGTTATTACCTAGTCACCTCTTATTACCAACATCTCTTATTATCTAGCCTCATTAACACACAACTTCTCGTTTATAGACTAATCAACATCACAAACTTAGTCATCAATACCAAAAATTGACATCACGAACAAAGGCTCGTCCAAGTCAAAAGGAAACCAAGGAATGAGTCATAAAACCGAATCCAAATCCAAAATAACCTTTCTTTACTATTTTACACATGCAATCTACTCCAAGCCAGGAGGAAAATTACTTGAGTTTCGTCCATACAGTCTTATCACGAAGAACTCAAAGAACTGAAGTTGATATGCTGAAATTCCATATGAGAAACATGAGAATAAGCTCATAAGATGCTATCTGTCATACAAATGGAGATAATCAAGGAATGCAATCTATGCCAATATTGCAACCAGTCCAGATAAAAATCAAACTGAAATTCTGAAGTCCAAGGTATAACTACTCATCACTGAATATTTTGCTCTAGCATGTCCCATCAATCGAGAATAAAGCCATACTGAATCCATCTCAAGTATATTACTCCCACTGAGTAAATCATCCAAATTCCCAAAGAAAACTGAAACTCAAGGTCAAAACTGAAATAACCAATACGGGGCCCATGGGTTATCATCTGAACACTTATCAACTATAATCCAACCGAAGTCTAAAAAACCGAATAGGCAACCACAGAGTAGGCTTAACCAACCTATAAATAAAATCTGAACAAGAACAAGTCTATAACAAAAGCTGCACGCAAGCTCTATAACACCAAGCTGAAATCTCAATACCAAGGTTGAATCGCTCGATCTCAAATATCTAAATCAAAACCAAAAATGGGTTGGCACTAATGCTCCAAATCTATCATACATGCAAATCGTCAATCCAAGGAGTCAAATCCAAAACTGAGCCAATAAGGCTATATCAATGTCAATTATCTCAAATCGACTCTAGTATCCAAATCTGATATATCTGAGATAAATCATACAAAGCCATAATTGAGACATATCAGGAGAGAAAATTCACCACTGGGATAATCACTGACAAATGATCATAAGCAACTAACTCTATGTTGGTTGGAGAGAGTGAAATATAGTCGCAAACTAGAAATCATACAAAAGGATGAATCACTGACTGAAAATACATATAACCCGCTCCATATCCACTGGAGGGCATGAACTATCCAAACATACTCAAGAACTTCCCAAGGCTGAAAACCACACCAAAAATGGCAAAAGCTCTAGAAACTCAAAAAAATGCAACTTAAGCCAGGAACTAACCAATCCAATACTCCATCTAGGCAAAGAAGTAAACACGTGTATATATCACCAAGGAGAAACTCTCCACTAAACCTCATTAGGCCGAACAAACTATGAAATAGGGATTTCCAAAATCCACCCCATAATCACATCATCGAAGAGGAAATATACCAATCTCGAAACCAAGGTCAAAGTCACAACCACCACCAAAAAGTCAACAACTCGAGATAAAGAACTTTTAATTTACCAACTCGAGAGGAGATCACAGGAAAGGCCATCTGCCTCTAACTGTCCAACTCCACTAGACAAAACCATGTCACAACAACAAAGGAGTATCTAATCTTCTTACTAACAACAAGGTAAGCCATTATAAGGGAACGAATCCAACATACCTATGAGAGGAATCCACGACATATCAACATCAATACCAAAATAGCTATTGGATAAAGAAATATCCACAAACAAAAAAAAACCTCAAACTGATAAATCTCACAAACGAGCTACATAGAAAGGTAATGCCAAAGTAAAAACGTTTGCAATACAGGAGGCAAGTCTAAGGATCTCAAACTAAAAAACGATCAACATAACTAAATTGCCGACTCAAAAACACAAAGAACCATGGATGGTCAACTTACCTTCGATACCAGAACACATCTCTGAATCAATCTAATACAGCTAACCAAAAGGGAACACAGTAAACCTCACCACGCTAGGGGGGAAAAGCATCAAATTGGTCTATATCTACTCAAGCCACCAAATAATATCACCAGAAAATAAAAGTCTAACTAGATAACACTAGTCTATATAGCTACCCAATCAGGATCAAATTCATCAAGTACCAACATCAAGTAATGATATCACGTAATATCAATAACCTTACACAGTGGTAGAAATAGCAACAATAATATCAATACCAACATACTGAACAGGCAGTACCAAAATGAACATCAATATCATGTACCACTCAAGGGCTACAATAGGGCTAATGTGCCAAGATAAATGGGACTCGAACCCAAAAACTACACCCATAAGAAAAATATCAATATAAATTCACTCCATTCACTACTAAAAGAAATAAACCACGGAGTAGTAATATCATGATGAATGCAATAATAAGGCACATAATGATCGATATTAATTCATCAAGGCATATAATCATCAATAAGTATAAAAAACCCTAGTACACATAATAAGATATAAAAGTAAGAAATAAAAGCACACCAATCATGGTTACATCCGCAATCACATGCCTGGCAGGCATAGAGAAAAATTAATTTGAATGGGTCCAACTCGGATCGACCAACTGAATCACCAATTGAGGCTCCAAGCGCACCATCTCTAACCAAAGATGTCACAACATCATGAGTTAATCTAAATAAGCTGAATGGATAGAAATCTCATGTCAAGGACACTCCTTAAACTAATGGTTAATCTCTTTATAGTCGTAACAACTCTTGAAGCATCAATATGGAGAGAACACAAACTGAGCCCAAATGGCTGGCCAACTGGCGCTGAGAGAAGTCCATAAAATTGTGTTCATACTTCTGAAATCATATCCTATCTCAGGAACTCTAGGCTGGCGAGAAATACGTGTTAACTCTAGCTGATCATCTAACTCATACCTGGGGCATTCTTTGAATGAGTGTCTCAACACGACACAACCAAACTAAGATCCTGGAATACTTTAAGATATTGCCTCTCATAATCTAAAATGGTCGTCATGTCCCAAAGAACCATAACATACTTCGCAAGTTTGATGGGGACTCTGCCCACTATGATCATCATGAACAATCTGAGAACTACTTACAGTATGGAATACTGTCTACGTAGAGACGATGGGCTGTAGGTGAGGCTGAACTCTACCAAAATAACCCTCACTCTCAGATAAGATACCAATAGCACTATACTGATGGCATGCCTCTTGCCGTCATTTCCATAATTCTTCATACATGCTCTATATGGTCCTCTCATAATTGACAACCTGAGGAAAGGAAGATTTTGTTGTTATCAAGTGCTTTGATGCCAAACGGAGTGACAATATTAACCCTCTAACATATCCATGCACAAATGTTCAACTCAGATGGATGTAACATAGGAAAATGCCTGGACCACACGAGAAATCCAATCTCGTACTCAAAACTAGTAAAGAACCCTGATGAACACCAATAGACCCAACTCTGGTCTGAGAACTGCTCGATGAATCAAACATCATCCTTAGTTGAGAGGGATTTACAACATGACTCGTATTCCTAATGTTGAACCTCAAAGGCTGAAGTAGTCACGAGCTTCACTAAAGCCTAAGCTGGCCAAAAATCTTTTTTGGATGCCGCTGAAGATCTTCGATATCGATCTCTAACTCTCTAGTCCAATGCTGCACTAAAACTCTAGAAATACGTGTTAAAGTCTCGTCCGCATCTGTCGACAATGTCGCATCGTTCTTTGGGGATAAAATAGAGTCAAAGAATACGTTCGAGGTTCATATAAATATGGACACACGATAAGGAGTTAAGACGTGAATTTCCTAAAATATACTTGTAGACTCCCGAAGATAGGTTACGATGTCTCCGCACCGATCAGGAGGACTCTACTAATACGTAGCTCTTGTACTAACACACCGATGAAACTTAGGCTCTAATATCAATTTGTCATGACTCAGCTTCTCGGGTCATGATGGCGCCTACCATAACCCATCAGTAGGAGAGACAACCCATAGTTCGGAACGGCTAGTAACAGACTACTCAATAATATAAGAAGAAATACGGAATATATAAATAAAGATCAATACATATCAGAATCCCAAAACCTAGTGGTATCAGTACAAAAGATTTTAAACATAATAACAGTACAAAAGTGACATATCAAGGAGAAATACACTGATACCACTTATATCTGAATACAACTTAGAGACTAGTCTAATACATAGGAGAGAGATAAGTAATACTCCAAACGTTAGGAGCTCACTCTAAGTCTCCGAATCAGGACTGTTCTGCACGATGCACACATTAATGGTGATAAACCGTACTATGATTCGCAGGCTGCAGAAGTGTAGTATGAGTACCAAACAAATGGTACTCAGTAGGCAACTGCCAACTGAGCTCCAAAGATAAAGCAGATATACACAACATATAACTAGAACAAAAACTTCTCCCAAAAGTCCAAAAATCATATAATAAGTCAATGAGAATAATAAGGGACAACTATCATGTTCATGTTCAAGAGTCTAACATAATAATACTAAGGAAGTATCAAGGTGAACTATCATATTCCAGCTACATCTAATATATGACAATGCTATACCGTATATCCTAGGTCAATATACGAATAAAGAGCGAAAGAAAGATATATAGTAATATACAAGGCAAAGGAACGACTATATTAAATGAACAACGAAGGAAGGGATATACGATAGTACCGTAGCTTCATAAAGCTAGATGTATATATATATATACTAGTTTAATCAAACGTGCCTCGCACGTGTAACTTTTAATTATTTAAAATTAGACGATTTTATATATTGCGAAGATTTTTAATGAAGTGCAAAAAGTTCAAATCACTTCACAAATATCCTTCATACTTTAATAAAATAATGTAAACATAACATATATTTTAAGAACATATATATTTTACCACAAAAATTTTTAATTACAGACCAAAAAAAAAGAAACATATAAAGCAACGAAGTCATAATAGTGATTTTTAATTCCTCCGAAAGAAAGTATGACAATTTGATTAATTACCAATTGGAGTATGATAGATTCTATTTTCCTCTTTCTTCAATAGAAAGGATAATTTTTCTTCTTCTACTCACAATTCATAGAGAAAGAAGAAGAAATAAGAACTTTAGGTCCAAAACAAATAAGAACATACATAATCAATTGAGTGTCACATACAATTCCTATGAATTATAATTAGAAACATAATCTTTGATTACGGCATATAACAATTGATTATCATCATCTAATCCACTTCATTCCTTGGCAACATCATGATTCTTCTCTTTTTTTTATTAAAAGTTTCATCTGAAAGAAAAAAATACAGAAAATATGAGAACCAATTGCTAATTTTTAGCCTATTCAAATTACATATAGCACTTGACATAAACAAATCATCCTATCATTATTAACTAAAATAAAGACAAAAATAGACCACGTTGAATGCAAAAGGAAGAAAAATAAGTTGAATCAAAACCAAATAAAAAAACAAACGAAGAAGAAAATAGTGTGAGGAAAAAGGTGAAAAATTATTTTTAAATTATAGATGGAGAAAACTATGAAATTAACATTACTTTTATAGAAGTTGGAAAAAGTTATAGATCAAGCCTATTTTAGTTAAAAAATATTCTTTTTTTTTTTTGGCATGTTTGACATGGGTATTTACCTTTTTTTTGGGTTCTTCTTTTTTTTTTTTAAAGATGTTTGTTATGGCTTTTTGCCTATTTTTTAGGGGTCAAGCCTAATTGAAAAAGGAGATTTTTACTTATTTTTTGGGGACCAAACCTTCTTTAGTATGAAAATATTTTTTTGCCATTTTTTTTGCAAGTTTGTCGTGGTTTTTTCCTTTTTTTGTTTTGGACTTTTGCTATAGCTTTATTGCCTAGAAACAATTAAGTTTTAGTAGAAATAGGATTAAGTAATTATAAATAGGAATCTTTTCATAAATTTAGGAGTATTTTTATTTATTTTTTCATATATTTATTATAGTCAATATTTAATACTATAAATATAATATTATTATAATTAAAAGAAATTAGTGAAAAGACCATATTGTCTATTACGAAGAGTTTTAATGAAGGGCGAAAAATTCAAATCACTTTTCTAAGGGTCTTCATACTTTATATATATATATATATATATATATATATATATATATATATAATATTATATAAACAGGAGGTCATCTCAAGCATAACCTAGATCATCATGTTCTCATTTTAAGACCTCATTATAATACTATCAAGATTCAATACTAACATACTCAGGATTTCTAATTCACATGGCTAGAAATAGAATAATTGTGCATAGTAATGCAATCATAAGATAGCAGAGGCCGAAGACATACCTAAATCCCGATACCGGATCAATGACCAATCTGTCATAGGCTAGCCATGATAATGATCATAATAATGATAATAACAATAGCAATAACATCATAAATAACCGGCTACTCTGGAAATCAAATACCTAGTCGAGCATATGCGTACCCCCACCGCCCCTGACTCAGAAGGTTCAATCAGCATACAACAACACAAGGCATATTCTTCACCCATATATATGTAACCGATCCATACCGACTGATAAATATAGGTGTATACTGGTGATAGGCGATGCGCATGAAGGAATGAATGTAAAGTACACAATCAGTATCACAACTCATCATAATTGTCCTCATCAGGACCATCATTATCGTAATCAACCTTCGGCCTTGCCGGGTATCAACACATCATCAATAGTATCCGCCAGCCTTATTAGCTATCAATATATCATCAATATATCCTCCAGCCTTGCCGGGTATCAACACATCATCAATAGTATTCTTCAGCCTTGCCAGGTATCAATATATCCTCCGGCCTTATCAGATATCAACATCATCACAACAGTATCCTCCAGCCTTACCGGGTGTCAATATATCCTCCGGCCTTGCTGGGTATCAATATATCATCATAATAGTGATTACTAAATAACATACACGAAAATACTCATAAGCATAGTCATATTACCATAGAATATCTATTTTATTTAGTCAATACTTCCCATCTACTCGTTATTAGCTAACCAACACTTATTATAATAGAATCACTAGTTCTCTAGTCATCACATAACCTCTGGTTATTTGCCTAAACATTATCCTTCACATAATCCTTATTCACGGGATAGCAACTAACCACTATTTATTTAATAGCCAACATCTAACATCTAGTCAAGGTTCATCACTAGACTAAAATCGTCATTTATCCATCATTCATTATTATCAACTAATCATCCTATATCCGTTAATCATTATTAGACAATACATTACTACTTGTCACCTAACCATCTTTTATTAACTAACACCTTTCATTAACTAACCATCGTTTACCAACTAATCCTTGCTTAACTATTCATTAGTTAATCATTTAGCAGTTATTCAATGTTATTAACTAATCACCTTTTATTACCAACATCTCTTATTATCTAGCCTCATTACCATACAACCTCTCATTTAGCGACTAATCGACATCACGAACTTAGTTATCAATACCAACTAACCTTTACCTATGCTAGACCCGACCTCACCATAAGTCATGCATTAACCATCGCTAGCTACCATGTTTCAACAAAGCAAGATTCATTAACAAATACATTAGATTCCTAGGTATCAAGTTATATAGTCCCCTAATAGACAACTAGTTACCACATAGCTTAACCGTTAATTAGGCAAAAAAATTGTAAGATCATATTTCAGCTACAATCACATCATTTACCGATATAATACTCATGAATGTACCAAACCTATGCATGCCACCATCAATATCCAATCAATAAAGTCGTAAGCAACATACCGCATCTTCCTCCGTCCCATACTAGAGAGATATGTATACAAACATATATGTATTCATAAACTGTAATCGTATCTTTTACATTAATAAATACTCATCGAATATTCAATCATTATCACAACATGGCCCTTGGCCCATTAATTTATTCGGAATAGTCACAACATCATAATCACGGCCTTAGGCCCATATACATATCTGGAACTCATATCGATAATCATATTTATGAGTCGTAACATATCTCTAATCATCTCACATATAGAAGGCACCTCACATATTGGAGGCATAATATAGATAGACATGTAATTGTCTATAGGATATCTTATATCGATAGGTCATACATCATGACTACAAGGAATATCACCTCTCCGGACCAATTTGCATATCTAAGAGGAACATCTTCTCTATAGGTCCAATAATCATGACTAAAGGAAATAGAAACTCTATATGTTAATCATCAAGTCTAAGAGGAAATAGCATCTCTATAAGCCACATAATGTATGGGGAATATCATCTTTAAATGCCCGATATCACTTCTACTAGAAGTATCATAACCACAACTCAAAAGCCACATTTCGGGAACATCATTACAAGTTACGAAGTAACCTTATTCTAAGGTTTACTAGCCTCATCTATGTCTAATATTCGCAACTAAGTCCACGAGACTTAACACAAGTTTAGGTCTAAGTAGACCGGACGATTCCACTCCTAATCTCCAATTTCCATACTTAGGCACACTATGCCCCAAATTAGGCTAAGGTATCTAGTTCATCTTCTAGATTTCAAGTAAGTCATATTTAAGCCTAAGATAACACCTTCGACTAGAAACAAGGGTACTCAAGTCAACTCTACCCAAATTACGGTTTCAAGATTACCACACTAGTCCAAATAGGTTAAATATACAAATCATGTTTCAAATGCTAAAATCATATCCCAAACATAGGTTTACATCATAAGCACACTACAACAAATATAAACTAGAGAGGAAAAGCAATAGAATTCAAAGGGGTTATAAATATGCCATTTTATGGGGTCTAAAGCCCTTATCTAATCTCCGAACATCAACAATCAAGGTCAAGTTATCCTACTCATAATCAAACCTAACATATATATTCACACGCAACATATATCACACATCATCTATGAAGAAAAGTAGACAGAAGCCTACCTCAAAGCCAAACCGCAAAAACCTCACTTCATGCACCACAGGCCCATCTTCACTTCACAATTCCAAAAATGCCATCACACTATCAAAATCATAATCTACTCATCAATATGAGTCTAACGATACCCATATTGCACTATTGTGCTTTGGATCTAAAAACGATACCAAAAATTTCAAGTGGGTCCCACTTATGAAAAATATGTTTCCGAAGTCAATCCAACGTTCATACATGAACAACGAATCAAACCCCTCAAAAATGTGTGAAAAACAAGCAACCTTTGGGCTAAAATCAAGTCCTAAGTGAATTTGAGGTTTTGAGTCAAAAACCAAGAAATTCATCAATAAAGTGATAAAATCTTACCTTAATTAGGGTGAAAATCACGATAATAGATGTTTACCAATCTCCCTAGACACCCATAAGACTCAATTTTGAGTTATCATACGCATTTAGAGTTTTAGGCTCTCAAAGATGAATGAAAAATTCTCAAATTTGCGATCTTGGGATTCATTTATAGACCCCCTCGGCGAAGAGACATGGTACCCTAGGACAGCAAAGTCAAAAACTTATTTTTGATCCTCGGAACGCATTTGAAACCCAAATAACATGATTCAATAGTGAAATTTGAGTGTAAACCACATTTCAGATACATTGAAATCATCAAAACTTTCATCCAAGATCATTTCGACAAAAAGTGGGGCCCACACCTATAGTTTCGTTTTTCATAAAATACGCTCAAAGGCAAAAATAAGATTGGAAGCCCTGGGGACTTGAACCAAGGGTCCCCTTAGCCTAAAATCGACGTTCCGTACGCGATGGAGAAGTCGTATTTTTAATCCGAGGTCACCTCGATCAAATGTGGATTCCACACCCATATTTCGATTTTTCAACTTTCCGACCAATAGGTCGAAATGAGCTCGGATGCTTTGGAAACAAAACCAAAGGTCTACCTAGATTAAAATTGATATTTCGAATCTGCTAGCACAGTCGAAATTTGCATTCGAGATCGTTTCACTGAAGTTTTCATCTGGTGGCCATTTGGAACCTGCGAAGACTTCAAAACAGGGAATTGGCTCTAAAAATCAAATGAGTTGTCCGGTAATCGAGCCGCCGGTCTTAGGAAGTCATAAATAACTTGAGGCAACTATGAAGAAGTTCAAACGATGAAGATAAGCATAACTATGAAAAATGACCTGAAAGGTCATTACACAACCATTCTCTAGACCCTGGGTAAATGCGGGATGAGCAGTGCATATATCAGGGTTGACCTTGCTTGTAATATATCTGTTATTACTCACCTTCAAAAATATGTCTTGATAGACTATATAGATATCCTAAACATCAAAGTCAAATACACATCAAGAACATATAGTGCCGAAAAATTAACGTCAAAAAATTTCCTCCAAGTTAAATGCTTTAAAGCCAAAAATATCCCTCGAAATTCAGTGTTTTAGCGCCAAAAAATTCCCTGACTTTAGTATTTTTTTAGGAATTGAGGCGGAAAACAAAAAAAGAAAAATCTCACTACATGTCGCTTTAGTGTTTTTTAAGTTTTTTTTTTTTCGGGGAGGGGTGGGGGGGGGACAATTGTGGTATTACATGAAGACAATAGTAGATAAATTTATGCATATACTAAACGTTGCGCATGTGTATAACGTTAATATTATTAATTTGAATACTATAATAAATATTTGAAAATCCTAAATATCATTGTATGCCTTTTAAAATATTTTATCAAAATTATAATAGTTTCGTTGATTTCATTCTCAAGCAAAATGATTATATTTTGTTTAAACATGTAAATATAGAAAACAATATTTCATATATATTAAAATAATTGGCACTTAGATTTTTTTTAATATGAGAATTAAAAGGTTGTCTTTCAACTTCTTCTTCTTAATCTTCTCCCAAACCCCACAAATGGTAGTTGGATGAAACACTAAGATAGTATTTGGTTAGGACGGGAAAAAGTAAGACAATTTTATTTTTAATTAAAGTAATAAATATTTGCAAAGCACGTACACTTGACTGGTATAATAAATTAACACAACACTGTTTCCAACACAATTGTTCATCAAGCAAAGCTTTGGCCGAAATTAAATTTACGTGACACTTTTTACGATACACCTTAATCAGTTTTTACTGATTAAGGGCAGGGGGTTAATAGAACCCCAATAAAGTTAAGGGGTGTCATAGCAACTTTGACTATAATTGATAATAGTTTTTTTTTTCTCTAGAATAACACATCAAGTGGAAAGAATTTGTCCAACACAACTAATTTTTGTTTAATTTAAATGAATTTGAATTGATCAAAGAGATATTTGAGTGATAATAAAGTCTTCTACCAGTTGATGAATTCCGTGTCTCTACTTGTTGCTTTTATAAGGTCGTCATCCCTTTGTGTTAGTACATGTTATTTATTTATTTTGATTTCCCATCCGATATTTGGTACTTATATTGGAGCTCGACTAATTCGAATTCGTATCGAGTAGAGCTCATTCGGGGATAGTACTCCCTACCAAGAAGTACATGTTATTTAGCTATCACCTAATGTGTTGAAAAATCGAGTTTTTTAAATATAAAATAAGAAGTAAATTGCAAAATGTGAGAACACAAGGAATTTTAGCGTGAAAAACTTCAGAGTAAGAAAACCACAACATATCCTTGAAGGATATACCTAAAACAACATCACCAAGTATGAAAGTATGTGAAAAATACATGTTAAATGCCTTTCAACTAGTTCATCTATAATCTATTAAAAATGTGAAAATCTTTAGAAAAATGATTTCAACTTTTTACCCTTTATTAAAACACTTTTCTTCAGACAAAACTGTCTTTTCACTGTTATTTTAAATTTATTATTTAATTATTTATTATTATATTAACAACACTTCCTAAAATATATGGGACATCTAAACTATATGGTAGGAGAATTAATTAATATTTTTCTTTCTACTAGACTTTTTAAAATATATGGACTCCTAAAATATATGATAGAAAAATTAATTAATATTTTTTTCTACTGTTTATAATAGACTACATATATAATTATTAAATACATCTGGGTTATTCTGTAATTAGTTATTCTTCAGTTCTCTATATATACAGTTGTAACCCCTTCAATATTAAGTGAGATCAATTATTATTAAATCAGTATCATGGTATCAAAGCTAGGGTTTCTTCTTCCGCCCAAACCCTAATCTCTCCTCTTTTCCGACGTGTGTGCGCCGCCGCCACCGTCTACACCACGCCGCACGGCCTCCCTCCTCCGCCGTAGGTCGGCGCCATGGACAAGGTTATTGATCCTCTGTCAAAATTACCGTCTGGAGTAAAATTACTGCTCAGGAATCTCCACAATCTCATCCCCGAAAAATTATCTGACAACAACTACCCGGCCTGGGCACTTAACGTCCGCACCGCCCTCGCAGCCAACTTGCTGCTCGGATGGATTGACGGTGCGGAGAAGCCGCAGCCCGAGACAGCCGAGAAGGACGGCGTCAAGCTCCCAAATCCCGACTACCTTCCGTGGATGATCGTAGACACTCAGATCCGAGCCTGTCTTCTCGCAGTTATTAGCCCCTCTGTGCACAAACACGCCCGGGGTTTTCTCACATCGGCTTCACTTTGGGACGCACTAGCCACAAGGTACAACTCTGTGTCCACGGCTCATATTTTTCAGTTGCGTGACAAATTGCATACTCTTCGGAAGGGAACGAAGACGATGACTCAATACCTTGATGATGTGGCCTCTATTCTGTCTGACCTAGATGCTGTGAACGAGATTATTCCTGAACGAGACGTGGTGAATGCCGTGATACGTGGTCTTCCGGCTGGCTATTCCTCTCTCAAACAGCATATTCGCCTCTCGCCTGTCGAAATCACTCTGAATCAACTGTCTGGATGGCTTAATGCAGAAGAATTGAATCTAGACATGGAACACAAATTACTGCTCGGAGAAGCCAGTTCCACCCCTGGCGTCACGGCTCTTTACTCGGCTGGCAGCGGAGGCTCGGCCAGGGGTCGCGGTGACGATCGCCGTAACCAAGGGCGAGGCAGCGGCGGCGGTGACCGTCGAAACACCGGGCAGCAAGGCAGAGACGGGCCTCCACCGAGGGACGGCTTCCAGTCAGGCCGCGGACAGGGACGAGGAAACCAGCGGATGCCCACACGAGATCTTCCGACGTGCCAAATTTGTGCTAAACGGGGCCATTCTGCGGCTAATTGCTGGTATCGTTATGATGACTCGCAGAATGTAAATAGCCAGTCCGGAGGATCAAGGGCGATGCATGCGTCCACAAACGCTCAATCTGGCGATTGGTATCTAGACACAGGTGCTAACACCCATGTGACGTCGGATTATTCACAACTTCAAGCTCCTCATCCGTATCATGGCTCAGAAACTATTACAGTAGGCAATGGTCAATCCCTTCCCATCACAAACACCGGCTCTGGGTATGTCTATACCCCAAATGGTAAATTTCATCTATCAACCCTTCACCACGTCCCTTCCCTCACATCCAATCTTTTATCTGTTTATCGCTTTACTAAAGAAAATAACTGCACCCTCATTTTTAATGACACCAATTTCCAGATAGTGGACAATACCACGAACCGGGTGCGGTACACGGGCCGCTGTGAGCATGGGCTATACACTCTTCCATCCAGGTCTCCGTCTGTTGTGAGTCAAGCCATTCTCTCGTCAACCTGGCATCGCCGGCTTGGGCACCCATCATCCGCCATCACCAAATCCATTTTATCTTCCTTAGGTTTTAATTTTTCAGAAAAATTACATTGCGAGTCCTGTTCAGTGTCTAAATCTTGTCGTTTACCTTTTTCACTGTCTGAACACAAGGCCACTGCGCCATTTCAATTAATTCATTCTGATGTTTGGGGTCCAACCTCAGTTCCTTCTGTTCAAGGTTTTCGTTATTATATCTGTTTTGTTGATGATTACAGTAAATTCACTTGGCTTTATCCTCTGAAATTTAAATCCGAAGCTTATACTATTTTTGTAAACTTTGACCGAATGGTTCAAAATCAATTTAATTCCAAAATCAAAATTTTTCGAAGTGACAATGGCAAAGAATTTGTCAACAATGCATTTGGTGTTTTTCTTCAAAATCTAGGGGCTCTTCATCACACTTCATGTCCATATACCCCTGAACAAAATGGCGTTGCTGAGCGCAAACACCGTCACCTAATAGAAACAGTTGTTGCGCTCCTCCATGATTCCACCTTACCTGTTTCCTTTTGGGTTGATGCCCTTGCTACTGCCAACTACCTCATAAATCGCATGCCCACTCACACTCTCTCCAACTCCACTCCATATGCCCGTCTCTACAATCATCCACCCGACTATATCCATCTCCGCCCGTTTGGGTGTCTAGTTTATCCCTGGTTGCGTCCGCACACTCAACATAAACTTCAACCTCGGTCCACCCCTTGTGTCTTTCTAGGCTATCATCCCACTATCAAAGGTTACAAATGTTTCGATCCTGTATCTCAGAAAACATATGTTTCCCGTCATGTTCGTTTTGTGGAGGAACAATTTCCTTACACAAGTCTTTCCTCTACTCCATACTCCCCCAATCCACTTGGCGTTGTGCCATTATTTCCGTCCTTTTCTCACGCTCATGCTCCGGCTCACTCGGCACCTAACCCGGTACCCCACTACACCACTACCCACCCGAAACCCCAAACCTCCCACCCGAACACCCAGCCGACTGCCACACAACCCACCACTTCCCTACATCATACTCCTAACACACATACAGCCACCCCATCCACCGCTGCACATCCCAGCTCCCACGGCAGCCCCACCCAACCCCCGCCCACACATCATACAACTCCACCACCCCTTCCTAATCACCCTCCACTCAACACTCATCCTATGACAACCCGAGCCAAGGCCGGTACCTTCAAACCAAAAGCCTACCACACTCAAATACCCTTTGATGCACATCCCACAACTGAGCCTACTACCTACAACCAAGCCTCCAAAAATAGTTTCTGGTGCCAAGCTATGGATGAGGAATTTCAGGCTCTGAATGAACAACGTACATGGGATTTGGTACCTCTGCCTAGTAACCGAAAGTCTATTGGGTGCAAATGGGTGTTTCGCATCAAACGAAATTCAGATGGATCTCTTTCTCGCTATAAAGCACGTCTGGTTGCAAAAGGGTATCATCAGGAGTATGGTGTGGATTATAAGGAGACCTTCAGCCCTGTTGTTAAGCAACAGACTATTCGTCTGGTCTTGTCTCTTGCTCTTCACTATGATTGGCCGCTTCATCAGCTAGACGTCAGCAATGCCTTTCTTCATGGTCATCTTGAGGAAGAAATCTATATGGTTCAGCCACCGGGATATGTTAATCCCAACCGTCCTCACTATGTTTGCAAGCTTCGCAAATCACTGTATGGCCTGAAACAGGCCCCTCGAGCCTGGTACACACGTCTCTCTACTTTTCTGCAGGGTCTTGGTTTTCGCACCTACCATCATGACAACAGCCTCTTCACCCTTCACTGTTCTCGAGGGACAGTCATCATTCTTATCTATGTGGATGATATTGTTATTACAGGCAGCTCGTCGTCACTCATCACTGAAATTACTGAAGCTATGCATCGTGACTTCAAACTTAAGGACCTCGGTCCTCTGGAGTTCTTTCTTGGCCTCGAACTCATCCGCAAATCGGGAACCATATTGATGCATCAGACAAAATATACCCTTGAACTTCTAAATCGGGCTGGAATGACAGACTGCAAACCCGCGGTCACTTCCATGGCAGTCCGCCAATCCCCAGGGCCGAATACTCCCTTTGCCGATCCTACACTATATCGGAGCCTCGTCGGTGGACTTCATTATCTTGCTGTTACTCGTCCGGACATCCAATATGCAGTCAATCGAGTCTCCCAATCAATGCATGCTCCCACAGAACAACACTTTCAGGCCTTGAAACGCATTCTGCGCTATCTTCAAGGTACTCTTCACTGTGGAATTTTATTTCAAAAGGGCTCGTTTGATATATCTGTTTTTTCTGATTCGGATTGGGCTAACGACAAAGATGATCGAAAGTCCACTACTGGATATATTGTTATGATGAGACCGAATCTGATTTCCTGGTGCACCAAGAAGCAAACGCGAGTGTCCCGTTCCTCCACAGAAGCAGAATATCGTGTCATGGCTGCGGGTGTTGCTGAAGCCATGTGGTTACGATACCTTACGGATGCACTTGGCATTCCCCCGACGAAACCACAGATTTATTGTGACAATCAGTCCACTATTTGTGTTACCAAAAATCCAGTCCTTCATGATCGTATGAAGCATGTTGGGTCTGACTGTCACTTTGTTCGCGATGAGGTACTTGCAGGAGCGATGGCCACGCACTATGTCCCATCTACTGACCAGCTTGCTGATATTCTCACCAAGCCTCTTCCGTTACAGCCTTTTCAGTCTCTCTGCTCCAAGCTGCCCCTCGTTACCGCTGATCAGCTTGCGGGGGGATAATAGACTACATATATAATTATTAAATACATCTGGGTTATTCTGTAATTAGTTATTCTTCAGTTCTCTATATATACAGCTGTAACCCCTTCAATATTAAGTGAGATCAATTATTATTAAATCAGTATCAGTTTAATTAGAAAAATACTCTTAAAATAGGACTCTATTAAGGAAATACTTCTATAAATATTGAGATGTACGTTAAACTAGAGAACAAACCGATTTGCCTATAGGGAGAATATGATTGATGCTTATCTAACTTGATTCGATTGCATGTCTAGATGGTGGATGTTTGATTTTTTAACCCTCAACTTCTTCACTGTTTTTGTCACTATAATAGAATTCAACATGTGTGTATATAGATCTTCTTTGTTTTCATTCAAAATCATTCTTTAGGATCAAAATTTTCGCTCAGAAAAAAATTAGTTGGATCAAAATCAAAACTTTTTGATCACTACTATATTTTTTTAATATAGTTTACAGGTCATAGACGAATGTCGGTTGACTTTGAAAAATTTCCTGTGTAAAGGTTAAGTTTAATTATATTGTTTTGATACTTTTATTACCTTATTGTTTTATTTTAATTTACAAATGCTAGATGAATGTAGGTCGGCTTTAAAAAAAAATTTAGGTACATGTTAGGTTGAATACCCAGAGGTCGAGGGTTCGACCCTGGGTATGGACAAACACTCTGTTGGGAGCTCTCCCACCCAAATGGGGCCCAACGCGGGGCGAATCCGGATATAGTCGGACTCCTAAAAAAGCGGGTACCGAACACCTGGTGGTTTAAACCAAAAAAAAAAATATCTCTATTAGTTTGTTATTTTGTGGTACTTTATAGTTCGTAGATGAATCTCGATTGATTTTGAGAAATTTTTGAGTGTAAAATTTAAGTTAATTGTATTATTTTCATATCACTTTTATCATATTATTTTATTGAAGTTTACAGGTGATAGATCTATGTTGGTCGGCTTTGAGGAATTTTCTTATGTAAAGGTTAGGTTTAGTTGTATTATTTTGATATCTCTATTATCGTATTATTTTGTTATTGTTTACAAGTGGTAGATGAGTGTTGGACGACTTTGAGAAATTTTTTGTGTGTAAAAATTAGATTTAATTGTATTATTTTGAGATGTCTCTATCATTAATATTGTATTATTTTTGTTGCAATTTACAGATGGTAGATGAATGTTGATAGGCTTTTAAAAATATCTTTGGTAAAGATTAGGTTTAATAAATAAATTCTCCATCTTTACATACTCAAAAGATATTAAATTTAATTATTATATTCATCTTTAATATTTAAATAAATATCCTATTTAATGTAATGTTTGAACTCATTAAAGTGAGGTGCACGCGCAAGACGCGTACACCTAAACTAGTTACTTAAAATGTATGGATAATAAGGAGAGATGAGCATCATATAATCAAACTAGAGGGAAATGACCCGTGTAATTTTTTGAATAAACATGCATCATTTAATTTGGCATAAATATATACATAGCCTATTGGTGCTCTAAAGAAATTTTAAATTTTCAATTATCTAAAGATATAGTAAACATTGAGGAAAGGTGCTTTTCAATTTTATACTTTTAGGGATGTTACGAACTGAATTAACTATACCGAATTAGTTATTATTAAGTTTCTAAAATTAAAATCATAAGTTCGATAAGTTTTTAGTCTTAGAAAAATAATATCAAAAAATATTGAATTGATCGAATAAATTTATATGAGTACAATGTGTTTCATATACTAAGTTTAACGTAATAAAATATTAAAATTTTAGTTTTGAGTTTGAGGTGGTGAAAATGAATACAAGCCAACGGATAATTGTCATACCCGATTTTTACCTAAAGTCAAAACGAGCACGACTTATTGGACTCTAAAAAAATTGAAAAATTGTGTAGAGTCGCCACCTAATTTTTAAGGAAAATAAGGAAACCTATTTGTTAACAACATGTATGACTAATAGTTTTTAGTCTGCGAAAAATCAATTGAAATTTTAGGTGAAGGTTCAAATTAATTTGAAGGGAAAGGATTAGGCACCCTTCGAAATCCACAACTGTAGTATCCGGCTAGACTAAATTTATCAAAAAGGGAGGAGGTATAAATATTTAAAATAATGTAAAGTTGTATGTGTATTAAGTATATAAACAAATTTATTGTTATGAAAATATGTACAAAAGTATGTATAAAAATGCATAGATTTCATGTAAAACGGAAAAGTATTTTGTAACGTATAAAAGAAAAATATCTTTTATGTACTAAAAAGGAAAAATATTTTTTCAAATAATACTTTTATTTGATCAAAATCACGAAGAAAAATAAAAATTCATTTGAAAAGAAAAAGGCAACGTAATATGTAAATGCGTGAATTAATTGATTAACTTAATTATTTTATGTAAATATTAACGGTTTAAGTTTTACCTAAATGCGATGAAATTATGTAAATGAAGAATATCCCCGCCCGGCACTCAAAAGGTAAAGTTTCACTGTAATAATATTGTACAAATATAAAAATATAAAATACACTACAAAATTTAAAGGCCTCTTTGAATGCAACTCCCGACGAGTATTTCAAAATAACTTGTATAAACACTTGTAAAAAAAATATTAGTAACAAATAAATAATTATCAAAATAAATTAAAAAAAAGGTATGTAAAAATATAATATAATTTTTATTAAAAAGTGGGCTCAAATTAAATTTTAAACATGTTATGGTTACAAAGTGGTTGCTCAATTGATTGATCGTCCTAAATCATCTTATCAAAATACGATTGCAAAATCTTTTGTATTGTTATAAAAGTTTCGTCATCACTCAAAAATATTTATTTTTATTACGTATTTGTATACATAATATTCACCTTTTTTAATTATGGAGGCCTAAAAAATCGATAAAAAATTTCTTCATCGACTTATTCTTTATCAATTTAACCAGCTAATAAAGGAATAAAAACACAAAATTAGTCCAAAACCGGCTCCAAGGCAACAAGCCGAGAGTCATCATTGAACAAACTAACAAAAGTCTTTCCAAAAACATGACTATGCAACAAATAGCAGCAAAGCAAGGACAACCAACAATATTTCCTCCATTTTAAAATAAGTGAATTGTTAGAATATGTATTGGTGTTTCAAAATAAGTGAATCATTGAATTTCTTTTCAAATTTACTCTTATGATTTGACAATCAATTAATTTTTAAAAAGGTATTTTTGGTGGGGGATAAAAATAAAAAATTATGTTAAATTTATATTTTTAATATTTTTTTCTTAATATATATATCAAAATTTAATAATTCATTTATTATGAAACGTTCATTTATTATGAAACAGAGCGAGTAATTATTAACAAAAAGTAAGGCAGCATGCGGTCACTGGAAAAAATGTCCAACAATGACCCATGATCATCAAAACAACCACAACTAGGATAAAAACATATAGATATAACATATACATACATAAGCAAAGGGAGGACATCGGAAATGGTATTTTCCAGTCAGATTTGTAATCCCCGATGAGGGTCAAAACAAAACAAAAAAAAGGGGGTCTTCTAAAAATTTCTTCCATGGTGTTATTGCAAGAACACTTAAACTATGAAAAGTCCGACCAGATCTGGTCGCTATCAGCGGGATAGCAGCAACAAAACAGATAGGAAAAAGGGAAAGTGTTGGCGTTGCTTCTACGACTTTCGTCGGAGCAACACCAAATACACGAAACTTGGACAGATCTGACCCGTCAATGGTGTAGGCCACCATTTTTTAAACGAATCAGAGCGAGGGGGAGAGAGATCGAGAGGGAGAAAAGAAAAGGCAAGGTCGTGGTGGCTGTGACTGCCGGTGTTGAAAATCCCGCCGGCCATCAGTTCCGGCGAGGCAGCGATGCCGACGCGAACGGGAGAGAAAGGGAGATCGGCGAGAGACGCAAAGGGGAGGGGATTTTAGTGTGTGGTGGTACTGTGTCGTTGGTGCCGTGACATGGTCGACGGCCGTCCGGTGGTGAACCCGGCGGCGGCAGCCATGGCTGTGGAGAGGGGAAGAAAAATTCTCTTAGAGAGATATCCCCTGTGTGCGGAGGCGAATCAGAATTTTAAACTTGTGGTTCCAAAAGCTCATTTTCTGTCACTAAATTATCCCTTTAGTTATGGATCTATAATTTTTTTTACGTAATTTTAAGACTTATGACAGCAGAGAATCAACATCTTCTACTCTACATCGTGAGTATATGTAGTGTGTGTATATATCTGTTGGTGTGTGTAATGTGTTTGTTGGGGTGTATTTTTGGAGAATTGGATTAAAATAGTGTTTAATAAAAGATAATTTTAATAAATGAATTTGTCAGATTTTTCATGATCAAAATGGTGAAAATGTATCGACATAAAGCTTCTTCAGTGTGTAGTTTTTATAATTTTCACGTTAAAAAAATAGACGGACGTTAAATATATTTACACTGAAGGTGCTCTACTTTCATGAGTTTTCAATAAATCTTTTACACAATGACAGACCCATGAATTTAAGGTTGTGGGTGCTCAAAAAATTTTATAAAAAATAGTATGTAGTTGTAGGAATTCAAACTCGGAAAGCTGAACATGGAAGTCACATCCTTAAGTCACTGCACTCAATCATATGTTTGTTCTCTGGGTGCTTTTTAATAAATTATACTATTTATTCTGTGTTTCTTATGTAATTATACCTAATCTACGTCGAGTTTAGTGGGTGTCGGAGCACCCCAAAATTACACGTGGGTCCGCCCCTGCTTTTACATTTTAAGGAAAGGCTCGTTGATAGTCATGAGCCTTCTGTGAATTTTACATTTTTAAAGAAAAATTCATTTCCTTTAATGCACCTTTAACATAAATTTTATTATCTCAAAATTTGAAAAGACTTTCATCGACTGAATTGATGAGACAAGAAAAAACCATTCTTTCACGCACTAAAGACTCATCTTTACAATGCACTTTCAGTCAAATTACAAAAACACTTTTGAGAGTTTTCTCCAAAAAATAATTCTTTATCTTCACTTCATCTCAACTTTACAAAATCTCTATCTTTATATGAGGTCCCCTTCTTCATCTTAATAAAATATATTTACACCGAAGGTGCTCTACTCTCATGAATCTTCAGTAAATGTTTTACATTTTAAAGAAAGGCTCATTAATCGTCATGAGCCTTCTGTGAAATTTACTGTTCAAGAATCTGAAAAAGGTTGTCATTTTCTGAATTGATGAAATAATAAGGGATAAATTTTTCATACTCTAAAGACTCATGGACAGCTATGCACTTTCCACCAAATTAAAAATACACTCTTATGCAGAGTGTCTTCAAAATTATTTTTTGTGCCTCTATCTCTATATATACCTATATTCTCTTCATTATCATGTATATTACTAAATTCACAAAAACTATTGTATTTTACAGTTGATGTATCCTTCAATCTAAATTGAAGTAAAAAGGTAAGTAATTTTTTCTTAGTATATTGTTCTCCCTATTGAGTAAATAATTTATTAATAACTAAAGTTATTTTTACAGGTATAGAAATATCGAATGAGCGTCATGTTAAAGTTGCATTGTATTGGGACGGCCATGTCATATATGAATCTGATACAGTTAGATATAGTTGTGGTGCTCGTGTAGTTGTTTAACTTTCACTAAATGTTGAGTATGATTAGCTAGTTAGAAACTTACATATTAGAATGAAAATTAATCCAAACGAGATAAGGCTTGTTATTTTGGGTAGATAGTCATTTTCAACTGTGCAGGATAATGCTCATTATTCTGAAATTTTCATACTTGATAATGAGTCATTGCAAATGTTTATGGTGGCACCTGATACGGTGCATTATATGATGAATATTAATTTGTTGGAGATGTATATTAAAACAGAAGCATTAGATGTTGTTGAACCTACACATTACAAATAATCCCCAAAGCATTACAAGTTTACAATGAGGCTATAAGCTTTTGGCACGCCAAATCTTTACCGACCTCGCAACCCACTGTGAGTTTTTCATTGAGAATTACTAGAGTAAAGAATTGACACTTCCTGTTATACCTATTACCATAGACAACCAATCAATGGATGTGACACTTTAACAACAGGTTAATCCAACAAATATTTCTCAACCTTAAACATAAGACAACAAAAACGAAAATATTTAGCAGGTATGAAAGCTAGAAGACTCTATTGACTGTTATATAAAACTCTTTTATGATTTTGTAAATTGTAATGTAGAGTGGGGTTTTACTAATAATATCACATAACTTTATGGTCTATCAGTACTTACGTAAGGAAGCTGAAAGTAAAGCATAATTATGCAGATAATTATAAGGTAGTGTTGTACCAAAATTTCGTGTCTACCTGCAAAACTCTGATAACTTTGTCTAAATTGATGAGCCGAATTATTGATCAAATGACGAGTAATCGTGTTATACCACTGCACATATTCATTGTCATCTTCGAGACAATCAGGCTCAGCATTGCGATTTCGTCTATCTCTCCAAATTTCAACCTCTTTAATAAAGAAATGATGCCAATTAAAGTTAGCTCTACCTCTCTGATTCAACTGAAAATATTTGGGATCACACAATATTCTACTCGAAATATTCTGAATCAACCCAAACTGACATAGTACTCTATCTGGATAGTGCCACTCAACTGCATCCCAAGCAATTACGGGTACAATAGCACGCCAAACACTGAAACTATTCACACAATAATTTGATAATGTAGCAAAAACATTGAGACTGTATGGCTGACACACAAACTATATACATATAAATTTAGTTAGTTTTTACGACTTAAAAAATTAAAAAAAAATTAGATAAAGCAATTATTCAAAAGTAAAAAATACCTGATGTTCTATAAGTAAATTCAGTTGATCAAGAAATAAATATAATAGGTGAGGTGCTTCTGTATCGTGGCATAACCCATTAGATCACACACGAGCACGTGGTGGTCCTGGAAGGATAGAAATAGTCACTCGTCAACTAGGAGATTAGGATCTCTCCGAGGCCTGAGAGGCAAAATCCTCTCATATATTTACATATTCATATAAATACAATAAATAAATATTTAAAATATGTTGCTTTAAGAAAATAAATTAAAGTAGCTAACCTGAAGTAAAGGTAAAAAACCACCAGTGACTCCAATTCATTTTTGCGATGCACGATAAAGATATTGATAAAGTATTGCAAGTGTTGCTGCACCCCAAGCATATTGATCAATTTTGAACAAATCCGCAAGCAAATGTAGATACATCAACTTAACTTTGTTACTCGATGTGTCAACGGCAAATATGCCTCCAATGATCCACAACAAGTACAAACGCATCCGTTGTTGAACACCAACCTCACAACTCGCATCAGTAATCAAAGGAAGATTTATAATATGTTTAATCAAAGAAGTCATAAGCAATCTACCACCCTGAAATTCTCGATCATTATCTACCGGTGTCCAACCAAGAAGATCTATCAAGTGTTTTTGCCACTCTGTAGGGTCCAAGGTAAGATTTGTTTTCGTCACAGGTAACCCATCAACTGACAGCCCATATAATATAGCTACGTCCTGTGATGTTAGGCGTAGTTACACGCCTAAAGCACCTTAATGTACCCATATTTTAGCTAAGTTTTGAGGACAAAATATATAATTCCTACACTTTTAGTCCTTTTTTCTGTAAGTGAGCTAACCAACGTGATTAGCAAGATTTCAGGTATTTATGATGAAGATTTCAGCATTTTATGGACTTTTGGACGCCAAAGGAAACTTCACGTAAGAAGGAAGGCAGCTTCTGGAAACTTGTGGACTGAAAGTGATGCATGGAGAACTTGTCCCGGGCAAAAACAGCATTTCTAAAGACCTTGGGGATCAGCAGTAACTTAGTAGGATTAGGACAAGTATGCAGTAACCCAGTAGGACTAGGACAAGGATAAAAACCCTATTTCAGTAGGACTAGGACAAGGATGTTATAAAAACCCTATAATGCTGAATTTTTCAGCATTCACTTATTCATTAATTCGAAGCTTTTTATTATTCACTCATTCATTAATTCAAGTCTTTTTCATTCGACTTTTGCTCCTAATTCACGTTATAATATTCTGTAAGTCTAACACAGAGAACTCGGCTCTCTTGAGAAGAACGACTAGGGCAAAACGTGTGAGAGCTTTTGACACCATATCACTTCCATCGCCAAGATTATTCTAGGTTGTGGTATGATGATTATATCTATTGTGATTTCCGTTGCACTCATGAGTAGCTAAACTTCTCTGTTAGGGTTATGGAAGCCTTATGATATACTATCTATTGCTATGAGTTTGTGAATTCTTGATACGTATGTTGCTTATGTCATTACTCTCTTCATCTTAATTGAATTCTTGTGGTTGCAAACATATAGAATACGCCAGTATAGCATTAACTTGTTCGAAAGAAAAGTTACATGTCTGGAAAAGAGAGAATGACAAGGAAATAGGGCTACCAACCCCTATTTAAAATTTAGTGCCGTAACTGGATTAACCTCTTGGAGAATTCGTACCATTAGTATACGCTTTAAGCTCGAAAGAGTTAAAGTGATATAATCCTTGATGGTCGAAAGACACTAGGATTTACCATAGAATACGAATCTCTATAAGCGCATGCATGTCTGAATTCCGCATAATTCATAGCCAATAGATACGTAAAACTCATAAGGTGGACATAACCCTAACTTACAATTCTCATTGATTAAAACCTACTAAACATTCTGTTTTTATTTGTTACTTTGATACTCTTAATTCACGCTACAATTAAATCCCCCCTTTTTCGTAGAATTTTTGGTCAACAGTCTACTAATCGTTGCATACTTAGTGACCAAGTATTCCCTGTGGGATTCGACACCCAACCCAGTTGGGTTCTATATTTGACAACGACCGCTTACACTCTTACGAGAGCTGTAGTTTGAGCGTTATCAAATTTTGGCGCCGTTGCCGGGGAATACAGTTGTCAACTAAGTTTGTGATAGTTAATAGACCCTTTAGTCTAAAATTCTTGAATTTTACTTTTTGTTTGTTGTTTTTGTTTTGTTCAGGTTTGTTTGAGTGTATGCCAAACACTCGAAGTTCAGGTCAACCGTTATTACCCATAAATCCTGAACCTCAACTTATTGGAAGAATGGATGCACAACGTGACATTGAAAGAAGGGTTGCTCAACAGGACATGCTAGATTAGCTGCGTTGGCAGCTGCTCAAGTGCATCAACAGAATATTGATAACCCAGGACGGGCAACAAATCCTGATGATGAGGACCTGGGTGATGATGAGTTACTTAATCCACGGCGTGCAGATGAGGTGGCAGCGCCTGTGAACAGGAGAGATCGTCAAGCTAGAATGAGACCTGAACGTCGAGCTGTGCAGGCTCCTTTTGATGATGATGATGACGATTTGGATGGAGCTGGTGCCACAGGGGCTATTATTCCGCCGCCCTTGGCACCCAGAGCCAAGTTCAATATCACTAGCACCATGATTCAGTTATTGCAGCTCAAGGGGTTATTTGGTGGACTCGCAGGCGATGATCCGAATATGCATCTGATCAACTTTATTTCAACATGCAAGTCTTTTGACAATCCAGGAGTTGGACAAAATACAATTAGGCTGTGCGTATTTCCATTGTCTCTATCTGGGGAGGCAACTCTATGGTTGAACGGGCTAACTCCTGATTCTATTACTAATTGGAGGCAACTTAAAGACGCTTTCCTAGAAAGATTTTTTCCGTCATCCAAGAGAGCCCAACTACGGGATGAGATCAGCAATTTTTGACAGCTTCCAACTGAAGCTCTCCACGAAACATGGGAGAGGTTCAAGAAGAAGCTTATGCGGTGTCCAAATCATCAGATGACCAACATCCACTTGATGGAGATATTATACAGGGCTTTGAACTCAGTGACTAAGCCAGTGGTTGATAATGCTGCAGGTGGGTCATTCATGGACCTTACTTTTCTTGAGGCAAGTGATATGCTAGATCGTATGACAAAGCAGAGCAGAGCTTGGCATACCAGGGATTCTGAGGTAGCAAGCTCTACCGCATCTATTGGTTTGACTGCAGAGCAGAGACGTAGACAAGAGGAACGTGACCAAGATATGGCTCACATGAAAACGCAAATGGATCTTCTTACCAAGCACTTATTATCAGAGAAGATCGAAAAGGTTAAGGTCGTTGTATCACAGGGAAGAGATGAATCCGACTATGAGGAAGAAGTGAACTACTTGAATAATCAGGGGGGTTTCCGAGGCAATGCCCAAGGAAACCAAGGTCGGAACTATTATGATAAATCTGGATACAAGGACCGCGATCAAGGTGGTTGGAAGAATAAGACTGACAGGAGTGGTTTGTATGTTCCTCCTAGAAACTGCGAGGTTGTGGCGTCTGGCTCTGGAAAGATGTCCATGGATGATATGATGGCTAAGCTGTTGAAAGGGGTGGAGGCAACCAATATAGGCGTTACTGAGGTAAAGAATGATTTGTATTCAATAAACCAATTAGTTGACTCGCATTCTACTGCAATAAAATAGCTGGAGCAATAATTGAGTCAACTATCAGCGGCATTCAACCAAAGAAAGGCTGGAACGTTACCTAGCGACACTGTGCAAAATCCAAGGAATGAAGGATCATGTATGGCTATTACTACCCAGAGTGGTAAAGTGTTGGAAAATCCATTTAAAGGCAAGCAGGTAGTTGATGATATAGCGGATAATGTTATTGATGCAGAATGTGAAGAGGCCGAAGAAGTTGAAGAGTGTGTTCATAACGTCACCCCTAGATGTCTGCAGCCTGAAAAGATTGATAGTTGGAAGCAAGGTAAAAAGAAAGTGGTGGAAAAAACTATTCCCCTTCCACCACCACCTTTTCCTCAGAGACTGAAGAAGAAGGCTGACGACACTCTTGAAAGGGTTGATAATCGGAAGCAACATAAAGAGGAAGTGGTGGAGAAAACGATTCCCCTTCCACCACCACCTTTTCCGCAGAGACTGAAGAAGAAAGCTGATGACACCAGGTTCAGTAAATTCATGACCATGTTGAAGCAGCTGACTATTAATGTTCCGTTGGTGGAGGCGCTGGAACAGATTCCTGGGTATGCTAAATTCATGAAGGACTTGTTGACAAAGAAGCGGGCAGCAAGTTATGAGCTGGCAGATAATGTTCATCATTGCAGTGCAATTGCCACGAGGTCTTTAGTACAGAAGAAGGCAGATCCTGGTGCTTTCACTATTCTTTGCACGATTGGATCATTGGATTTTGCTAAGGCGTTGTGCGATCTGGGGGCTAGCATCAATTTGATGTCGTTATCCGTTTACAGAAAATTGGGGTTGGGCGATCCTACACTAACCAATATGCGGCTCGTGATGGTAGATAGGTCGGTAAAACGGCCTGTTGGTATCTTATATGATGTGTTGGTGAAGGTTTCCACCTTCATCTTTCCTGCAGACTTTGTTATTTTGGATTGCGAGGTGGATTCTGAAGTTCCCATAATTTTGGGATGCCCTTTCCTCGCAACTGGAAGTGTGCTTATTGATTTAAGAGCTAATGAGCTTTTATTTCGGCTGAATGACGAAGTGGTCCATTTTGATGTATGCAAAGCAATGAAGCAGCCCAGCGATATGAATGTGTTCTCTGTAGATGATGTTTATTATGAGGATGAGAAAAAATTATCTGTAGAGAAGCAGCTTACTGTTGAGTCACTATCTGATGTACTACTGAATTTTGAATGTGAGGAGGCTGAAGAACAAGAAGAAACCGTTCGTGCTCTAACAGGAATAAGGTCTTATTCTCATAATCCTAAGAAGCTGGGCCTTGATCTTAAGAATCAATCTTCACCAACAGCAAAGACTTCCATTGAAGAGATACCAGCGCTAGAATTAAAAGAGCTCCCCAGTCACCTAAGGTATGCATTTTTGGGAAGTGAAAATACACTTCCGGTGAGTGTTGCGGCTGATTTAGGTGAACAGCACGTAGAGGCTCTCATCTCTGCTCTGAAGAGGTACAAGAGAGCCATTGGTTGGTCTATTGATGATATAATTGGTATCCCACCTGGGATATGTATGCACAAGATGCATCTCGAAGAAGATTGCATGCCCACAATTAAGCATCAGTGTCGTCTGAATCCATTCAGAAAATGATACACCAAATATCTCGATGAAGTCTAAGTAATCGAGATAACTATGCCGTGCTGCGACAATAAATCAAGCGCTTGGTGGGAGGCAACCCATCGTTTTAAATTGTTTTTGTTGTTTTTGTTTTCCTAGGATTTTGTCGTTCCACGACCAAAACTAAGGCGCTTGATGGGAGGCAACCCATCTTTCTAATCATTTTTGTTGTTTTTGAATAAGTGTAGGTGCAAGAGGTGTAAAGGAGGAGATTGGTTTCAAATTTTGATTTGGAAGTATTGTATGTTGAAGGTGGTAAGTTGGGAATGAAGAAGCAAAAGGCTATGAGTTAGGCATTGCCTATGAAAATCTAGGCAATGAACAAGGCAAGGCCTATGCTATGGCCTAAGCTCTCTGAATCTAGAATGCCATAGCATAGGCGCCGCCTATGCCTAACAATGCCATAGCATAGGCGCCGCCTATGCAAAAGCCTTTTGTCTCTGAATCTAGAATGTCATGGCATAGGCGTCGCCTATGCCTAACAATGCTATAGCATAGGCGCCGCCTATGCAAAAGTCTTTTGTCTCTGAATCTAGAATGCCATGGCATAGGCGCCGCCTATGCTCACTTTTTGGTCTCCTAATCCGATTCCAAATGGGTCAAAACCCGACCCAAGCTTGTCCTATAAATAGAACCTTAGTCTTAGAACAAAAATGCATTGCAAACTCAACCTAAGCGTCGCCTACCTCTCCAAAATCTCTCAAAAAATTTCTTTTTGCTCTTTTAACTTTGCAAGAACATCTTCCAAGGCCATCAACCAAGTAAGTACTTATTTGCTCTTCTTTTAGATTTTGTAAGTATTACAATACTATGCCTATAATAAGTTGTTAAATCTTGAAGTAGTGTTGGTGATTTGAATGTGGTTGATTTGTTGTGATACAACTAAGTGAGTGATAGAATACGTATGGGTGTTCTAGACTTGGTTCCAACCTGAATTTGATTTTGATACACTGTCATACTTTTGCGGAATCGACATGGTTAAGATAATTTCATAATCTTGTAACTCGAAAGCTTGTATGTTTGAATGACTTGTCCATCGAGATGAAAATCATGGTTAACTACAAACATGAGATGTTGTGATTATTTCTAAGCCATAAATTGATACGATATCTATGTAGTAGTTTTGTTCAAAGAGATGCATTAGTCCAAACATGAAAACATAGTTAAGAATACATGAAAAAAGAATTGAAAAGGATAGTGAAGATGACAAGAAAAGTATGACTGCGTTGAATATATTGTTGGAACATAACACCTAAATGTAGGGCGATGAAGTCTGAGTAATCGACATCTTTCACTTAATTAAGTTTGTGCCAACAAATTAAGTGTGGGGTAGTGCCACTACTGTTGGTTTGTCGATTGTATCTACCGAGATGAAGCTAACATGACTATTATTTTAATCTCAGGTACAATGACACCAAAAAGTCGACCCGGAAAAGAAAAAGCATCTGCCTCACAGAAAGGCCAGAAAAGGGGAAGAAAAGAGCAAGCTGAATCCTCCTCGCTACAAATACCTCGACGCATGTACGGGATAAAATGGGTCCTAGAGGAGGAAGGAAAGGAGTGGTACAAGAACAATAAAGTAAAAAAATATGTTTATGTGGAGTTGATACAAAAAGAGAGCCTAGCAAAGAAAGAACCCCGCATTTTGGCTAAGATAATGGTGTTACATCTTGATTTCATCTTCCGAGATATGGGAGAGTGCAATCTCGATCTAACGCGAGAATTCTATGCCAACTGGTCCCCGAAGACCACAGGGAGTGAAGTAAAAATTCGAGGCCAAGTATTGCAGCTAAATGAAGAGTTCTTCAACTATTTTCTGGGTTTGCCATCTGTTGATCCTTCACCACTCAAGGAGCTTTATAACAGACCTCCGTATAGGGCAATCAGACACACACTGTGCGGAACAAGATCAATGGCACGTTGGAGTCGTCACAAGGATACTGGTCGGCACAATACCTTCCCATATGCTTCTTTGAACAGAGAAGCTCGGATATGGTTGCGGATGGTCAACTCTTGCCTGATTCTAGGGACACAGTACACAAAGATAACACGAGATAGAGTGTGCTTGGTGTACGCATTGAAGACGAACGTCCCTATCAACATTGGGGCAATTATTCGATCTTCAATGCGTAAGGCTAGGCTGCACAAGAGGTCCCACTACAGCTTTGGCAATCTGTTGACTGCGATATTGAGGAAGGAAGACATCGAAGAGGAACCTACATATCATAAGCTTCCACACAACCCGAAGAAGGTTGACCTCACAAAGGTTAAAGATGCTGAATCCATGCATGGCGTCAACCTGACCACTGCAGAACGATATGCTAGGGATGAAAGCTTCTTCCGCCATTTATATGGCATGACGAGGTTTACCATGATGAGCGGAGGTCGTATTCCAACTGCTGCAGAGCTCCAACAGTTGGATTATGACTACCCAATGAATGAGCATGCGAGGGCTATGTGTGGAGTAGGTGTATATTTTGAGGAACCTCTTGATGACGACATGCCAACCGATGATGATCGACGAATTCCAGACTCCGACGTGGAGGAGAATTCTGATGACGACGACTCTGATGATGATTCCGATGCAGGGGGTATGACCCCAGACATAGAGAAGGAGTCCGACTAACCAGGTTCTTCTTATTTATTTTTCACTGAGGGCAGTGGGTCCCGTCTAAGTGTGGGGTGTTGGTATTTGTATGCTACACTTCTTTGTCTGCATTTGTATTTATTATAGTTCTTGTTTGTTTTAATTAGCCGTAATTAGTTAGTTTAATTTTAAATTTTTTAGATTTTGCATGAAATTATTCTGATAGACGGCATGGTAGTATAACAAGAGTTTGTGCTAAATCATTACTATTGAGACATTTAGGCTCTACATGTGACTCACTGTGTGATAATTGTGTGGTTTAATTCATTCATCTGTTGGGTCAAGAGTCTATACTTCTCCCAATAAAGTTGACCATGTTCCTTGTGTGTGTGAGAATATAGTATATTCTGTGTTGTGACTGATGCTAGAACTTGCCTGGTGTGTGTGTAAAGCGAAATAAAGAGTGTGAGTTTAGGAGATGATTTAGGCATTTGTTTGGCAGCCTGTGATTGTTTACCTTCTTTTTACCTACCCGTGGACATTATCCTAGTCAATCTTTTTGAGCCTTTAAGCCATTTTCTTTGACAGCCTCATATGTAGCCTAATCCATTTTTTTAAGACCATAATTTGATCCAAATTCCTAAGCACTTTAAATTGTAAAGTCATGTGACAAAATAAAAGGAAATTGGGTGAGAGTGATGCCTTAAAGTGAATTGGTACTTGAATTTGTTATGAAAAAAAATGGCTATTATAGAGGTGTGTTATAAAAAAAACTGAAAAATGAAATGAAAAAGAAAAATACAAAGTTGATTCTATTTAAAATTGAATAACAAAAGAGGTGAGAAGGGGTGGTAGATTAAAAGAAAGTAGAAAGGTCGTTTGAAAGAAAGTGTAAATGGCATAATGTGATGTATTAAAGCGCTTAGGGAACTTAGTCACTATTTCTGGCCAAAACAGTCATACCCGTCCCTTAGCCTACATTACAACCTGTAAAGACCTATTTGATCCTAAGCTTAACATTCTGATATTAGTAGAGCATTACACTAAGGGCAAGCCTATGGTCATCAGTTGCAACATATGAATTCTTTGTGACAGTGAGAGCAAGGATAATCTTATACCCATGTTTTGAAAAATGAAATACTTGTGAGTAATTATGGATGATATATTGTGAGACACACATGGTTGATGAGTTTTGGGTAGTCTTGTATGATTCTTTGTGCCTTAACTTGTGGATGCGAATTAACCATCATCACGAGTCTATGTTGGAGGTTGAATTATTTCTAGTAGTGATCAGAAAACTACTCTTTGCTGATAATTGTCGTGCCTGTCTTGATGAATATTTTGTGTTACTGTTGTGATTTCTAGTTAGATGATTGCATGGACGTAATATTTTGTTCGAGGACAAACAAAGCTTTAAGTGTGGGGTGTTGATGTTAGGCGTATTTACACGCCTAAAGCACCTTAATGTACCCATATTTTAGCTAAGTTTTGAGGACAAAATATATAATTCCTACACTTTTAGTCTTTTTTTCCTGTAAGTGAGCTAACCAACGTGATTAGCAAGATTTCAGGTATTTATGATGAAGATTTCAGCATTTTATGGACTGTTGGACGCCAAAGGAAACTTCACGTAAGAAGGAAGGCAGCTTCTGAAAACTTGTGGACTGAAAGTGATGCATGGAGAACTTGTCCCGGGCAAAAACAGCATTTCTAAAGACTTGGGGGATCAGCATTAACTTAGTAGGATTAGGACAAGTATGCAGTAACCCAGTAGGACTAGGACAAGGATAAAAACCCTATTTCAGTAGGACTAGGACAAGGATGTTATAAAAACCCTATAATGCTGAATTTTTCAGCATTCACTTATTCATTAATTCGAAGCTTTTTATTATTCACTCATTCATTAATTCAAGTCTTTTTCATTCGAATTTTGCTCCTAATTCACGTTACAATATTCTGTAAGTCTAACACAGAGAACTCGGCTCTCTTGAGAAGAACGGCTAGGGCAAAACGTGTGAGAGCTTTTGACACCATATCACTTCCATCGCCAAGATTATTCTAGGTTGTGGTATGATGATTATATCTATTGTGATTTCCATTTCACTCATGAGTAGCTAAACTTCTCTGTTACGGTTATGGAAGTCTTATGATATACTATCTATTGCTATGAGTTTGTGAATTCTTGATACGTATGCTGCTTATATCATTACTCTCTTCATCTTAATTGAATTCTTGTGGTTGCAAACATATAGAATACTCCAGTATAGCATTAACTTGTTCGAAAGAAAAGTTACATGTCTGGAAAAGAGAGAATGACAAGGAAATAGGGCTACCAACCCCTGTTTAAAAGTTAGTGCCGTAACTGGATTAACCTCTTGGAGAATTCGTACCATTAGTATACGCTTTAAGCTCGAAAGAGTTAAAGTGATATAATCCTTGATGGTCGAAAGACACTATGATTTACCATAGAATACGAATCTCAATAAGCGCATGCATGTCTGAATTCCGCATAACTCATAGCCAATAGATACGTAAAACTCATAAGGTGGACATAACCCTAACTTACAATTCTCATTGATTAAAACCTACTAAACATTCCGTTTTTATTTGTTACTTTGATACTCTTAATTCACGCTACAATTAAATCCCCCCTTTTTCGTTGAATTTTCGATCAACAATCTACTAATCGTTGCATACTTAGTGACCAAGTATTCCCTGTGGGATTCGACACCCAACCCAGTTGGGTTCTATATTTGACAACGACCGCTTACACTCTTACGAGAGCTGTAGTTTGAGTGTTATCATCCTGCAATTTAATTGTGGCCTCTCCAAAGTTTAAATGAAATGTGTGTGTTTCTGATCGCCATCTTTCTACCAACGCAGTGATCATAGCGTGATCAAGTGGCGTGTGTCCAGTTGCATATATACCATAAAATTCAGCATCGAGCAAGTAACGACATACACACTCATGTAATATATTTCTACTTATGTAGTCCCAAAAGTCACCATCATACTGACGACATGTCATTGTGTCACATGTGTCATTATTCCAAATATCTTCACTACGATGACTAATCTGTCCTACAAGGACACTCAAAATAAATGGACCCAAATGCACAGTAGGTGGTGTCATAAGACCTAAAATATAAAGTATGTATTTGTTTAATTCAAAAATCAATGAGCATGGAAAGCTAAATAGTGACATTTACCAAGACTGACTTATTCAAAATCACAAAGGCCAGACTAGAACAAAAAATGAAGTTAATTGATTTCTAAGAGCACTTGAAATAAATTAAATTACAAACATATTCTATAGACAATTTTATAAGAAAAAAAGCAATAATAGTAGCACAATAATAGTATAATGAAAAAAAATGTGATGAAAGATTACTATACAAACGTTAAGAGTAACTACAACTAATGTAAGGAAAAAAGAGAGCATAAAGTTACCCTTTTCTAATTTGAATGATGATTAACGTTCTAAATTTTCATCTTTCAAATAATATTGTGAAGTTTTATTTTTTAGTATGTTAAATAAAGCTTGTAGGGTCTTTATCTCGAAGAAAATGACAATGGTGAAGAAGGGGGACCTCTGAAAAAGATAGAGACCTTCTCTTATTTTAGTAAAGTTGAGATGAAGTCAAGGGTGTTTTTGTAATTTGACTGAAAATGTGTTGTAAAGATGAGTCTTTAGTGTGTGAAAAAATGGTTTTCTATTGTCCCATCAATTCAGACGATGACAGTCTTTTCAGATTTCGAGATAATAAAATTTATGTTGAAGGTGCATTGAAGGAAATGAATCTTTCTTCAAAAACGTAAAATTTACAAAAGGCAGTGACTATCAATGAGCCTTTCCTTAAAATATAAAAGATTCACTGAAGACTCGTGAAAGTAGAGCACCTTCAGTGTAAATATATTTAACGTCTGTCTATTTTTAATGTGAAAATTGCACACTGAAGATGTTTTATGTCCATGCGTTTTCACTATTTTGATCATGAAAAATCTGACAAACTCATTTATTTAAATTGTCCCTTATTTGACACTATTTTGATCCAATTCTCATGTTTCTGTGTGTGTTCTGTTTTGTGTGTATATTTGTTGGTATTTTAAAAAAAGAAAAGATTATTTAAAAATAAAAAGGTAATGCATCAAATATCCACTCTTCAAAATTATCCCTTAGATTTAGAAAAATAGGTGTGAAAAAATTCAAAAGTGAAAATACAATGATTTGATTGATTTGTTACTCTGGGTAGTTAAATAAGTCGATGTTATTTCTATAGACTGTATTAAATAAGGTATAAAAAATAAAAATATCGATATATATAACTAGAGAAAAAATGTAAACAAATATAATTATCTTTGAAAAAAATGTATTACACTATAAACAATTAAAATTATAATATCTAAAAGAACTGTAGTGTTATGTTATGTACGTATGTAGATGATTGTGCAAAAAATATTAAAATTATAATAAATTGATAGAAATTTTAAAATTTTCGAAATTAAGGGTGTGAATGTTTGTGGTGTGTGCTTTGTGTGTTTAGTGTGTGTGTGTAGTATTTAGAAAAGTAATAATAAAATAAATAGATTAATATCTATCTTTTCCCAACATCTATATATATATAAAAGCAAAACAATATCAAGACAAGATGCCATGTGTCAAGCTATTAAAATAGTCACGTGGCAATTTTTAGGACATAACTTAATAATGTTGTAATAATAATGTATTAAAAAATTTAAAATATTTGAAAATATATTATTCTTTAATTAAAAAAAGATTTCATTAGCTTAAAAATAGAAATTCATGGTTGAAGAGTTTTGAATGAACTTTTACTCTTTCATTTTATCTCTTTAAAAATTTAAATAAATATTATAAAACTATCTAAATATAATTTATGTAAATATTAAATAAAAGTTAAAAATATAATAATAATATTAATAATAATAATAAATAATAATAATAATAATAATAATAATAATAAGTAAATAGTAGTAGTGACAATACCTATATAATAGAAACAATAATAGGAGGAGGAGGAGTAGTATTTAAAGTTTTTGAATTAAAGAATATTAAATATTTAAATTCAACAATATTAAGGTTTTAGAAGAAGAAAGAAATTCATTTATTTTAAACTAGGAACCTAAAATTAAATAGTTCTAACAAACTCTTACTATTTCATAAACTTATCCTTTACAAATATTATTTGAAATATATTTAAATATTAAATTAAAGATAAATATTAATCTAATAATAATAATAATAATAATAATAATAGTAATAGTAGTAATAGTAGTAGGTGGTCTATACAAATATATTTGAATATATTCTATAAAAATAAAAATTAAAAGATACAAAATTTGTGAATAATTTATAAAACAACTCGAAGGGACAAAACATTTTAATTTGATTTTATTGTATGTAGTAATAGTGGTGGAAAAAATAACAATTAAATAAAAGATAAGACCTGAAAATAATTAAAAAATACTTCTCATTAGGAGTTGTTGTACGTTGAAGAAGTATTTATAATAAGAAATAATAATATTATATTTTAAAGGAGAAGGAAGATAAATAATTTTTTTATTTTGTTAGTATTTATTATAAAAGCTATTGATTAATATTATTGATTTCAAATATTTCTTTTAATTGAAATATATATTTAAGATAAGCATGTTAAATTTGAAAAAAAAAAGGATAAGGAAGAATATTTAACTTACATTTGAATTTATATTTAAATAAGTAGTTGAATTGAAATAGAATTCTACCTCCTTAATCTCTTTTATATATACTCATTCATATACTGATATATACGGTTAAGATAACATGGCAAGCCACGGTAATGACAACCTTTCTAGCAGTGGCCAAGCTCAGGTAATCATTAATTAATTAGTACTCTATATATTGATAATAATTACTAAAGATTGATCCATATTTAAACTAAAGTTCTGTTTTTTCCCAATTGCAGATGAGAAAAGATAGCTCAAACGCACCTTCTGATGTCCATAATCAGGTCCAAAGCCCCAACTTTTTTCAAGAGGGAATTTATAATACGCCTTTAATTTCTCACTAAATTGTTGATGTGCATTAGGAATTTAGAGCAGGATTCAACACACACACACACACACACACATATATATATATTAATTTATTAAATTTTTTAATAAATATTAGAGTTGAACTCATAATTTTAACATTTTAAGTAATAAATTCAGTACTGGAAATTTTAAGTAAATATATTCAATTTAAAGCCTAAATTCATAATTTACTCTCAATTGCTTTGATCTGAACTCTTATATGTGTTCAATATCCTGAATATTAAATTTACAAATCAGTAACTTAAATGATTAGTGAGTTCAGTTCAGTAATATCCTGAATTTACGAAGTTCGAAATTTTGAATCCGTTTGTGTTAATAGTAGGTAGGTTCGAATTGTATCGATTTGGTATTATATCTAATTTACTCTCAATTGCTTTGATCTGAACTCTTATATGTGTTCAATATCCTGAATATTAAATTTACAAATCAGTAACTTAAATGATTAGTGAGTTCAGTTCAGTAATATCCTGAATTTATGAAGTTCAAAATTTTGAATCTGTCTGTGTTAATAGTAGGTAGGTTCGAATTGTATCGATTTGGTATTTATAGAAATTTTAATTTTTACTTAGTAGGCGTTTATTACTATTATTACTTAACTTCTCCTATATATACTTCTACAATTATAATGCATAGGACGAAGCATATTTTATTACTATTATTACTATTACTATTATTATTATTGATAAATAAAAATAATATATATTTGTGGTGTATAAACTTATCCTTACTTGCAATTATTTTAAAGTTGAAAATATAAATTAGAATTTAATAATTAAATTCAACGTATATATCTACTTGAAATATCTTTATATATTTAAGTTGTCAATTGATTTTTATATAAAAAAAAAAGAAAAAAAAAAGAAAAAAAAAGATAGAAAAGAAAAGAACAGAATTTTTTTTTCAAATAAAAAACGTGAAAAAAAAAGGTAAACTAGTAAAAGATAATTCAGAGATTGTTAGTTTTAAATTAAAAATAATTATAAAATAAAACTATAAATTGAAAATAGTTAGTTATCACACTAGAGAGTTCTAATTGGACTCTTATTGTTGTTTAACCAATCATATAAAATGTTCTCTTTTTTTGTGAATTTCAATTGGATATAAAATATCTTCTTAAAGATAAATTATTTTTTTTTTAAAAATAATATTAGATGTATTTATTCCATATATATCAAATTTATATTAATAAGTAAGATAAGAAGCCACGTGGCAATTTTTAGGACATAACTTAATAATGTTGTAATAGTAATCTATTAAAATATTATAACCAATAACCAATATTATTCTTTATTTTTTAAAAAGATTTCATTAGCTTAAAAATAGTAGTATTTACTATTGCAGTAGATTATTTTTGAATCCATAGCATAATAATAAAAATAGTATAAGATAATAATAATAAGAAAAAAATAATAGTACGTATATATATACTAATATTAGTAGTAGCGATAGTAGTAATATATTATATTTTAATACATTTGATAAAATTCTAAATGAAAGATAAAGTCTAATAATAATAATAATAATAATAATAATAATAATAATAATAATAATAATAATAATAATAATAATCTCATTGGTTTTAAAATATTATCTCAGTTCAAATATATAAATTATTAGGTAAATATACATCACATTTTAGATTGTTGAATTGGTGTTAAATTTTGAATTTCAAATAGAAGTTACACATTCTGTTAAATATGGAAAACAAACTCTATACTAGATAAAGTTGAATTTGAACTAACTAAAAGATAAATTTGAATGTGAATTTAAATGATAAAAAATATTAAAATTTTAAAATATTAGGCTTTTTAAATAAATTAAAAAGATTCTCATTAACTTTAAACTAGAAATCTATAGTTAAAGAGTCCTAAATAAACTCAAACTATTTCATAATAATAATAATAATAATAATAATAATAATAATAATAATAATAATAATAATAATAATAATAATAATAATATAGTAGTAATACATATATAATAGTAGTTGTTAGGAGTAGATTATTTTTGAATCAATAGCATAATAATAACAATAGTATAATATAATAATAATAATAATAATAATAATAATAATAATAATAATAATACTAAAATAAAAAATAGTAGTACGTATATATATACTAATAGTAGTAAAAGTGGTAGTAATATTATATTATATTTTAATACATTTGATCAAATTTTAAAAGAAAGATAAAATATAATAATAATAATAATAATAATAATAATAATAATAATCTTATTGGTTTCAAATTATTATTTCAATTCAAATATATACATTATTAGGTAGATATACATCACATTTAAAAAAAAAAGGATAAACAAGAACAATAACAAACTAAATCTTTTTTAATAAATTAAGATAAAGATAAAATTTGCTGAATATTAGATTATTGAATTGGTGTTAAATTTTGAATTTTAAATAGAAGCTACAGATTCCGTTAAATATTGAAATCAAACTCTATACTAGATAAAGTTGAATTTGAACTAACTAAAGGATAAATTTGAATTTAAATGATAAAAAATATTTAAATTTGAAAATATTAGGCTTTTAAATAAAAAAAAAGATTCTCATTAATTTTGAACTAGAAATCCATAGTTAAAGAGTCCTAAATAAACTCTAACTATTTAATGATAATAATAATAATAATAATAATAATAATAATAATAATAATAATAATAATAATAATAATAATAATAATAATAATAATATAGTAGTAGTAGTAGTAGTAATACTTATATAATAGTAGTTGTTAGCAGTAGATTATTTTTGAATTCATATCATAATAATAACAATAGTATAATAGAATAATAATAATAATAATAATAATAAAATAGTAGTACGTATATATATACACTAATAGTAGTAAAAGAGGTAGTAGTTATATATTATATTTTAATACATTTGATCAAATTTTAAATGAAAGATAAAATATAATAATAATAATAATAATAATAATAATAATAATAATAATAATCTCATTGGTTTCAAATTATTATCTCAGTTCAAATATATACACTATTAGGTAAATATACATCACATTTAAAAAAAAGGATAAACAAGAATAATAACAAATTAAATCTTTTTTAACAAATTAAGATAAAGATAAAATTTGTTGAGTATTAGATTGTTGAATTGGTGTTAAATTTTGAATTTTAAATAGAAGTTACAGATTCCGTTAAATATTGAAAACAAACTCTATACTAGATAAAGTTGAATTTGAACTAACTAAAAGATAAATTTGAATTTAAATAATAATAAATATTTAAATTTGATAATATTATTCTTTTTAAATAAAAAAAAAATCTCATTAAATTTAAACTAGAAATCTATAATTAAAGAGTCCTAAATAAACTCTAACTATTTAATAATAATAATAACAATAATAATAATAATAATAATAATATAGTAGTAGTAGTAGTAATACATATATAATAGTAGTTGTTAGCAGTAGATTATTTTTGAATTCATAGCATAATAATAACAATAGTATAATAATAATAATAATAAAAAAAAAAAAAAAATAGTAGTACGTATATATATACACTAATAGTAGTAAAAGATGTAGTAGTTATATATTATATTTTAATACATTTGATCAAATTTTAAATGAAAGATAAAATATAATAATAATAATAATAATAATAATAATAATCTCATTGGTTTCACATTATTATCTCAGTTCCAATATATACATTATTAGGTAAATATATATCACATTTAAAAAAATAAGGATAAAATAGAATAATAACAAACTAACCCTTTTTTAACAAATTAATATGATATTTGAAATTTGAATTTTGAATGAAATTTGAATTGGAATTGGATTCTACGTTCTTAGCCTCTTTTATATATACTCCTACATCATAAGTTTTATTGGTGAATTTGTTTACTACATTTTTAAAAAAATTTATTTTAAAAATTATTTTTGATTTAACATTCTTCTTTTTTATATGCAGGAAGGAGGATATGATTTCTTCATCTTCAACTTTCTCTATTATTGTAAAGGAAAAGGAACAGGTCTACATCCATTCGCCCCTTACTTCAAATGGTAACACATTTCAAGAAGATAAGGAGAAAAAAAATCGATAATAATTGAAACTTTGGTGAGCAAAGAATTTACAGGTAAACGGATTTTGAATTAATACAATTTGTATTGTTTAATTTATGAAGAAGTCTTCTTGAGAGTTTATTCTAATTTTTAATGATAATTTTGTTGTTGTTGTTGACTTGCAGAAGAGACAAAGAATACCGAAAGGAAGAAAATAAAAGATAAGTGCAAAGTAGAGTTTTCAGTTTTGTTGGTATAGCTGGCAAGCTTAAATTTTCAAAATTTCTGTTTGATATTCTTCTTCTTCTTTCTTTTAAATATTGTTTTATTTCACAATTTTTCTATATTTAATTCAATTGTATGCAATTTATGATTGTCTGATTTTATCTCAGACAATCGTAAAATTGGAACATGGCATTCCATAATGAAAAGTTTAGAAAAAATAGTTTAATATCATCCGCGCATCGCGCGGGTACGTATACTAGTATCCCTTAAATTAGGGATAGTAGATAAAAGAAAGTCAAATATCTTTTTAGTGATGAGATGTTGACTTGATTGATTTATTACTCTGTGTAATAAAATAATTAAACCGACTTAACTTTGCGAATTGTAAAAAATATACAAAAATTGCGGGTATTGATATGTAATTACAGAAAAAATATAAAGATTATTGAAATTTAATTAATTTTAAAATGTTGTAAAAAGTGTGACATTCTGTCGTGCACGTATGCGGATAATCGGAAAATGTTAAAAACGATAATGAATTGATAAGAATCCTAAAATAAAAAAAAATATTAATAAATTATAAAAAGTAAAAATATAAAAATAAATTGATAAAATCCTAAAGTAAGGATGAATATTAATAATTTATTAACAATTGTAAAAAATATGTGAAAATTGTATTTTGTGCCCTTTAACGGTCAGGAAGCCTGAAGACGTTAATTTTAAGCATGCAGAGCAAAAATTGAGTGTCAACAATAGTTAACACTCAATATTTTGTATATATTTTTTCTAATTTTATCAAGTATATTCAATAATTATCAAATAAAATTAGCATTATACAAATTGCAACTCAATTGAGCAATTGAAATTTTAAAACTTGTATAAGATGATATTAATTTGAAATATTATAATAAATATATTGTAGGCTTATATAAATTATATGTATCGTGAATCCTTCTTTTAAGAAAAGAAAATTGCCTTCTTTACCTAATATAGGAACTAAACAGTATAAACGTGATAATATCTATTAAGGAAATAATAAAACGGTAATATATTTAAATATAATATCTTGTTTTCTTTTCTAAATGATAATAGTTATAAAATTACCAAAAGATACAATTAAACGGTCAATACAAACAAATTTTTTTAAAGGAATAATAAAATTGCTATGTATAAATATCATATTTTTGCTATGTATAAATATCATATTTTTGCTATAAGATTAAAAAAAAAATTATATTTAAAAACAGTACATCTATTAAAAAAATAAATTGGTTGGGTAAAGAATGTGAAAATAGTGCATTTAATGAAAGAGGAAGATTGAATGCAACATGGGTCCACAGTAAGAGATTCAATGGGAAGTACTTATTGCATAATTTTGAAAATACTATTATACCCTTAGTCGTCCTTCAATTCTTTTTCTATATAATAATATAAATATAAATATAAATATAATAAAATAAAATATCAAATTATCAAATTCAGTGCAACAACGAAAAAAAATTCACTTCCCTATTGTTGAAGCATCATCACATCGTATGCCTCTGATTGATGATAAGAAGAAGAGTCAATTCCACTATACTCTCTAACATTTAAGGTTTGAGAAACGATACCCTCTCCATATATTTAAAGGGTATGATAACTCCCTTATGTAATATTTTTCGGTGAGAGTTTTCCTTATCTTTTCTTTCAAAAACTGCAATATGTGCTCACGTTTTCAGTTATCATTTCTAATAATTTTCTTGTGCTCTTCATGATCATCCAGTATGATAAACTTTGATGAAGAATTAAATACATATTGCACTTTTACAAAAGAAAATTGATCCTTCTCCTCTTCAATGAACTCAATGACTTCATGATAGAAAACTACAAAAGGGAATCGTTATCCATTTCGCACTATATAGGTGTAAGACTAGTCCTAATGAATGTATTTAAAGGATTTATCATAGTTTATTGTTTGGACTTGTGATCTCAAATTGGAGACTACTCTACATCAATCTTAAATTATGTCTATCAAAGATTGGCTTACTCTCTTGAATGAACATGTTGAATATCCCATAAATTTTGTGGGTATTCGTAAAAAGATCTCAGGATCTTCAATATCCCACAAAATCATGAGATATTCATAAAGAGATCATCCTGCGTTCGAGAAATATGCTACTAATGGCCCTCGGATTACGAAAAAATCAAGAGACAGATAACAACCCTCAAATTACGGAGAAATCAAGAGAGAGGAATCAAGGGAGGAACATATTTGTACCCATATCGTTTATCAATAAAAATTCTTGTTTCTTCATATTTTATTTGTGATTGCAATTTATTTCTGTCACCGTAAAATTTATTGAAAACCACTCTTTGTGAAACTCATATCGGATCCTCTTAATTTGAATTAATTTTTTTTTTCTTTTTCTAAATGTTATACTTCTTAATGTATGCTTAAGCTGGAATGTATGGTCTACTTTACTTTCCTTTTAAACAAGCAAGGTAAATGTCCAAGTATGTTTTCAAGCTTATTGGCTATAGCAACATATTCTAGGTGAATTTGGATTAGGTATGTGATCTCCACCTACCCATATGACGTGACGTATATGTAGCATGTTAGGGTTGTCTGTGTACTCCTTTAGGGTGCAATCATTCTCTAGACTCTGCGTACATGTGGGATGATTAGTGCATATATCGGGGTTGCCCTTGCTTGTAATATATCTATTGTTAGTCACCTTCAAAAATATGTCTTGATAGATTAAATAGATTTCCTAAACATCAAAGCCAAATACACACCAAGAACATATAGTGCCGAAAAATTAACGTCAAAAGAATATCCCTCGAAATTCAGTGTTTTAGCGCCAAAAAATTCCCTCGCTTTAGTACTTTTTAGGAATTGAGGCGGAAAAAAAGAAAAATCTCACTACATGTAGCTTTAGTGTTTTTTTTTTTTTTTTTTTTTTTTTGTATAAATGACATCATTTTGAAACATAATTACCTTCTCACCCCTTTTGTCAATTAAAATTTCTCTCTCCCGCTTTTCAATTTCAAAATTGTGAAGCATCAAATCAATTTCAACGATCAAAATTAGAGATTGAGGAATCTTGGGTTGATTTCGACAATTGCATCCATCCCCTATAATAATATACATTGCAAATCAATATTAGTTTAATATGCAACAAAACTTAAATAAATTTTTTTAAAACTCGAAATATAAAACAATGCTTAATATTCATGCCTAATATTCTTTCATATACATAATAACGCTATGTATATAGGCTTAAATAAATACACTCAGCTTGCCTAACAGAACCATATACATAACTATGTTATGTAGAATACTGTTAATTCATAACATATATATAGCTCTGTAATGTATATGTTTTGAAAATATAATAGTCCAATATTGTTTGTTTCAACACATATACATAAAAAAAATTATGTATATAGGTTGATATACAAAACTATGTTGTGTATAACACTGTTAATGCACATATATAGAACTCAATAATGTGTATGTTCTGAAATAAGCAACCATCAATATTTGTTTCACCACATAGACATAACAAATTTAAAGTATATGGGCTCATATACATAATAATGTTATATATATGGGATGAAATAACAACAAACTCCATACATATGTATATGGTGCGACATAAAAACTCTCGAAAATGTCAAATTTCATATATATACTATAGATATATAAAATTCAACTGGTTAAATTCATGTAAAATTTGAGTTTAATTCATGATCATTTAGGATGATTAATTTGGGCCCTACAAATTAATTAGTCCATTTTATTAAATTCAAGACCAAGGTCCATTATACTTTGGAGCCCAGGCCCCTGCCATATGTCTGCGTGACTTGACATCCTTGTCAAATTCAAGATCAATGATACGACACCATATATACAAATAATGTGAAAATCTCATTCAAATTCAAGAACCAGTCAAAAGTCGCCAAGTGTCAAAGTGACATATTTCGGCCAATCACAAGCAACCCGGTATACTCCCTACAACTATAAATAGGGGGTAACATAACATTCTAGAGGAGATTCTAAAAGAGGTCTTTGATAAGCATTGGCAACATCAGCATCGACTATTAAGTTCTTGCAAAGAGCAATCAGCGGAGTTCTTCCCAGAGATTATTACAAAGTGACAAAATATTTTTCGATATTTTCGACGATTGAAATACATCTCCAGGAGTTCAAAGCATCCAACGATTTAAGAAACACGTTACTAAAGGCCCTCAAATCATTTCTAAGTTTAGAAGAAAAGAATCAAGAGAGTTACGAAATTGTACTCACAAGATTCATCAATAAAAATTACTTTTTTTCTTTTATTTATCTTTGGTTGTAGTTAATTTTCGACGCTTTAAAAATTTCTTGCGAACAATTTTGGCACATCCAATGGGACTATTTCTGCCCTTCATATCTTTCTCCTGCAAATCGAAATCTACAAATTCAACTATTGCAATGGACTTTGAAAAACAACGATGTTACACACAAGCGATCTACTGCCGCATCTGCTAACCTCAGTCGTGTTGGACCAATTACTCACTGAAAGTTCAAGGCTAGTAGCTTGGATGAATCTGAATACTTCACCTTTTTTGAGGTGGCAAAAAACAACAACTCTCATATGGCGGCTGCTGGGGGCAATCTTGCATCCATGTTCTTTGGCGAACTTTCTCTAACCGGCCAACTTTGGTGAACCTGAGGATTCAATGGATTCTCCAATTTCAATGAAGGTCAATGCCTTAATGGCTGACTCAACTTATGTGGATGAAAAGTTTGCAATGATGGAGGAGCAAACCATTGAAGCCCCAAAGAAAAAGGTAGACTATAAGAATCTTCATATCGCTCAACTCATGAACAAACTGGAGGCCTGCGAACCAGGAGAGTCGAGTCATATACATACTTATCCACCTAGTTTCACCCCACAAAACAAGGATGTTGAGGAATTACTTGCTTAGTCTAAATTCCAGAAGGAGAAACAATCTGTTTCAGTTGCAGCTTTATTTGTCCAACAGTTGCAAGACATGATAAAAAATACCATCAGGGCATAATATGGTGGAGCACCAGAGTTTGTTGTATTACTCCAAGCCTTCCACAAGACGAATTGATTGTCTACCCAAGCCAATGAGATATCAACCACCAAAGTTGCAGCACTTTGATGACAAGGGAAACCCGAGGCAACACATTGCCTATTTTGTCAAAACATGTAGCAATGCTGCAACACATGGCGATCTCTTAGTAAAATAATTTGTTTGTTCATTAAAGAGGAATGCATTTGACTGGTATATTAACCTGGAGCATGAGTCAATTGATAGTTGGTAGCATCTCGAGAAGGAATTTCTCAATCAATTTTACAGCACCCGATGAACTGTGAGCATGGCAGAGTTGACTGACACTAAGCAAAGAAAGGATGAGCCTATAACGGATTACATTAATTGATGGAGATTATTAAGTTTGGTCTGCAAAGACCGCCTTTCTAAAATATTTTTTGTAGAAATGTGCATTCAAGAAATTCATTGGGTCCTTCTATACATACTACAAGGAATCAAACCACTAAAATTTGAAGAGCTTGCTACACGAGCACATGACATGGATTTAAGCATCACAAGTCATGGTAAGGCATCCTCTGTCGTTGACCTGATGAAAGAAAAAAGGGAGTTCAAGAAAGGTATGACCTCAAAGACTACAGAGTCCATGAAAGTGAAAGAAACTTCTGTAAAGGTCATAACCAAGCAAAAAGTAAAGGAAGATGAAGCTTCGAGGCAATATCCAAGAGAGGATAAACGTCGTCCAACCTTGAAAGAGTTAGAAGCTAAGGTTTGTCCATTTCCAGATTCATATGCACTTATGATACTGGATGAATTACTAGTTAAGAAAATCATTGATCTTCCTAAATCAAAAATGCCAAAAGAAATCAATAAGGTCAATGATCCCAAGTACTGCAAGTATCATCGTGTCGTTGGTCACCCAATGGAGAAGTCCTTTATCTTGAAGAAGAAAATCACGACGCTATTGAGTGAAGGAAAAATCATCATCAACATGGATGAAACAGTAGAAAAATATCACACTAGTATCATACCCGAGAAGAAGGTATTCAATGTCGCAAACTATGCCAAGCTCAATCTTCTTGCAATTTGGGAGCAGCGAGCCAGTTGAAGTAGATTTTCTAAGGAAAAATCTTAAAGGCTTATTGGGAACAAACAACAAAGCCAAAGATAATGATGACGCTGGTTGGACCTTGGTTTCTCATAAGAAAAGAAAACATCAAGCGGTTTTAAGAATACGATTTCCTAAGCCAAGAGTGATGAAGAGTAACATAGAGTATCTATGACCACCAAAAAGTGTTAAGTTTGGTACTAGCAAGAAGATTGATGGTTCATTATCACAGATGGTCTGAAGGCCTATTACATTGTATGAGTTCTTTCTAGAAAAATTTCTTGAAGATAGTCAAATTGGTGCCACACGTTAATTTCCAGCATAGAGGAAATAAAGGAAAGCAAAGAAGGGTATTGTCCAACAATAGCATGAGAATATCATGCTATTAGAGAAGTCTCATCATGTTGTGCTGTAATTTCCTTCACGGATGATGATTTATTTTTAGGGTCTAAGCTACATAACAGACCTTTGTTTGTTGTAGGGGCTATTCGAGTATAACATCTCAATTGTGTATTGATCGATGATTGTTGGGCAGTTAATATCATGCCAAAGACAGTGCTCAAAAGGCTTGGATCTCCATTGATGAATTATCTAAAAGCAACATAACGATTCAAGGCTTCAATCAAGGAGGACAACGAGTCATAGAAAAGATTCGCATAGGATTATCCATTGGCGACATGAAATCAAACATTTTGATTCATGTTATAGATGCTAAAACATCATACAACTTGCTTCTTGGATGCCCCTGGATGCATGAAAATAGAGTGATGTCATCTACTTTGCATCAATGTATAAAGTATATAAAGAATGGTAAAACAGTAAAAATTGATGCGGATATCAATCCTTTCACTGAGACAAGGTCGTACTTTGCAAATGGAAAATTCTACTTGGATTCTTGTGAATTGGGTATGGAGAAACCAATACTAGCCAACCCAACTAATGTTGTTTTAAAAGAAATAGAGGTTCAACGGGCTGCTATTAAGATGCCTAAGGAGAGAATTAAAAAATTCTCTACTAAGCTTTCATCATCTGAAGGAGACATACAAACGAAGATGGATAAAGAACATCTATTTTTTTGCTACATCCCTCATGAGCATCGAAAGGATGGACAACCCTAGCTAGAAGTATGTACTCAATAAATCCACCCTCCAAGAAAAGAAATGAGTCATAAGGCATTCCAAGATTTGAAGGAGATTATGACTATCCTAGCTATACAGGTCCCATCTATCACGCCCGAGCTTTTAGAAAGCAATGTTTTAGCTCATAAGATAAAAGGTCACTTTGATGAGAAAGCCTTTGCGCTGCTTGAAAAATGAGGTTACGACTTATCCAATCCAGCAAGGCTAGGTGAGCTCAAAGATGATGTCACTAATGAGAAGATACATGGTCTTATAGAGGCTCAAATAAAGTTCAGAAAGCAAGGGCATTATGTTTTCACTCTGCCTAAGTTTGGCTGGGATTCAAATTGCCAGAACCTCTTCTAATTTCTACTAAGAAGGGCAAGGAGACAACTTCATCACATTATGCCTCGGTAGAAAAAGACAAATAATCTAAGGATGAGAAAAAGCCACAACAAACTTCTATGTTTGAACACATAGGAAGATTGATACTTTGTGTCTCTGTATTAGAAAGATTAGGCTGCAAGGATAAAAGTAGAGCCTCTAAATAAATAGGAGAGGCCGACACCTCAAGAACTTCTATCTTTTATCATTTGAGAACCATAAGAAAATCATTAGCACAAAAAAGGTTGTTGGAGAATGAAAAGCAAGGATTTTTTGAAGGAGTCAATGACAAAGACATTAGTAGTATTTTCCCATCACATATGAAGAGAAAGGTTGTGTTGTCAATCACTATAGATGGTTCGCTAAAAGTGAAAATAAGCACCATTGTGTTCACTAACCAGTTTTATGAAGATACAAAGAAGGAGCAAGAAGAATCCATCACAACATTCGAGGGAAGTAAAATGGAAGATTCAAACTTTGTACAAGCATCCTATCACATAACAGTAGAAGAAGGTCTATACTTTGATGGTGTGGATGATGATGTTCAAGAGGATCCACCCCAACTGGAGGATGGTGTACAATCAACCGTAAATGAACTCAAAGAACTAAATCTTGGTACTCTGGAAGATCCGCACCCAACATTCATTAGTGCGCTTCTTACACTGCAAGAAGAAAGGGACTACTTTAAGTTATTAGTTGAGTACGAAGATGTCTTTGCCTGGTCATACCAATAAATTCTAGGCCTTAGTCCTAGGGTAGTTATTCATTATTTGGGGATCAAAAAGGAGGTATGTCCTATAAAGCAGTCACAACAAGTGTTTTGTCCTGAGTTGATAACACAAATTGAAGTAGAGGTCAATAAGCTTGTCGAAGACGGATTTATCCAAGAAGTGAAGTACCCATCATGAATCTCAAACATTGTACCTGTTAAGAAGAAGAATGGTCAAATACGTGCTTGTGATGATTTTTGAGACTTGAATAAGTCCTGTCAAAAAGATGATTTCCCGATACCGATCATAGAGCTCATGGTTGATGCGACAACTGGACATGAAGCTATGACATTTATGGATGGGTCTTTCGAATATAATCAAATCATAATGTCTCCAAAGGATGATGAATGCACTGCATTCCAAACTCCAAAAAGGATATATTGTTACAAGGTTATGCCTTTTGGTCTAAAGAATGCGGGTGCAACCTACCAACGTGCAATGCGAAATATTTTTGATGGCATATTACATATGAGGGTGGAATGTTACGTCGATGACTTAGTGGTAACGTCAAAGTGCAGGACAACTATTTTGAAGATCTTCGCATTGTTTTTGAGAGGTTAAGAAAATTTGACTTAAAAATAAACCCACTCAAATATGCATTCGGGGTTACTTTGGAAAAGTTTTTTGGCTTTATTGTGCGTCATCATGGAATTGAAATTGATCCCATAAAGATTAATGTCATTTAAAAAATACCCGCGCCAAAAAACTTGAGAGACTTTCGCAGTCTACAAGAAAATTTGGCATTCATCCGAAGGTTCATATGTAACTTAGTTGGAAGATGTCAATCCTTTAACCATCTAATGAAAAAAGATGCACCTTTCCGTTGGGACCAATCATGTCAAAATGCTTTTGAAAGCACCAAAAGATACTTGTTGAATCCACCTGTATTGGGGGCATCAACTCCTGGAAGGCCGTTGATACTCTACATTGCATCACAAGAGCGATCACTTGGAGCACTTTTTGCTCAGGAGAACAAACATAAAAAGGAACAAACGATGTACTATCTAAGTCGAACCTTGATAAGAGCTGAGTTAAATTATATGCCCATTGAGAAGATGTGCTTAGCTTTGTTTTATGCGATACAAAATTAAAGCATTATTTTGAAGCATACACCATCAAAATAATTTCTCGGGCTGATCCCGTGAAGTTTGTAATGCCACGTCTAGTTCTCTCAAGGCTTCTAGCAAGATGTTCTGTATTATTTAACGAATATGAGATCATATACACACTTCAAAAAGTTGTGAAGGGGCAAACACTTGCCAATTTCCTTGTCGATCGCCCTCTGCCAGCGGAATGGGAGATTTCATATGAGTTTCCTTATAAAGATGTACTATTTACTGAAGAACTGCCACCCTGGATAATGCTCTTTGATGAATTTGCATATTGAGATGGTGTAGAATCAGGCGTTGTGTTGATATCACCATAAAGATTAATCTTGCCATTCTTATTTGTTTTGGGTGAAACATGTTCCAATAATGTTGTAGAGTACCAAACTTTAATTGTTCGCCTTGAAATGACATTAGATATGAAGATTCCACAATTGGATATCTATGGTGATTCTAAGTTGATCATAAACCAACTTTTGGGGAATTATGAGGTGAAAAAGGAAAATCTCTTACCATATCACCAATATGTCATTCTTTTACTTGAAAGGTTTGATCAGGTGTTGCTAAACCACATCCCAAGAGAAGAAAATTGCGTGGTGGATGCTCTGGCTAACTTAGTCACAACGTTAGCACTTGGAGAGAATGAGTCAACAAGGGTACAAGTATGTCATCAGTCGGCTATTCCTGGTTGTCTCTATCTTCAAATAGATGAAAAACATAATATATATATATTCGAGTGGTAGAAGAAAAATATTGGCAGAATACACTAATTGAATATCTCCAACATGGAAGGCTCTCTGAGGATCCATGAAAAGAGCAGATATTAAGAGAAGGTCACCACGATTTATCTTTCATGAGGGAATATTATTTCGTTGTTCTTATGAGGGACTATTCCTTTAATGTCTTGACAATAAAGAAGCTCAACAGACAATGGAGGAAGCACATTCCGGCATATGTGGAGCATACCAATCAGGGCCTAAACTTTATTTCCGCATCAAAAGGATGGGCTACTATTGGCCGACAGTGGTGGTAGATTGTCTAGAGCATGCCAAAAGGTGCCAAGCATGTCAATTCCATGCTAATTACATCTATCAGTCTCCAGAGCCCCTTCATCCAACTGTAACCTCAAGTCCTTTTGATGCCTGAGGACTTGATGTTGTTGGACCTCTTCTAAAGTCGTCACAAGGACAAATGTGCATCTTAGTCGCTACTGACTATTTCTCAAGATGGGTTGAAGCTGTGCCATTAAAAAAAGTGAAAAAGGAAAATATTATTGATTTTATCAAGTCAAACATAATTTTCAGGTATGGTATACCAAGATGCATACTTACTGATAATGGAACGCCCTTCAATAATAATCTCATGAGGTCTTTATGCGAGAAGTTCAATTTTAAGCAGCACAAGTCTTCAATGTACAATGCACCTGTCAATGGTCTTGCTGAAGTTTTTAACAAGACACCAGGTAACCTACTGAAGAAAGTTGTTGCAAAAAATAAAAGAGACTGGCATAAGAGGATCAGTGAATCTTTGTGGGCAAATGGTACAACCTTCAGAAATACAATTCAAGTGACTCCCTATTCATTGGTGTAGGGCGTAGAGGCAGTCCTTTTATTAGTACAACAAATTCCATCATTGCAAATTGTGATTCAAGAAGGGCTTACAACTGAACATAACGCTCAACTTCGTCTAGCAGAGTTGGAGGCATTGGATGAGAAGAGATTAGAAGAACAACAAAGATTGGAGTGTTAACAAGCTCGACTTTCTAGAGGTTCAACAAGAGGGTTGACCACGATCATTTCAAGTAGGTGACTTGGTCTTAGCCGTTTGAAGACCCATAATCCTCAACAAATGCATTGGTGACAAGTTTACATCAAAATGGGATGGTCCATATGTGGTGAAAGAATCATATCCAAGTGGTGCTTATAAAGTTGTCTACCAAGATGGTGTAAGAGTTGGTCCAATCAATGGCAAGTTCCTAAAACATAACTTTCCATGAAGGTCGGTATGCTCCTTAAGGCACAAGATTAAATTGCATGTCACTCCTGACCTTCATGAGTCTAAACTGTGAACGACTCTCAAAAATAATTTAAAAAATAAATTAACTCATCAGACTGAACTACGTTATGACTTGATCCCTTTTTTCGAGGTACATAGGCAGCTTAGAGTATTTTTACTCTAAGTTCAGTCATATGAGTTACAAATAGGAAAAAAAAAAGTGTGTCATTATTTAAGCACGATAATAATACTTTGAAGTGACATAGATATCGTATGAAGCTAGACGTCCCTTCGCTAAGTTTACCGCGGAAGTGCAAAGGTGAAGAGGTCAGCAAGGCAAAGCGGATTTCGACAATGTATCTGTATAAATTTGTAAAGGCGTTGAGTATGATTTTTACATATGTTGTAGATATTGTTGTTATCCTTGCAACAAAAAAGACGACTCATGATTCAAAGGCGCCTACGTCAAGATATGAATTTTCTACCATAGCTGCTCGAAATTGCAAAATAGGCCATCAGATTCCGAACTTAGCTGACTTTGATGACGTATATGTATAAATCCATAAAGGCGTTGAGTTTGGTTTTTACATATGCTATAGATTTTGGTGTTATCTTTGAAACAAAAAATACATATCATGATTCAAAGGCCCCTACGTCGAGATATGAATTGTCTACCAAACTGCTCACAGCTGCAAAATAGACCATCAGATTTGAACTAAGCTGATTTTGATGATGTATCTGTATAAATCCGTAAAGGTTTTGAGCGTGGTTTTTACATATGTTGTAGATATTGGTGTTATATTTGCAATAAAAAATACGGATCATGATTTGAAGGCTTCTACGTTGAGATATCAATTTTCTATCATAGCCTCTCAAAGCTGCAAAAGAGACCATCAGGTTTCGAACTAAGTTAATTTTGATGATGAATAGGTGAGAATTCTTACAGGTTTTGAAATTGATTTTTACATATGGGGTATATCTTAGATACCTCTTCTCAATAAAAAAATGATTCATGATTAGGAGGCTCTTGCATCAAGTTATGAATTTTCTACCACGACTGCACAAAGCTGTGAAACAGATGTATCAGATTTGAAATCAAATTTAAAAATTAATTTTGATCAATCCCAAGGGAATTTGACAATGATTTTTACATACTTTGTACTACAGTGAGTTATCTTTCCAAAGGAATAAGAATTTCATGATTTTGACATTCCTAATACAGGTTATAAATTTTACATCATTGACGTGCGAATATAAGAAAAAAGGGAGGCAGAATTTGGGTTGAGTTTATAATGAAATTTATACAAATACAGAGAGAATTTGGTCATTATTTTTTATAGAAATTGTGGTTCCATGAGTTATCTTTCCAACGAAATAAGAATTTTATATTTTCGAGACTCCAAGTGTGAGTTATGAATTTTCTACCACAGACGTCCAAACCTGAAAAAACTGCGCAAAGAAAAAGATAGTAATTTTGAGTCTAGTTGAGAATGAAATTTGCACAAATCTGGAGAACTTCTGATCATGATTTTCACATACATCGCATTTCAATGAGTTATCTTTCCAACGGAACAAGAATTTCATGATTTCGGCACTCCTAGTTCGAGTTATAAATTTTTTTAATCATAAATGTCCAAAGCTGAAAAATTGGGTGATGCAAAATTCAAGCCGTCTTTTATGGAAGATTTGCACAAGTTCAAAAAGAAGCTTTTGGTCATGATTTTCATACATATTGGTTTTTTGAATTTTTGTTCCAATAGCGTAACTGGCTCGTAATTTTAAATTATTATCTCATGCCACGTATGTCAAATTATTTGGGTCGGGGATGACAAATAAAATATGGTTGGTATGTCAGTTTTGAAAATAAACTACATAGTACATAAGCATTAAAAGAAATATTCCACGTTTATTGCTCCAAAAGAGATTTCCAATACATTATGATAGGATAAAAAAAATCGGAACAAAAAAAAAAAGAAGAGAACATTCTTGTGCAAAAAATAGAAAAAAAAATTAAGAGAAAAGCTTATGGCCAAGGATCTGATGGCGACTTGTCTCAACGATTTCCTTTATCTTAGCAAGTTCTTTTATTTCTATTTTCGACAGTGGGCTGATTTTCTCAAAAGCATCAATCTCGTCTTCAGTATTGGTCGTACTCTCTAGATTTTTGGACAATTTCTTTTTATGCTCTTCAATAAGCGAAATGGTTTTCTTTTTCTTAGCCTTCTAGGCTTTCAACTCTTTTTCAGCTCTTTCAAGGACTTTTTAAAACTCTCTCAGACACTTGTCCATCTTGACTTTGTCTTTATTTATAGTATGAAAGCGTTGTTGCACAGTAGAGAGAAATGGTCGATGAGAATCTTTAGTTATCTTCTGAGAACTAGACACCTTTGTAACATCGTAATCTCCATGCTTCTTGAAAAAATCTTCAAGTAGAACCTCTAAAGGGTAAAGGTCGACGACGTTTACCTCCCGAAGCCCTTTAAGAATCAGATCAATGTAGAAAATTGTGTAATACATCCGCACAAGGTACGCCACATTCCAGAAACGTAGGACAATTTAAAAGCTGAAATAGCCTTTTGTGATTCATTTGAGGCAATCTGCTGTAACGGTTGAACCAAATTCTTAGAGACGTTTGCATGTCTATTATCATTTGTTCCATCCACTGTATCAGTAGTTAAGACATTTTGAAAAGATTCATCATTTTCTGACAACTTTGTCGACAGACCCTTGTTTGTATGAGTCTTGGGGTCATCAAGGGAAAGATAGGTACTCTTCAGTATATTTAAAGGATTCAATCTTGTGACACAATCCTCACCAAATACATCATCACCAAATATATTACTGGAAACATCCACAAGACCCAACTAAAAAAAAAAGAAAGTTAGTATCGAGTAAAGAGACAAGTTGGGATATTAAAGAAATAATTAGTACCTGATGTGCCAAATCAGCCAAGGGCATTGTTAAACCAGCAACACCATCTTCAAAGATAGCGGTACTAATACTTATGGAATCCAACTCAGCAAACTCACAATGTTGATCGCTTAAATCCTTATGTTTTTTCTTCAACCGCTTCCAGTATAGTTCTTGGCTATCATTGCTTTCATTTGAACTAGAGGTGGCACTAGTAATGGAAGTCCCCTTGAGCGAAACAAGTGGTTTGGAAGCGTCACTGCAGAGTGACACAATTCCTAGTGACTTTTCAACGCCTTTATCTAACAAGTTGGAAGATTTCTTCCTTTTGTGAACAATGTTGATCACTTTAGAAGTGGTGATGGCTACTCAGGGGGATAATGAGGGACTTTTAACTCCTTCATCCATATGTTTATCCTTGCCCTTTGAGTTTTTAGATTTGGGAACAACTTTGGCAGATTGTGGAGAATTACTGATCGTCACCTTGGACATTGAAGAGTGAGAAAGTTGGCTTTGACCATCCAGCTGAAGTTGATATCCTTCAGTTGGTGAGGGGGCATCATTTTTCTTTGGACCTATTAAAATAATGTGGGTACTTCATCTCAACACAGTCTCCCGATGGGCTGGCCACCAATCTACGTACTCGCGAGTCATAAAAGGTACATTGTCCAACAGACGGATTGGTATGTTAAGCTTTGACAAACTTTCAAGACGAACACAAGAATCCAAAAGCTGAACCGAAGCTAGCAGCAAACCATCAAAATGATGCTCTGTCAGAATGTCAGGAAGGTCTTGACAAAATCTAAATTGGCGACTAAATCAATGAGGGTTATAAGGCTCCACAATCAGATCATTATCATGCCTCAAAGTGACAAAAGTTGTACGAAGGCCTATGTCACTCCAAGAATTGGACAATTTGCCACTATCATCAATTTGTACATCTTTTCCCTATAGCAAGACCAGATGAGGAAACTTCTTTATATTGACATGTTGAAACAACTTGGGAGCATCAACAAGGTCAAATTGTTTTGCCATTTTTTCTTCTGAAATTAGACACATTTTCACCCCTCGTTGCGGACGATTTACTTAGTAATAAGTTTTAAAATACTCACCTATCCATCCATAAACATAATGGATGGGAAAGAGTGCATGGCAGTACCCCATGTTTGAAGAAGTAGAGATCTCCCTAAGGTCGCGATAGATGCTTGCAAGAACTGGGACCGCCAAAGAAATTTTTTCTCCATGATCCATCAAGCTTGCGATTTTGAAGACGCTAGCACGAATACAACCAGCCTTTTTGTTGGGGAGCAAAAATTTATAGAGCCAACATGCAAGGAAAGTCGTCAAATAAGTTTCATCCCTAAGTGATTCTTCCACGCCTAACTCGAGAAAAGGGGTATTCTCTTCTTCGGTTTGTGGTAAAAATTTTATGTCAATATTCCTCAATGGATCATGATTCATCCTTGACTTCATCCGGTTTTTAGACATCTTTTGTGAAGGCTTAACATATTTTCTTGGCCCTTGAAACCAGAAATTAGTCCAATCAAGAAAAGAGACGTCATCAATGACACCTTTTGTAAGCCGGTAGAATGTCGAAAACAAATACGAGCAACTTCTAGGGAGAAAAGCCTTCCCTTAATCATCTATATGTGTTAACTCCTTAGCCAACAGAATAACTTCATCATAAAATGACCCATGAACATGAAGGCCTCCGATGTTTCTCAAGTCCCATAAAGATATGGACAACTCTCCAATAAAAGTAGAAACTGTGTTGGTGGATGGAAACTAATTCTCATAGAAGGCCTGGAGCACATTCTCATTATGGTCATACGTGAACAATAAAGCAAAGATGACATCATAAGTCTTGTTGCGCTCTAAGGTCTCTTTATTACGGGCAAGAACATCTTTTGTCCACTCCCAATAGCTAGATATATATCGAACCTCACCAAATCCAGATGAAGGAACACGCCAACTGCTAAGGCTCCCATTGCGGTTAGGAGAGCTCGCAACAATAACATTTTGATGGGTAGAAGACTTCAAAAGGAGAATTTTTTCAGTCATAATTTTGCCTAAAAAGTTATCCATGACATCCTTAGTTTCTGTCATTGACCATTCTACAAGATTGATTCAAGTTAAATAGGCGTCAACGCTTTTGATCACACAACTCGAGGCCAACATGAGGAGGTCCAAGGTTTGATCGCCCTAAGAATCCAAGAATGTGCTTGGAGGCCCGTCTTCGAGCTCCTAATAAAGCAATGTCATGTTTGGAAGATAGCTTGGAGTCGAGGAAAGCCATGACGCAGAAATAAAGAGAGCCCTTGTGGGTTATTTTCAAAATAGTAATTTAAGGCTATTTTTGTAATAGGATAGTTGTGCAAATGAAACTATTATAAATAAGTGTCTTAGACATTTCATTAGTTAGTTTTTTTTTTAATGATGATCATGAATTCATGAAAACTCCATTGGGATTGCTGAGTGCTTGGAAAAGCTAATGTTGAACCTTGTTTAGAAACTCAGCTATAAGAGAGATTCAATTCCCTTTGCAGTAACGTAAGAGATAGGTGCTCGAATGTAATCAATAAGGAAGGTATTTGGGTTTGATACACACTTTAGTTGCCATTCTATTATTGTCTTATGTCTATATTTCTATTATCTATCCTTTTACTTCTCATATTTTAAATTTCATTGATTCATTAGTTTTTATGTTTTCTTCTCATCTTCGTAGATTACTCTCGTATCATAGATGAAGAGAATTTTCCAGCGGCTTTCTAACAAGTGGGGAGGCTCCAATCACCGGAGAATGAACTTTCAAAGTGAGGGCTTTGGCGTGCGAATTAGGTTTGCTTTCCACGATCTCAAGGCAAGGGTATGGAGTTTCACGGTCGCTGAAACACGTCATTGTTGGGGACCAAGAGCACACTACACCATTTTCAAGGATTAAGAAAGGAATAGATATTAACTATTGTGGACACACAAGTTTAGTAAAATCGAAAACAAGAGAACCTAAAGTTGGGTTAAAAAAAAGTCATTATAGCAACACGGGTTAAACTTGGCTGCAAATTTTTGTTTAGTTGCTATTCCTTGTTTCCGATTGCAGTAAACATAGTTGCAAAAACTTGGTTAAGTTGTTACTCCTTGGTTTTACTTACAAAAAATAAAATGAATGGCTTGCGATTTTGGTTACGTATTTCATATTACAGTCGTGTAAATTTGAGTGAGCAAAAGGCAGCAGGTTGCAATGAAAGTTACTATTACTTGAGGAAGCAGTTTGTGGATTTAATCGAATCAGGCAAGGCTACAGCTTCACAGCTTAGCAATTGAACACACTCGAACACTTTTCTTTGTAGCAACAGAATGCTTTGATGAATTTTCTGTGCAAGGGAGAAGCTTATATAGAAGTTCTTGTGATAATTCTCATTTCGTATACAAGGAAGTTGTGGTGAAACTAGAAGATGAGAATCTCTGGGAATTTTAATTTCCAAGCAGTTGAAAAATTACCATATTGAGAAGATTTCTTTGGAGGAAACTTTAATTCTTTTTTTTAAAAAAAAAAATCAAAAGGAAAGTTAATATTTTTGCTTGGTACATGAAACCAAAAGGAAAGTTAATATTTTTCTTTGGTACATGAAACAAAAAGGAAAACTAATATTTTTCTTTGGTACATGAAACCAAAAGGAAAGTTAATGTTTTTCTTTGGTACAAAAGTTTAAGTCAACTTTCTTACTTCATATGTGCAATATATCAAGTGAGGGTGTTGTATTGATCCTTCTAATTCAAATACATTGAGAGGATTACATTGTTGTGCCAGTAAGAATTACTTAAATAAATATTAAGGCAATGATTTCTCTCGTTCAGACTTATCCAAGATGAAAAAAAAAGCAAGTTGGTTATTTTTTATTTTTCTAATACACTTGAAATAATATCGAGTTTGTGCTCGATTGTGGGCGAAAAATGAGGATCACCACAAGCAAATCATTGGTTGCTTTGACAAAGCCTTTCACGACATAAAAGTTCGCGGAGGAAACTTTAGTTACCACTTGCTAGAATTGGCCTAACTAGGATGCACCTATGAGAAACAAATACTTTTGAAGTCACAAAAATGAAAAACACATTCATGAGTACTTCAAGTCTCATTGCCAAGTTTCAGCAATCCTACACATCGACAAGTCTCAAAGTAAGGGGCGTTTGTAGACATATAAAATTCAATAGGTTAAATTCATACAAATTTGAGTTTAATTCATGATCATTTGGATTGAGTAATTTGGGACCTACAAATTAATTAGTCCATTTTATTAAATTCAAGACCAAGGTCATTACACATTGGAGCCCAGGCCCATGCCACGTGTTAGCGTGACTTGGCGTTCCCATCAAATTCAAGACCAACGAGACGACGCCACATGTACAAATATGTGAAAATCTCATTCAAATTCAAGAACCAGTCAAAAGTTGCTAAATGTCAAAGTGACATATTTCGGCCAATCACAAGCAACCCGGCCTACTCCCTATAACTATAAATAGGGGGTAACATAACATTCTAGAGGAGATTCTGAAAGAGGACTTTGATAAGCATTGGCAACATCAGCATTGACTATTAAGTTCTTGCAAGGAAAAATCAGCGGAGTTCTTCCTGGAGATTATTCCAAAGCGACAAAATATTTTTCGACATTCCCGGCGATTGAAATACATCTCCAGGAATTCAAATTATCCAACGATTTGAGAAACACGCTACTGGAGGCCCTCGAATTATTTTTAAGTTTAGGAGAGAAGAATCAAGAGAGTTATGGAATCGTACTCACAAGACTCATCAATAAAAATTACTTTTGTTTTTCTTTGGTTGCAGTTAATTTTCGACGCTTTGAAAATTTCTTGCAAACATATACATATCTTTCAAGTGTAAGAAGAAGAACTGAGCGAGACCGAATGGAATTGCCATGAGAAGTAATAGCAATATGAACCAGGTTCTTTACTAAAATGGAAGATCAAGTTTCGATTCAGATGAAGATTCTTAAAGTACTATTCGTTTCCAGCCTGATACGACAACTTGATTCAATGTCGACGTCGGTGTTGATTTCCTTCTAGTAAGTGTATTATGCTGTTGATTTTGGCCAGAAGGAGCCACAATTAAGCTCTTTACGGATGGTCGGTGGAGCTCCAACGATTGTCGGGGGGAGGGGGGAGGTTCAGGTAGGGTTTAAGGTTGTTTTTTTGTAAGGTTTTTATGAATTAGAAATAGGGATTTAAGAAGAACAGGAAATTTAAAATTTGAAAAAATGAGGTTCCTTGATTGTAGGCACCTTCTAAGAAAATAAAAGCGTGAAAAGGAGAAAGTAAAGTTTGTATATGGATTATAGACAAAAGAAATTGTAAATATGAGATATTTATAATTAGTTTGGAGATTTGGGATATTGTGTAATAAAAATAAAGTAAAGTTGTAATTTTTTCTTTTTTTTAAGGGGGGGGAGGGGGGGTAATTGAGGTATTACATGAAGACAATAGTAGATAAATTTATGCATACTAGTTTAGGATACGTGCGTTGCGCATGTGTATAATATCAATATCATTAATTTGAATACAATAATAAATATTTGAAAATCCTAAATATCGTTGTATGCCTTTTGAAATACTTTATGAAAATTATTATAGTTTCGTTGATTTCATTCTGAAGCAAAATGATTATATTTTGTTTAAACATGTAAATATAGGAAACTATATTTCATTTAAAAAAAATTGAAATATACTACCACCATTATTTAAAAAAATATGAATTAAAAATTTGGCACTTAGTTTTTTTTAATACTAGTTTAGGTATACACACCTCGCACATGTACCTCACTTTATTGAATTCAAACGTTACACTAAATAGGATATTTATTTAAATAATAAAAATAAATACAATAATTAATAGGGGTGGGCATAAATACCGAAAACTAAAATGTCGAACCGAACCAAATCATTTTGGTTTTTCAATTTCGGTTTTTTGATTTTTCAATTCAGGTTTTGATTTTTTTTATAAATTCGGTATTTCGGTTCGGATTTCGGTTTTTAGGTTAACGTAATTCAATTTTTCGGTTTGAATCAAAAAATTTAATATACTCCTTTTTTAATTATTATATATATATAATTATATATAATTATATTTAATATGTATGATAATTGATATCTATTACTAAAGCCTAAAGCGTCAAACTGGACAAAGCCAAAAAAATTCAAAATCCAAATAGTCTTCAGCCCCAAAATCTCCTATCTGATGTTTATTTCAGCCTTCTTGATGTGTTATCTTGCCTTGTTCCTTTTCAGTTTCCAGGAAACATAAGTGATGTTGTTCTTGGATATGACACCATTCAGGAATGAGTTACACAGATAAGTAATTCTTATACAAACACACTATCAATCTATATTATGATAACATAAACTTATGGAAGCGTCCTGAAGACAACGCCGAAGATTTTATTCACATCATCATTGGACATTGGCATTACTTCAGCACCAGTTTTCTTATGTTTACTGCTTAGTCCACTTAGAAACTATTAAACAGGAAATTAGAAAGTATTAAAAACATTAAAAAATAGTCCAATTCACAAGTATAATTTAGTCCATTAAATAGGCTCAAAGTCGAAAAACCAAAATTATTAAACCGATATAAACCCGAACAGAAATTTACATAAACCAAATCGAACCGTACTAATTCGGTTAGGTTTTTGGTGCACCTAATTTCATAACTGAAAACCAAAAAACCCGAACAAAAAAATCTAACGCCCACCCCTAATAATTAGATTCAACATCTTTTGAAAAAATTATTTAATTAAACCCAACTTTTACCAAAAAAATTTCTGAAAGTCGATAGACATTAATCTATAATCTATAAACTGCAACAAAACAATACAATGATAGAGACATCAGAAAAATATAATTAAATCTAACCTTTACACAAAAATTTCCTCAAAGTTGTCCGACACTCATCTACCACCTGTAAACTATAACAAAATAATACGATAATAGAGATATCAAAATAATACAACTAAACTTTATCTTTACACAAAAAAATTTCTCTAAACAAAGATATAAAAATAATACAATTAAATCTAACATTTACCTAAAAAAAAATTCTCAAAGTCGACCAACATTCATCTACCACCTGTAAATTCATCTACGACTTGTAAACTACAACAAATAATACAATAGTGATCACAAAACTTCAGTTTTGATGAAAATAATTCTTGTCTGAGCGAAAATTTTGACACTAAAGAATAACTTGAATGAAAATAGAGAAGATATATATACACACACAGTGGCGGATACATGATTTTTGTTCAGGGGGTTCGATCAAAATTACATTGTAAAGCAAAGTGGACATTCGCTGAATTTTAACCTGCCTTATCATGGCTTTTTAATATTTTTTCTCAGTTTTGCTTTGCAAGTTCTTCTTAAATAATATTGTGCCTTTTTCTTACTTTCACTTTGTAGTTTTATTTTATTTCAATTTTTTTTCCTTCAAATTAATCCCCCTACAAAAAAAATAAGGTTCTTAAGAATGTGTAAGCATTGAATTATTTATATTATAATATATAATTAGTACTCAATAAAAAAAAAATTACTGAACAACATCAATATTAATATGTTGAATGATAAAATATAGTTTAAAAGAATGAACTGTGTAATTTGATAAAATAATTTGTAAAAGTTGAAAAATTCAAAAAAAAATTATACTATATAAAATTAGTCAAATATATGAAATTATTTTGAAAAAACGTGACACAAAACGTATAAAAAGAAATATTCATAATATATATATATATATATATATATATATATATATATATATATATATATTGGGGAGGGGGGTTTGAAAATTAATTTAAAAGTTATATAAATCTAGCTATGACTTTAAACTAGTACTAAAAGCATCAAAAAAGATTATACGTATTGAAATATTTTTCATTCCAACTATATAAAAAATTTGTACAAAATATTTTAGGCTCAATATTTATACTAGAAAATAAAAAAAAAAAATTAACTAAATAATAAATGTATAAACTACATAAATCCCTTAGTAAGTGAAAGTAATTACATAAAATCCCTTCAGCCTTTCTCTCTCCCGATTTTGAGAAAGATACTCATACATCTGGTCAACCCTCATACATTATTGGAATGTATGATATAGCTAATTAGGCTATATTTAAGGAAAGATAAATCTGAAAATATCAATATGTTCCTTAATTCACGCCATAAATTACTTAACATTTAGAGGTGTATTATTAAATATAGTAACTGAAATTTAAATTAAAAAAATATGTTAAACATCACATTAAATTTTCTTCTTTGTTGAAGTGTGTTCAATGAAAAAAAAAATCCTCTACTGCTTTCTTCAGTTCTCAGAAAAATCAATATGAACATAGAATAGTGTTGCTGATACATATTTTAATAGAAATTGCAGTTGTCGTATTATAGTTGTTAAATTTTGTTATTTTTTTCTGATTTGTATTGTATTATATTATACGTTGAATAAATATGAAAAATTTGATTGTTACAAATTTTAAAGAAGTTCGTTTTTAATGTGTTACTGTGGCTAATGTAATTACTATTGTATTGGCTAATCCTATACATTATAAAATATGTAAAAATCTGGTATACTAATGTATAATGACTCATCGTACATATAGACTTATGTATGATAAAATATTTTGACATGATATCTATATCATCATACAATATTTTCGTGAGAAATTTTTCTTTTGCAGCTATCATTGTAACATTTTATGCTATAGTAATATACATGTAGTGAAGCGTTTGTATGGATCAACCAATTCAATGTTACAATATTTTCATACAATATAGTTTAATTTCATGTATAAGGATACCAAATTTTAGAACATTATTAAACATGCATGTGCATACCTTATACAATTAATAATATAGTATTAATACATGTATAATGAAATCTTATACATAGAATCATACTGTCAAAACAAATAAAAGATAATCTCATACAACAGTTTCACATGTATGTGTAAACCATATACAAGTAATAAGTATAATCTAATACTGTTTCACATGTATTCGAACACCTTTCACAATTCACTATATAATCTTAACAATTGTATAATGAAATCTTATACAAAAAATAGTGTTGCTAATACATATTTTAATGATAACTAAACCTTCGGCAGACGTGGTCATCCAAAATCATCAACCTTTTTCTTACTTGACGATTTTGGAGTTTTCTTGTTTGAACTTGAAATGACAACTTCCCTCACATTCCTCATTGTTACTGGATCGTTTCGGTGCTTCGAACGATTCTCTGCGAAATTGGGTTTTTCATAATCAAAAGAATCAAGAACGAAACCAACAACGGGAATAATAATACGCGATCATTAAATGGAGAAGATTCAACTTAATTCATTTTTGATGAAATTCAGATAAACATATATTCTCGGATTCAGAGAAGCATATATTGGATGAAATTGCAAAAAAAAAAATCTGGTTATCGATTTTAGACGGAGAAAAAATAATTTTGGACGGAGAAAATTTTGTTGATTTTAGACGGAGAAAATGAAGAAGATTTTTTTTGGAGAGAGATTATTGTAGATCAGAATTTATGGGTGTGGAGAGATAATAAGGAGGTTTAATGCAAATAAATAATTAGAGAGATAAGGTAGCAAGATTTTAGGAGGAAAATATGAAGTTATTTGGGATGTATAAGAAGGAAGAGAGAGAAAGTAAAAAAGGTAGGGATTTAAGTAATTAATTTGGAATTTTTGTAATTTGTTTTCCAATATGAGTTTTTATGTAATAAGGTAAAGTTATCTTGTTTATATATGTAATTTTTAGATAATAAATACACACAAATGAATTAAATGGGCTAATTATTTTTTGTTAATCAAGGCCCAATTGACAGAGTGAAAAAGGCCAAAGCCCAACTACACAATAGAAAAAGGAGTGAGAAGGAGAAAAAGCTTTCAAAGACACTACCAAAAAAGCTACAAGTGAGAATCAACCCCACGACTTCAAGCATTGAAATGAACCCCCTTGACCATTGGGCTACGCATTTCAGTTGTGTTGAGAGGGTTCATTAAGGCCATTATATCCATATAATTCAAATTTGACTTTATATATATAATGTAATTTTTTGGCCCGACCTCCCTCACCGCCACGTAGATTCGCCCTTGTACACACACGTTGAATTCTATTATATTGAGAAAAATAGTGAAGAAGTTGAGGGTTAGAAAATTAAGCATCCATCAATCTAGACATGCAACTGAATCAAGTTAGATAAACATCAATTATATTTTCACAATAAGTAAATCAGTTTCTTCTCTAGTTTAACGTGCATCTCAATATTTACAGATGTATTTCTTAATAGAGTCCTATTTTAGGAGTATTTTTCTATCCTATTTTAGGAGTATTTTCTAATTGATCAATACAAAGAAAAATATTAATTGATTCTCCTTCCATATATTTTAGGAGTCCCATATATTTTAGGAGTCTAGTTAATATAATTAAAATAATTAAATAATAAATTGAAAAAAAATAGTGAAAAGAAAGTTTTGTCTAAAGGAGAGTCTTTTAATGAAATGACAAAAAGTTCAAATCACTCTTTTAAGGGGTTTTCACACTTTTAATATATTATAGATATATATACAGATATAAATTATAGATATAGATATAGATATAGATATAGATATAGATATAGATATAGATATAGATATAGATATAGATATAGATATAGATATAGATATAGATATAGATATAGATATAGATATAGATATAGATATAGATATAGATATAGATATAGATATAGATATAGATATAGATATAGATATAGATATAGATATAGATATAGATATAGATATAGATATAGATATAGATATAGATATAGATATAGATATAGATATAGATATAGATATAGATATAGATTATAGATTATAGATATAGATTATAGATGAGAATTAAAAGGTTGTCTTTCAATTTCTTCTTAATCTTCTCCCAAACCTCACAAATAGTAGTTGGAAGAAACACTAACATAGTATTTGGTTAGGACGGAAAAACGAAAAAAGATAATAGATAATTTTATTATTAATTAACGTGGTAGATATGTGCAAAGTACATACACTTGACTAGTACAAAAAATTATACCATACAACTATGTTAACACAGGCCCAACCGGTACAAGTCAAGGCCCAATATGCTGATGAAATACCCGGACCCAACTTTCTATTTTCAGTTTTGTATTCTTTATACTTAGTTGTATATATACTCATATTTGGGAATATTCTAGATAAGGGAAGATATTTTTTCTTTCACTAAAGTGTTGCTTCAGTTTCTCTCTCTAGTCTAGAAATGTAGTAGGGTTTTCCAAGTATATTTTTGCTGTGATCTAGAGACGCAGAGCTCTAACATGGTATCAGAGCTAGGTTCTATGATCCTCTCGTCGTTCTCTTTCATCCGATACTACCCTTGACGGTTATCGTCAATATTTTTCCGACGACTGTTGACCTACCATGATGGTTTTTAGCTATTTTTGATCGGAATCTTCATCGGTGAAGGCTTTTCTTCTTCAAGTAACGAAGAAGGGCGGTAACGATTTCTATTCTTCTTTATATCGACATATAGTCTTGTGTTGACATGCTCTTGCTATTGTGGTTTCGTTGCTGATCTATAGTTTAGCTTCTAGGAATATTCGATTTGTATGCTTTATTTCATATTTTGTTATCAATCATGACTACTAGTTCAATGAGATCTGTTGGGGGTTTTGAGGAATTCACTGTTTTACCCACTCACCCGTTCTATATTCACCCATCGGATAATCCTGGTACTCACTTAGTTTCCCCTCCTTTTGATGGGAGTAGTTTTGTAATATAGCGGAAGAATATGTTGACCGCCCTATCTGCTAAAAACAAACTGGGCATAGTCACAGGTACTGTGCCCAAACCTGCCACTGATTCACCATATTTTCCGTTCTACGAGAGGTGCAATGATATGATCATTGCTTGGATCACCAATTCCCTGTCTTCTGACATAGCCACAAGTGTCATATATTTTGATACCACCAAGGACATTTGGTCTAACATCAATGAAAGATTTGGTCAATCTAATGGTACCAAATATATTCAAATCCAAAAAGAAATAAGTTTTACCACTCCAGGCTCTTCCAGCATTGCCAACTATTTTACTAGGTTGCGCAGCCTTTGGGATGAACTTAGTACTTCTTATGTTGGTCCAGTCTGTACATGTAGGGCATTGGGTAAATTTCTTGAGCAACAGAAGTTGTTTCAATTTTTGAGTGGGCTAAATGATGAAAACTCAACATTCAAGAGCAACATTCTGATGATTCCCTCACTCCCTTCCATAAGCAATTCTTATGCCATGTTATAACATGTTAAGAAACAACTGGAGTCCTCCCCTCCAGTCCCCAGTTTCTCAAATAAATCAGCAGCATTCCATGCAGGCTCCACCAATAGTTCATAAACTAGAAACTATACTCAGAGATTCCATTTTGACCCTAAAAGGTCATCTTCAACTCCAAATGATACTAAGAGGGTTTATCATTCTTCAAATGTTGGTACTCCCCAATTGGATGGCAGAAAGACCTCTTCTTCCTCTACTGGTGGTCCTAATTCTTTTGTTTTTGCAAATACTGCAAAAAGACTGGTCATGTTATTGACAAATGCTTTAAGCTTCATGGTTATCCATCAGATTTTAAGTTCAACAAGTCTTCTCGATCTGCTTCCATGGTTCAGTCCGGGAGTCAATATGCAGAATCTGCATTTCCTTCTTTGACCCTTGATGATAGTGGTTACAGACTGTCTAAGGAACAATTTCAACATTACCAGCACTTGCAAAAGCTATATTGTGATCCTTTTACCAGTTCATCTTCTGTCAGTCCCCTGGTGCAAGATCATTCCAATGCTGAGTTTGCTCACTTTATAGGTGTGATATCACATCCTTCTGTTAGCTCTGTTGCCTTTCATGCTAGTATAGTGTCTCATTTGGGCCCTAATCCTTGGATAATTGACTCTGGAGCAACTAACCACATGACACCACATAAACATTTTCTTCACAACTTAACTCCTTTATTTTTCCCTTTTTTAATCACTCTTCCTAATGGGTACAAAGTAAAGGTCATAACTACTGGATCTTTACATCTCAGGCCTGACATGACCTTACAAAATGTCCTATTAGTTCTATCTTTCCATTTTAATTTAATTTTTGTACACAAACTTCTCTCTCAGTTTGATTGCAGTGCCCTTTTCACCAAATCCAATTATATTTTTCAGGGCCTTTCTCTGAAGAAGCAGTTAGAAATTGGTAAAGCTGCAAATGGACTATTTTACCTCACTGTTGAATAATTCTCTCCTCCTAGTTATTCTTTTCCAATCACTTCTTGTATTTCTGGTTCTTCTCATGTAAATAACATGGACTTTTCTAATAATGATCTATTTTGGCATCAAAGATTGGGTCACCTCCTCTTTCATAAAATGAAATCTATTGCATATGTCTCTTCTCAAATCTCTAATAAATAATATTTATCTGTGATGTATGTTCCAAAGCTAGACAACATAGGTTACCTTTCTCCCAGAGCTCTACTCACTCCTCTATACCTTTCTAGTTGGTTCACATAGATGTTTAGGGCCCTTACAATACCCAAACTTACAATGGGTTTAGATATTTTCTTACCTTGGTAGATGATTACTCTAGAGTTACCTTGACCCATTTACTCTCCTCCAAATCAAGCGCTTCATCTGTCATCAAAGCTTTTGTTGCAATGGTTAAGGTTCATTTCAATCTGCCAGTTTAAATTTTTAGGTCAGATAATGCTCTTGAACTAGGTCTCAATTCTGATCTTCAACAATTTTTTTCTTCAAATGGTATTCTTCATTAAACAACTATTCCCCATACTTCTCAACAAAATGGTATTGTAGAAAGAAAACACAAATATTTACTTGAAGTATCTTGGGCTTTACTTTTTCAATCACACCTCCCTTTAAAATATTAGGGTGAGTGTGTGTTAACTGCTACTTATCTCATTAATAGATTTCCCTTAATTGTCCTCCACAATTTGTCCCCTTTTGAAACTTTACATGGTTCTCCCCCTTCTTATGACAATCTCAAAAGTTTTTGGCTGTCTTTGTTATGTTGTTTCCCCTAAACCTACTAGAGATAAATTCCAACCCAGGTTAATTCCTAGTGTTTTCTTAGGATATCCTTGTGGTAAAAAGGGTTACAAACTCCTTAATCTCTCAAATTTTTCTATTTTCTACTCTAGAGATGTCAAGTTTCATGAAAATATTTTTCCTTACCCACTTTACTCTTCTTCCTCAGTTTCTCACTTTCCACCTCCACCACCTTTTGTTGATACCTCTAATCCTGTTCCACCTGCAACTTTCCCTGCTCCAGTACTCCCTGTTTCTCCCATTCTGCCTGTCCCTCTTAGAAGAAGCACTAGACCATACCATCCACCTTCTCACCTCTCAGACTATGTTTGTTCTACAGTCCTCCCTAGCTCCTCTATTTCTGTCAATTCCAAGGTGTCTTCTATTGACCTACATATGCATGAACCTCAGTTTTACCATTAGGCTGCATTTTATCCTGCCTGGCAAGAGGCCATGCTACATGAATTTAAAGTTTTTGAGGATAACCACACTTGGGACATTATTCCCCTTCCTCCTAATAAGAAGGTTATCCCTTGTAAGTGGGTGTATAAAATCAAACAAAGGTCTGATGGTACTGTGGAGAGATACAAGGCCAGACATGTTATCAGAGGTGACACTCAGAAAGAGGGTATTGATTATCATGAGACTTTTTTCCCTGTGGTCAAGTTGACCACTGTTAAATGTTTGTTATCCCTCACTGCCAAGAATAATTGGACTGTTTTTCAACTGGATGTTAATAATGTTTTTTTACATGGGGATCTTCATGAGGATGTGTACATGAAAGTCCCTCCTGGTCTTGAGGTCACCTCTTCCTCTCCTTGTGCAACTCATTTGGTTTGCAAGCTCAATAAGTCTTTATATGGCCTCAAACAGGCTTCCAGGCAATGGTTTTCCAAATTGTCTGAAGCTTTGTCCTCTAGAGGCTACATTCCTAGTAAAAATGACTACTCTCTATTTACTAAGTCTTTTGGTAATTCTTTAGTGGTGTTGGTTGTATATGTTGATGATATTCTGTTGGCTGGTTCAGATATTTCTGAGATGAACGACCTTAAATCCTTTCTAAATGATCAATTTAAGATCAAGGATTTAGGTTTCGTCCATTATTTTTTGGGATTGGAAATACTCTCTCATGATTCTGGTTATCTGATGCATCAACACAAGTTTACCTCTGATTTACTGGAAGAATTTAACTGTTCCCATTACTCTCCTGTTTTTTCTCCTTTGGACCCATCTGTCAAGTTGGTTCCTGGTATGGGTGATGTGTTGCCTGACCCCTCCACTTACGGACGTTTGGTTGGGAAACTTAACTTCCTCCAACACACCAGGCCTGACATATCTTTTCCAGTTCAACATCTAAGTCAATTTTTACAACACCCTTGTGTTCCTCATATGAAAGTTGGTATTCATGTTCTTAGATACTTGATGAATGCTCCTGACCAAGGCATCTTCTTGCCTTCTACTTTCTCTCACTCTTTACTTGTTTATCCTGATTCTGTTTTAGGTTGTATGTCCTTCCTCAAGGAGGTCAGTCACTGTCTATTATATTTTTTTTGGTAATTATCCTATTTTTTTGTGATTGTCCTGTTTCCTGGAAATGCAAGAAGCAACCTACTATTGTTTTGTCCTCTGCTGAGGCTGAATACAGGGCATTACGCAAGGTTGTTGTTGAGGTAGTATGGCTCACACGATTATTTGTTGATATGGGTTTGACTATTACTTCTCTTGTACCTGTTTTTTGTGACAGTTAGGCTGCTTTGCATATTGCCAAGAACCCTGTGTTTCACGAACGCACTAAACACATTGAGATTGACTGCCATTACGTCCGTGATTGTCTTACTGCTGGTATTATTTCTCTTCATCATATTTCTTCTACTGATCAGTTGGCTGACATCATGACAAAGCCTTTGTCTGGACCTCTTCATCACACGTTACTCAGCAAGCTCGGAGTGTGTACACCCTCCAGCTTGAGGGGGGTGTTAACACAGACCCAACCGGTACAAGTCAAGGCCCAATATACTGATGAAATACCCGGGCCCAATTTTCTATTTTCAGTTTTGTATTCTTTATACTTAGTTGTATATATACTCATATTTGGGAATATTCTAGATAAGGGAAGATATTTTTTCTTTCACTAAAGTGTTGCTTCAGTTTCTCTCTCGTCTAGAACTGTAGTAGGGTTTTCCATGTATATTTTTGCTGCGATCTAGAGATGCAGAGCTCTAACAAACTAACACAACATTGTGTTGCCAACACAATTGTTCATCAAGCAAAGCTTTGGCCGAAATGGTTACACACATAAATCAGCCTTATTACATTGTTACATACAAAATGGGTAGCTTCTTATTTTTTTTACATAGTCAAAGTTTATTAGTAGTGGCAAGGTGAGTAGCAGTAGCAAGCATATTTTGCCCAGTAATATTTGTGCCCCCATGGTTTGTACTTCTTACAAATACCATATTTAGCTCCATAAGAGTGCTTGCAATGATGACTACATTTGTAAGAGTATTGACAAGGTCCATTCCACTTGTCACTTTTTTTCCAGCAGTATGTGCCTTCTGCCTTTTGTATTTCTGCAAGAATATGAATATTGGAAAGTCATGATACATATATGTACTTGAGATAGCAAATTTCTCAGAATTTCCTTATAACAGTACTACCTCCGTTTTCATTTAGTTGGACATGTTTCACTTGACACAGAGTTAATAAAAAATAAATATTTTTTTTAAAAAAAAAAAGATTGTGATCTTCAGCAAATCAGTATAAAATCATGCGATTAATTCCCGACTCACCAGTTGCAGCAACAAGGCAGATGCAAAAGAGGAGGGTGAGAATAGTTGTGTACTTTGCCATAGCTGTTATTTTTTGTGTATTTCTTGGTGAGGAAACAAGCACTTGAAATGATGGTATTTATAGTGTTGGAAAATCATATAGTCAACTTGATTCCATTTGATTTGTTCAAGGATTACGTTGGTTGTTTGCTTAATTAATTATAAGATGGATAATTAAAAATAATGAGATAACTTTCTATCACCCTTCCGAACTAAACTATAGTCAAAGTTCCAACGGCTCACCTTAACTTTACGAGGATACTATTACCCTCACCCCAACCCCAAAGCCCAAACTTAATTTTAAACACAAAAGGTGGATAATAATACAATAAAATTAAGTTTAGGGGAGGGTTATAGAACCTCAATAAAGTTAAGGTGTGTCGTAGCAATTTTAGCTGGTTATAGTTTTTTAAGCTCTAGAATAACACATCAAGTGCAAAGAATTTGTCCAACACAACTAGTGTTTCTTTAATTTAAATGAAATTGAATTGATCAAAGAGACATTTGAGTGATAAAAGTCTTCTACCAATTGATCAATTCCGTATCTCCACTTGTTGCTTTTATAAGGTCGTCATCCCTTTGTGTTGCTACATGTTTTTTTTTTTCTCATCTGTTGTTCACTGTTCGATATTCATATTGGAGCCCGACTAGTCCAAATTCACGCTGAATAAGGCCCATTGGAAAATAGCGCTCCCTATCAAGGAGTAACATGTTATTTAGCTATCCCCTAATGTGTTGAAATATCAAGTTTTTCAAATATAAAATAAGAAGTAAATTGCAAAATATGAGAACACAAGGAATTACTTCAAAGGAGTAAGAAAACCACAACATATCCTTGAAGGATATACCTAAAACAACATCACCAAGTCAAGCTGCCAACATAAATATTTTAAAATTAAATATTTTTTATGAAAAAAATAAGTTAATGCCAACATAAAATTACTTATTGCAGTTAAATGAGTTGGCTGTTGTATCAACCATGTTCTGTCGTATTTATTAAGTTTGCATTAAATTTTTTAATAGCCATATTATTTAATTGTGTATAAGTTATATTTTAATATTAGTTATTGTATATATGAATGAATTGAATTGAAGAGCCACTATTGATTGTGTATATAAAAGTTATTATATTAATATTAATTATACTATAACATGAATGAAGAAATGAAAAGTTCTACATTTAAATTGTTTAAATAATATAATGATGATAGATAATGCAAAAGCCCTAAAGGCATTGCAAAACTCTTCATCACCACTAATACTACAACTCCAATATGTCCTCTTTTAAAATTATTTGTTAAAATTAATATGAGTTATCAAAACATGTATGATTCAAGAAAAGAAAGAAAAGGTTGTCATTAATTAGAAAAAATAAACTATAAATAAAATTATTTAATAGGAACCAGAGGTAATCTAATTCTTAAAAAATATTTTTGTAATCTAACTTTTAACTATGGGGATAACTGTACAATGACAAACAAATACATAACAAAGCAGTAAATATAAATGACAATTACTTTACACACCTATTGAAAGTAATGAAGTTCAAACTGCAATTACAGGAGTTTTCGTAGTACATCTACAAAAAAAAAAAAAAAAAAAAGATAAAAGAGAGATTCATTTATATTAGTAATAATACAAAATTTTAAACCTTTTGGCGTATATATTACTTACTTAATATATACTATATTTTAAAATGATGTTTTATATACCATGTCATCAATAATCACAATAAATTAACAGTTATATGTCCTTTCAGATTGGATGAATATGTGTAATTCACATAATTTTATAGGCTTTTATTTTTTTAAAATGTCCTGTATATGATAAGATTCAATAGTGCTTTCAGTTTTCTAGAGTGTATTTAGGTTTTAATTTTCAGCAAAAAAAAATTGAGAGAAAAATATCAAAAAATGGAGAAAAAAGAAAATTGGAAATGAAGGTCATTGAGAGGTGTCAAAGTATATAGATTATACTATCACCTTCTCTATTAGCTTTCTTTATATTGTATATTCTCTATTAGCTTTCTTTATATTGTACTATATAGATTTCAATCATCAAAGTATAAATTAATTGAAGGCCTATGGAGATTGTGTATTTGACTTTTTGCTATATCAGAACCTCTTGATTAGTGTACTAAACCTTTCAGCTTGCATCTGTTGAGTAGAATGTATTCGTTCATGATTATTATTTATGTGATGTGCAATGAATTTACTTGATATTTATTTTTACAGTTATTTGATTCTTTCACGAGTTATCTTCCCTTTTGTCATTGGAGCTAAGCAAAGAGCTCATGACTCGAGAAACTAGGTAAAATTCTATAGCTCAAGTGTTTTGTAATTATTTTCGTTTAATTTCTAACCATATATTTCTATCGGAAACAGCCTCTCTATGGATATTTTTTTATAACCGTATATTTGGCCGGAGTTTATGCAATACTTTAAATGGACGTTTGGATATAAGAATTGTGAAATTTGAAAATAAAATAAAAATATATTCTTTGTTTTCAAGTTGAAAATTAAAATTGTATTTGAAAGATGACTTTTTTGGAGTTTTCAAACTTCAAAAAATCATGTTGAATCCAAAAATTGTAATAATTTCAAGTCCAAAAAGTTCTCCGAAATGATATTCCAGAAAAAAAAATGTGAAAACTCACTAGCGGTGACTCTCTTAATTGTATTTTTCTTCTATAAGCATTTCTTCATGAAATCCTTATAAATTATATTAGCTGTTCTTATTTGTGATCACTTTAAATGCTCATTTTTTGTATTACTTCGACTATACTTCACTTATATTGCATATCTCCATCAAACACAAAATATATGGCTTATAACTAAATTACCACATGTAAAGAGTCCCTCTCTTTTTAATAGTCTAGATAGCTTAATATATGTGCTCTTTTTAATTTTTTTTCTTTTATTATTTTTTGTTCATTATTATGTGAGAATAATTAATGGTCTTATATAATTTATAATATGTTAAATTAAAAATGTTATATAATATAAATAATAATAAAATAATAAAAAAGTAAAATATAGGGGATGAGAATTTTCAAATTTGAAGAAACACTATTCATCCCTCTCGGAGTTTTGGTGACGTTTGTTGTTTCGGTTAGATCGGGTGTAGTACTATTTTATGGTAGGCTTATTTTTCGTTTCGACCTATTGTGGTGCTATTCTTATTATATCCTTCTCTAGAATGTTTTGTCTTGAGCCGAGGTCTTTCAGAAACAACCTCTCTACCTCGCTTCTGAGATAGTGCTATGTACTGTGTACACTTTATCTTCCCCAGACAGCACTTTATGGAAATATATTGGGTGTGTTGTGGTTTTAAGAAATTTTTCTGAGCCTTCTTTGGCAGATTACTTTATCTCAACTCTTGTAACCATCTACTTCTTCCCTTTCCCCTTCTTTATAATCTACCAGACAAATAGCTTGTTTGGTACATAAAGTAGGAACATTGTTCTGAAATAATTGCAGGGAGAAACAAAACACAACTTAACTTGGTTCACTCTTTTGTAGTAAGCACGCCAAAAAGAACAAGTGTAACAGGTACAGCTTAAAGTAGGACTTCCTTCACAATAAATATTTGTCCGAGACGTTGGAAATGATCCTGGAGCATTCATATTTCTAGCTCAAATGCACCAGACCGCCCTATACAAGACAGATTTTCTAGTTAATATTTCATGGTTACTCTCTAATCTCTAGGATACTCCGATTTCTGTATCAGTATTCCAAAATGGGAATGGACTCAATGATCTTCAATTGTCACAAAGCAGAAACAATGATCACGGACAGCGTCAGAGAGGTATCATGACCGCATCATAAAGGAAAACTTCCTGTCAACCGAATGTGATCCAACGTACGTCGCAAACCATACTTATTCACGGCTGCATTAGCAGCTCTAAATCCTGCACCATATGCTGGAGAAGCATCGTGGGCGATCTGATGCAAGAAAAACTCACCCAACTTATTCTCCACTCCTGACTTTCCACCTTTCTTGGAATAGGACCATGTCGAAGAGGATGAAACAGTGGATGTAGATGGCATATTTCTGGATCCAGGTATCACTTCTGATTCAAGCCACATCTGTGAAAGCACTTGGCATATTCCTTCTTCCACCTCAGGGTTAAGATTACGGAACCCTGTAAATGTCAATCAAATCATGGTCACTGTGCTCTTAAACAGAAACTAGGTAGTACTAAGCATCATGAAGTTCTGAAGATCATCTAGCAGTTATTCTTTACTGAATTGCCTACATTTTTAGAATCCTTACCCACACAGACGTAGTTAAAAAACAGCAATGGTATTTATTACCTTTTAGACGTAACCATGCATGCATCAGTTCGTGAGCAAGAATAGCACCGGTAAGTAATCTGCACTTTGAAAGATAATGGTAAGTACTTCTGGCCTTAACATGCTTTAGAATCCAATGGTGCTATTAATGAACAAATACAAGCACACCATTATCACTTTGTCACAACCATGCCAGGCAAAGGACAATATGTCTGCTCCATAAAACAAAAACGTAGACCAACGATTCTCTTTTGCATCTACATCAAACTTTATTTCACAAACCACATGCCACAAAAATACTTCAATCCTCCTCTTAAGAGCCCTATATTTGTCTGGAGTATGCTTAGGCTAGACTACCGGAAAAACAACTAATTTCGACAGCCTAAATAGATGTTAATTGAAACATTAAACTGAATGCTATAGAAAGTTCTTTTCTTATAATCCCTTATCCTTTTTGTCAATAACCTTCTCTTTCCTTTTCTCCCCACTCCCAAAGGTTGGGGCTGTGGAGGAGACGATATGCCACATGTTGTTAATTGTTTTCACTGACGAGGTCAGGAGAAATAAATTATTAAAAAGAAGATGTTACCTAGGAAGCCCATATATGACAAGGATAGCTGTAACTTCACATTTTCTAGTGAGCTTCTGAGGCTGTGTTCTGATTCCTACTAGTCCACGAACAGCCATTCTTTGCCTCTTGAGTATCTGGATTTGTGCAAACAAAAAAAATATCATAGCAGCCATAGGACATTTCACTAGAAGGTCATAATTAATTTTAATAAACAAAGATGATTTTAAGTGACTGAAGAACTTACACCGGTCACTGTCTGCTCTTCCGATAGGCATAGACCTCTGGTTTCAGGCATATGATGGAAACCCTATAAGAAATTCCAGTCATAAATATTTGCAGACTTCAGAACAGAGAAAACTACAAATAGAGATCATTCATTCATACATGTTTCTCCCCTTCAATAGCTTCATTAAGGGTTTGTCTTTCAACAAGTAGCATAGGAATTTGCTGATCTATTGTCATATTCATGCCTTCATAAAAGTCTCTAATGGAATGGTAAAGTTGTTGGCAGTCTCCAGTGTCCAAGATGGCCGATTCCATGCACTCTAGACATAAGCTCCGACCATCTCCAAGTGATACATATCTTGTATTATGTGACTTCAAGAAGATAAGAAGCAATATAAAAAAGCATATATATAAGTTGAACGAGAGGTAACCAAACAATTTACATTTCATCTGAAATACCTACCTCGATACGCTCACAACTACAACACCGTTTAGTGCCGTCATTCTCGTGTGAAGGACAATATTTCTGGGACCAAAACGGGTGGCATCTATACTCTATCAATCCAGCTCCATTTGTCGGGATCTGCATATATGAGTTTTGTATAATTGTAGATATATTAGCTAGTAAGGAACAATGCTGCTGCTTCAATGGTTAGCAAAAAAATTAGAATTTCATAGTTTATCCAAACATGACTAATACAAGATGGGATGGACATATTTCTACATAAACATTAATAATATTGAAGCTGCTTCTGATAACAATAAACACAATGTGAGGGATAAAGGAGAAAAGTATTACTGAATTGTGTATTCTACATTATTACACTGAGCCCTATTTATCGGCACTTTATTACAATCCTTTTCCGTGAAGGACACTATATACAATCCTATCCATATTCCTATTCTAACTCTTCCCCTCAAGCTGGTGCATTACGCCGCTTGATACAGATGCAACGAATACAAGGACCAGGGAGGGACCGGTGAAAATATCTACTAGTAAATCACTTGACTTCACAAATTTTGTAACACTATCTCCTCAGAGTATCTTCTCTATGATAAAGTGGCAGTCAATTTCAATGTTCTTAGCCCTCTCGTGAAATGTTGGATTGATGCAATATGAAGGACCGGTTTATTATCACATACAAGTTCCATCTGATGGATTTCTCCAAAATTTATTCTCTGAGCAACTGTTTAACCCAAACTAGATCACAAGTTGCTACAACCTTGGTCTATATTCTTCTTTTGCACTAGATCGAGCAACCACATTATGTTTCTTACTCTTCCATGATAACAAATTACCTCCTACTAAAACACAATATCAAGATGAAGAACGTCTAATTCCTTAAACTAAGCGCTTGAGGTTCGTGACTTAGGTTTATTATAAATCTAACGGCTACCAATTAAGAGTTGTTCATTTCAATTATCTCTATATATGAACAGGTTAATGGTAAAGTATCTTTTTGAGTTACTCTAGCCACTACCATGTTGAGAATGGTCAATGAGACTTATTGGGTACAGGTTGATTTTTCTACTCTTGCTACACTTTCTGTGCAGTTTTGGATCCTAGTAGCATGACTAAGTTCCAGTTTAAGGGTCCAACTTTGTCGTGAGCCACTTTCCTTTAAGTCATTTATGTTGTCAGACATCGTAAAAGTTGAAACACTTGTACTTTCCTTTCTTTGCTCATGACGATGCAACACTAGGTCTTGGAGTTAGTTTGTGTTTTGGGATTATGGTTTCCGCGTTGTATTAGACCCTATCCATGTCTTTGTTATTTCAGCATATTACACTTAACTAACATGCTTCCGCGTGTTTAACTTAGGGTTAACAAGTGCCTTGGTTTGCCTGGCTCAAGATAGTGGAGGTGCCATCACAGCTAAGGGGATTTGGATCCTAATTAGTTCGAAATGTAATATGAACACATTCCCATACTTTTCTTATTTCTTCCTAGGCAGTTAGGATTATTTTCCTTTTCATACGGATGTTGGGTTTCCTTATCTAAGTTAGATAAATTATTTTATTTACTAGGTGTTTAGGACTTGATTTAGGCACTCCCCGCGCTTATAAATAGGGGAGTTTCTTTGTTACTTTTCACCAACTTCAGATTATTATTTAATAACATTGAGAGGACATTCCTTCAACAACTGTATTGGCTACTTTTGGATTTATTCTTCAACCTGAAGGTCAAAACTTTGAGGTAAGTTTAATTCCTTCGAAACCAAGTTACTTCAGGTATTCAAGAAAGACAATAAGATTAGGCTTCTTGTTGTTCTTAGTTACTCTAAAAGGAGTCAGGTTCCGTAACCTATTTCTTAGATTAATTGTCAGGTTCTTTGTGTTTTGCACCTTTATGTATCTGTTTTTTTTTTCTAATTTGCTCCTTTATCCTCTTATTTTTCATAATACACCTCCCAACCTATTCGCTTACTTGCAAAAGTATAGAATAACTTATATTGTGAAGGATAAAATAGAAATTACCTATCTAATTCCCCAAAATATAAAGGACGAACGTATTGCTCGGAATGCTCAAGGGTGAGCACGAACAGGAGAAAAAAAGGACGAACACATTGCTTGGTATGCTCAAGTTAGAATTCAATGATCTAATTGATGCTTATTAATGGACAGATAGAACGTCTACACATATCTATTGCAGAATGGTGGGTGCGGAGAAAGAGAAATCAAGTTATTATGATTTATAATCCTTTTTTAGAAAGGGTCTTAATTAAGTTAGACTCAAAAATACGAAATGTAGCATAGAATACGATATTGCAGTGCCGCACCAAATATTGCTTCTATGCATTTTGTGAACTTTGGCTCGAGTATGTTTATTAGGAAGCCTTTGACTGTTGGTATGTTATTTGTAGTTTTTTTTCTGAGAAATTATGTTATTTGCTAAGTTGCTCGGACTCTCCAAAAATGTGGCCGCACCCATGTTGGATCCTTCAAAAATGCACTACTTTTGTAGGATCCGACACGTACCCAATGGCATTTTTGAAAAGTCCGAGCAACATAGGTTATTTGTAGTTGGAAGAAGCATTTGACCCCTTCCCCTCTTTGTTTATAAATTATATATTTCCTGTTTTACCTATCACAAGATAACCTATTTTACGCTTTTGCAAAGAAATTAACATATTAGGGAATGTATTGCAAAACATAAGAGGATATGGTGCAAATAAAAAAGTGATACATACAATAGGAGTGTGAAATGCAAAGAACTCTTAATTCTCTACCAAATATGATTAGTTCATCATTGACGACTAATTGTAGTTGTTAGTAATCAATTCCGAGAACAAACTTGTCTCAAAATTCTTGAATTTCTTGCTCCATTTTGAAAAGTCAAGACAAACTTTCTTGAATTCACTCCTCTTTTTAGCTATTTATTTTTCTTTATATTTCTTTTTAGTTTTTGCATGTTTCTTGAATTGTCTTATAAGTTCTTGATTTTTCTTTATCAAATTCTTGGGTCCCTAATGTGGTTCTTATTAATAGGGGTTTAAATCCACAGATGCTTCATAACAAAAAACATGAACCAAAATTTGGGTTGCATGAGCATTTTCCAGTAACAAAATCATAAAGAGAAGCAGTCGATCCTTACAAATTGGCGGCACACTTCACATTTGGGATGAGTCAGTTCCTTGAAGCATGACTTATGATATGAATTGTTCCCTGACAAAGAAAACTTGAATCAACAAAGAAAACTAATGAGCTAAACATTAGAATAGGTTCAGACGCTTTTTTAAAAATAAATTCTCGGCAATGCTTTTAGCTTGTACGAGAGTTGCAATTACAAGGTTAATATATTTTCCACATTTGATTAACGTCAAGGAAAAGATTGTACCTCGAACTCTGTAATTGGAAAACCACAGGCATGACAAAGAAAGCACTCTGGATGGAAGAAAGTTCCCATGCATCCCAAATAATTGCCGGAACCAATATCCCTCTGGCAGCCACCACATTTTCTGCAAATTATACACATGCTCAGAAATTTTTTTCAGTCATGTAGAACTAACAGAATACCCTCAAGACGAATGTACAAATGTATCAACTTATCTCACCCTGTGATTTACTACCACAGAGTACGAAACTGGGATTTTCAGTACTCCAAAACCAAGATGGTATATACACAGACAATTGTTTTTGTTTTATGCGTGCATGTACTTGTAAAGAACGAGCAGATCCAATCATCATTTGAAAGTTTGAATTATGTATATCTCACTATAGACTCAAGGAATGATTGAACATCTCATGTGATAGCTTTTAGCATGTCGCAGTTCTCTATTTGAGCAAACAACGGACAGAACAATGATCAAACTTTTTTCTGACTAATTACTTGGGACTGATGAAAGAGTTTACCAAGACAAAGGCTGTTCAACATCTTATGTAATAAACCCACCAGAATTTAAGCAGCAGTTGTTTTTGTATTTTATCTGATCTGCTGCTTCATTATCAGCGGATATAATTATATGAAAACTGTTTTGTTTGGTAAGGGGCAGATGAATCAAATGTATAATTGTTGGGGATAATCAACTCTGCAATATGAGTTTTGAATAGTTAGTCCTATGCTGTGACTTATATGACGGTTTGCATAAAAATAGTCAAATTTTTAAAATCATCTTAAAATGAATACAAAAGGATTCACACAGCCGGGTTTGGGATTGAGGCAAAATTTATTGATCATATTGTAGAAGAGAATTGTTAAGTTAGTAAACCGTACTAACCAATACAGTGCAAGCTGATAATCTCTAACATCCAATGTAATTTAATGAAAGCAATATTGTTCCCAGAGGCAAGGTAAACCTTAAACCAGATGGAGGAAACTGACTCGAAAGATCTACAATCTCTAGAAAAACCCAACAAATTAATGAGGAACATAAGATAGTGAGCAAAAGATCCAGTTAGGCGTTGGGCCATACAAGTTGTTAGGGATAAACTCCGCCACAATACTAATATTTGCGGTAATAAAAGCAATAAATACGAAAACAACAATAATACGGTTAATCAACAAGAACAACAAGAGCGATAATGACACCAAGATTTTTACGTGAAAACTCAATAAGGAAAAAACCACGGGCCGAGAGGAACAAATGATATCACTATAGTAATGAATTTTACACTTGTAAAATACTCTGACCACTACACACTCAAAAGAAATATCTCTCTTTTGATTTTCCCACCTCACTACAATATCGCTCGCACTCTCTATTTTTCCTCACAGACTAAACTCTTCTCTGTGATGCCCCAATATTTTTTCTCTTCACTCTTTATTTTTGGTGTGTCTACAAAAGAGCTGAATGCTCTCCTTTTATAGTGAAAGAAAGATCATGTATATGTCATTGATGACATAAGCAAATATTGCAATTGTCAACATTTGCAAGTACAAGATCTCTCTTTTGATGTTCTCTCTGCAAAGGGTTTGAAAAAACAAACCAAAGAGAGAAATTTTCAATGTATTTATGGGGATGGACCCCACAAATGCATTGCAAAGCGGAATGCACTATTGATTTTCAATGCATTTGTGGGGTCCATCCCATAAATGCATAGACAATTTTCTCTCTTTGGTTTGTTTTTTCAAACCCTTTGCAGAGAGAACATCAAAAGAGAGATGTTGTAGTTGCAAATATTGACAATTGCAACATTTGTTTATGTCATCAAGGACATATACATGGTCTTTCTTTCACTATAAAAGAAGAGCATTCAGCTCTTTTGTAGACATACCAAAAACAAAGAGTGAGGCATCACAGAGAGTTGTTGTCAGAAAATCTTTTGAAGTATACACATGGATCAGAATAAGTCTTTGTGTAAGTTTGACTTTGCATGAATGAGTCAAACTTTTTGTACCACTGCATCAGTGCCTGCTTCAATCCATAAAGACTCTTATTCAGTTTACAGGTCATGTGTTTCTTTCCAGCTACTTCAAATCCTTCTGGTTGTTCCATATAGATCTCTCCGTGAAGAAACTGATTTATGCAAGGAATATGCAAGGAACTGATTTATCATCCAGCTTTGTTCTCTACTCTTTCGGTATATGTGCAAAAACTTTGCAACCGAATACCTTTAGATAAGAGTAGGATACCTCTTTGTTGGTCCAAACTCTCTCTGGGATGTCAAACTCCAATGGAACTGATAAACTACGATTGATCAGGTAACAGGCCGTCTGAACTGCTTAACCCCAGAATGACTTAGGTAGTTTACCCATTCTAAGCATGTTTCTCACTTTCTCAACAATGGTGCAATTAATCTGCTCAACTGCACCATTGTGTTGTGGGGTCAAGGAACTGTCTTCTCATGTGTGATCCCATGACTTGAACAATACTCTTCAAATTCCTTTGAAGTGTACTCACCTCCATTGTGAGTGCGGAGACGTTTTAGCTTTCGACCTGTCTCTCTTTCCACGTGAGCATGAAACTTCTAAAATACTTTATCTTTTTTCTGTGAAGCATCATTAATAAAAGTAACAAAATATTTGTTACTGCTCATCGATTCTACCTCCATTGGACCACAAATATCAGAACGTACCAGATCAAGTATATTCAATTTTCTATCAAACAATGTCTGAAATGAGACTCTATGTTGCTTACCAAATAAGCAATAGTCATAGGATTTTGCCATCGTACCTTTGGCAAAAGAGATGAATGATTTCTTAGCGAGAATCTCCAATCCTTTCTCGCTCATATGATCCATCCTTTTTGCCATAAATCTGCAAAAATCTCTTTTCGAACTGCGTTTAATTCATCGTGACATATTTCTACATTTGTCCTGTACAACATGCCACGAGCAACTCCCTTTGCAATCACCAATGCTCCCTTAGTGAGTCTCCACTTTTGATTTTCAAAATAGTTCTCATATCCATCTCGATCCAAAGCAATTTCCGAGATCAAGTTCAACCGCAAATCAGCTACATGACGCACATCTTTTAGAACCAATATGCATCCGATATTTGTATTAATACAAATGTTTCTGATCCCTGCAATCATTGAGTAACTTGTGTTACCCATTTTCACATCGCCCAAATCACCTGTTACATATTTGCAGAAAATATCCCTTACCCGTGTAGCGTGGTAAGATGTATCACCCACCCATTCCGACTCTGAACCTGCCAAGTGCATGCACTCCTCTTCTTTATTTATAAAAAAAACATCATTACCATTGTTTTGCACCGTGGCAATTGTGTTGTCGTCGTTCTTCTGGCCACTAGTTTCACCTTTGCCCCTTTTTAGATTTGGACAATCTCATTTTAAGTGACCTGGTTAATCGCAATTGTAGCATTTTTTGGCTCTTGATTTAGATCGGACCTTGGACTTTCCACGACCTCCGGATCTACCATAGATACTTGAACTTCTTTGGTGACCTCTGCCTTTACTTTCCGTGATGAGAGCCTGCCTATGTTTTTCAGGCTTTTTTCTCATCTGTTCATTCGTAAAAGAGCTGATATGAAATCTTTCAGCTCAATAGAGTCCTTACCATGTAAAATGGTTGTTGCCAAAGTATCATAAGAAGATGGCAACGAGTTCAAGAGTATGATGGCTTTATCTTCCTCCTCGATCTTTACTTCGAGGTATGATGGCTTTATATTTCTCCTCGATTTTACTCTGACGTTAGCCAGCTGCGTGATTAGCCCATTAATTACATTTAAATGTGATAAAAAAAATTGTACCTACACCCATATGAAAGGCGTACAACTGCTTCTTTAGGTATAATTTATTTTTCAGCATTTTGAACATATATAGATTTTCTAACTTTGTCCAAATACCACATGCACTATTTTCGTCGATGATGTTATTGACCACATCATCTATTAAGTGCAACCTGATTGCACTAGCAGTCTTTTCATCCATTTCTTCCCAATCCTCTATTTCATGGATTCAGATTTTTTGGATTTGCCACTTAGTGCCTTGTGTAATCCTTGTTGGAAGAGCAGATCTCTCATCCCTCTCTGTCATGTTGAAAAACCGTTATCACCATTGAACTTTTCTACTTCGTACTTTACTCTGGATATTTTGTTTTTACCGAGTATAGTACCACCAACCGCAAAAAAAAAATATCGCGAATGAGCAAAACCTATGCTCTGATACGAGTTGTTAGGGATAAACCTCACCACAATAATAACAATAATAATATTTGCGGTAATAAAAGTAATAAATATGAAAACAACAATACTATGGCTAATCAACAAAAACAACAAGAGAGATAATGACACCAAAATTTTTACGTGGAAACCCAATAAGGGGAAAAACCACGGGCCGACAGAAGCAACTGATATCACTATAGTAAGAAATTTTACACTTGTAGTATGAGTAAAATACTCTGAAGAACACTACGCACTCAAAAGAAATATCTCTCTTTTGATTTTCTCACCTCACTACAATATCGCTCGCACTCTTTATTTTTCCTCACAAACTAAACTCTCTGTTATGCCTCACTTTTTTATCTTCACTCTTTGTTTTTGGTGTGTCTACGAAAGAGCTGAATGCTCTCCTTTTATAATGAAAGAAAGATCATGTATATGTCATTGATGACATAGGTAAATGTTGCAATTGTCAACATTTGCAACTACAACATCACTCTTTTGATGTTCTCTCTGAAAAGGGTTTGAAAAAACAAACCAAAGAGAGAAAATTTTCAATGCATTTATGGGGATGGACCCCATAAATGCATTGAAAATCAACAGTGCATCCCTCTTTTGCAATGCATTTGTGGGGTCCATCCCCATAAATGCATTGAAAATTTCTCTCTTTGATTTATTTTTTCAAATCCTTTGCAGAGAGAACATCAAAAGAGAGATGTTGTAGTTGCAAATGTTGACAATTGCAACATTTGCTTATGTCATCAATGACATATACATGCTCTTTCTTTCACTATAAAAGGAGAGCATTCAGCTCTTTTGTAGACACACCAAAAACAAAGAGTGGAGAAAAAAGAGTGGCATCATAGAGAGTTTACTCTGTGAGGAAAAATAGAGAGTGTGAGCGATATTGTAGTGAGGTAGGAAAATCAAAAGAGCGATATTTCTTTTGAGTTTGTAGTGGTCTTCAGAGTATTTACTCACACTACAAGTGCAAAATTCCTTACTATAGTGATATCAATTGCTCCTCTCCGCCTGTGGTTTTTTCCCTTATTGGGTTTCCACATAAAAATCTTGGTGTCATTGTCGCTTTTGTTGCTCTTGTTGATTCATCGTATTATTGTTGTTTTCGTATTTATTGTTTTTATTACCACAAATATTATTATTGTGGTGGGGTTTATCCCTAGCAACATTCACGTTAGAGCTGATGTTTTCAGAACCCCAGAAGTCTTTTAAAGTTTGTTTAAAAATTTGGGCTGAGCAAGGACAAATGTAATATATCAAGAACCTCCGCCATTAGAGAACCCTAAATTCGTCTTAGGCAATAACTTACTAAATACATGAATGATATGGCTCCAAATGGAGCAAACTGAACATAGTGGATTCATATAACAAGACTCAGCTAGTTTTGGATCCAGGCATAGTAGTTTGTTTTGTATCGTCACTGCAAGGAACAAAATTAGTAAAAATTCCAACACAGTATTGTTTATCAACTTAAGGAAAACTTTTTGGTTTATAAATTATTACAACAATAACATTACCCAGTGTAATCCCACAAAGTGGAGTCTGGAGAGGGTAAAGTGTACTCAGACCTTACCCTACCTTGGAAGTAGAGAGGTTGTTCCGATAGACCCTCACCTCAAGGAAAAAACAGTTCAAAGCAGTATAGAGAAAGAAATAACGGAACTGAAGAAATCATGACAAAATACTACAGACATCTTGAACACAGTGGCGGACTCAGGATTTAAGGATAGTGGGTGCTTAAAAAATTTAAAAACTGAAAAAAATAAAAATTCACCTCAATGAGGTTCGAACACGGGGCAGCCCCTTTAGTAGAGAAACTTAAAGTCAACCTAAATGCTAATGCACCCAACCAACTTTTTGTTTTAGTGGGTGCTTTTATATATTATATACCTATTTTCGTATATTTTCTATGTAATTTTACCTATTCCGCGTCGAGTTTAGTGGGTGCCGAAGCACCCCACAAATGAATATAGGTCCGCCCCTGCTTGAACAGTAGTCATACCAAGATAGAACAATAATCAACAACAACAACAACAACATACCCAGTGTATTCCCACATAGTGGGGTTTGGGGAGGGTAGAGTGTACGCAGACCATACCACTACCTCAGGTGAAGTAAAGAGGTTGTTTCCAATAGATCTCCGACTTAGGACCGATAATAGTATAACAAACACAAAAGATAAGTGCATATAAACTAGTACGTTACGTAAAATAAACTAATAGTATAACAAACACAAAAGATAAGTGCATATAAACTAGTACGGTATGCAAAATAGCCACACGATAATACTACAGTCATAACACCGCGAACAAGAAACTCCAAACACAAAAGAACACTCCCCTACTATTACCGACGCACTCCTACCCCCTAACCCTCTATCCTAATTCGCGTCCTCCACACCTTCTTATCAAGGGTTATGTCCTCTGTAAGCTATAACTGTTCCATATCATGTCTAATCACCTCCCTCCAATATTTCTTCAGTCTACCTCTACCCCGCCTAAAACCATCCATAGCTAGTGTCTCACACCTCCGCACTGGAGCATCAGATCCCCTCCTCATCACGTGCCCGAACCAACGTAGCCTCACTTCTCGCATCTTGTCCTCCACCGAGGCAACTCCCACCTTCTCCCAAATAATATCATTCCTCACCCTATCTTTCCTGGTATGTCCACACATCCATCGCAACATTCTTATCTCCGCCACCTTCAACTTTTGGATATGGGAGTTCTTAACTGGCCAACACTCCGCTCCATACAATATAGCCGGCCGGACTACCACTCTGTAGAACTTACCTTTAAGCTTCAGAGGCACTTTCTTATTACATAGAACTCCCGAAGTGACCCTCTATTTCAACCACCCTGCCCCAATACGATGGGTGACATCCTCGTCAATCTCACCATTGCCCTGAATCATAGACCCCAGATACTTGAAACTCTCCCTCTTCTGAATGGCCTGAGAGTCCAGCTTCACAACCACTCCAGCCTCCTGCGACACACCACTGAACTTACACTCCAAGTACTCCGTCTTGATTATACTTAACCGAAATCCTTTAGACTCAAGCGTCTGTCTCCAAATCTCCAACTTATCATTAACTCCACCCCGAGTCTCGTCAATCAGTACCACATCATCTGCAAATAACATACACTAAGGCACCTCCCCTTAAATATGTTGCATCAAAACATCCATCACAGGGCAAATAAAAACGGGCTAAGATTCGATCCCTGGTGCAACCCTATCAAAACTGTGAAGTGCTCTGAATCTCCACCTACCGTCCTCACACGAGCCTTCGTACCATCATACATATCCTGAATCGACCTAGTGTCCGCCACGGGCACCCCTCTAGCCTCTAAGCACCTCCACAGAATCTCCCTGGGAACTCTGTCATATGTTTTCTCAAGATCAATGAATACCATGTGCAAGTCCTTCTTCCTCTCCTGAAATTGCTCCACTAATCTCCTCACAAGGTGAATGGCCTCAATGGTCGAGCGACCTGGCATGAAACCGAACTGATTCTCATAGATCGTCACGATCCTTCTCATCCTCAACTCTACCACCCTTTCCCAAACCTTCATAGTATGACTCAACAACTTAATACCTCTATAATTGTGGCAACTCTGGATGTCTCCCTTGTTCTTATACAAGATAATAACTAAACTAAAAATACAAGAAATAACAAAAGTAATAATACAACTAATAGTATGGCTAATAATACAGAAGAGGGAGTAGAAAAAAAAAATATATGAAATAGTTAAGACACTTAGGAAAATGTTTTACTAAAAAATGATATTTTTATTAGTTGCCAATTTTCTCGTCCCTCAAATATAGTGATTATTAATAGTTAATGGTACTCAAATCTCAAACTATATAATGCAAAACTCAACATCTCAATCTTGTAAACATAAATCAGTTACCTACAACCTCTGGCATTGTAGTCCCAAGGAGCACATGAAGGAGCATATGGAGGTTCTTTGGATGGGTTTAGGTTATCATGGAGCGATCGTGCTAGGTCCTCATCATTTTCAGTCCCCGGTCTCTTCTGTCCTGTGACAAAGAGAAACACGCTCACAGTGATATATTACAGTCAACAAACAACTGACCCACTAAAGAGATCTTTGCAAGAAAAGAATAGAACATGCTCATTAGACTAGTAAAATATAAGTACCATTTGGTCTCTGTGAATCTTTGGCGAGAGAGCTTGCAATTGATTGATCTAGTTCCTCTTTTTCTCTACCGGCCCAATAGTGATCATCCTGTTAACTCTTATTATGCATTAGCAAACCATTCTATCAAAGATGATATGTAGTTCAACATAGAAATACGACGAATTTCAGTTTTGAATGAGGAGGTAATTATGGGCTAATATCAGTTTTGATGATACTAGCAAGTAATCAATGATCTAACTTGAGAGTGGAAAAATGCAAAAACCTTTTCTTTCTCTAACTCTAATAGGCAATATATCTTGAAGAACTTCAAGAACTTGACTAAACATCAATCATTTTGGCAATCAATTTGCAGGATGTTTAATTCACAAATTATCAGCTTCTCAAGTTACCTTTAATATGGTCGAAATTCATTGGCTAGAAAGAAAAAATGAAGAACACATAAGTAATTATCAATATTCTAGTATTCGAATGACATAAACTAGCTAAGTATATGTGAAATGTCTTTAGAACAAAAAAAAAACTATACTAAATTGTTAGTTTTTTGCCTTGATTTTCTTACCAAAATTAAGTTTTTATACATAAATATGACCCTAAACTTGACATTGCAGGGATCGAACCCGCGCAGTAGGCTGAAAGAAGCGCCCAAGAAGAGGAAATTACACCACTGGGCTATCTAAGTGTCTTGTTTCATGTGGTTCAACATTAATATACGTACATAAATATAGATTTTCTACCTTATATATACAACGTAATTTTTTTACCGAGAGAGTTCGGGTGAACCTCATGGCAACCACGTAGGTCCGCCCCTGCGTTAATTTAATAACGTTTTGATAACATTAATTTAATACTAACATTTTAATAACGTTAATTTGATAACGTTAATTTAATATACTATTACTACTATTCTTAATAACGTGAATTTAATAAAGTTTTGTTAAAATTATAATTTTTTTTATTAGTAGTATAGTTTCATCTTTAATTTAATATTTAAATAAATTATATTTAGATATATTATATAACATAAATTCGCCCTTTGCTTTATAATAGATATACATACCCGCGCGATTTTTTCGTATGAGACTGACCCACCTAATTAATAAATCTTCAATATTTCTCTTTTTCCGCAATGACAAAAGAAATTAGATGTCATTTTCATCTTTGAGCCAAAAATAATGAAAAAATAATAGTGAAAAGTCATTTAAAGGTCATATTTGTGCAGTTTTAAATAGTTAAAGGTTATATTTGTGCACTGTCAAAGTTTAAGGTCAAAGTTATAATTTGGTGTCAAGTTTAGGATCATATTTATGTATTATGCCCTTAGATTTTATGCTGGACACGCCCAGTTTTGCGTGTTGAACACGCGTTTTGCCACGTAGGATCGGAGGTCATATTTGTGCAGTTTTGAATAGTTAAAGGTCATATTTGTGCACTGTCAAAGTTTAAGGCCAAAGTTATAATTTGGTGTCAAGTTTAGGGTCATATTCATGTATTATGCCCTTAGATTTTACACTGGACGCGCACAGTTTTGCGTGTTGAACACGCGTTTTGCCACATAGGATCGGAGGTCATATTTGTGCAGTTTTGAATAGTTAAAGGTCATATTTGTGCACTGTCAAAGTTTAAGGTCAAAGTTATAATTTGGTGTCAAGTTTAGGGTCATATTTATGTATTATGCCAAATAAAAATATCCATAATTACTTTTATTTTTCCTAAAAAGGAAAATATAAAACTTTTTCATATTTGACAAACCTCTTTCTAAGAGGAAAGATTTTGGAGCAATGGAAAGATAGGAAGCTTGGAGAGCTAATGGAAAGAAATGCGTAAGAAATAGAAGACCGCTTCTCATATCATAACACAATATCATACACAATGTAGTCATTTAAAGAGTTTTGCTTAGGGGAAGATTTTCTCCTTTTTAAGTGTTTAAAGAGTTTTGCTTAGAGGGAGATTTTCTCCTTTTTTTAAGTTTTTCAATATTAGTTTATTAGTTTATAATATGAAAGTCGTTTGACCAAATCATATCAACAATATATTTTTTAGTATGTTTTTTATTTGTCATCAGAATTATCACCGTCTTGATTTGCAAACTATAAGCTTTCGCATGACGCCCTCTCGATTTCGAACCCAACATAAATAGCATCATGGCTATAGATTTATATCTAAAAGATGAAAAACATCAGACAAAACTATTTAACCAGCATTCTATTTGACCACATTTGGCGTTGCAGTACAATTAAGTATTTTATAGGAGGAGAACACAGCAAGATTGTAAGGAGATTAACCCTTGCAAAGAATAACAAAAGAGAAATAACAGAGAATTGGGAGGATACCCTTAAAAAGAACAGACTACTAATATTACTATTGCACGTTAAGTAATTATTCAAGATACACACTGTTCCTACATAAATCTGTCTGAAAAGTATGTTCCCCAAAATTATTTTTAATAAAGCATTAAATTAAATTAAATTAAAAGAAAAAAAAAAAAAGTGCATTAACAAGCCTGTTGGCTAGTATTGCAAAAATTGCAGACTGATCAGGTCTTCACTAGTCATGCATCTTTTTGTTTGTCAGATCGTTATCGAGAAATAAGCCTGTAAAAGGTCTGCCTCATACATTTTCCAGATATAACTGGATTAAGAAAAGTATAAGGTCTGCATCTATTGCAGCTGGTATACTATATATCTTTTTTTTCCTCCATCTGGTACGCCATTACGAAGATTATGTTCTATCAGTCACCTATATGACTATTTTGTTCCACCTCCATATATTCATAAACACAGGCATCAAATCCTCTGGTGCATTCAATTATTACCAATATATCTGTGAAGCAGAAGAGAAAATAAGTGGAATGGGCTTGGCGAATACGTCTGCAAGATGATCATTTGGCCACACAAACCTCGTGACGATGTCTGTGAAGAGTATTCTAAAAAATGACATTCAATATCTATGTGTTTGGTTCGCTCATGAAATATTTTATTTGACACATTGTGAAATACAACTTCATTATCACACACAAGTTCCACTCCTATTATCTCTCCAAATTTCAACTCCTTGAGTAGTTGCTTGATCCATATTAGTTCACATGTCGCCACTACCATAACTCGATTATTCTGCACTAGACCTAGCAACCATATGTTGTGTCTCACTTTTCCAAGGTAACAAATTTCCCCCAACTAGAACACAATATTCATAAGTGGATCATCTATCAAAGGGTGACTTCTCATGTCCTCTGTCTCAACAAAGTAGTCCTATCTCTGGAGCATATTTTACGTATTAAGGAATGCAAACAACTACATTCCAATGACTGTCATAAGGAGAATCTAAGAAATGACTTACAACACCAACTGGGAAGGCAATTTCATGTCGAGTCACAGTGAGATAGTTTAACTTTTCTACCAGCCTTCTATAATTTTCGAGATCATTGATGGCCTCCCGACCTGGTAGGAACTTACATTTGGATCCATGGGAGTATCGGTAGGTCTACAATCTATCATCCCTATCTCTTCAAGAAAATCACGTGCATACTTCCTCTGTGAAATGGTGATTCTTGATTTAGATTGAGCAACCTCAATGCCCAAGAAATACCTCAATGAAGCAAAATCCTTAGTCTAGAAGTGCTAAAAGGGTGATGTTTCAATTTGGTAATTCCCTCATCGTCATTATTTGTGATGACCATGTAATACCAAATAGCCATAACTAATGTAAGCACTAGTTATATATTGGTTGAAAAAGCGTGTCAAATAAGGTACTAGTAATACACAAAGCTAATGCATGCATTATTTTTTGGCACAATACATATACATGCCCTTTAACTTGACCTCATATCACATCTATTGCCTTCAACTTTGGGTGTGCACAAGTAGTGTTAGGATCGAAAATCCCGGATAGTGCAGAATTAAACAAAGTAATCGTTTGAAGACGATAATAATGATAAGTTGAGAAAATAAAGGAGGCACAAATTTAACGTGGTTCGATCAACTTGACCTACGTCCACAACCAAAAGGAGGAGCAACTTTAATAAACACCAACGGAACAAAAAGAGTACAAAGATACAAAAGAGAGTACAAAATTAGAGTAATTAAATACTCTAATAGCCCAAATACCCAAAAGAATAACCTCACAAAGATCACTCCAAAGAAGAGGTTCACTCAAAGTATTTCCCAATACTACTCTCTCACAAATACTCTTTACAAAGAAGAAAAACAGACACAACTACATCTTTTCAAATGTTGTGTTCTTCTCAAATTGGTGTTTCTTCACCAATGATGTTCTTCTCACATGGTGTTTGCGTATTCTGAAGAGAGCTGAACCTCTCAATTTATAGGCAAGAAAGCAACCTATGTTGATGTCATTGGTGACATCTAAACAATTGCAATGTCAAACATTGTTGTTGGCAGGCCAATTTGCTACTGTCAATTTTGACAATTGCATGCTGCCAATATAATTGTATGCAGTAATTCTTGACCAAGAATTTTGCTGCATGAAAGATGGGGCTGGAACCTTACAAGTAGGCATTTAAACTTGTATAAAGTTGAACGAGTAGACACGCATGTCCTATATGGTGTCCTACGTGGCCAATTCTTGTCCTACATGGCATCCTACGTGTATTATGCCACATAGGACATGTGTGTCTACTTGTTCAACTTTTTACACGTTTAAGTGTCTACTTGTGCACACCCAAAGTTGGAGGTCATAGATGTGATTTGAGGTCAAGTTAAAGAACATGTTTATGTATTATGCCTTATCTTTTCTAATGCACTCTACCAAACGACCCCCTAGTGTATACTGTTGTATACCATGTGTATAAGCATTGTTGCTTAACCAAAAAAAAAAAAAAAAAGCATTGTTGCGGAAAAAGAGGCTTAATATGAAAATATGACTAGTAAATTTAATATTTTGTATTGGACTATACATTTAGGTAAAAAATCTTTTCAATAATAATAGGAAGTATTCATTCTTCATAGTTCATTATATCAGGGAGAAGTAGTTAAAAGGGACAAATAAGTTTCTCAATTAAGCCGCAATACTTTAGGACAGCCCGGTGCACTAAAGCTACCGCAATGTGCGGTGTCCGGAGAAGGGCTCCACCACAAGGGTGTATTGTACGCAGCCTTACCTTGCATTTCTGCCAGAGGCTGTTTCCAAGACTTGAACCCGTACCTCCTAGTCACGTGGCAGCAACTTTACCTGTTACTCCAAGCTCCCCTTCAAAGTCGCAATACTTTGAGTGTTAAAAATTGGATAAAAGTAACAAATTTTTTTTTTTTTAGCAATTCCTCAACTTTTTTACTTTTACACTTTAACCTTACAACTATAAAAGTTATCCCAACAAATGTAGAAGTTGTCTCAACAACTGTGTGCAGCTGTTGAACAATTGAATAGTTGTTGGGACAACTAATGCACGTGTTCGACAACTGCAGACAGTTGTTTGAAGTTACGGAATCTACTTGTCTCATTTTTTTATTATTGAAGACTTAAAAAGGTGTTGTACCTCATTTTTCTTAAAAGGGGGCCTAACCATGTTGTCTTCTCCTAGTCCACCGTTGTTGGCTGACCCAACCTTGAAAAGCTTACTTAGCCATTTCTTAAACCTTGATTTCCTCCTCTCTGCTTATGAAAAAAAAAAAAAAAAGTGAAACCTCAGGTAGAACAAAGAGCCCGTTTGAACTTTGAATTGTCTTAATTTTAAATGTTTTTAATTCAAAAATTATTTTTAAACACTTTTAAAATGTTTGAGTAAATTTAAAAAGTGCATTTTGTTAAGCTAAAATGTCAAAAGTCGTTAGAAATTCTAAGTTATGATTTTTGGCTTACAATGCTAAAAATAAGCTAAAACCAAAAATGGACAGTGATTGGTTAATTTAAAAAGTGCTCGTAAATACTTTGTTTTAAGCTAAAATGCTAAAAATAAGTCTAAAATCTTTTTAAGCCAAAAATCTTAATTTATAGTTTAAAATACCAAAGATAAGCCGAAAGTTTTAAATTAGCAATACTAATTTACGAATTCGGGCTTAAAATGTTAAAAATAAGTCAAAAGCAGTAAGTTGAAATTTTTAACTTACGACTTCGATAAGTCAAAAGTCAATCCAAACTAGCACAAAACCCAATTTGATTGAAAAGGTTGTTGTGAAAGAGAGATTACCATGTGGTGAAGGCTGAGAGCTATACATTGGATGAAGGAATAGTATGGGTTAAGAGAAAGAGGGGAAGAGAAAGAAGGCATAGAAGAAGAGGAGGAAGAGAATAAGAAGAATGGCATCATAGAATATGTGAGATGATAAGTAAAAGAGATTATTATTCTTTGGGTTGAGAGAAACAAATGGAAGTAAAGAGATGTTGAGGAATCTGCTGAGGAGGATTTGTGATGGAAAGGTGAAAAGCAAACCTCTCTGTCTCTCTATATCCTGCTCAACCTTACATTTTTTTATCTCATTATTCATTATTTAATATTCTTATGTAATCCTTTTATAGTAGCTTTTATCTAGTATCTAACTTTTCTAGTAGGTTGATCCTTTAAATTATTGATGTGTGAAATTATCTAACGATACAATCTATTCAAACTTGTATTCGTTAAAACAATACAGTATCATATCATCTATCCAAACTTGTATTCGTTAAAACAATACAAACTTGTATTAATTAAAACAATACAGTCCCATACATTATGAAACAATATGTGACAACCGTAACACAGTTAGAATATTTGGAGGTATTTTTCTGAAGAGCAAATTCGTGGTGGTACGAGAGAGAGTAATGTTCTTTTATTGAAGTTATATTTTTGTTAATAGAATTGTAGTAGGTTATCGTGCCGGTTAATTAAGCAGAGGTTGTACCAATTTTGATAAGTAATACTAGTCTTATATTATGTTGTGTTGCACGGCCCCACCCCACCCCCGCCCCCCCTTCCTTACAACATTTATACTATTATTAATGTGATGTGATTGAATCTTTCTCAATCATCCTGATTGGAACTTGTATGCAACACTTGTTTGAAGGTAGAGATACTACAATCACATTTTTCACCCTCCATAACTCCTTTCTGTTTCTCTGCAAATGAAATTGTGAAAATTTATGTGATTCAACATGGTAAGGAGGTATCATATTGGACATGGACACCAACTAAATCCAGCAACAAATATTTCATATTGTTCAAACACACAACTTGGATAACTCGATGTGTGCGAGTTTCAAGATGATGTGACAAAATACATGTTTAATAACATTATTCAACAAATACACAACTTGGATAACTCAACAAGTGCAGGCATCTCGAGATATTGATTCCGCGAACGTGATAAAGATGGTATTCACTTTTGATAGTCATTAATACAACATGAAGTCTTGCCTCTTCCAGTATCAACTCCTTTTCTGAGCTTCCTCCACACTGCCTCGCATCAAAGTTATGACTTGTGCTGGATCTGGAGCTCCAAACACTGAACTTCCCGCAACTATGCAGTTTGCTCCAGCTGATGAGGCTGCCTCAATAGTTGAAGGTCCTAAACCACCATCCACCTGTATCACAATAGCTCATACGAATGATAAACTGACTTTGAAAAAAAGTTTAGTGTTAAATCACGTCCTGACAACATGATAATTCAAGAAATGGAAAATGCATGAGGGAATGGTCCGTGAAAACATGGAAAGAGTTGGAATATCTAACACAAGAATTAAACCATCAAGAAACGAAAAGCTCACCTCTATATCAAGTGATGGGTACTTTTTTCTGAGAGTGCGTACCTGAAAATTGAAAGTGTGTGGCTCTTAAGTTTCTTTTTTTTTAACTGGTAACCTGATGTGGCTCTTAAGATATAATGCAGAAAATGATAATGATATTCATATGGAGAACGCCAAATTGTATTCTCACCTTATCCATCATCTCTGGCATAAACTTTTGTCCCCCAAAACCAGGCTCAACAGTCATAACAAGGACCAGTTCGACAGAATTTTCACCATCAAGCTGTAAAATATACAGGCAAACTGGTGTATCATGATAGATATTTTGAAGATATAATTTAGTTTCTTCCTTTTTACTAGCACCAATGGCAACAAGTGATTTCCTTTTCAAAACTATGTTATATTCTTAGTTCACAACAAGGAGAAGTCAAAAGTACTAAGAAAATCCCAGAGTAATTCGCTAATAAAACTAATAAAATGTGATAATGAAGAACTACCAGTGGGTACACTTCTTCAATTGGTGTACCAGGCTTCAAAGAAACTCCAGGTTTCATGCCCTTTGACTTTATCCGTTGAACAAGCTCCTGCCAGTTATCTGCAAAGAATAATACCTTCATTATAACAGAAATGAAAGGTAATGTTGATAAAATCCGCAGAAATCAAATATATTAGGTGTGAGTATAAAATGTTCTACTGGAAAATGTTGTCCATTTTCAGGTTTTGATTACATTAAACTTGTAAAAAAATTTGTTAATCAAATCGTTTCACAACAAACAGAAGAAAAACAACTCGATGTATTTAGTGCACAAAGAAATTTTATGCAACGACATTTCACCACCACTAATACAAAATATGCTGACATGCAGTTCATTCCTCATTGAAGCTTTTCTACTAACTACTCCCAGTTTATGACCTAGTCCCATCCTTTCCCTATATCAACTCAATCAATCTGTGTCACATTCTAGTGAACAACTACTAACATTAACTTATCAAATACCACAAAGTGATTCTCCCTCAAATACTTTCCCGCCAAATATTTCAGTAGAAAACCAGTTACGACAACCAAATGGATCTAGAGCTCAAAGTAAACCCCACCTCTAGATACCTCAACATGGAAAGTAAATCCTGAAGCACCAGCTTTGCCTAGTGGCTCCACATAATCAAGGGGGTTAGTGACCATTAGGTGGCAGTCAAGATATGCCCTGTAGAAATTTAGACAACGCTTGGAACAACTTCATTGTGCGATAAATAAATACTGGACAAGAAAAATAAAGTTGACATAGGGCACTCATGAAGTCATACTTTGTATGCTTTCTCAGACTCTCGATAACTGGAGCACCAAGGGTAAGATTTGGAACAAAGTGACTGCAAAAGAGCCAAGTGAGGAAAAGGAAAGAGTATTACAATGCATTGTATGTTTAGAAATATGAAAAAACTCAATGAGCATAATTTTCATTCGATTATCCACCCATCATTTTAATATGTATACAACCAGAGCTTGACTTGATTATCTGACCTACCCGTCCTGCAATGCATCAATATAAGGTTTCAGTATATGTTGATGAATGAAGTGCCTAATAAAAGAAAGATTTAAAGAGCACTTCACATCCCAAAATCATTGAGCTAAAGAAGAGAAGACTGAAATACTACTAATAACACAATCCAAGTGAAAACAGATGAAGCGCACTTGGAATAGAATTCTAGCCCAATCGATATTTTCAGTTTGAGGTCATGATCAATTTAGTTAGTTCATCACGCTAAAGAGTTGGCAAACAAGAGGCTGATCTGGTAGAATCACCAAGTTTATCCTGGAGTCATAATTTCACAAGATTTGGCCGGCCTCAGAAACACAAATTCTTTGAAAATGGAAGTTGAGATGTTAACCTATTGCTACTTTTCCATGTAAAGTACAATAAACATTTTTAACTGTTATGATATAGTAACCATACAATCTCTTTCTTAATAAGCAAAAGATAATTCATTAAATGGACCAAGAAGATCCTAAAATAAAATATGCAGTCATTGAAGCTGGTTATGTCCCAGTCTTCATTTACACACTCCAAATATGTCACTTAGCTTAGAGTTGCCCATTATTGTAGAAAATTGAAGGGGAAAGTAACGGAGGAATTCAATAGTTTGGCAAATTCTTTACACCAGCTTCTCAACACCATGTTTCTGTTGGCAGTTTTTTACTTTTCCAATAGCAGAACACAGCTATTGGAAACTTGATCTTCAAAAGGAGAACACGAGTTTCATTAGTTACATTCAGACCTTTAAGTCCAGTTCTTCCAAATTATGCATTTACCTCCACTCTTAAATGTTTCTATAAAACCCATTAGCTATCTAGGCTTCTTAGTTTATATACTATGTATGTAACCATTTTAGAGATAATGGAATTCCACTTCAGTGTTACCTTCTCAAAAAGAAAATATTTAGCTCTCTTTAGCATAGCTTTAGCTTAGTTTTTTGTCAAGATTTCTCCTCAAATTCCACTTTGTATCATTTGGTCTCAGAGCATGATCATCCACAAGAAAACTTCAGAGAGGGCCGGTGTTATTTTTGTTCAGTATCAATGTCAGATTATATCAAGCTCATAGGGAATGCACTTGATTTTTCGTTAGTCAGAAGCTTGCTTTCACCACCAGATCTCGAGGTTCAAATTTGATGCCACGTGTGCAGTCATAAGGGCTTATGAAAAGTTCATTCTTGATGAAAAACTAGGAGTTCGTTTGAAGTCTAATGCAAATTGAGGGCCTCCGGACGATTTTGGTGTCTGTCCTGCTAAGGGTGGAGGAAGATGAAGGATACTTGTGGGCTTCGAGAACTATTTACACAGTTATTGACCTTGTTTTTCTTGTTGGGATTGATTTGTTCATTTAAAAGTAACAGAAATTCAAGCAAATGACACAGGAATTACATCGTGGACATCATCCCATAAGCTTAGGTTCAGTGAATTTGATGGCCTACATGAAGCTAAGGTAATTGGAATAGGAGCTTCAGGGAGAGTGTACGAAGCTAACCTAAGCAGTGATGCAACTGGAACCAAAATTTCAGATTTTGACGTGGAAAACTGGAAAATATTACTGAAATAACCAGCAAAGGTGGTGTTGAATCCACGTATGTCATTGATGGTTCCCTTATGGCATTGGATGCAATCAGTATGGATATATCAATAGCTGAAAAGTTCATAGAACTTCCTAATGGGAAGTGGTAGAATATTAAAACCTGGTATCTTAGATATGATCCCAGTCATATGCACCATTCTTTCAATGCTTTGATCAAAGCAACAACTCTATGCCATTTCAATAGGTTATTTTGTGCCTTTGGGCTTGAAGTTTAAGTAGACGATGCTGGTATCAAAGAAGTTTCTAATGAATGGTCATTGGTGAACAAGCAGAAGTCTATTTTGATGAGGAACCCTGAAGAGAACATGGAATAAGAGTTTGCTCTCTTCTTAAGAGCCTGACCAATGACTAATAGCAACATTTGGTTGTCAAGAACTTCTCTGTTGACAGCCAGTTAAAGTTCAAAGTAGTTCGTATTGTTACAAAAGGGCTCTTTTTAATCTCTTTGACACAACAAAGAAGGCCACCCATATGAAGCTGTATATTAGTATACTGACTAATATTAGTTGATCATATGGTTCTGCATGACAATTGTCTTTTGAAACCTAGCAAATAACAACACACTACTCCCTCCGTCCCTTTTTGTTTTGATAACTATGGTGTCCGGGCCAGCTTGTGTGCACCTCGACTAATTCCATGGGATACCTGTCACCTCCCACCAGCAACAGGACTCTGTCCACCAAGGCTAGAACAGATGAAAAAAATCCACCTAGTATTTTTCTTTGTTAATAATTGAACCTGAGACCACATGGTGCTCAACCCATCTTCATTAAACCACTACGCCACACTCTTGGGTCCCCCCGTCTCATATTAGTTGGTCATCTTACTAAAAATATATGCCTTAGATTATTAGATCACTCACTAAATCAAATCAGATAAAATTAATTAAAAAAATTCCATTTTACCCGTGCAATTAATATATTCTTTAGAAGTTCCAAAATGTCTATTCATATGCCCTATGAATATTTTTCATACCTTAACTTTATGTCCATTAATATGAACAAAGGATATAGCAGTATAATCGATCATTCCATTTATGATTTCTAAAGCACCGCGCAAAATGGAAAGTGCTCAATTAAAATGGGACGGAAGGAGTATTAATTAATTAATTATGCCTCGCTCTCCGATTACTAGCGTGAACTACATGAATCCTCTATATTGCATACATCAATCAATCAATAAAAATAAAAAAGCAGTAGTCGAAAAAATTACCATGATGTCCATGTGGAGCCAATCAGCACCGCAATTGAGCATGCGTTCTGCTTCCGATGCCAGATTAGCGAAGTCCGATGACAACATCGACGGCGCTATTATTGCCTTCACCATCTTTTTCTTCCTTTTACTAATAATAATAATAACAATAATAAAATCAAAACGAATAGAAATAAATTGAAGGAATCTAATAGAAGCTTCTAGAATACTTACCGGCCGTTAAATTCTCCGGTCAGTCACGCCAACGAAAGTAGTTGTTACCCCGTTAAATTTTCGGGTCGACCCGTTTTTCTGTCACAGTGAGAGAATTTGTAGCACAAATAAACACAGATCACCCTTCTAAGCTCTACCTACCGGTTTTTAGTAAGTCGTTTAGGTAAGGTATAAGGTAAAATAATTTTGAGATAAAATTTAAAATTATTATGGTTGGAGGTATTAGTTGGTATGGTGATTATTTATCTCATGAGATAAGTTATTTTATATATATAGTGAAATAATTTATTTTAAATAGCTAATTTGGGATAGTTAGTGTAAATTTAAATTTACTCGTATTTGAGGGTGAGTAAAAATAAGCTCCGTAGAGTCGAAAAAGATAATTTTTATTTTTGGTTTTTCATCTGATGTTCAGTGTCCGCATTGAAGTCTCGACTAATTCAGATCGCGCGTTGCAGAGCCTATTAAGGCGGCAGCGCTTGCATAGGAATCAAAAAAAAGATGTTATTAATTTATGGATATGAATTATTAGGTTAAGTTTTTTAAAAATAAAGAATTACTTGAGTTGTTAAGCTTTCTGTTATGTGTGGGATTCGAAGAAACTCTAACCTATAAAGGTGTATTGGGTACAAAGTTTATTTTGTATTTATGAAAGAGGTTTTTTTATAAAATTCGTCACTTCATGATCAAATGATAATAACTTTATCGCTTACGTCAAGAATCCCCTTCAATTAATGATTTTTAAATGATTCTATAAACTTTTTTATAGGGCTATAATTTTTTTATGGAAAAGAGTCAAAAATATACCTAAATTTTGACAAAATTTGTTGTAAAATGCCTCAACTTTGCGGTGGTTCTATGACCCCCTCGACTATTTATTATCGTATTTTTGTGGCATATATTTGTCCAGTTGGACCACTTCAGACCCTTACGCTTTCAGTATGTGTGTATTCACACAGTGGTCCATCTGGACAAAGATATGACACATAAATACGATTTATATAGTCAAGCGGGGTCATAGGACCCTGCAAAGTTAAGGCGCGTTACAATAAATTTGACATTGGGTCATTTGGTTGGGAAAGAGTCATCCCACCATATATATGGGATAACTTATCCCATCACAACGGTGTAAATGGCGGGATAAATAATCTCGATACTAACTAATAGTATCTCACAACAACAACAAACCCAGTGTATTTCCACAGCGTGGGGTCTGGGGAGGGTAAGATGTGCGCAGTCCATACCGCTACCTCCGAAGAAGTAAAGAGGTTGTTTTCGATAGATCCTCGACTCAAGATAAAGGATCTAATAGTATCTCACATACAACAACAACAACAAACCCAGTGAATTCCCACCAAGTGGGGTCTGGGGAGGGTAAAATGTACGCAGTCCATACCGCTACTTTCGAAAAAGTAGAGAGGTTGTTTCCGATAGACCCCCGGCTCAAGATAAAGTATAGTTAACAAGGTCGTAGTAATATCTGAAGTAGAATGGATGGCATAATCGAAATAAGAAATGAGAAATAACACAAATAGAGCTAAGAGAGCCATGAAAATAAGAGCAATACGAAAGTAAAAAAAAAGTAAATAAGAAATAAGAAAAGGTCACTCCCTCGTAATCGCATACACTAACGGCTCCTACCAGTGGGCACAGTTGTAGGCTTACTAAGCCGGCTACACCAGAGCTCCCCAACTACTAGCTACAACCCACACACACATTAACATTCTACCCTAATCCGCGACCTCCACACCTTCCTATTGGGGTAGATCGTGATTTTTGACACTTGGGGCAAGGAGTTCTCACATAAATCCTTTCTATTTTGGATTTATTTCTTAAATAGGTGTTGAAGAACTGGGTTCTGCAGTACATATCGGCAGCATAAAATAACAATTGGTATCTAATAGTATCTCACATAAAACATAAAATAAAATAGCCCTTCATTTTATTTGAAGAGTATTTATCTCTTATACCTCACACCAAACTACTTATCATTGAAGATAAAAGATGTTTACAACCTGGTTGATTTGCTTTTCAAGTTTTACATTTTTATTAATAGTTAAACCAATATCCAATAAAATCATATCATAATTATTATTTTTTACTCGTAATTAAATAAATGTGACTTTAGAGTTTAGATAGAACTCCATTCTTATTTTTTATATTCTATTTTTCTTCCGGACAAGACATTAAACTTCTCGAGTAACAATTTTGATTTATTTTTTTACATTATAATTTAAACTGTAGCTTTGTTAGTAAAAGACGTATTTGAGAGAATGCTATTACATCCAAGTTAATGTGGATTAATTTTCTTTGATGTTGATATGCATGGAACTTTATTTAATTTAAATGTCGAAATAATATTTTTGAGCTCTTCAAATTTGTTTGATTTGATTTTAAATGAGTATCATTAACGCTAAAAAAATACGAGGCTATGAAATTAAAAGATTATTTATCTAAAACAAAACTCAAAACCTCCCAAGTGATTTTGTAAAACAATTGTTCAAAAGTTTTCATTCATTATTTTACCGTAAATCAGAATAACTGCAAACATGGAATCGATTAATTGCCATTTTTCTTTGAAACCGGTTATGCGTGTTAACATTACAAAATTGAACTGACAAAATCTCTTAAAACACCTACTATAAAATAGATTGTTATATGATTCAACCAGAATACCTATGATCAATCAATCTTCTGTTTTAAAATCAGGTTGAATTCAACTTTGGTTTCCATTCAGCATCTGGTATCCGTTTTGAAATTCAACTAATACAGATTCATGCGAGAAAGGTCATTGAAAATGAGTCATTTTTATCTTCTGATACGTTTTTTGCTCAAAATTACCTTTACAATAAAGTTTTTGGCTCAAAAATGCCCTCCAACTATCAAACTAGCTCGAACATACCATTCTTACTACGGATACTCAAAAATGCCCTCTTAACTATTATACCGGCCTCTAAGCATATATATCGATGATTTCATCTCTATCATCCAAAAGCAATAGCGTAACTTACAAACTTTGTTCAGATAACTACAACAACATATAAAGGGGAGCCTAAAGCCCTCGCTATTCGCGCAGACCGAGGATGGGCATATGGATAATATAAATCCTTTCTGATAAACTATGCTCACTATAACATATCCTGTTTTGTTTCACTGATAAAATAAAGATCTGATCACTGTAATAATCCAAGAGTAAAGTTAATATCTAAATTAGGTTAACAACTATATCTAGCACAGCTAGCAAAGGGCAAAATGAATGGTTTTCAGCTCATCCACTCTACAAGTTTATAATCATTTTACAACAGACTTATTCTAACTTCAAATGCAATGCGACGTTAATATCTCAGTTGAAACTATGACTTCTCTTCATCCGATTGAGGACAAGTTGGTTCTGGAACGGCATCATCAACATCGACAAAGAACTCCTCTATTGAAGAGAAAAGGAGGAAAAAAAGACCAAATCAAGCTAATGCAAGCAAATATAAGAACTCTAATCTGCATTCCAGAGTGTCATAATAGCGAAATGAAACGTATTCCATAGAAACAGATATTCCCCAAGAGAAGTATATGAAATGCAGACTGTAACATGTTTATTAGTCCAAGCATGCCACTCTGGACATTTATGCATCGATGTTTTGCATCTAACTTATCCGCCAGTTGGAAACTTGAAATTGAACAGTAATGCAGAAGTAAATATTCATGAGTAAACCAACCATGTTGACAGCGAATGCAGCCAGAATGCACCAACAAAGATAAGAAGTGAGACGCCAAACAAAGCCAAGATAGTCTAACGTAAAGAAATAAAATTTTGGAGTAAGAAAGATATGAGCGTCAGCATTGCATCTAATAACATAGGCTAAAACAACACGTAAGTTGAGACGCTTAATGCTAACATATTTTGACATCTCTGCAGTTTGATGATTCAAAGCATAGCATTCGATGGGCAACAAAGTAAAAGTTCTCACCTATATCATCTTGCTCTGGAGAGTCGAGTAGAATATCTGAATCAGAAGGCAAATATGCAGAACCAGGATAGTTCCCAAGAGGTCCTAGATCTGTAATTACATTGGAGCAAAAAATAAACATTAACCATGAAAAAAAAAAAAGAAAAAACAGGAGCAGGTTCGCGGTTCATGAGAAAGGGGATAGAAAATCTAGAAAGTCAGAGCAGAATAACAATCCATAAAAATCATCGCTGCAGAAGTGCCTGTACAAAATATTGCAGTCACTACTAGTACCACTGCAACTATGTCTCTGTAAGTCATATCTTCCAATACATATCATATATGTAATATATTCAAATTTTACAAAAATGCTCCCTGTTCCCTAGAAAAGAATACTACTTCGATGCAACATTTTTGCAGTCTCTTGGTCTAATTTGCCTATGCATGCCACTTAATAACAATAAACAAGCAACACCATACTAGAAGTCCTTGAAAAGTACGTACTTATTCAATAACAAAAGGTCTTCCACCAGTCTACTAAATATGTATACACTTACCATGCTTTCTCTGGAAATTAAATGTTACAGTTTGCCGTGGATAATTATTAACATGAAAGTTCATACATGAACTATTGTTTAATGGAGTAACTTTCATGACCTTCATCTAGTGTTCATAAGAATAATGCAAAGTAAATTTCTCAGTTAAGGCTGATGGACTTTATTTGTATTACTACAAGCCGCTGGATTGGATTTTTAGGTGAGTGCCTTTAACTCTGCTAAAACTTAATACTTCACTCTATGAATTGTCAAAAGAGCCCAATTGGCACTTTCACTCTATGAATTGTCAAAAGAGTCTAATTGGCACTGCTTCAAATAAGAAAATAATAAAGTTCTCAAGACAAATACTCTTTGCAAGATCAAAAGGAAGCACCAAAGGAGTGGGAGGGGGTTGAACCACATTGCAAATTTATGCTGAATCTTGCTTTCTAGTCATGAGCAGTGATAATGTTTGAGATGTGCATAAATTAACTTACCTCCCAAGTTCGACAGATCTGCTGTTAGATCTGAGAAACTAAAATTCCAAGGAATCTGAGCCAAAGATCTCAGTGAATCCCTCGAATTACCAACACCATTATCTGGCGGCAGTTGTAATCCTACTGAACTTGCTACATCAGATGGAAAGGCAGCATCAAGGGCTGAGGTGTCAACTCCCATACCCGAAATCTCTGAAGCGGTAAAGGGAAAATGGCCACTGGAAGCTACTGATGTAGGGCTTACAGCCATATCTGACATAGCATTGCTAGGTGCACCAGCTGCTGCTATATCTGACACATTAGTGTCAATCACCATACTGTCAGCAGAGAACAATGTGTAAAGTGTCACTTGTCATGCCATGTCTCCTTTAACATATATAAACAGCTTTCACCCCAGAAGCCAAAAACTATTTTCACTTCAAAAATCAGATTATTCAATCATAAAAAGAAGACATGAACCAACAACAAACACGTGTTAGGTTTGAAATATTCACATAACAGCAGCATATTTCACTAACCTACACTCATTTTAAATCAATATGAAATATCAACAAAATTTCAACTCCGACTAAATCTGGGAAGAGCGAATTAAATGTACTTGAAATAGTCAAATGACAAATCTTTGGCAGCATGGCAAGAAAGATGCTGAGCAAATAAGTACCACAGACACACTGGCTAACCAGAAAAGAATTTGGATAGCCCATAAATTGTAGGTAGAGAGTTCAAATTTCAATTTTAGAATCAAAGAGACCTAACATCCTAAACCAAAAAAGATTCTCACTCATTTCCTGAATTCATCCTCATGGGATGATAGTTTCCTGGTGCAGGCACACCATTAACCACGTGGCAGCTGGACATGCCCATTGGATCAAGATGAGGTTGACCCGCAGCTGGAACTGGAGGTTGCTGCATGACGGGATATCCCACGGGTAGGTTGTTGACTGCATTAGGAACAAGTGGCAATGAATATAATGATATAAAAACTAAAAAACGAAAAGACTTATTTACCTGGTCTGAAAATAATATTAAACCCCATGGTGTTCATGCAGCTTAATTCCAATTTGAAAATCCATAAAGATTGAGGAAGAAAGGAAGCAGATGAAAGCAAGTGTGGAGGGCAGGATGAACTACACATTTTGTAGAAATTACGTTGCATAAACTCTTTGCTTTTGTAAGGACGACTTATATTGTAAAATTCTCTACACTTCCCCTCCGTCTTGTGCCTCCATTCGGTCCATTCAAAAATGTGGGTGTTGTCCAGATAAAGTTATAAAGATGAGTTTCTTTGCCCATTCCAAACCATTTAAGAGAGACATTATATTCTATAGAAAATTGCTACCAATGGCTTTAGACTTACACATACGGCAAACTGCAACTGCCCCTTCCCCAGTCCTCCATTTGAGTAAACCCGTTGTTTCAAAACGAGGAAGAAGTTGCCTTTCACTGAATTTTGAGGGTCGCAAGGTTGAAGAAGTAAGTCAAGCAACAACACATACTTTGAGCATCTACTGGTTAGTTTATAATTCATCTAACTAATATAAATAGCAGGAGCACTGCCAAGAATGGAGGTATAAGCATAAGAACAGAACTTTCTGCTATGGCATATGCACACTGCTCGTCTACATACTTCTTACGTTCCTGTGAGCACAGGAAATCTAATCTCTACAAGAACCAAATCATGCAGATTCTCACCAGCTTCTGCAAAGTGCAGTTCGTTTCACTATAAAGTTGAAAACTCACCAAGCTTTCTACAAGAAATAGTTCATCCACAGAAGATACAAGCTTTTTCGCTAATAAAGATTAATATAGTTGACCCTCCACTACAAATGGAGGGGTTCCTATCTTCTACTTGTTCACAAAATAAGATCGCAAGGGAGGACGTAGAAAAAGCTCAGTAATTGATGAATGAACAATCTCAAAATTTCAAAATCTAATCCCGAAGCAGAACAATACAGTAACACTCGCCTTCATACAACAAATAAATGTACCTGGCATGGGACTAATACCATTCTGCATTGGCGCTAATGGAACCTTTGGAGGCACTGGATATTTCATTAGATGATACTGATGCTCAAGCAAATGATTGAACAGGATGATTTGTTTCTTCAGTTTAAGCCTAATGTAGTAGGCTCGAAAGAACTCCGCATTTTCTTCTTCTAATTTTTGCCAAACTGCACGCAATATGAAAAGATTCAAAAGCTGGACGAAAATCTAAAGACCACCCAATAAACATAGCCAGAAACCAGAAAACACTTGTTCAGAATACATGTGAGACAGTGGACAGCATATATAACGCAAGCAGCCAGTCATAAACAACTTCTTCAATAACTCATGTACCTACCTAGAGTTGTAAATCCAGGATCTATCCTTGCACGATTCAGAAGTGTTTTTACCACTTCATCCCTATTCATATACAACTGCAAGCACCGTTCAATCAAGTTCTGGACCTGCAAAAAATATATCATAAAATTAAACCGTTAAAAGACCCCGGCACAACTTCCTAACGAATGATATCCAGGCAAAATAAAGAATTTAAAGACCGTCTTACAAGTTCAATATCTTCACGTGAAACTTTCCTGTTATCATTGCCTGATGCAGAAACAGAACCTGCATCAGCTACAGGTGTATCTGCTGTATGGTTCTGCTGATCATTTTGAGCCTCGTGAGAAGCCTTAATTGACGGTTTCTTTTCTTCGCTGTTTGGCTGCGGTTTCTTTTCTGCTTTGTTTGGCTGCAGTATTTTCGTAAAATAATAGAAGAAAATATGAATCCATATTTGAATAATATCTATCCAATAGATATTCTCAACTAAAAATCATAAACATTTCAGAACTTTAGAAAAAATTATTCTGTAATTTAGTATAAAGCATCTGTATATAATCGCTCATTATAGGGATAACATAATTACAGAGAGGAGTATCCCCAACCTTTAAATAAAATGATACAGAGGTGGCAGGCGAACTAATAGACTTAGATATTGTTTCCAATTAGAAGCATTTTAACACTTCTAGAATAATGATAGGTTGCATTGCCAAAAGAATGCATATATAACAGCAACAAATGAAAGATCTGAACACAGCAAGGGGAACTTCGCTGAAATACAAACAAACAACCTGGGTGGTCTTCATTTTACTGAACTCCAAGCACATTAAATATCTCCATGAAGCTCCAACATGGCTTTGCTACAGTTTGTATCTGTACTTCTAGCACACTGCATATGGGAGGTTGGAGAACTAATCACGTGAGAATAAAAAGTACAATCAATAAAGAAGATACGAAAATCACATGAGTTCAATAACTGAGAGAAACTGAATATGGAAAGTTTAGCATAAAGTTTCAGAATTGAGAAAGCAAATATCATTATCAATGCAGGAGGTTGATATATTTTACGATAATATATAAAGTCTAAAAAGAATCATTCACTCCTACTTATCGAGTTTTGTAGATCTTGATGAGTTGAACTGAAAATAGAATATTTATTCCAAACAATGAGAAAGCTATAAAAAAATATAGAAAGGAACCTATTAAACTGGATAGCAAATGAGTTCAATGTTACTTGCACAAAAATATCCTCCCTTTTGGTCATAATATCCTCGGAATCTTCTTTTTAGGATCTTGAGATAAGAACTTCATTTCACACTTGTGAGAAATATTGGAGAAAAATATGATTGAATTGTTGTTTCTACATTATTACATTGATAGCCTATTACATTAATCCTTTTCCAACAAGGAGACTACTACACTATAATACTTTTTCAACTAGGACATTAGGATTCTATTTACTGTTCTTATTTCTACTCCAATTCTAACACTCCCCCTCAAGATGGTGCATACAGGTCAATATGTACCGAGCTTGTTACAAATGTAATTAATACGAGGACCAATGAGGGACTTGATGAAAATATCTGCAAAAAAGCTGGTAAGGACTGTTGGGGACGTCTGGGCGATACAGTTGCAAGGGAACAACCTGAAAAAGTAATTGGAAAAGTAATAAACGTCGCCAAAAAGTCGATCTGATGCAGGAAAATTGCTGAAATCTGGTATAAAATATATGGTCATCTCGAAAGCAAGAAATGAGTAGATCTTGAACAAGGTCACCAAAAACTGGTCGGAACATGCTCATGCACGGGGTAATTAGATTTGCCAGTTGAAAAGTGGTCAAAATATTTGAAAAATTATATGGGTAGGGTCGAAATAATGGCACGACCCTACAGGAAAAGAGAAATTATATAGGTAGGGTCAGAATGATGGCACGACCCTACTGGAAAAGAGAAATTATATGGGTAGGGTCAGAATTATGGCACGACCCTACTGGAAAAGAGAAATTGTATGGATAGGATCGAAATGATGACACAACCTGACCGGAAAAAAATTTATATCAGTAGGACGTGAATGATGGCACGGCCTTACTGGAAAAGAGAAATTACATGGGTATAGTCAGAATGACAACACAACCCTACTGAAAAAGAAAAATTATATGGGTAGGGTCGAAATGATGGCATGACCCTACGAAATCAGATCTGAGGAGTCACCGAAAAGACACACGAAACTACACAAATAAGATCTGGGGAGTCATCGGAAAGACGCACGATGCTATGCAACTCAGATTTGAGAAAGTAGTTCGGAAAGATGTACAATACTACGCAAATTAAATATAAAAGTAGTCAGGAGAGATGCACGTTGGCACGCAAATCAGATATGAGAAAGTAATCACCGGAAAGATTCATGGTGCTACGCAAATAAAACATGAGAAAATAGTCATCGGAAAAAAGCACGTTGGGCCAAACATTTGCTAACATGATCATTGGCCAGACGGGCGACATATATGTGGAATAGCCGCCTGCCGGCAACGAAGGCTCTTTGATTCTCTACTAAGATCATAGAGGCTCTGATACTATGTGAGAAATATTGGAAAAAAATATGATTGGATTGTTGTTTCTACATTATTACATTGAGACCCTATTTATTTATAGACACTACATTAATCCTTTTCCAACTAGGAGACTACTACACTATAATCCTTTTTCAACTAGGACATTATATTGCAATCCTTTTACAAGTAGGATTCTATTTACTATTCCTATTTCTACTCCAATTCTAACAACAATTGCACATATACAAGCACGAATGATGTACTAACAAACATCAAATTCATCGCGTAACGATTAAATTTCGTTGCTGCAAAATAATAATCAAGACAAAAAAAATAGTGACAAGTAATGATATTTAATTTCAACAATTTGTGTGGGGTTACAATCTTTATAAGATCTTATATAAGAAAGGAAGTAATCCTTAGATTTTTCTCCTTATGACCATCAACTCAAGGACTTATAATTGTTTATGACCATCAACTCAAGGACTTATAATTGTTCCTGAATTGATGGATACTTGTTGAAATTTCATCATGAATGTAGAGCTAGGCTTTGATCACGAACGAGGAGGTATGGGAAGTTGCGACTCACCGTTTGGAGACAAAGACTTCTTTGTATGCAGAAGACTTGTGAATTAACATTGAAGAGCAGAGTTTTCTTTATGTATTTCTTGATGATCCTTTTGGCTTATGAAGATACCTATTTATAGTTGTCGGGAAGGGAGTTTGTGATGAATACCTACTTTTTTTCCTCCAATTTTGGTCTACCTAAGTCATCAAACTTATCACAAAAGTTATGAGATAAGCATGTATGTAATTGGTTGAACCATGTCATTTAATACTTTGCGATATTTGATCGGTTCTTAAATTGATTTGGCATGCCACGTCACTTATGCATGTGGCATGATTTTCGGTCCTTGACTTGACTTGACTTGGTGTGCCACATCATCTGACACACGACATGGACTTTGGGCTAATGGAGCGAGCTCATCATGTGAAGTCCAAAGATAGATTAGTCATTTGAATTGGTCTTTCTATCAAATCCATATATATATTGGATTCAAACAATAAATCCAATCATGGTAGCTCATAATATTGCTTGGACCAACATATCTCGACTTTAAATATGATCCAAATTAGTTCATGGATTAAGCCCAACTAAATTTTAATGCCTACACATGGTTGGAAATAATGCATTCAGATAGGGATACAAACCAGACTCCACTAGAGGCACCGCTATTGTCATTCCTTAAATTAACTTGTACACACTACAGATAGACTAGTCCAACTTTCTGCGCGCACGAACTATTAATCAAGTACTACAGCATTAAGTTCATGGAACATGTACCGCCACCCTATCACAACGAAATGGTCATCTCTTCTGATCCCTTACTGATTTCCTAACTTCCATTATATTCTACAAAGAGTTGTTTAGTTTATGTTATCTGTCTATTTTGTTCATTAAGCCCCAAATCCTCAAGTAACTTCTTAGTAGCTCTTAAATGTCTCGTCTCAAAATTGTACAACTCAAATGTTGATATAACCCCGTATACACGGTAAGGTGCTCAAGCTGTACTATCTTCAAGTAAAGTTATGGAGGAGCTAACACTGTTGAAAATGGAAAATTTGACTTGAAGAATACGATGAAGAGATTGTCTTAAAAAAGTGTCTCATTATTTTTTCAGTCTACTATTTACAACCTGCCCGAATTTGGCACTAGAGAGTAACACTGTTATAGAAAATTTATATTTCTTTCAAAATCTCAGAATAATTGCCTACAGAGACCCAAAAAATGAGAATTCACACAAACTCCAGCATCAGCAAACATCACATTTATGAGATTAACATACCATAACAAAGAATCTTGAAAAGTTATAAGAATAATCAACTCAACAAAAAATTATCCTCGAAAGGTTGTGATTTAACTCACGGAAACGATTAAGTCTTTTCTATCAAATGCTTGAGTTTAATAGAAATTCATAAAGTCTTTAATTAAAAACTGAACTACCAAAAGCAGCTGTGATGGGATAACAAATCAAAACAACAATCCGCATTTCAACAACAACAAAAAAAAAGTGTAATCCCACAAGTGCAGAAATCGAAACAAAAAAGTGCATTTCATCAAAAGAAATCCAACCATCATCTAAGAGGCAAAATAAAGATAGCCACGTTGCAAGGGCCCATTACAAGACCTCCAACTTAACACAATAGAAATTACATAGTACTAGTAGAAATTATCAAAGATCTCAAATCTAGTAGCACAAAACTTTTGTTGGTTCAATTGACGATAGGGTATTACAAGATGGAAAACCGAACCCTCACCAACAAGGTGAAAGTTTCGCCAACCAACCAATTGAGCTGCTAAGGTTTCCTGCTAACACAAAGTTCAGGTAGTCAACCAACTAAGCTATTTCCCAATAGCACAAAGTTCAAATAGTCAATCAACCGAGCTACTAAAATTTTCTAGTAACATAAAAATTTTAATTTCAATCAAGATTTATTTTTTCCATGAAATTAAGAATGTGGGGTTATTCAAAATTCACTTAGTAACACACAACTAACAAAATTAAAACTTCTTAACTATACAACCACCAATCTGACAAATCCCTAACCATAACTCCCAAAATACAACAATTTTGTATTATGAGATAAAACTTTAAACTTACATAACAAAAAGATATTCAAACACCCAATTCAAAAATAACACAAAAAAGAAAAAACAAGATAAAAACATCTAAAAAAACAAAAACATAAACTTAAAATCCCAAAAAAAACAAATCAAGAAATGCTTGCATAACAAAGATAAACCCAAAAAAAGGTCAAACCTTTGCCTTACAGTAATATCTACTGAACAAACAACAACATACCCTGTGAAATCCCACAATTGAGGTCTGGGGACGGTAAAGTGTACGCAGACCTTACCAGACCCTCGGTTCAAGTGCAACAAATTCGAGCTTACTAAAGTAAAAGATGCAAACACCCAATTCAGAAATAACACAAAAATATACAGATTAAAAACATCTTACAATAAAAACACAAAAAGAAACCCAAATCAAGAAATGCTTACATAACAAGGATAAACCCAAAAAAAAGGCCAAACCTTTTGCCTTATAGATAGCTGAGTGAACCCTTTGCCCTACAGTAACATCTACTGAACTAAGTGCTATCAAAATTTGAGCTTGCTAACATAAAACATTCAAACACCCAATACAGAAATGACACAAAATATACAGATTAAAAACATCTATATAAAAATAAAACAAAATATCAAGAAATGCTTATATAACAAAGTTAAACCCCAAAAAAAAGGCCAAAACATGTACCTTGCAAGTGACAAAGTGCTAGCAAAATTTGAGCTTGCTAAAATTAACAGAACTTTAAAAAAAAAAAAAAAGACACCAAATCTGCAAGAAAAAATAATCAAGAATGAAGGCTAAAGAAGCCTAAAAGAAAAAGAAAAAAAATAGTTGATGGGTTTTGGTTAGAAGAGTCAATAGGAGTTGAACAGTTAAGGAAGGTTTATGGAGCAAAATAAGTGTGAGAAAAATGGTTTATGAGAGAGTTGCTTATTGGTGCTTTTATGTAAAGTAAAGAAAATAGTATAGTAGCAAATAGCATATTACCGCCAAACATTGGATTCAATAATAATACCAATTATTTTTTTATTCTAATTTGAATTTAAGGTGGACAATATGCTTCATACAGATTTTTAATCTTTCTTTTTTCCAGAAAATTAGGATATGCTTCAATGAAAGCTTTATACTTATTTCATAAAAATATGTTGTGATTTAACCTGATACGATATTTAAGAAAAAAGATTAATTTAGTTATAAATCATCTTATTAAGATTATAAAAAATAAAGTTAATTATTTGTAATTGTAGTAAGGTACACTCTTTTTTAAACAGAGTAAAATAAAAAAGGTACCACATGAAATGGAACCAAGAGAAATTGTTTGGTCAGGTTTTTAGGAGGTTAAAAGTGTTTGTTTGTTTTTTTTGTAAAAAAAACATTTTTTGAAAAGTGAGGTTTTGTGTCAAGTTTTGGAAAAAACAAGTATCTATAATCTATATCTATAATTTATAATCTATCTATATCTATCTATCTATCTCTATATATAATATTAAAAGTGTGAAGACACTTAGAAAAGTGATTTGAACGTTTTGTCCTTCATTAAAAGATTCTTCTTTAAACAAAACTATTTTTTCACTAATTTTTAAAATTTATTATTTAATTATTTTTTATTATATTAACTAAACTTTCTAAAATATATGTGACTCCTAAAATATAAGGTAGGAGAATTAATTAATATTTTCCTTTCTACTAGACTTTCTAAAATACATGGGACTCCTAAAATATATGGTAGGAGAATTAATTAATATTTTTCTTTCTATTGTTCACATAGAAAAATACTTCTAATATAAGACTCTATTAAGGAAATACTTCTATAAATATTGAGATGTACGTTAAACTAGAGAACAAATCGGTTTGCCTATTGGGAGAATATGATTGATGCTCATCTAACTTAGATTCAATTGCATATCTAGATTGATGGAAGTTTGATTTTCTAACCCTCAACTTCTTCACTGTCTTTGTCAGCATAATAGAATTCAACATGTGTGTGTATTATATGTATCTTCTTTGTTTTCATTTAAAATCATTCTTTAGAGTCAAAATTTCCGTTCAACCAAGAATTAGTTGGATCAAAATCGAAGCTTTGTGATCACTATTATATAATTTTTTTATAGTTTACAGGTCATAGATGAATGTCGGTTGACTTTGAAGAATTTCTTGTGTAAAGATTAGGTTTAATCGTATTATTTTAATTTTTTTATTATCTTATTGTTTTATTTTAATTTACATATGCTAGATGAATGTGGGTCGGCTTTGAAAATATTTTTTAGGTAAAAGTTAGGTTTAATTGTATTATCGTAATATGTCTATAAGTTTGTTATATTATGGTAGTTTACAGTTCGTAGATAAATTTCGATCGGTTTTGAGAATTTTTTGTGTGTAAAATTTAAGTTTAATTGTATTGTTTTGGTATCAATTTTATCGTATTATTTTGTTGCAGTTTATAGGTGATAGATAAATGTTGGTCAGCTTTGAGGATTTTTTTTATGTAAAGGTTAGGTTTAGTTGTATCATTTTGATATCACTATTATCGTATTATTTTGTTATTGTTTATAGGTGGTAGATGAGTGTCAGACGACTTTGAGAAATTTTTTGTGTGTAAAGATTAGATTTAATTGTATTATTTTGATTTCTCTATCATTTTATTATTTTGTTATAATTTACAGATGGTAGATGTAAGCCGATCGACTTTTAAAAATAATCTTGGTAAAGATTAGGTTTAATAAATAAATTCTCCATCTTTACATACTCAAAAGATATTAAATTTAATTATTATATTCATCTTTATTATTTAAACAAATATCCTATTTAGTGCAATGTTTGAACTCATTAAAGTGAGGTACACGCGCAAGGTGCGTACACCTAAACTAGTATATTAAAAGTGTTAAAGGCCTTAGAAATATTATTTGAATTTTATGTACTTCATTAAAAGACTTTGTTTTAGATAAAATTATTTTTTTTCTATTTTTTTTTAACTATTAAGAGTTGAAAATTAATTAAATATATTTATGATAAAAAAATTCCTTATTAGAAATCATCAGAGTTTCACTATTTTTTCCTAATTTAAGAGATGAAATTAATTAAATATAGTTATGGTAAAACCCTTTTCTTATTAGAAGTCATCAAAATTAATGACAACTAATACTTTTTTTATTAGTTTAACAATTTTAAATCAGCTAAATTTGATTTTAAAAATCTAAAAATAAATATAAAACTGTAAGAATAAGAAAAATTTAAGAAGTATCAAATTTTTAAATTTTTTAAATACGTAATAAGAATGTAATCAATGACTTTGTAAAAATTTGACTTTAAAAATAAGGAAAGATTTTAAATAGATATAAAATAATCGTAACACAAATTTGATTCAAATTGATGCGTCTCTCTTAACCTATGGCAACAATGAAAAGTGGAACTATATGACAAACGCAAAAATGATGATTTGTCAACCACTTAGAACTTCTGGCGGTAAAAATATATATTTGCATATGTTTATGTTTACATTATTCTATTAAAATGTGAACGATTTTTGAAAACTCATTAAAACTTAAGATTTTTGAAAACTCATTAAAAAATTTACACTTATTAAAAATCTCCGCAATAGACAAAATTACTTAATTTTAAAACGTATTTTTAGAAGTAGTAGAAGTTATTTTTAATAAACTAAAAAAACAATTTTCCCCCAAAATACAAATGTTTGTCTCAAGCTAATTTTTATATTGATTAGTCAAGCATAACTTGTTTCTCAATTAAAATATTTTTTTAGAAAAATATATATCAAATTAAGTTTATTTTAAAACTTGACGAAACATCATATCAGTTAATATTAAAAGCATCCTTATTTCATAATTGCATTTCAATTTTCATAACGTGAAATTCATAAATGGCAAAACAATTACTTTGATCATACCATTTTGGACTTTATCTAAATATGGTAATGTGATTGTGAATTAATAGGCACACATGTGATAACGTTTATATGCTGGATTTTTCACTAGCTTCAATTTTTATTTTTTTATTTTTTTTCATTATGCATTCTCTTTCTTTGATATTTTCAATCTTATTAAAATTTGAAAGTCAAATTATTTGGGCCTGATGAAATAAAAAAAAACTGCAAAAAGAAATTTTCATGAATTTAGAAAGGATTTGTTGTATTTGTGTACAAGCTAATTTTTTTTGAAAAAAACGAATATTTTTGAACATTTTTATTGTCAAATAGTTTTTTCTTTCGTATGCATCGACCAAAACATGTTATTAGTCAATATTGGAAGTGTTCTTATTTCGTAATTGCTTTTTTCATAACGTGCAATTCATTAATGGCAAAATAATTACTTTGATTATGTCATTTTGGATCTTTATCTTTTGTCTGAATATAGCATGATTCTAAATAAATAAATGTAGGTGCAATACTGTTTATATTTTGGATCCGCCACTAGCTTCAAATCGTTCTTTTACATTAATTATGCATTTGGTATATGTATTTCTTTCTACATTTCTTACATTAGCAAAACCAAATCTATGACAACAAAAAGCTGTTAAATTTTATGATACCATACGTTGAAACTTAAGCAGTAATTGAACAGAAATCACAATTGACTTTAATTTCATTTATTAAATCAGTACATTATGATTTGGTACATTGTCTTGATTCTTATTTTGGCTCATTGTAAAATTATTTCTTGCTTAGTGCTATGTCTTTGGCCTCATTCTAAACTTTGTTGATCTATTGTTATCATGGCTAATAATGTTATTACATTGAAATGCAATTTAAAATCTTAGTCAAAGCAATGTTTTTTCCCTTAAAATTAGTAAAAGATGTATTCCCTCCGTTCGTCTTTGCTTATTCGGTATACTAAAAATAGATATTCAATCCAACAATATTTATTCAGTTTAGAAAATCAACGAATAATTTATCATTTATGTCTATTTTATCCTTACTACTAAATATTATTTACTGTCCAATATATTTTTTAAAACACTAAATTTATTACTATATTCAAAGATAAGTAAAATAATAGGAAAATAACAAAATATATGACATAATGTTAGACCAAATTTTCTGTAACATGTCCATGGGGAAGCTGTCTGTCCATGGATGGATGAACATTACAAATAAGTAACTTTATGTATTGCATAATTATTTTGGGTCTACAAAGTGCACACCCCAACTTATTGGCTATCTTCTTTTATTTTGTGTATCTTTTTAAAAAAAAAAAACTATTTTCCCTCTGCAAAACAACAGTATACTATAACGTACTAAGACCAAATAGTTACATATAGAGTGTAGATAATATATTAATATTTACTATCCGTGCAATATATACTTACTTGTATCTTGTGTTTATATCAAACTATGTAATTAAGTGATATAATGTGGTTCAAAATATATGTTAATCGATCATAGTAAATTAGTCTATGTACGAACACAAGCTATCTATACTCCATTGACTTAATGTAAACATCGAGTACGGTCAAATTACTTATCATGAATAATTAATTTTAAATATCTAAAGATATGATTAATATTTTAAAATATGTTTTTTCCTCTTGACATTAAGAAAAAGTTACAATTTATTTTACTTTTTGTATAGTAAATTTTTTAGTGTTTAAATTTAAAATTTAAAATATTTATTTATTTTATAACAACAAAAATCTGAGTTGGTATTGCCTAGAAAGTAAACACAACATTTTGGTGGGGGCTCACAATGAAAGTGGTCCACAAAATAGATCTTGTCCATGGAGCCGATCCTTTTGAATTTTTGATTAAGAAAAAAAGTTTGGCATCTATGGCTACAAGAGGACCGACTCTTTTTGCCCATCAGCTCATAAATTGCATGCCAATTGGCAATAGGCTAGGGATCTATAAGCCTTGCATCAAAATCAAATATCTACCTCCCACTGGTCAAATGCCTTTTTCCTATAGTTAGGGAGGGGGGTGTGAAGGTGAGAGGGCTGCTCATAAAGGTGGAGTCAAAAATTAAAGATCAAAATCATCGATAGACACTTAAATTTGTTGTCAAAATTTACTTAGACACCTAAACTAAGACTTGTTCCTATCAGACCCCTAACCCCCCACATTTTGTTCCAATTGGGCATTTTTTGCTCTATCAGCAAAAAGCTCAAAGTGTGTGTTGCACACACGCGATGACGTGGCAAAATGAGATAATTGAAAGCTGACACGTGGCATTGTGGGTCTAATAATTATTAAAAATTAATTATATTTTTTTTAAAAAATGTATATACAAATGGCATTGAGGAAATTATTAAAAAATAATTATAAAATTATTTTAAAAAAAACTGATTTTTTAAAAATAATTATAATTTTTTTTAAATGAAATAAATTATTAAAAAATAATAATTATTAAGAAAAAATATATTTATTTTTTTTAAAATGAAAATAAAAAATGGCGAGGATATAAATTATGAAAAAGTAATTATAAAATTATTTGAAAAATAAAAATATAAAACTGATTATTTAAAAAAAAATTATACATTTTTTTTTAAAATGAAATAAATTATTAAAAAATTATTTAAAAAATAAAAAAATAATTATTAAAAAAATTATAAAACTTTTTAAAAAATGAAAATAAAAAATGGCATTGAGGATATAAATTATGAAAAAATAATTATAAAATTATTTGAAAAATAAAAATAAAAAACTGATTATTTTAAAATATATATTTATATATTTTTAAAAATGAATAAATTATTAAAAAATTATTTTAAAAATAAAAAATAATTATTAAAAAAATTATAAAACTTTTTAAAAAATGAAAATAAAAAATGGCATTGAGGATCCAAATTATTAAAAAATAATTATAAAATTATTTAAAAAATAAAAATAAAAGCCTAATTATAAAAAAGAAATTATAAAATTATTTAAAAAAATAAAAAACTAATTATTAAAAAGAAATTATAAATTTTTTTAAAAAATAAAACTCCCCCACCTACCCCCAACCCTCAGTGTATTTTTTTTATTAAAAATAAATAAATTGGGACCCCCTAATGCTTTTTTGCCAAATTATAAAAAATAAATTATAAAATTATTTAAAAAATAAAAAAATAATTATTAAAAAAAAATTATAAAAATTTTTAAAAAATAAAACTCCCCCACCTACCCCCAGCCCCCCAGCGTATTGTTTTATTAGGAAAAAAAAAATTGGGACCCCCTAATGCTTTTTGTTTTATTAAAAGGAGCCTTTAGTGTTTAAAAACAAAAAAATTATGTTATTAAAAAAAATTTTGGGGCCCTCAATGCCACTTGACATCTTTTTATTTGTAAACTAGTAAAAGAAATGCTCCTCACGCGCCTCCCATGATGGTACTGCACGTGCAGTGCCACATAAGCAAAAAAGACTCAATTGAAACAAAACGTGGGGGGTTTAGGGGCCTGATAGGAACATGCCTTAGTTTAGGTGTCTAAGTGAATTTAGGCAACAAGTTTGAGTGCCTATCGATGTCTTTATTTATGAAGTCTAAAATTTTAGTATCGAATCTAGATTTGATGTAGTAGATTTGATAGAATCGTATTTCATTCATATAGAGTTGTCCACCAATTTATTGATCAGGTCCCTAACCAATGTTTATAGCAATAAACAAGAACAAATAGAAAGTACAGTTTGAAGAAACAAACACAAGATATTTATTTTCAACCTCCTTATTCAAGAGAGTAGAACCACGGCCTACCTTTCACTTCATTATCTTCAAGCAACTTGAATACAGACTCCGTAGTTCAAAGGGTTAAACTTTTAATCCTAAATAACCTTGCAATAACTCTATTACAAGACTGCACCGCAATAACTCTATTGCTATTAATAGAATCAACTAACTATTACTTGCTAACTCTAGCCCTAACAATTAACTAACTCTAACTGACTAAAACATTAAGTAGTCAACAAACAACGAAAAGACCTACTATAGCTTAACAAGAAGAGTAGATTTCAGCATGCAGAGATCACTAGACAAAAACTCAAGTACAACAAAAACATATGACGAACAAGTTCGATTGAGCAGGTCCCTGTTACGTTGTAGCTGATCTGGTTTGCTTCAAGAGAGATTGTGTATTCATGTATGTAGGAGTTAGTTTTTTCTTGTTGCAACATGTTGAATAAATGAGATATAAGAAAACCTAGGGTTCTTCTGATTGGTTGAGATAAAAATGTGTTGCACCTTTACCAGTACACTAATGCTGACTTGCTACAAAGTACACGGAGTCGATGAGCCTGGTCCCTGACGAGCTGCAGCTCATCATCAAATGTACTTTCCATAACTAGTACTCCATGGAGACCAGGTCCCTACGATGATTTGTTAATCATCAAAACTAAGGACTAATTAACGCACAATTCACTAGCTCTGGATGAGTCTGACGTCTTTAGCGTTCTATTTCTGTACTTTTGTTGCGCTCCTACCCCTAAAGCGCGAAGATGACAACTTTTTTGTGGATGAAATTCCAAATGCATGTCTAAATCTTGAATTCGCCAATGCTGAATTTGCAATTGAAGTCTAATTGTTATAGACATAGTTATTCGATTCACAGTTAAATATTTATCCATATTTAATGAAATTTCTTAATGCAAATACAAGATCTAAATAAAAATTATATTAAGCTCTGATGTCGAAGGTTGCAGAAGGTGGTGAGGAGACAATCAACGTGAAATGTTACTTATAGAACTTATTTATCCGACTTACTTAGCTTCTATTGGAGGTATAAAAAAATAATTTAAAATATCTAAATCAATCACTCCTAACGTGCTAAGGCTTAATATGTTTTCCACACTCGCACCAAATATGTTGAAATTGATTATCACTTTGTTCGAGATAAGGCAGCCAGAAAAGATCTCTACGTTCATTTTCTATCCACCAAAGATTAACTTGCAGTTGCACATATTCTAACCAAGCAACTCACCTCTAATCGTTTTGAACTAAATTAGATTCAAGTTGAATGATGCTTTCCACCTTCAGCTTGCATGGAGAGTATTAGACTGATCTCCAATTCATGTAATAATCATAGTATGAGTTCTGTCCTATCTGATGCAATTTAGGGTTGCAATGTAACGTGGAACTAACACCATGGTAACCTTACTATATAGTTTAATTTGGGAAGGAAAAATACAGGGGAGAAAAATCTATACATACAATATTAGATTGATTATTGCAATATATAATACTTAATATTTTTTAAATTACATTACATAACAATACTTTTTTAACAAAGCCTAACAAAATAATAATTACTATTATTTATCTATTAAGAAGAATTAAATTAAAAGACCTTAGTTTGTCTCCTTAGTTAAATGAACTATATTTGGTGTAAACATCAGGTGTGGATAATTTTTTTCAAAAAAATTGTATGCCCTTTTCATATACTAAAACTTAGCTATAAGCATACATCATTTGTATATAATAATCTTATATATCAATTCCATTGAAACTTAAAAATTGAAAGTCAATTAGAATGACTTTATTATATACAACTGATTTCAAGGCGATTGGTTAAAATAATGTATGGATACTAAATTATACACAATTTCTAGAGTAAATAAATTGTTAATACACAATATTTATGAGGCATCAGTTTTGAAATGGACGAAAAAGGGTAAAAGATATGAAAAAATACCTTCCATGTAAATTTTTTTTAAAAGGTAAAAGAAATGAAAAATATGTTCCATAAAATCAGTTACTATATTAAAAGGATAAAAGATATGGATTCCCCTAATTTCTTCATTTAGTTGGATCACCCTATTTTGGTGTTTCACTATCAATTAAATTTTCTCCATAAATATTTTATTTTTATAGTTTTTATTTTTTTAATCAAAATTATTGTGACTTGCAATTAAAAACTTAATTTTGTATGTATAAAAAAAATACAGTTATAAGTTATAATAAACAATCTTAAAAATATATCTAAGGTCATTTTCATTCTTCTTGCAAGGTTCTGGTGACTTTCCTCGTCACATTTTATTTGAGACACTTCTCTTTTTAGACCGTCTTGAAAAAATGTTACTCCACTTCACCATAATTAGAAATAGTTTATCTATACTTTTTTTTATTCTTAACGAAATAATTTACAATTATACAAATATCTAAGAATTATTTTAGGATCCATTTGGCCCTAAAAATATATTAACTTTATTTGGTATTTTTGAAGTTGAAAATAGATTTGGAGTTGTGTTTGGTCATAGTCTTTTGAAAATTGGATATTTTTGAAGTTAAAAAACATAAAAGTGAAAATAAATTAAAAAATTAGTTTCATGAAAATTGTGTTATATTATGTTTTTTTTTTCTGAAAAAAAAAAATTTAAAAAGTGCAAAAAGTAAATAAAAAAATAGTGAAAATACCTCTCGAGTTATTTTTAAAAAATTCAATTATTGTGAAAATATTTATGGCCAAAATAAGTATTCTTGAATAGAGTGAAAATATATTTCGAAATATTATGAATAATATTAACGGTCAAACGCCTACTTAGAACCTTTTTTTTTTTTTTTTTAAATACCGTATCAAATCAAATTGTCACACATAAAATGTGACTTAAGGAGCATATATAGTTTGGGAATGAAAAAATTTATTCACTGCTTGGGCAAACAATTGCAAGAAAATTTCCTATTGAAATGATGACTTTCCTAATAGGAAATCTTGTATTGAGAAAGGAAGATCCAGGAATTAGACAGCATTTATATGACATGTTTGTTTCCTTTTTCCAAAGGACAGACCAAAAAGTGAATAAAAAAATCCATGCTCCCATTGTCTTGTCAACTAAATATGATTGGTCCTAAGTGCACACGTTTCAAGAAAAGAATGGCACATCGTGGCACCCTTTTTCATCCTAAATTTGCCTTTCAGTTTCAAACTTTCAGCACCCTCCGTTCCAATTTACATGAATCAATTCCCTTTTAGTTGGTTTTAAAAAAAATGGTACTCCCTCTGTTTAAAAAAAAAAAAAATGATCTACTTTAATTTGACATAAAATTTAGAAAATAATATTTTTTTTAAATCTTATGATCTTAAATTAAAGTTATGTCAAATATATCAAAATATCTTTTAATCTTATGATCTTAAATATGTCATGTGGAAAGTTGAAATTATAGTATTACCAAAAAAGGAAATAGATCATTCTTTCTGAAACGGACTTAAAAGAAAAGTCTTATGTGAAGAAGGAGTTTCAATTCTGAGCATATCCTTAAGAGTCCTATATGTAGAAGGAGAAAGATTCTGAAAATTGAAGAAGTCTATGCAAAACGTACAATTTGAAGGATTCTTTGGAGAGTTGGAGTTTGACTACAACACTAAGGAGACAAGAGTTGGGATTGAAGAAGGAGTCTAAGCAATGAGAGTTATGATTGAAGGGGGAGTTTGAAATAAAGAATGACTCTTTGAAGAGTTGTGCTTAAATAGAAGATGCATCAGTCAGAATAAACTACGCAATTAAAAAAGCAGAAAAGAACAATCGACAGATTGACTTCACAAAGTGTCACTCAATCACTGAAGAAACACATTGAAATACCTGGTCCTAAGTATAGAATCTAGCTAAGAGTTTTAGCGTTGATTTTTAGAGTTGTTCATTGTGTTTGAAATATTGATGTAATATTAGTTTCAGTGTGTTATAAACTGAACTAGGAGCTAGTCTTCGAGTTGGAAAAAACTCAGAGACTTTGGGAACGCATACCTTGGGAGGTGTGTGTGTAGTTAGGAATTAGAGTTTACAATTCCTATTTGTTGGTTACAAGAGTTTTGTAATCAGTCGTTGTTGAGGCTCAGAGTTATTTAGTGAAGTTGGGGTTAAATCCTGTAGAGGTGCAGGTCGTATTTTTTTACACCTTTTTGAGCCGGGTGTTTTCCACGTAAGAATCGTTGTGTTCTTTACTTTCTGTTTTACTGCTTTCTTGGAACACGACAGGAAACCAACTCCATCCATAGGCAACTCTTACGTTAAAGTTACTGATCAGTAGGGCACGTACTTTAACAAGTGATATCAAAGCGAGGTTGTCTTAAAAAGGGCTTGCACCTAAGACAAAGATCAATATGATGAATTCCGAACCATCTACTGGTCACAGTGAAGGTCAATCCACTGTTAAACCTCCACTCTTTGATGGTTCTCACTTCATTTGGTGGAAAGCTAAGATGAAAAAGTTCATTCAAGGGGAAGACTATGAGTTATGGGACAGGATCACTGATGGTCCTACTATTCCAATAAAGTTAGAAGATGGTGAACAGATCAAGAAGGTAAGAAGTGAATTTACCGCTGATGACCTAGTGGTATTAAAGAAAAATGCTAAGGCTAAGAACATCTTAGTCTGTGGACTAGGATCGTCTGAATACAACAGAGTGTCAAACTATACCACTGCTAAGCAAATCTGGGATGTACTGGTCAATGCACATGAGGGTACCTCTCAGGTAAGAAAATTCAGGATTGTTCTTCTCTTTACTGAATACAAAGCTTTTAATATGAAGGAGAATGAAACCTTGCATGAAATAATGACAAGACTTACTGCCTTGAGAAATGAGTTGACTTCTTTGGAAAAAGTCATCACTGTTGAGGAACATGTTGAAAAGGTGTTGAAGGTTCTACCAAAATCAAAATGGAATGTTAAAGTGATTGTTATTAGGGAGGCAAATAAGGATCTCACAGGTATGACACTAGATGAACTAGTAGGGAATCTGAGGACTTATGAATTGGAAATTGATGGAACTAAAGAGCTAGCAGCCCCTGAGGATACCTTAACTCTGAAGGCATCTGACGGTGATGAAAAAATTGAACCTGATGAGAAACAAGTTGCCTTTATAGCTAAAAACTTCAACAAATTCTTCAAAAAGAAGAAAGGAACAGGTAGCAAGAAATGGTCCAATAACAATCCAAATAGATGCTACAAGGTGGTAAGACTGATCATCAGATCAGGAATTGTCCTGTCTGGGAAATAGAATGGAGAAACGAAAGGGTTAAAAAAGAATTGAAAGAAAAAATTAAAAAGATGAAAGAATATGCAATGGTAGTAGCTTGGGGATCCGACTCAGATGATGATGAAGTTGATGAAACAACACTCATGGCTCTTGGAGATTCAGACTTGGAGAAAAAAGATGATGCTTCTGAGGTAAGTATACTTGAACTTAAAGAAAAGTTGCATTGTTTTCTAAAACAAAACTTATTTCCTTAATGAGTGATCTAATTGATGATTTTCAAGAATTAACTTATGATAAGGTTGAGTTATTTAACAATCTTGCAAGTCTCAAGTTTGATTTTATTGATCTAGAAACTTGTAAGAACACTGTTGAAAAGGAAAACTGCACTCTTAAGAAACAAATTATCAGACTTGATTTATCAAACCTGACCCTCAAATCTGAAATCTTGAAACTGACTCTTTCTGAAAAGAAAAAAAGGTCAAAAGTGAGGAACAAGAAAAAATTGAGTCAGAATTGACTAAGATTAAACATGAATATTTTTGTGAAAAAGAAAAAGGTTAGTCAATTGAGTCAAGAAGTTTCTAAATCGAAACTTGATATTGAAAGAGATAATAAATGGATATATTCTTCAAGAATTATTCATAAGTTAGGTCAAAGAACTCACAATGAAAAGACTGGGTTGAGCTTTTATAAAAGATCTAATGCTATTAAAGATCTGTGTTATATTTATGGTAACCAGGGGCATCCAACCACTGAATATCCAGTTGCAGCAAAAAGCAAATCAAGAAGCATAAGCCTAGCAAAAAAATTTGATTCCATGTTAGCACAAGCTAACAAGAAGGTCAAATTTGGTCAGAGAAATAGGTCACATAACCTGTTGCCTCGATGAGCTAGAAGAAACCTCATACATCTTTTTTCTCATAAGAAAGGACCCAGGCTTGTCTGGGTGCCTAAAGTTAACCCCTAATTTATTTTGCAAGTGAGAGTGAAAGGAGGAAAGAAAAATTTGTAAATGGATAAACTTGCTCAAGGTATAAGACTGAGAGCAAATAAAGTTTCTTTCACTCACCACATTTAAAGGAGGAATGAATCTTTTGGAGATGGCAAAAAAAAGAGGATGACAGTGAAACTGATGAGCATGCACAGAACATGTTGTACCACCTGGTTCAACTGTTGTACAGCCTGAGGGAATATTGACAGGGGGAACAACAATCAAGAAATTGATGCATCAATAACACCAACACAAATTGATGATAATTTTGTTGGTAATTCATAAGAATTAGTGTTGTCACAAGAATCTTGAGATATCTCATGGGAATCAATGGCTTGAGACTATGGTATTCAAATGAAAGTAATTTCACTTTTGAGGGCTATAAAATGTTGACTATGTGGGTTACTTAAATGACTGGAGAAGCACCAAAGGCACTAAGTAGAGAGTATTTTGAAAGCAATAGGTTAGATTTGGGGATGATTAAAATTGCATGAATTTCCCTCAATGATTGACTAGAATAACCATTTTTCTTTTAAATCTTATTATCTAAAATGTTCTTCGATTCAGTCTTGCACATTTAGTTGTGTGTCCCAATTCCATATTTTTGACTCTTCTAACCTAATTTTGTATTAGATTGTGTAGAAAATAGGTACAAGCAAGCAATTGTGACCACAAAGTTCTTCTTATCAGGTATGCTCTACACTGACATAAGCATAGGTTGTCTAAGTTGAAACAGTTGAGCACACCTGTTCCATTCCTCACACTTCATCCCCCCTTGTCCTATAATGCTGACGAATTGGTTGACCAAATTTTCTTTGACTCTCTCCAAATGATTGTGCACAAATGTGTTAATTCTACACCAGAAATTCCTTCTATTCTCTCAATCAAAATATCAGTTTGTGTATCATGAATTTGCCAAACTTGATCATCAATCACATGCAGCATATGTTTCTGAAGAATGAAAAGGGACATGCTCCCCCTTTTAGTTCCTAATTGGCTATTTTTTTGGAGACTTCTCAGTCCTAGTTTAGGTTTGACTTATAAAATAACAATGGATGTTCTTGAACAGATGAATCATGTTGCCCTACCTGTTTCAATAAGGAGGGCTAACACTCATTTGAAATAATTGATAATAAAGAAATGATTTAGCTGAAAAAAATCTGAACTAGAAGCTGCTCAAGATAGTCATGAAGTGGAATAAGAGGCCCTTAAGGCTAGGATCATGACTTTGAAGCTTCACCTTGATTGATAGAGGGATAAAAATATTGAAGTCATTCGTCAATTGACACAATTAATAACACCTGTTCCACCTTCCTCATCAGCTCCTCACTATTCGTATCCTTAGCCATATCCCACTTTTATACCATATTTTTTTAATGCTCAGTTGTTCTGCTTTGTTCAGTACTAACTTAGGTTTAATGTGGAACATGCTCTGACAGTTAAATGGAATGGTTATCTTTGCTAAATTGACTCATATTTTTGCTCTCTTTAATACATTACTATGTTGGCTAAAGTTTTTATCTGATTGTTTTGGTGATAGCCCCAGTGGCCATGAATAGCATAACAAATCACTTTAGCTAGTATATTATTACATTGAAATGGTTTTCGATGATGCCAAAAAGGGAAAGATAAGAGGGTTGTGCAATGTTTATAACCCATTGACTAACTTGTTTCATTCTAGTGTTTTATACTTTAGCACCTACAGGTGAAGATATTTGAATGCACAAAGACAAGAGGTTTGTCATCATAAAAAAAGGGAAATTTATTGGAACCCTGAAGTTTTGATGAATGACAATATGAATGAAACAAGTTGATATACGTGTTCCACTGATCCGACAAGTTCAAGAGTGCAATCTACGGTATAAATAATTAAAAATCAGAATGAGTTAATTTAGTGCAACTGGAAACTTCAACTTACTGATCACGTGGGCAATAGAACAAGTTGAATTTGATTCAAACACTTGATGATAAGGGAAAACAAGTTGAGTTGAAAAATGAGTCTTATGTGAAGAAGGAGTTTCAATTCTGAGCATATCCTTAAGAGTCCTATGTGTAGAAGGAGAAAGATTTTGAAAATTGCAGAAGTCTATGCAAAACGTACAATTTGAAGAACTCTTTGGAGAGTTGGAATTTGACTACAACACTAAGGAGACAAGAGTTGGAATTGAAGAAGGAGTCTCACTTGAAGTGAACTATATGCAATGAGAGTTATGATTGAAGGGGGAGTTTGAAATAAAGAATGACTCTTTGAAGAGTTGTGCTTAAATAGAAGATGCATTAGTCAGAATAAACTATACACTTAAAAAAGCAGAAAAGAACAATCGACAGATTGACTTCACGAAGTGCCACTCAATCACTGAAGAAACACATTGAAGAACCTGGTCCTAAGTATAGAATCTAGCCAAGAGTTTTAACGTTGATTTTTAGAGTTGTTCATTGTGTTTGAAATATTGATGTAATATTAGTTTCAGTGTGTTATAAACTGAACTAGGAGCTAGTCTTCGAGTTAGAAAAAACTCAGAGACTTTGGGAACGCATACCTTGGAAGGTGTGTGTGTAGTTAGGAATTAGAGTTTATAATTCCTATTTGTTGGTTACAAAAGTTTTGTAATCAGTCGTTGTTGAGACTCAGAGTTATTTAGTGAAGTTGGGGTTAAATCCTGTAGAGGTGCAGGTCGTGATTTTTTACACCATTATGAGCCAGATGTTTTCCATGTAAAAATCGTTCTGTTTTACTGTTTTCTTGGAACACGTCGGGCAACCCGTTCCATCCATAGGCAACTCTTACGTTAAAGTCACTGATCAGTAGGGCACATACTTTAACATAGACAAATCTCACCGCCTTAGAACAATTCTAGCAACACATATAAAAAGAATGCGCAATGACGGTTACAAATTTTACATTTGGCAGCATGTCATTTGACATCGCCTGCATGCCTGTCACATGGCTTACACGGATTTTATCCAAATATATAGACCAAGTACAAAACTGAATATCTACATGTGTACAACATTCAAAATTCGAATTACAACTATCCTATGTGCCAAATATTGGACAACCTTGTCTTAGCCGAATTTTCCTTGCTTTCAACACTTCCAATATTTCAGCTTCTGCCTTGCCATGCCTTCAGCCCACAGTCTTGCCTTACCTGCACCATGCCACTGCCTGCCAAGTCTATGCCACTGCCTGCACACATTTCCACATAGGTGCCATGCGCCTGTTCTTGCCAATTGTGCCTAAGGCTATCTTGCCATCGTATAAGCAACTTATAAGTCATCATCAATTGTACACTAAGACTTAGTTGTTCCAACATCACGTTGTTTCATATCAAGGCCAATGCGCACCTTGACATGCTTTGTCGATAATCATGCCTGAAATTAAGAATTTAATAGTGTATATTATGCTTGAGGTCTCTCAAGCCTCATGTTGTACCAATGTCAAATACATGATGTACATAAAATATAAATAAATATATTTTAATATATTTGACCAACAAATGTAATTATTTTCAGCTGATTGATCAAATGTGTAACTTCTATTGTAATTTCCATATGCTATGATAATGACTTGGAAGTACTACTTCCTCTGTACCAACAAGAATGAAAAATTCGGTATACAAAGATCAATTTCTTATTTTTGGTTGTAGATATTCGGTTTCTTGAATTTTAAAACGAATAATAATCTACACATGCAAAAACTACAAAGAAATACTTTAAGATGTTGATTGTTGTGTTTATACAAGTATGATGTATTGTACTATTTGGATTTTCCATCAGGTATTCGATATCCGTATTGAAGCATGACAAAATTCAGTGTAATTGGCTCGACTAAAGATGTGCACCCTAAAAAGTCCGTTAAAGGAGAAACGCTTCCTACAAGGAATTTCTAGCTCCATTTTCACGACTCAAACCCTCGAATAATACAATGTTCTGGTAAGACCTGGTTACATTATTCTTTAGTTTGTTTGTTTATTTATTCCATCACTTGAAATATAAATTTCATGAGATGATATTAATCTCATATATCAAAGCATGCATAAAACAAAGAAGAAAAACCAGCATCCTCATGAACACAACTCCTCTCTTCACAAAGAGTACACTATACATAAAGAATGTATGTGCAACTCTTGACTGTTGTATCAACTTCATTAAGAAAAGCTGTACCTACAAATTGGTTGATTTTCTCACTAATTTTGCTAGACGAAAACTAGCTATTAGTTAAAATGAAATCATTGAAAAAAAATAGACATTCGCGTCAAGAAAGGGGAAAAAAAGAAGAGAACTAATAGTCAGATTCTTCTAATCTTTCCTTAGCCTTTTTCTGTGTTCTTATGCTTCCTTGTTAGCCTTCCTTAGCGCCTTTTAACGTAAGAAATGTCCAGTAGCTACCATTAGGCATGATCTGGTATGATGTTGTACTTATCGCAGGTTTTTTGTCCATTTTCATTCCACCATTTTTCTGCCTCGTCCTCTGAGAAGCATTTACGGCTGCAGGAAGGAACACGAAGCATCAGAAAACACATAAAAAGATATTTCAAGTTGAAGCAAAGTAAAAAGTAAAGCACCAATCAAGATTCAACTTCAATGCATACTGCTATATGCATGATGCTTTATGTTTCATGTAGTCTCCGCTTTGATCTATGATGACTCTTTTAGGTTAGGGTAGGTCCCCATGAGGAGAGAACCAATTCCATCTATTTTGATAGCCGATATTGTTCTACCAGAAACTTAAAGTTATCGCAACAGTGTGAAGGCCATGGGATAGGCATTCATCCCGTTCATAGTTATCTTTTTTGTTCCGCCACAAGGTAAATGAAACTTTTCGTTGTCATAGTTGACGGACTTCTCAAAAAAATAGTTGACAGAATGCAAGCTTTAGATAAAGAAACAGTTGAATCCACTGCACCCCAGATTCAAAGGGCCTCCTTTGCGTTTGCGAAGGGGCATCACATTCGTGAAGGAGGGGGTTTCTTGGTCTTCGCGTTCACGAAAACCAGTCGTGCTTCCAAAGGGATGAGTCTAAGTCAGGTAGAGTTTCGGCCTTGGCATTCGTGAAGGGCTTTTTGCCTTCCCGATGATGGACAGCTCGGTGTGTCGAGTCCGCGAAGAACAGCTTCGCCTGGACAGAATTAAAATTCCATTTTCAAATTCAACCTCTTAACTAGATTTTTGGAGCTTGGGAACTCTTTGGGCGACTCAAAAGGTTATTTCAAGGATTCTTTATTGGTATGAGTCTAAACTAGTATTTACATACTCCCTGATACTTTAATGATGATTTTACCTTTTAATCAATGATTTTAATTGGGAAATTTGGGATTTTCGGGCTAAAGTTATGAAATCACTGCTAAGCCATCCAACATGTCTTTGCATGCCACTTTGGGGCAACAAGCAAATATGACACAATGCATAAACAGACATGCAAACTTGGCCTCAACTGGCAAGTAAACAATTCAACTTTGAGTATGCACATCTAGACACCTTAGCTTCTCTCCACTGTGTCAATTGAACACTCCAACTTACAAAATGATCATCTAGACACCTCTAAGATTTATGTGCCATGTCAGCATCAGGTATCCACGAGGTATAGTGGGGATGAGTTGGAGTATTTAATTGCCAGTTGAGACCAAGTTGAGGTGTTTAGATGTGCACTCTCAAAGTTAGAGTGCTTACCTGCTAGCCGAGGCAAATTTGAGTGTCTGTTTATATATTATAGTTCTCATTGATAAGATGAAATATATTCCTTTTACTTCTTTTGCCATTGTGGTGGAACCTAAATGAGGCAGAAGCAGAAGTATCGAAATGTCTGAGCAACAAATTAGGTGACAATTGAACAACTTTTATAAGGATTGTTAGTTCAAATAATAGTTTTCTGTTCTTCTCGCCAAATGATGAATACAAAAACGTGAACAGAGAAATTGCTGGCTAACTTTCCAATTCAGAAATCACATATTATAAGCTCTCATTTAAGTTTTTCAAATGGAATAGGTCAATTGCTCAGTGGTTAGGTATTTTACTCCCCAGAAATGAAATAGGGTAAAGGATAAGTACCTGAAACGAACACGTTTTAGTTCATTGCCTCCATCAGGTAAGGAAGTAAGATATAGGTAAACGCCTGGTTCAACTTGTAACATGCGCTCTGGCTTCTGCCCTCTAGACTTCTTGGTTGAGACAGCAGAATTAGAACTACCACTGCACTCGGTTAGGGTTGTGGTGGTCACACGATTACCATTAGGAGGACGGGTACGGTCAAACGATGTTCGTTCAACATTAAAATCTAAATTGCCGGTGGAGATCTGCTCTTCTGGAAGCCTTTCAGTTATCTCTTTCAGCTGTAGAAAATTTGATTATGCATGCCATTAGAATACACATCATCAAAATGCTACATGCTCCCTCAATCTCAAAGGAATAAGTATGATATCCAAGTATCAACGGATAGTATCAACTTACGTTAATTTCTCTCTCTCTCTCTCTCTCTCTGAGTTGTGAAGAGCTGATTTTTTGCAACTAAACCATCTTACAGCAATTTGTACTACTTGTTACTCATGAGCTAGTTAATCTTATAAAGAAAGTGATTCATTTATGTGGCGAGTTTATGCAATGACTAGAAAATATGAGATATAAATAAATAAACAAAACACAGAAGACATACTTACATACTCTGATCCCTTCCTGAGAAACTCAAATAGTTAACTGATGTATAATGAGAACCTTATAGGTCATGCAAAGTATGTACCATGTCACTGTATGTCATGGCAAAACAGCAAGAAGCAGAATATACTATTGAATGAATAACATGCACATTACGATATCCAAACTAATAGGTTGAGTTCCCACATGTTGGAACTAACTCCATTAACTGCTAATCATAAGCGAATCAATACCACGGATGAGCAAAACGATACAAATATTTGCTTATTTTGGGGTTATGAGGCTACAAAAAGTTGACTTATTGAAGAATGCTAAAATAGTTAAAAGACTTCATGTCCAATAAATATGCAAACATTGGAGATTATACGTCTGAATATAAAGATAATCTAACCTGGGCAGTCAGAGACTTGATAACGTGTTTTGCAGCTCTTCTTTTCTCTGCTTCAATAGCTGCTTTTGCAGTCGCATCCTTCAGCTGCTTTGTCTTACTCCCAAGTTCAGCTTCTAGAAGTTGAGATTTGCTTGCTAGCTCTTCCAGCTACAAATATTTTTTGAGTCAAGCTTTAGCAGTGTGAAACTTTTGTTATCACTTTACTTAATTGCTCACAGAGGTTTGCGTCAAGAATATTTAAACTATTGTGTACACTATCAACTGTGTAAACACTATTTAAAATCCAAAAGCATGATGAAATCAAGCTGAAATTCCCACCTAGTCCCAAGTCCAGTACTAATCTATTACATTGCCATCTTGATCGACCTTTAGCTTATTTAAAGATGTGAAGCTAGTGATCATCCACCAATGTAATTAGGTAGATGAAAATAGTTTGTTCACTAGTTTAAGATGCTAGTATTAGTTGATTGTCAAACTAAAAGCAGGTGGGCATGCATACAAAATTCAAAAATGTTTTTCAGAGGTAAGACAGCTTCGTTCTTAAGTAATAGGTATGCTTGGCAAAGATCGTAAAATGGCTTCTCGCCTCATTTCTTCTTCTAGTCAATATGCCTGAGCAATAGTTCATGGGGTATAGATTTATAGGCTGTCCAGCATCCTGTTAAAGGCAACATCGAAATGAGAACAGCAGCCCATTTTCACGCATAAAACCAACATGTATTTTCTTGAAGCCTAGTTATCTCAATCTAAGTTGCACAGACTCTCCAAAAATGTTGCCGCACCTGTGTTGGATCCTTCAAAAATATACTATTCTTGGAGGATCCGACACGCACCCGTAGACATTTTTGAAGAGTCCGAGCAACTTAGATCTCAATAACACAACTTGGATATCGGAAACAGAAACAGTTGATAGTTATATGGGGGTGGGGGGTGGAAGAGATTTTGGAAGGAAGAACAAGAGTAGACTTTTCTTTCCTAAGAAGAGCTGAATTCAAGACTATAGCACTGCAGAAACCGTACAATATGTTGGAAATATAAAGGCAAATAGACAATGAATAATTATGTTACACCATCAATTTCTTGAGAATAGTATGTGAGATGGAAAAGGCAAATGTATACTAGAGAAAATTGGTTGAAAGGGTAGACAGACTTAACTCAGTGAACTGAGATTGGAAGAAGTGGCGAGTTAAATTAAGGTCAGAAATAACTGAGTAACTTAGCACAGATCCTAGATAGAAGTCAAACAAAAATACTAATCATTTAAGCTTATAATAAAAAGACATCAATCATTTAAGGAACCTAATCTTGTAGCACCCAAAATCAATATAATGTGTACAACAGCAACAACATAACCAGTATAATCCCACAAGTGGGGTCTGGAGAGGCTGGTGTATACGCAGACCTTACCCCTTCCTTGTGAAGGTAGAGAGTCTGTTTCCGCATGCATACACATGTACTGGTATCACCACATGCATACACACATCTTGGCCACATCGAAAGATCAGTTTTTAATTTTAAGGTCACATACTCTATTGAACTGCTCCAATGACAGTTTCATATGGGATATTTATAATTTGAATCTTCGAAGAAGCATATAAATTAGAAGTCTTGGCATGAATTTAGCACCATTATGATGCTGTAAATATTTTAGAAAGAACTGAAAGTTAGCAACTGGCTATTTAGTTTTAGCACCTCATGAACTTAATGAGAGGCAAAAACTAGCGGAGTGCTTATCAATGTTAATACTTGTACAAGGAACACAGATTTATTATTAGCAAGATCCAAGAAGCCATAAACATATATAGAGTTGAGAAATCACAAGCACTACGATTTAGCACTAAGAAACTGGAAAATTCTTTCACTGCATCAAAATAGCTCACCTGTGCCTTTAATTGTTTGACCTCCTGGCTTAAGCTCTCATTAATAGGCTTCAAATTATCTACAACTACTTCAGCTGTACGAACAGGAGGATATGAAGCTGGTATTGCAGGCCACAATGCACTTGCTTTTACTGACAAAGGAGATGTCGACTGAGAGACCACTCTAGTACTTGGAAGAGAAGCTGAGAAGAGATTTTTGGAAACTCGAAATGCACTGATTGGTGATTTGGACAAGGAAAAGCTTTCCCTTGGAGCATTTTCATTTTGAAAAGATGAACGGTTCTCATATTGATCAAGCCTGGAAATTCTGCCCTGAGCACGGTTGAATGAGTCAGAAGATGATAGTCTGGAAATATGACCTACTAATAGAGGAAGCCCAATCTCTTTATCAGTCTGCTCATTTGCCTTATTAAGTGTGTTTCCCGCTTTGACTTTTGGAACTCGGGACAAAGATTCTGATTCTATTTTCTGTAACTTGTCAAAACAATCATCACAGACACGATATGGCTTGTTTGTGCTTGGGGCTAATGATGCTTTAAGTGACTTTTTGCTGCTGCATGCTTTGCAAAAGACAAACCCACAATTGTAACAATTGTGGCGCTTTCTTCTGAAAGTGAAAGGGATACGACATCCAAAGCATGCAGAACTATCAGCACTTAATGCCCAATTGTGAACACAAATAGCAGCACTAAAATTTGAGCCACACACTATTCTCTTTACTTGTTTATCCCTCAAAACATCTACTAGAGTAGGTGTACCCTTATTCTCCCAGTCTCCATGACCAAGTTGTCCATTTTCACCCTTTCCCCATGTATAAACTTCTGTTTTGGAAGTCAAAACTGCAACATGATGTGAACCACAAGAAATTTCCTCCACAGTACTGTCAGCGATATTATCTTCTACACAAATTGGAGACATTCCGTTAGCAAGAGGGCAACCAAGCTGGCCATAAATATTGCTACCCATTGTATATACTTGGCCTGCAGTTGTCAAAGCAACAGTCATGGCATAGCCACAGGCTACCTGACTGAAACTTTTGTCAACCAATGCTGCTATGCACTCAGGAGCTAGTCTGGGTTTGTTATCACCATGTCCTAGTCGTCCTTTGTCTCCATCTCCCCAGGTGAATAGTGTTCCAGATGGAGCTTCAGATGGTCCAGAATCCAATCCACTCATTAGTTCAACTATAGCAGCAGTGTGCCAAATACCACAAGCAACCTTGAGTGTCCTCAATCCATTGAAAGTTTCCACCTCTTTAGGAGTAATACATATAGAACGATCTCCATGACCCAATGCACCAAAAGTTCCATCTCCAAATGTAAACAAGCGGCCAGCAGATGTTATGAGAGCCGTATGCCAAGTCCCACAGGAAACATGAGACACTCTTAAACCTTCCATTGGGCCACATACTTTCTTTGGGATCCAGTGACTGACTTCGCTTCTGTGTCCAAGCAGACCCGAACTTTTAGCACCGTCACCCCAAGTGTATAGATCCCCAGAGGATGTAACAGCACATGAATGGTATTCCCCACATGCAATCACCTCAACATTCATTCCTTTGAATTTTTTGATAAGCTTGGGATGTGAAATGTCTGTTTCCGCCCCATGACCCAGCCTGCCCCCTGCCTCTTCACCCCAGCTGAACACCTCTCCTTGTTTTGTGACTAACATAGCATGACTATTACCACAGGAAATATTTTGAACATCAAGTACCACACTTGACTCCAGCGATTTGGGAATATAAGCATCAATCCTTGTGCCAGATGATTTACCAATTCTGTGCTTGCCACCACCCAATAGCCCATTGCCAGTGCTTTCTCCCCAAATGAAGACATCTCCAAGGTTATCAAAGTCTTCAAGGCAAGAACCCTGGCTGGATGAACTTAGAGCACTGGATAAACTAATCCGAAATTCAGCTGTAGAACTTCGAGCATTTGAGTTATCAGCTGCTCCAGCAGACAACGAGCTAAGACTAAGGGGACCTGTTTCAGCAAGCGTAGGACTCTTTCCAGCTGCAGTGTATTGAATAATGTCAGCATAGACTTTTCCAAGCCTGCTCTGAGGTAGATTCTCAGTTTTCTGATTGTCTGCTTGATCCTGAGGCAAAAAGATGGTCATACGATATTCTTGAATCAGTTGGAGGGGGAAGGGGTGAGAAGAGAGAAAGAATGAACACACACAACTGAAGGTACAACAAAATGCCAACATACAATAGACGAAGTTGATGTGGTGACTCGTTGACCAGGCGGACTATCAGTAAACATGGTTTCAACTCTTGCATCATTTTTTTCTCTGCGAGAGCGTCCTCGCGTAATTATTGCTTTCAACCCAGTAATCCAAACCTCAGCTTCATCCTTGTCTTTACAGATCTACACAGAATTATCATTACAGTTCAATATTTTTTAAGACTGTTGTAAATATCAAAATGTCATTTTCTGAGACCGTAAAGAATACTTATTTTCATTGAGAAGACAAATCAGAAACCTACCAAGTCTAAAGATCTATCGTTAGAGATGAGAGAAAATGATTGATACTCCTTTTCAGGTCGAGGATACCGCTGAAATATTGCCTGAGGAGGAGAAAATTACCACTGTTTTGGTCAGCCACTTGAAACCAAAGGGCCAGTACAAGAGGATGGGATATATAACCACACAGAAATATCTAAATTTGACAAGAAGTCGAATAGCAAAGCCCTTCTGAACTATAAAATGTAAAGTCTTTACAATTCAATCATTGAGCACAATCAGAAAATCGATGCCGAAATTACTCTTACTGATCAACGGTCAGAAAATTAATACACCTTCTCTTACAGAGTAAAACCTGCAAATCTTCCATTCAGAAGGAATCTTGAGGGAGAAAAATTTCCTTCAAAAGAGAAGAAAGTTGTGGGAATACTCAAACTCACAGTTCTCTGTCCAGGAATAATCCTTGATACATGACACAGTTCCAGCTGTTTTTCTTCTTTGTCGTGATACCATACCAAGGCAGATTCGTCCTGACATATATCGAAGAAATCCCTTGGTGAAACTATATTGACACAACTTGTAATCAGGTTTTCCAAGTAATTAAAAAAAAACATTAGTACTTAATGAACGGGATATTCAACATCAAGTTCAGTTCTTGAATTTTCCGTCCCTATGATCTCAATCAATTTTGTCGTCTTGTCACATACTGATTGTTTGTTCTCCGGATGGCATTGATGATCAGATAATAAATAAAGAAGAAATCCCCTAAATTGCAAAGTGGTTAGAGCATTAAACAACAAGCGAATCGTGTGAAAAAAGGTGAATAAAGCATGTGAGAAGATGTAATACTCCTAAATCCCAACTTAGCTTTCAATAACCAGGGGACTTCATTGTCTCAAAGAGAACACACACTAAATCAAGAAGTCTCTATGTTGTTTCCTATTTGAAGAAAAATAAGACATATTTGTGTCTCTTACTGAAAATAGAAACAACAATGTTTCTCTACCAAAATCATATATTATTTTCAAGTTATCTGTCACGGTGAAAAAGCAATTTCAATATCTTGTTTAGTTTATGAGAACCATAGATGGAAGCTGATATTTTTAGGATCAACAAGCTTTTCTCTTGCTGTTAAAGTATGAATTTTTCTGAATTAGCTCTTGAGTCCTAAGGAGCTAACTGTGTATATTGCTCATTTTAGTTAATGAAAACTTTTACTTTTCACCCAAAAAAGTATGAGTGTTGTTTTGAATGCTGATGGAGCATTGGAATTCACATTTTCACTTTGTTCTTCTGTTGGTGAGTTCTTTTTAATGTTTGTTTTCTGCACAATTTGTTTCCCCTTTACTAAGAATAATCTCAAATCTCCGTCTTTTTTAGCTGCTTCGGTGAGGGTTGCAGGAAAGAATTTCAACATTATGCGGCATGACCAAATGCAGTTCTTTCTGTTTCCTCCATATCCTCTGAGAAACTCTAGCCAGGAACATCTAACTGTAATATTCCTTTTGCTACTTACTCTGTCTCCGTACTTTGGTCACAAAATAGTCTTCTACATATTTTCTAACTAGACATGATCTCTGGTTTCAAAGTTATTAATTCTATGTCAACTAACAATGTTAAAAAATCTGGCATACAAGGAAGACTTGAAATAGTTAATATTGTGAAATACAACATGAACATTCAGCGGCAGCATCCATGAAGGTACTCTGGGAAAGAATGACAATAGTTTACAGCTATACAGCTATTCCCCAAAACCTGTTTCTCTTCTCTACCTCGCTTTCAACTCTTTGTGCAACAGGTAGACAAAATGCCTATATCTGTGCCAAGGTGTGGTCTCACGTCTGCGATGGTTGATACTAAATGTAAATGGCGAGTGCCTTACAACATCATAAAGATCGATACAACTAGATGTTCAATTCATTTTTATGCAAATATTAAGGGATCCTGAACAACTTCTAATCCTTAACAAAATGTTTATATACGGATGAAACCAGAAAATACAAATGTCGTGGTACTCTTAAACTTTTGTAGTATCCAATAGATGTCACTAAATCATTTCCAGTGAGATCCATGCTTTCTATCTATTTTTAGCTAACGCATAGAAAGAAATGTTGATATCAACAGTTTGGGGAACAAGGATTTCAAAGCATTTTTTCAATATCTGTTTACCGCGTACTGCAGCTATTAAGAACAAAAAGGCGTAGATACCGTGCTCCAACTTTGATTTTGTGAACCACATGACTGCAAATGGAAATAATATTTTCAAAAGTGAGATAACTAAAGAACTCACATTAGAAAGGCGAAAAGGACAGAACTTTGGTTTTCCCCTGCGCCCATACTTCAGCAGATTTGCTCCTTTCTTAAGTGCTGCAATGGCCTTCAAATGAAACAAAGCCAAGAAAATAGATAATAAGCAGAAAATTCTAAGCTTAATATCTACATGCAGGGTAATAATGCGTTCATTGTACATTCCTTAAATCTAGAACCTCATAATGTACTTTATAGATATGTTGCTTGGACGCTCCAAAAATGCTGCCATACCCGTTTCAGCAGTGACAAAGCCAGGATTTTCACTAAGAGGGTTCAAAATTACACACCCGAAGAAGCCAAAGGGGGTTCAACATCGACTACATATACATACATAAAAAATAATTTTAAACATGTAAAAACAATGTAATTTTCTGCTGAAGAGGGTTCAAATGAACCCCTCACCCCTACCTGGCTACGGCCCTACGCATCAGATCCCCCAAATATACATAGCTTTTGGATTGATCCAACACACACATGACAGTATTTTTGAAGAGTCCTGTCTGAGCAACATAACTCGCTGCTCTACAATAAAAGGGCAGCCCGGTGGACTAAGGCTTCCGCTATGCACGGGGTCTGCGGAAGGGCAGAAGCACAAGGGTTTATTATACACAGCCTTAAGCTATGGCTCCCCTTCCACTACTCTATAATAGTTTGGCAAATAAGAAAAATGGAAGCAAAATAATAAGTACCTGATCAATGTCCCTATCAGCAAGACTAGACCTTTGGAAATCAGCCATTCAAGTGGTAATACTATTAGGTGAAAACCCCCAGCTTTTGAACCAAAACCCATCTGAAAAACCAAAGGGAAAAGCTTTCCCCCTACTAGTATACCCCATATACAAACACAACAACAACCAAATTCCTTCATTTATCCCATTATACAACTCTTCAAATTCTCAACAAAACATTCCCTTTTTTCCAAAACACACACAAAAAATCAATCAACATTCAACTCCCAGCAGCTGAAATCACTCATTCACTCCTACAACAACATGCAAAATCCCTAATAAGTCATCATTTTTCATATTACAAAGAAAATCAAGAAAAAGGTCACATTTACAATTTTTTTTTTTTTTTAAATAAATTCAAGAAATGTAATTAAACAAAAAGGATCACATTTTCTAACAAAAGGGTTGCACTTTACCTCATTTTCTTGAAAATTTGAGGTAAATTCAAGAAAAGTATTTTTTTGGAGCTCAAGCCAATATTATTCCAAGAAATGGACACCAACATGCAAAACAATGAAGCATACCAAAAATTGAACATGGAGAATGAAAAATGGATTCTTTAAATTGAAACCTTAATTATCGTTTCAGTTTTTCTTTACAGAAACCCATAATTAGTTAAACTAATAACAGAATACCAAGTTTTATTTTAAGGAAAGAGTTGTTTCGTGCGTCCCATAATGTTGTATTACGTGTTGTCTGTGCCAATGACCTTTGTTTCTTTTTTTTTTTTTAATTAAGTACTAACTGATTATTAATAATTAATTAATTATTGTTGCTGTTATCTGGCAAATTCAATCTATGTCAGTGACCTGACAAAGTTTGTACCAAACCTTGGACTCCATGATTGTGATGTTTCCTTTTGTCTTTTTTTTCCTTTTTGACTAATAAGGCCAAAAAAAAAGATATTACTTTCCCCTTCGTTCATCTTTACTCATCTATATTACTAAAAATAAATGTCTAATAATATTTATCAAGTTTATAAATTAATGGATAATTTGTTTATTTGTGCCTATATTATTCTTATTATTAGATACTATTCATTAACTAATGCATTTCACAAAATATTAATAATTTATTATATTCAAAGGGTGATATAATTAAATTATTCCTTTTATTTATTATTTTTTAAGCAGTGTGTCAAGTTAAAAGTGGACAGGTCAAAATAAATTGAGGTAGTACTTTCTTCGTTTTAAAAAAAAAAACGTATTTTAACTTGATACGAAGTTTAAAAAAATAATGAAGAATTTTGAATCTTGTGGTCCTAAATTAGAGTTATGTTAAATGTATAAAAATGTTCTTAATCTTGTAATCTTAAACATGCCATATTCAAAGTTGAAATTAAAGTGTCGTAAAAAAAAAGAAAAGAGTCATTTTTTTTAAAATAGACTAAAAAAAATTAGATCATTTTTTTTAAATAGATAGAATATTCGATACCATTTAACTTGACACAGTATTTAAGAAATAATAGATAATTTTATAATCTAAAACAATGCTTATATATTTTTGTAGATATAAATTATTTCATTAAGAATAAATGAAATTATATAAGTCAATTATTTTTAATTATAGTAACCTAATATTTCGTGGGACAAACAAAAAAAACCTAAAAAAAAAGTGAAATGAAACAAAATGAGATGGAGGGAGTATGTATTTTATTCTGATACCGTAACTTAAAATTAAATATCTTTTCTTTAATCAAATCTAAAATTAAATATCTTTTCTTTAATCAAATCATCTTTGCTTGATTGTTTCTTCGTCAAAAAGAATCAACTATAAGTCCCTTTTTGTTTTTTTTCTAGAAAATTGTCTGCTTATTTTCCAAGATTCTTTATTTATCAAATGTCTTTGTTTTAAATAAGGAATATGGGATTCTTATACTTTGCCCATTCATAAAATGAGATTTTGAGGATCAGAAGACTAGTACGCAGGGAAATATTGTCCAACTCGATTTAGTATTATATCTGTTGTCTCCTTGCATACCTGATTTTTAATATGTTTACTTAAATTGAGGGTCTATTGAAAACATGTCTCTTTAAATTATATTTATTGAATTAAATTGGATATTGCTATAAATATATTATCATATATGTGAATGTCTATTTTACCATATACATCGAATGTCTATTTTACTATATACAGTGAATGTTTATTTATGGAAAAGTTAAAAACCCCAAGGTTATTTTTTTCCTATAAATAAAGGGTGTTTCCTTCATTGTAATTCACCCTCAAAGACCTCTCAAGAAAAATAATAATCTCTCTCTCCTCTCTCTATTCTTGTTGTTCTTACTTTATATTTCATAACACGTTATCAGCACAAGACTCTGCCAAACAAGGTGAGATTATAAGTCTAAAGGTAATTTCAAGGCTAGTAATTCCTTATGTTATTTGTCTTTTGCTACTAATGATATAATTATTGTGGATTTGAGGAAAAATAACTGGTTTGGAACAACTTATGCTTTAAATTTATTCATGAAGAGCAATATTGTTAAAAGATATGATGATGAATTTAAGTCTCATCTTATTAAGAGGATAAGACATTGGGTTAAAAGTTCAAATGCACCATGATGATAAGATGTTGGGTTCAAGTTTCATCGAGTTATAGCCTAAGACGCCTTTATACGGATAAGATGTTGAGTTTGAATCTCAATGCACCATATTGATGATATTATGATGGCTAAGACAAAATAATGTGTATTTGGTGAAAAGTCATGAAACCTGTCCCATTAAATATGCTCTATTCCCTGAAGTGAATGTGATAGTAATAGATGATAAGTCCATGACAATTTGCTCCATTTTTGAAGTGAATGTGGTAGCAATATATGATAAGTCCATGACAATTTACTCAATTCTTGAAGTGAATGTGGTAGCAATATATGATATACTCTAAAAGATATGTTAAGAGAAAAATCCTCTATATTATATGTATGCCCGAATATATTCCTGAAGTAGCAATATCATGAAAGAGGTTTAAGCTATAAAAATTTGATATGCTTAAGGCACGATTATATTCCACTCCGAGGAATGAGAATTTTGATTATTATAAATACAAATCTATATCTTGGGGGTGAATGTGACTATATATAAATTCGAACATTTTCTTAGCTGTGAAGATATCACAATTGATACGATCCTGAGCGGCATCAACACCCTTGAAAGTGTCATTCAAGGCCAACACATGAAGAATCAAACCTTGGTCATATTGAGGGCATAAGAACATGCACAGGGGGGACCTATTTTGAGCACACAATAGAGCAATTTCATATTTGGAAGATTGCTTGGAGCTTGCTTTGATGCCTACAAGAGGATCCCAAGTGATGAAGGCTGAGCGAGGAAGCCAAAATGACAAGAGCTCTACTATTTTGGAGTGACCAATGGAGCGACAGCCCGCCACTGACTGACCGTCGCTTGGGCCATCAAGTGAAGTTCAAATGAGACTACATCCTGGATAGGAGCGACAAGATAAGGGACAGTCAGTCCTACCCTTGACTGACCGTTAAATGGTCCGTCCCAACTTAAGCAGATTGGTCAATTTTGTTGAGCTTATTCCCATCTCATTTCACTTGTTTTATGGGTCATTTTTGGGTCCATTGTCATAGCTTAGATTAAGACTATAAATAGATAACCTAAGGTCATTTCTTTCTTAACTTGTTTTTGAATATTGATTATGATGAACCCTTTTGAGAATGTCTTAAAGCTTGAAAAAACGAATGTTGAATCTCGTTTAGAAACGGTGATTGTAAGGGTGTTTCGATTTCCTTGCGACCATCGTAAGAGGTGGGTGCTCATAGATTAATGAATTAAGGGTTTTTTTAGTTTAACATACTCATTTGTTCTTAATTCTTTCTTCTTCTTTGTGTCTATTTATTTATCCTTATTATTACATCATCTATCTATCCTCTATCTTTACTTTTCCGCACTTAAATTTGAGTCCTTGTGGCTTGGATCGTATCAACAATCCACCTACAAAAAGGTAGAATAGTTGGAAGATTGAATATCTCCAAGTTATTATAATAAGAAACACGAATGTGAAAAGTTATTTGAGCATGGTGAGATCACATGCTATGATAAACTGAGAGTTTATTGATATATTTATGTCACAGTAAACCAGAAGTGAAAGACACATGTCATGATAAACTTGGAGTTTACTAAAATAAAAGTTCATAAATTGACATGAACGATTGGGACATCCCGAAGATATGCATATTTAGTATTAGACATGTATTGAAGAACTAAAAGATTCTTCAAGAGTTGTTTGTGTTGTTTGTCCTTGTGATAAGTTGGTTGGACCAACTAATATTGGGATTGAATTCCTTATAATTTTAAAAAGTATAAAAGGTGAATATGGGCCCGTTCACCTGTCATATGATCTATTAAGATGCATCGATATAAGATGATCACATGTGAGTTTGTTGTCAACCTGCAGTTTGACATTCATAAAGTTGCTTGCTCAATATAAATTAAGTTAAGAGCATAATTTTCAAATTGTGTAATCAAGGCAAATCATCTTGATAATGCTAGTTAAGTTGGTGTTAAATGCCTTTGATAAATAGATGAACTATTGCTAATAAGAACAAAAACTTCATGTGTTAGTTTGAAATATATACAAAAGTACTTGTATGCATCAAACCAATAAATTATGATTAATTTTCTCTCAAAGTTGGTTCTGAATAAGGAACCACACGTTGTCCATCTAATAATTTTGATGTGTGATATACGGTTAATGAATATGTCATAATACACAAATATGGATTCCTTAAAGAAGATGGAGGACGTATGTTAGTTTTTCTAACATAAGGGGGAGATTATAAGCAACTATGAAATATGTTAGGAATTATCATCAGATCCTCATTGAAAAGATAATTTCAAGTCAAATGCCAAAAGTATTTGCTGACTCAAATTTAATCTCATATTTAAGCTGCAAGTACTCCTATTTTGTATTCCTAAAGAACAAAGTCTATACATACGTAAAATGTGGTAGACCAATCGATTCCAAATGAAATAATTTTTAAAAAGGATAAGGAACAGATAACCATAATAAAAAAACAATGTGCTCCTGAAGAGCCTACGACATGACACTTCATGAAACCTTATGAGAGGTTCAAGTACATGAAAATAATGAAGTGATGAGATCTCAAAATGTTATGTCACATTGTGAACCGATACAAAATAATATATCGTCGATAATATCTTTGATACAATATTGGTGCAATATTGTGAAAGACTACGAGGATCCAAATTCTACGTTTATTTAAGCATGCTGATGTAGAAAAATTTATCAAGTGACATAAACGGACGCATCTTGGTAAGCATAAAACTTATTTGATTTGCAGTCCAGACACTTGAAGATGTCACATATGAAGTACAAAATATTGTCACTTAACAAATGTTATATGAAAACTTTTAAGGATTCAAAATGTTTGAAGCATATAAAAGTTTCTGAGAATTTTATCTATACTCCTTATATTGCATAAATTTATAACTTGAAAATTATTGGAACCCTTTGAGAGTTTTTAAAAGCAATAGATTATTTGCTGGAATGAGAAATATATCAAATTGGATTGGTTATATATTTTAGTGCAATTAGTGTACTAATATATCTTGTTGATGTACATCAAAGTGACGCTACTTCAAGAAATTAAAGCTTTCACAAGAAGTCAGGTTAAGGACCTTCAAGCATTTCAAGCTTTGTGGATGAAGCTGGAATCTTTGGAAGTCTCCAATCTGAATAACATGAAGATATTTAATATTCTAAGTGTCTACCATTTAAGTTAACTTGTAATTTAAATGAAGGGCAATTTGGTCTTTCTTTACTTCTTTTAACCCTTAGTATAAATAGTTAACTATTAGGGTTTGAACCATTAGTTTTTAAAGATTGGATATTTGTGCCTCCTTGAGAGCTTGATAACTCTTTGTTGATTTTCAACACTTTTCTAGTATTTTCAAGTAAGGTTCTACCTTCTTGAAGATTCTAATATATTAGGTGCTTTTAGTTCCCAATTGAGTGGTGTTTTGATTAGTTTCACCATTACATCTTTCAATTGTTTGAATCTAATTCTGTCTATCTTTCTTTAACTTTTATCTTTTATTTGTATCTTGCTTCTATTTTCTTGTTTCATATCACTTGTAACTACTACAAGACCCAATATAACCTTTCGATTAATTTGTTAGCAGGTATAATTCTACTCTTACTAGGAGACATCGGAATAAGATTAGACATATGAGCTTCTTTTATTTTAAAAATTGTAGTCTCGATCTTGTTGGTTACGTTGATGCTGGGTACTTATCTGACCCTTATAAAGATCGATCTCAGATACTCTATGTGTTCATATGTGGGGGTACTGTCATAGCTTGGAGAACAAAGCAGTCTATCGTAGCCATTTCATCAAACCATGCTGAGATAATAGCTATTCATGAAGCAAGCCAAAAATGTGTGTGGTTAAGGTCTACGATACATCCCATTTGTGAAAAATACTATTTGACACGTGACAAAGTACTAATAATTTTTTATGAGGATAATGCAACATGCATAACACCACTTAAGATGGGACTCAAGGAGATATAATGAAATACATTTCGTCAAAGCTTTTCTATACACACAAGCTACAAAAGAATGGTGATATTAACATGCAACAGATTTGTTCAAGTGATAATGTAGCTGATTTATTCACCAAGTCTCTTCTAATTGCAACTTTCAAGAATACGGTGCACAAGATTGAGATGCAAAGGTTCAAGGATGTTCTCATTAGGGGGAGTTAATACGCGCTGTACTCTTTTTTTTTACGAGGTTTTGTCCCACTGGGTTTTCCTTATAGGTTTTTTAATGAGGTAGACTATATCAGTGGCGGAGCCAGACTTTTGATTAAGAGTGTTCATATTTTTTCTAGGGCAAAGAACTGTTTAAAAAATAAAGAAAATAAAGCACTGCTGCACCTGCCAAGGTTCAAACCCGGGTTGTTGATGTAAAAATGCACACTCTTGACCACTGTACTATGCTTCTCTATCTTGTCAAGGGTGTGCAACAACATGTATATAACCATAAATATCTATATTTAACCTATATACTCGAAAAAAATTTCCGACGAAGGGTGTTCATCTGACCACCCTTCGTTGGCTGTGGCTCCGCCACTGGCCTATATGCGTATTGTTAGAGATGTGTACACTTTTTTCTTCACTAGATTTTTTTCCGATGGGTTTTTCTAGTAAGATTTTAAGTAGGCACATTATCTATTAATTAGACATTCAAGGGGGAGTGTTATAAATATATTACCATATATAGTGAATGTCTACTTTACCATATATAGTGAATGTCTATTTATGGAAAAGTTAGAAACCCCAAAGTTAGTTTTTTCCTATAAATAAAAGGGGTTTCCTTCATTGTAATTCACCTCTCAAGAGAAATAATAATCACTCTCTCTTCTCTCTCTATTCTTGTTGTTCTTACTTTATATTTCATAACAGACATATTATTATTGTTATTGTATATATAAATTTAAGTATATTTTCAAATAAACTTACCGTGAATTTTTATTATGTGTTTTGTATTGTTATTGGACCAAAAAAGCCCAATCAGAACTTCTCATTTTTTCTAAACAATAATGCCACTGTTTCTTATTAAAAGTTACCTTTTGTTTAGACGATATATATTTCTTAAAATATAATTTTATTATCGAATATTAGGATGAATAGTCTACCATCTTTTGTTTTCTAAATTGTGCCATAGACTAATTATCCACTTCAACTACAGGCAAAAGGAGAAAATCAAGTTCGTTACGATTAGCAAATTAGATTTATATCTTATTAATAGCAATGTAAGTAACTTTCCTAAGTCTAAGTACCCTAATTATGTGTAAGTAAACGATTATGACAAAATTAATCAGTTCATAATGAAAGCACGTGTATATGTAAAAGTTATGTGTTGATTAGTAAATTGACAATTTTTTCAGTTAAATTGATTATTATTTATCAATCTATTCAATGATTTATCCAACGACAATTAGTAAATTTTCGTATGTTATCAAATTTCTAAATTTTATCTGAGGTCACGATATTTCATCCACAAGTACTAGTACATTATAGGGAAAAAATTTACTATTTTAAACTATCAACATAATCATGTTATACCATTCAACAAATAAGAATCAAATTCACTAATATATAGAAGAGACTTAAAACAGACTGGAGGAGGTTGTCCTGTCAGCTTGCTGCCTCAAGGTTAATTTGGTCATTTCAATTAGGAAATTGAGGATATTATGGACTTCTCATAGTATTTATCTGTATATTGCAACTTACGTGTCTTTCAAGCATTCATCCCACAACTCAACGTGGCAAGTGAACATTAAAATATTTTTGTGTGTTTTTGCAGCTCATCTTCACATCTCTATGTCAAAATTTTGGTAAAGTGATTTCCTCTTTGAAAATTGTAATATTGACCATCTGTGTGGGTTCTCTACAATAATTGCTCTGTTTTATTATTTCATTGTTTAGTTTGGAGTTCTCTTCATCTGTTTGGTATTGTGTCTGCCTTCAATTTCTTTATTCATAGTTTTTTCTTATTGCGATTTGATATGTTTATTATCTGGACAGTGACGTTTTCTATTTCAAAGAAAATTTCTCTTTCATTTTTTATCCATACTTTTACAGGCTTTGTCAATTTCGTAGTTGTGTGTTCTTTGATATATCTTTGCTCTTAGGTGTAATGATTTCAGAGGTGAACTTTGTTTCTTTGTGCGATTATAGCTTTAAATCTGTGGGTGTGCTTTATTTTCTCTGTTTTCACTAAAAAAATTTATTGCAAACTTGAATGATGGTACTTAAATTTTGTTGCTTTTCGATGTGATTTAGAGGAAAGAATATTATAGATTTATTATGAAAATTTGCTTGCTTTCTATCTATTTCAGTTTGTTTTTATCCTACTTTTCCTCTGTTTACTAATGACGCCGTAGCAATTAAAGATCCTCAACCAGGAAAGAGTTTCTACTTTAGTCATTGTGCATTCAAGGTAAACTATTTTTGGGGCATGAAAAAAAAACACGACGGCCACACCTCAATCTAAGTTGTGGATACTCAACATGTTTAGAAACTCACTATTGCGTAAGATAAAATTGTAAATTACTATGCATTTGATGTTACTGATGAAGCTACAACTACGAGGACTTCCAAAATGAGAAAAGGAATAGTGGAAGCCACATAAAGGCCAACTATTTCTCCCATCCTCACTAATAAATCAAAATTAAATTGAAAATTTTAACTTCTTGGAATATTATTTACGTATTCATTCGTTAACTGTTACTAATATATAGAAGAGGCTTAAAGCAGGCTGGAGGAGGTTGTCCCGCTAACTTGATGTCTTAGGATTAATTTGGTCATTTTAATTAGGAAATTGAGGATATTATGGACTTCTCATATCATCATATGAGAGATCTAAAGTTTCAGTGTAATACCCCGTACTAATCCTAGCTCGATTCAGCTCTTAGTTGCATGCTGAAAGGAATTAAGGCTTAAAATTTTTACTAAGTGTTGGGGACTTAGTCATTTTCAAGATCCCTAAACTTTGAGAATTTTTATTTTGGTCTTTCCGATCTCGAGACGTTAGTTTTTGAGTTAATTCATGTTCAGAGAAGTAAGAAGTATATCTCGAAGAAGTTTTGAATTTTTTAGACAAGGATTGAGTCACTTTTTGATTTTAATTCCAGAACCTCACCGCGATAGTGGTGCGTCGCGGTGGGTATAGCGATAGGCACATCATCGCGACGCGGTGAAGGTATTTTCGTCCAGTTTTTGATTTATAATTTGAGTGCACGTGTCATGATCTTTATCCTAGTGTTTGAAATTCTTATTATTAGGTGAAAAGTATTCATAGAAATCACTTGGAGCAAAGTTGAGCTAAGAACCTTTGATTCGTCCCAAGTTTGGTATTCGATTCTACGAGGGTCAACTTTGAATGTGTATAAATTTTGATATACTTGGAATTTTTCAGCTCAATACCCACCAAATTGTATATAATTGAATTAGCTTTCCAACGATACCAATTTCGCCTTAATTCGATACCCGAGCGAAAAGTTATGATCATTTTCGTCAGAACCAGTAAGCCACCGCGATCAGACCACGTCGCGATGAGCCTTTAATCCATATTCCAGTTATGAATTTTTGGTTTAAATGATGGAGGGGCAATTGGGTCTTTTTCACCTCAACTCAATTCGTAAAAACACGACCTAAGACTTCAGTTAGGACATTATATGCCCATATTCTCTAAATTTCCTCTCAAGAACAAACCCTAATCATCTCTAAGTTCATCCATTCCATCACCTTCTCTTCAAGAAAAATCAAGAATTTAAGTTTCCTAATCCAAGAACTTTAAGAAAGCTTTCAAGATCATCTCCAAGGCTTTCAAGGTCAAGATTTCTCCACCAAGTCAAGTCTATTAAGGTATGTGGAGTTATGAATAAGGGTATACTTTCACCCTTGTGCTCAAATTGCGTGATTTTAAGATTCTATTTACTTGTTTTGAAGTAGGGTTTATACCCAACTTTATATATTCTTGAAGCATGAGATTATCATGAGATTTAAAGCTTTAAGTATATCAAGAAGTGCTTATGTTTATATTTTTAATTTACAAGACTTATATTATGAATGAGATTGCACTATCTTGACTTGTTGTTGTTGAAGTATTTCAAGAATTATATTGAGCATGAAGTTTTGATATGAATTACCACGAGTTTAAAGCATGAATTTTTAGCCCTAAGTTTAAGTGTTGAGATTTCAAGAAGATTATGCTTTTAAGCATTCTATGACAAGCTTATATCAAGATTTAAAGCAAGAATTGATCCTTTGATCCTAAGTTAAGATATGGAATCCACATTTGTTCATTTTGATTATAGTTTAAAGCAAAGAGAAGCATAACTAGTTTTCATTATAAACCCTTATGCTATTTTAAGGTGGATTTCCTAAAGTATGAGCATTAAGTAATAAAGGAGTAGTATTTAGCACCGAGTTGGGTATGCGTCCAAGGTCGCATGCCCCAGAACTACGAGCCATCGTAGGTTAAGCTTATTCCCAATATGGATGAAGTTACAGATAGTGATAACTTAAGTTAAGGTCCTATTCCGATGGCAAGGGTAGGACAACTTTCCCAAACGTGGGTAAGACGTTGGAATCCATGATAACTCACATGGTTTATGTCGATTAGAAGAACCTCCCTAAGAAAGATTAAAAGTAAAGCTTTCAGAACTAATTATTATGGCTCACAAAGTTTGTCATTATGAATTATTATTCATGTTTATGATTTTACAGTTTTTGTTTTATTGAAGCCCAAGGTGAGTCATTTACACTTAGCATGCATTATTTGAAAATCTATGAGCATATTGAGTTATTGTTTTATTTATGCATTCACCCCCACATACTCAATACATTCCAGAAGTACTGATCCACATATAGTTCTATGTGCTATATTGTCTCACAATATAGGTACCAGTTGTAGCACATCATAGTCAGACAATTCGCAACTTCAAACCAGCAGGTGATGAGTTATTTTGATTCGAGGACTCGAGTCAACTATAGTTTTAGTATCATTCTTATATTCAGTTGTATTGATTAGAGATATCTAGGGGTCATGTCCCAGCTACCAATAGTTAATATTAGTAGAGGCTTCATAGACAGTCAGTATAATTGATGTATTTAATTTCAATTTTATTTTGTATAACCAGAGTTGTAATCGTTTTATATAGTTTTGTATTGAGCCTACTTAGTAAAGACATCTCTTCGGCTTATTTCTTTCAGATTAATGTATCTTACTTAGTTGCTCATGAGTTATGCCAGTATAAGAGTTAGCTTGGGATCATTTGTGGTCCTAAGCACCGTGTGACGTTCAGGGATAGCCTCGGAGCGTTACATCCAGTTTGATAAGAAACTACAAAAGATGTTCTCTTAGAAATTCACTATTAAAAAGTTACTCAACTATGAGAAATTCATGAACAATTATTTTTATATCACAAAAGTCAAAAGTTACATTTCTTTTTTGTTATGATTCATTGCAAAAGTCTCACATCGATACTACAAAGTATTGATGTGGGGTACTTATAGCCTTGGGCTGGGCTCTCTCACCTTAATAACTAGCATTTGGGGTATAATTCTCCCTGAGTTATAACTCTGGTATCAGAGTGATCCATCACCTTCCATGCCCACCACTGGGATGGTGACGCCAGTATGATAGTTTTCAGTTGGGGCTAGCAAAAGTCCCGCATCCGTATTACAAAGTATTGGTGTAGAATATTTTTAGACTTGAACTCTCCCACCTTAGTAGCTAGCTTTTGAGGTGTAGTTTTATTTTAAGTCTCATACAACCAACAAAAGTTGTATGAGATTGTGTTATTTATTAGACATGTGACAATGTTGGTGATCCCACCTGACAGCTCTATGACTCTCCTTTCTCTCTCCTCTTGTTCATTTCTAATTTCCAGTCAAACGCTATTTGCTTTTGATTTTTTTTAAATTTCTTTTTATAAAACAAATGGAAATAACTTGAAGTTTCAGAATTTAAAATCAACTACGAATCACATGTTACTATAATCGGTGAACTCGCTAAATAAAAAAAAAGTTATTACTTTTCAAATTTCATTTAATAATATATATATATATATATATATATATATATATATATATATATAACGCTAACAAATATGGGTGTATTAGTATTCATGGTTTGAATAAAAATCGATTCAAATGAATTTTTATTTGACTTGATTTGATTTTACATTTTTAAAATTGAGAATATTTAATTTGGTTTGGAGTTGTTCCAAAAAATAAAAAAAAATAATCGATCTGAATCGATAAATTTTATAAACACACACACATATATATGCATATAGTATATTATTTTATGAATAATTTTAAATATCTTTTATATGTTTTCATCAAATTTATTTATAATTTAAATACCTTGTATTAAATTATGTCATGTTTTTTTTGGTAGAAGTCTATGTCAAGTTACTATTTAATGTGGTAATATTTGAATTTATTTTGTTTTGTAAAAATGAATTGTTGTCCTTTTTATTTTTTGCTTTTGAATGAATTATTTTTATTTTTCTCGTGTATATATAGTTAATAATCAAACAATCAGACCAAATCAAATCCAAACCGATGACAACCAAATTGATAAATATATTATTTGGTTTGGTCTTAATAATTTATAAGTCACCTATATTGATTTAGTTTTAATTATGAGCAATAATCGATCCAAATCGATCCATGAACACTCTTACATGATTTTGTTGATCAGTTACATATGTTTCTTCTTACACTTAACTTAGAATCAAATCATATTAAAATTTTATTATTATAATTAGCACAAAAATCATTTTTAACATATTTACTTGTGTTTCATCACTACTCACGCTATCAATGACCATCTCAATAAGGTATTATTCCTCAAAAAATGTTAAAATTTTAGTTGGAAGTTTTGTAAATGAAAGTTTCAAAAATCTAAAAACCGTGAGACAATTTTTCGAAAGCTTAAACATATTTAAAGATTAAATTTTCAAAATATGATCAATTTTATAATAAAACAAATCTTTGAAGATATTTTTTTTAGAATATATTGTCAGACATTAACTTAGTCTCAGAGTTGCATAAGAGAAAAGTTTATTTTATCCCAACAATTTAAAATCAGTAAAAAAAGAAAAAATAGTAATTATTTTTAATTAAATAAATTAGTAAAATTGAATATGATTATTTAATTGGCTAAAACCGTAAAGCTATTTGAAGTAGTATAAATGACCACCACCACAACAACAACATACCCAGTGTATTCTCACATAGTGAGGTCCGGTGAGGGTAGAATGTACGCAGTCTATAACATTAACTCCGAAGAAGTAGAGAGGCTGTTCTCTATAACCCCCGACTCAGGACCAAAGACAGTAAGCAAAATCGAAATAAAACATGAAACAAGATGGAATAAAGTAAAATAGAACCCACAAAGTAGTACTCTACACCATTAAACCGGGCGCACACCCCTCACCCCAACCCTCCTACGACTACTAGTAAGACTAACACCAAAGCACTCCTATCTACTAGCTACGCCCTACCCACCCGCACTAGCCCTCTCAGAGGCGGATCTAGGATTTGAAGGTTGTGGGTGATCATTTCCTTTAAGGAAAAAAGGAAAAAAAGTGTGTTGCTACTAGGAAACGAACCCATACCATTTCAGGCATCAAAGTGCTCAAGTTGCACCCCAAAGCCAAAGAACCCAATAGTCATTTGTGTTTATGGGTGCTTAACAATGCATTATAACCAATTTTATTGTATCTCTATATAAATATATAAAAAATTTATCGGAGCAAATGGGTGCTCAAGCACCCGACACGGACCACGTGAGTCCGCCCCTGAGCCCTCTAACCTAATTCGTGTCTTCTACAACTTCTTATCTAGGGTCATGTCCTCAGTAAGCTGTAACTGATTCATATCACATCTAGTCACCTCCCTCCAGTATTTCTTCGGCTTGCCTCTACCCCGCCTGAAATCATCCAAAGATGACCTCTCACACCTACGAACTGGGGCATCCGTGCCCCTCCTCATCACTTGCTCAAACCATTTCAACCTCACTTCCCACAACTTGTCCTCCACCGAAGCCACACCCACCTTCTCTCGAATAGTCTCATTCCTAATTCTATCTCCCCTAGTAAGCCCACACATCCAACGCAACATCCTCATTTCTGTCACCTTCAACTTCTGGATATGAGAATTCTTAACTGGCCAACACTCGCTCCACTTGTCATGTAATGAATGCCTCACTCAACTATTACTTGACATATCTCATGCAGGATAAAAATTTTCGTGTGGGGTATTTATAGCCATGGACTCTCCCACCTTAATAGCTAGCTTTTGAGGTGTAGTTTTCCCTGGATTATAACATTTTTCTAAAAAAAAAAAAAAGGGTAGCCCGGTGCACTAAAACTATCGCTATGCGCGGTGTCCGGAGAAGGGCCCCACCACAAGGGTGTATCGTATACAGCCTTACCTTGCATTTCTGCCAGAGGCTGTTTCCAAGGCTTGAGAACCCATGACCTCCTGGTCGCATGGCAGTAACTTTACCAGTTACTCCAAGGCTCCCCTTCGATTATAACATTTTCTATTTCACTTAATGTGTAGCCGCGCAAACAGATCCTACGAGCCCTCTGTCAGACAGCATCTAATTGTCATTATGGGTCAGCTCATTCCATACGTGGCTTGAAATTTCCCTAACCCATCATTTTGGATAGGCCCTCTCATGCCCGCCCAACTCTATGTGGGTCATGGGCCGGGTCAACACCCCATTTTCTTAAAAGAAATTATTTTTAAAATCTAATTTGAACGTAAAAGTGCTCAAACATAAATTTGTAAGATAATATTACATAATGTTGCTAATCAAGTTTCCAGTCCATAATTAAATTATCTTAGTAATACTTATTGATCAAATATTAATTACCCAATGCTTTTGATAATTTAATAATGCCCATTATGTACGAGGAATTTCGTATGGTTTACTGACTTTAGTATAATTTGGATATATATAGTGTCTTTTTATTGGTTTGCAGCTGGTCTTGGTACAAATTTGTTAGAATTCAAGTAAAGATTTGGTTATACCTTTGCACCATCTGTATTAAAGTGGGTTATATGTCATGTCTTCAATATAAATCTCTTGTACTCTATGCAAATATTTCGTGTATATTTGTACAAGTAAATAATTTGGTTGAACATAAAGCTTATATAAAACTTAATAACTCTTAACATCGTTAATAGATAGAAAATTGATCTCCTCCAAATCAAATGACGATACTAGTATGAAAACTAAATCGTTAATGAGTAATAACGAAACTAGCTGATTAACTTTGTGATTAAATTTTAAGAATTTCATTAGTCTTTGGGTTTTATAATATGTCGGACTAAGTAAACTTTAAATTTGGGATGCTATTTTTATTATTTTTGGTTTAATTTTATAATTTGATTAAATAGGTTGAATGAGGCCCGGCTAAGCCTATGTTGACGACTCTATTAAAAAGGTTATTTTTTCTTTTCTTTGTATTAGAAAAGTGATTTATTGTTCGTTATTTCGCTCAAAATATCACTCAAGCAGAAAGTTTGACGTATCGAGCCACTTCTCTTTTTAACATGACACCAATTTTTAAAGCCAAACTCAAGAAAGAAATTCAATAATCAATTTTAGCTCTAGCAATTGATTATGAACAAGGAACATAATAAGTCTCAAGTCTCATTTCAAGTAGCCTTGAAAGGTTAAGCAAATCGAATATTCTTACATAAGAGTAAGGAAACTCAAAAGGATTACCCAAACATAGTTCATCAAATTAAGTAACACACATAACTAATTAAGAAGACTAATCTAATTAATATCGATAATCATCATCAAAGGTCATGTAGTTGTTCCTCCTGCTTCTTGCATCTCTATCAGCCTGCTGAATCAAAATCATTACCATTAAACCCCAAAGTAAAAAAGGCATGTAAAAAAAAATATATGTGTGTACTAACATATGCTGTATTTGGTTAAACCTTTCCTTATTTAACTTAGGTACCTAAAATTTAGGACTTTAAAGTCAATTAATTTTTTTACCTTAAATAAATCTTTAAATACTTCAATGAATTTGGTAGTTCAAGTTGGCCGTAAGTTTTTTTTAAAGTCGTGCTTGTATCCCTAAAATATAAGGAATATAATAAAGATTTTAAAATATATGATATAAGAAGGAGAAATTTATGATAAAAAGTTATTAGTGAGAAATTACTTAAAATATATGGTTCAAGAATCTTTGTGAAAATAAGGAATGCTAAATATTTTCTAGGAAGAAAAAATAAATCAGGAATCTTAAAAATTAAAATATATGATTAGAGAAAACCTTTTCTTATACGTATAATATTTGACTCCTATATTATATAATTTCAAAAAGTCCAACAGGCTATAATTTTATCCACAAAGTAATATGATCAAGCCAATTATGTTGCTGTTTTTTTTTTAAAATTCTAATAATAAATTTGTTTTCGATATAGTTTTGCATCAATTATTTTTTGTGTATTGAAAGTTAGGAACTGTTCTCTACCTCTAATTATAATACATCTTTAAATACTCAGATTATATTTGCCAACTATTTTTGTTTAGAGAAAACAAGAAACCCATTATATTTGTTGCAAAGTTGATCCTCTTGGCAACGAGGAGAACCATGCAACTGTACCTCTTTTTAATTAAAAAAAACATTATAATTTAATTATATTATTTTAATATCTCGATTATCGTATTATTTTGCTGTATTATTTTTTCTGCTTGATACAAGTGGTAGATGAATGTTCGATCGGACTTTGAGAATTTTTATGTTAAAGTTAGGTTTAATCTTATTATTCTCATATCTTATTATTCTCATATCTCGATTATCGTATTGCTTTATTGTAGTGGTAGATGAAAGGTTAGGTTTAATTTTGTTTTTCTTATATCTTGATTAACATATTGCTTTGCTGTAGTTTACAAGTGGTAGATGGAAGTTTGATTGAGTTTTGAAGAATTTTTGTATAAAGGTTAGGTCTAATCTTACTGTTCCCATATCTCGATAATCGTATTGCTTTGTTGTAGTTTACACATGTAGATGAACAATTATGTTTAATCTTATCATTCTCATATCTCGATTATCGTATTGTTTTGTCATAGTTTACATGTGAAAGATGAAAGTTTGATTGGACTTTAAATTTTTTTTATATAAAGGTTAGGTTTAATCTTATTGTTCTCATATCTCGATTATCATATTGCTTTGTCGTTAGATGAAAGTTTGATTGGACTATGAAGAATTTTTGTATAAAGGTTAGGTTTCATCTTATTGTTCTCATATCTCGATTATCGTATTGCTTCGTTTTTAGTTTATATGTCAAAATTATTTAATTTTAAATAATCAAACGTTACACGTATGAGGTATGTGTGATTAAATTAGTATATCTATATATAGAGAGAGAGAGACAAATGATGATGTTATAAAAAGATTTAACTGTATATAGTTTCAGTCAAGGAAACACCAATATTGCTAGATATGATTGAATTATTGGTGTTGGATTTTTCTTAGCTATTAAGAAAATGTAGATAAAAAAGACAAGTTATTAAATTAAAAAAAAACAAAATTGTAAATTGTAATAATATTAATATAGATTTACCTTGGCTAAAAGCCTTTCAAATGCTTGTGGTCCATGTTCTTCAATATATTTTTCAGCAGCAGTTAGGACATCATCTGGCTTACTGAAAATGTCCTTTTTTAGAGGAACATACCATATTTTGACTTGTGGATTTCTGTAAAATGGTCTTATGAAATTCTCATAAACATAAGCAGCTCCATTGAAATAAGGTAAAACTAGCCAGCAGATTGCAGCTAGCTTTGCATAAGACCATATTGGAAACCTGAAGAATATTAATTAAAACATCATCAAAAAGTCAGTTTGCACTAGAAGTAAAACAACAACATATTCAATGTAATTTTACTTTAATTTTATAAGTGAGATGTGAGAATCAAGGGTTGTGCGTATGCATGCAGACCTTAATTAGCCCCACCCTGACAGATAGATCGAGAGGTTATTTCCGATCATAGGTGGAGCCAACTTAGATGAAGGGTGTACTCTTTGGTGGAATTTATGAGGTGTACAACAGTTAAATGTTGATTAGATTATTACGAGTATATATTTAATTTTACATTACGCTTAACATAATTGAAATTTTTTTTTTGCTTTCTTCACTAAAACTTCGGCTCCGCCACGATTTTCAATAGATCTTCAACTCAAATAAAAGTAACTTAAAAAAAGAAAACAGCGAGATAAAAGAAGCCTCGGCACAATGCTAAAGAAAATATGACAAAAAAATAAATTAAAAATCACTGCAATAAAATTATACATCATCAAAGTATAAAAAAAAACACTAAATAGTAACAAAAATAAAACAACAGATAAGTATAAAACCTAAAAATGTGAGTCTTACCATTCAATGACCTTAGAAAAGCTAAGCTCAAAGAGAGTAATCAAAGAATAAAGAACCCAATATGTTAGCCATTGTCTATCATCTGCACGAGACTTTGTCTCTATTGCCTTAATAGATGCATACCTGCCAAATTATTCCCCATTTAATAATTAACAAAAATAAGCACACACAGAGACAAAAAAAAAAAAACTAAAATCAATTAAAAATAACTCCTTTTACCCATTATTCCCTCCGTCCGTTTTTATTTGTACATGATACTAAAAATAAATGTTCAATACTATTTATTCACTTTAAAAAATTAATGGATAATTATCATTTCGTGTCATTTTATCCTTGCTATTAAATATTTTTTACTATCCAAACTACGTATTAAATTTATTATTATATTTAAAGGGTAATATAATAAAATTATTTCTAATACTTATTGTTTTTTAAGGTGTATGCCAAGTCAGTAGTGTATAAGTAAAAATAAACGAAGGGAGTATTAATCTAAAGAAAGTTTAGAGGTTATACTCTTTACCATTCATCTCTACTATGGAGGAAAAAAAAAAAGGGAGTATGTTACACTTACAGAGGGTATACAAGAGAGACTAGAGGCCTGGAGAAACAGAAAATAAATAATGTCAAATAAAAAACTTGAATCTTTAGCATGTGAAATGAGTAAATAAAATTTACTTAGCATGAAAAAAAAATGTGTGATCATTATTATAATATATATATATATATAAACTTGAAGAAGATCTAGTCTAGAATGCTTACAAAGCAAGAACATCAATATTTTTGGCAATGACAGCAAGAACATTGTTGTCTGAATTACCCCCCATTTTTAGAAACAGTAGTGTTAGGGGAGAAGAGGCTATATTATATTATAATTACTAGAAGATGGAAGTGATAAACCTGAATTGTTGTAGTGTAAATGCATGGACTTTTTAGTACAGTAAGTAGTCAAAAAGGTAAGTGGAAAAATGAGTGATTACTGGGATGTACAAAGAATATACTACAGTACATGATTGAAAACAGTGAGCAATATTTTTCTAAGAAGCATCTTATGTTACGCGAATATCGAGGCACCGAAAAAAAAATTGAAACATCATTGATGGATGTTTGTTGCTCTGTTTTAATTTGGAAAAACTTACATTATAACGTTGCTAAATTTATTATATTTATAATAAATTTGTAATTTTACTTCGAATACATCATCAAAAAATATATGTATTTATATAAAATTAAGTGATATATCAATTTAAAATTAAGTGTTGTATCTGAAAGAATGTTAATGTATTCACGTGGACTAAATCAAATTCTTTTAATAATTTTTTAAAAAATTGAAAATAAAACAATTGACTTTAAAAAAATTAAGATTTATGTAATTTTTACTTCGGTTTATGTAATGAAAGTTGTCTCGAGACAATTTTTTAAATTTTTAGAAAGGAATAACTTTCGGAGATAGTGACTTAAAAATGATATGATATTTTCATGGTTATAAGCCTATTGAAACTTTGTATATGATTAGATCCGGCTACTTTTCATTTTCCTTCTCTCCAATTTTCTGAAGTTCTTGCTTGAATTAAAGATATATATCACAATTTAAAATTAATGATTGAGATTTAGTTATTTAAATCAAAATTTTAATTATAGTTATTTACTTCAATATATTTAATTATATTTATTCCTTAAATATCTATTATATCTTTTACTCAATATTTTTATTAAAATTTTTTTGCTGCCACAAATATATATTAAAAGCTTTTCCTAAATATATATTTTTTAAAATTCATAATATAGTTAAAATTTTAATTTTTCTAATTGAGAATTCAAAAGAGCTACATCATGAAAATATAATGAATTTATTTAGCATAATCTGTATATTTAATTTGGCACACATCTAATAAATTTATTTGACATAAAAAATAAAATTAGCAAAAAGAGAAAAAAGTAAAAACCTAGCAGAAAATTGTTCAAGGATAGAAGTTTAATATATTTAAGAAAGATATAGTGAATTGTTAAAAATATCTAAGCAACAAATATACGGAAGTAGATATTTTTTAAAAAATATATGAAAGTAGATAATTATAGTTAAAATTTTGGTTTAACTAATTAATTCTCAATTATTAATTTTAAATTATGACATGTGTCTTCAATTCAATTAAGAAATTAAAGACAAGAGAAATGGAGAGGAGCCGGATATATAAAAATATCTTATTAGAGTAAAATGAGGAGTTAGAGTTAATTTATTTTTAAATATAAAAATATGTTCTCTTTTTTAAAACAGATTAAGAAAGGTTAGGGTCACTTAATAATTGCATTTTTCTTTTTTCTTCTTCCTTTTGTCGTAATCTTCTTTTCAACCTCAAAAGTCTCGGGGGTTTGGGCCACAGGTGACAAAAGAGTTTTAAAATGAGGTGTAGGTAACACAAGTCTTAATAATTGAGTAGAAGTGACAATTACTTAATTATGGTTTAAGAAAGTTTTGGAAATTTTAAAATAACCTACAAGTTTTTAAATTACACTTTGATCCAAATATTAGTTAATATATAACGGAGAACGAAGGAAAAAAAGACGCCTTTTTCTCTCTCCTCATCCGTTGTTATTTTCTCTCTCCTCATCCGTTGTTATTTTCTCTCTCTTCGCGATATTTGTTGTTCATTGTTGCTGTTTCTTTATTCATCATCTTCTGGTTCATTATCATCATCTTATACTTCATTATCATCTTCATATTCTTCTTGTTGACCATTGTTGTTGTTGTTACCCCAACTGCTGCTCTTTGACCAAATTCTTATGTCAAATTTTGTTTAGTAAATCACTTTCAACTTTGAAATTTACTTGAGAGAAGACTTTGGTAAGTCAGATTATGCTTTTAGTTGAATCTGGGTAACTGCTAGTGTGTTGTTTTTTCAAAAATAGCTTGCACGCGAACATGAATGCAATACAAGATCAATCAGTTTAAACAGATCCATTATCTGCGGCAACAGATAAATGTTCTGTTGTAACAGTAGACTCATATTGGATGGATTCATGTTTAAGGGTTTTAGGTGCACGTAATATAAATCGAATAGATGAGTATTTTATTGCACCAGATTAGTAATCTGTTTCAACAGATAAATAATCTGTTTCATCAGATTACTAATATGTTTCGAACAACAAAATTCAGATACAACTCCTGTCACACACAAAACCTAACAGATAACTCATATGTTCTTGCTATTGATACTGTAATCAAATTATTCCTTAATTGTAGACATGTCATTCGTTAAGAAATAGAAATAGACAACACGAAAATTAAATAAGAAATAAAAAGTCAAGTGCATCAAACATAATTTTTTATAAAACAAACAAAAAAAATACATAGATAACAGAAAAAAAAGCTTAATTATTATTATCATCATTATTAACATCATTATTATTTGTATGGCCAGCCGACCAATCTTCAAAGGGCAGCAGCAGCGCCCTCCGCAGCCTGCGGATCTCCCGCAGCATCCTTACTCTGACGGCGGTCAACTCCCAATGCAGGTCATGAACCTCCTTCTGCAGTTCCCTCATGGCGTCTCGTAAAATAGCGACATCCCACACAGGATCAGCCATATCTAAAAAACACATAAGTTGACAAAACACACACGTAAACACAAAAGTAAAGAAAAGAAAGAATTCGAATGTAATGTAATACAACGTATATTTACACAAAAATCAAGAAAAAAACTTACCAGAGACAGGAAAAAGCTATCAAGTCCTTGAAGAGAAAGTAGTTGAAGGTGTAACAAGAGCGAGGAATAAATAGTGTGTAGTAGAACGAACGATTGAGTAAGGAGGGACCTATTTATAGAGGATTGAACTTGAATGAGTTAGGCAAAAAATTACAATTGTTCACCTCCTTTTATTAATGACATTCTTGATTACTGTAAAAAGTTATGACTTAATTAAATTAGTCAATATTATGATAAGTTATGACTTTTCAACTTTATTATTATTAATAATTAGTTCTTTCCAGGAATTTTTTTTACCCTGTTTTGGACAACAGCTAAAATATCTGTTGCATCAGATAAATCATCTGTTACAACAGATATATCATGATTTGTAACAAGTAAATAACCTGTTGCATCAGATAATATATCTGTTGCAACATATAATATATATATATATATATATTTTAAAAATAAATTAACTTCATGACATCCAATTTTTTTGACTTTTTAATTATATCAATTAATAAAGCAGATTTAAAGGCACAACTGTTCACCTCCATTTATTAATGACATTCTTGATTACTGTAAAAAGTTATGACTTAATTAAATTAATCAATATTATGATAAGTCATGACTTTTCAGCTTTATTATTATTAATAATTAGTTATTTTCAGGAATCGTTTTTTTTACACTGAGTTGGATAACAGATTATATATCTGTTGCATCAGATAAATCATCTGTTACAACAGATATATCATCCGTTGCAACAAATAGTTAACCTGTTGCATCAGATAATATATCTGTCGCAATATATAATATATATATCTTTTAAAATAAATAAATTATCTTCATGACATCCAAATTTTCTGACTTTTTAATTATATAAATTAATAAAGAAGATTTAAAAACAAGAATATTTCTGGTGAGTTTTTTATGGTTTAAATTGTGTTTATCATTTATTTTCTTATTCTTTTCTGTGAAAAGAAATGACTTAATTAAATCAAGCAGGTGGTGAGTTTTTTATTATTGTGACAAGTCATGACTTTTCATCTTATTAAATTTAAATAACCTTTTTCTCAATTTAAAAATCGAATACACCTGGTTTTCAATAACCGTTCCGTTTCTTTAATAATCATTTTTATTAATTGAGTTATGGCAACAGATTGTATATCTGTTGCATCAGATAACCCATCTGTTTCAACAGATATACCATCTGTTGCTATAAATCGACCATCTGTTTAAAGAGCTTTTTTGATTTCTCTAAACTGCTTCATAAGTCGCAACAGATGAGGAATTTTATGCATCAGAAGCGTTTTTTATTTTTGTTTGTTTGTTGAATGTGTTTAGACAAAAGTCACAGTCACGACTATTCATTAACTTTTTTCTTAAAAATCATATCATCATATATATATCTTAATTAAATTAATCCAATGTTGTGACTTTTTTTAAATTAAATAATCTTTCTTTTATTATTATAATATCATTTAGTTCCTTATTAGTTATTAACGAACCATTTTTAGGAGAATTTCTCATCATGACCGTATCCCTAACTCCAACCGCCGACATATTGAGAATAGGGAATAAATAAAATGATAATTAAATATTGAATAAGAATTAAAAATTTAAAATCGACCAAACCAAACCAAACCAAACCAAACCAAACCAAACCAAACCAAACCAAACCAAACCAAACATATACATGGATTTTTTTGAATCCCTTATAGGTAGATCGGTTATAAAAAAGGGAAATATATACGCTAAAAGAAAGAAAAAAACATAACCTAATTATTATTATTATTATTATTATTATTATTATTATTATTATTAATACTATTATTATTGTCAACCTGACAATTTTCATCCGACAGTAGAAGGGCCCTCCTCAGCCTTGCTCGGAAGTCGGCCAAATCCCTCTGGAGTTCATCAAACTACCTTTGAAGTTCCTGCAAGGACTCGATATGAACCTTATTGTACGAATCTGGATCTGACATATTAGTATTGTAAGTATAGTAGAATGAACGAGTGTGAGTGAGAGTGAGTGAGAGTGAGTGAGGAGGCTGGAGAGACCTATTTATAAAATGATTGAATTGGAAGGGGCTGGACTTAGTCAAACAAAAAGCCACGACTGTTCATATCCCTTAAAAGGAAAAATTACACAAATCTCATATTTAAGACACCATATTACACAATATCCCTTAATGTTTTAAAAAATTACATAAAATCTCGGATTCATATTACTAGTGATACATATTCTATATGTATCACTACTGTATACATATGTATATACTAGTGATACATATATATATATGTATCACTAGTCCATATATGTATCACTGCTTAACATATGTATCACAATTCGAAATTTTGGGATAAGATGTAATTAGCAAACTATCCGGGGTTTAATGTAATATTGCTGAAACTATCCGGGATTTATGTGTTGTGTGTGTTAGTGTTACTTAAATAAAATTGGTGACTTTATTAATAAGTAAATTAGAAAAAAAAATGGATCTAAATACAACATTTTATCTTTTTGTTGTATTTCCGAAAGAGAAAGATTTGTAATCTGTTGCAAAATATATTCCACTTGTCAGATATCTTACAATATATGGACAATCTGTTGCAATAGATAGATATATTAGTTTGCCTTTCCATCAGCTGTGGCGTCTGTTGCAACTTGCTAGTCATCTGTTTATTCAATTTCATCGAGAGCAATCGATTTTTCTAAACACTTCTTGGCCAAATTCAATTTTTGCTCTTGGATTGCTTCTCTTTTTTTCTTTGCATCCTTCAACCAAACTAAATTTTTGCTATTGGATTGAGGGCAAAAATTGAATTTGGAGGCCAGCTTGAAGGATGCAAAGAAAAAAAGAGAAGCCATCCAAGAGCAAAAATTGAGTTTGGCCAAAAAGTGTTTAGAAAAATCTATTGCTCTCGATGAAATTGAATAAACAGATGACTATCAAGTTCCAACAGACGCCACAACTGATGGAAAAGCAAACTGATATATCCATCTGTTGCAACAAATTGTCCATATGTTGTAAGTTATCTGACAGGTGGAATATATTTTGCAATAGATTACCAATCTGTCTCTTTCAAAAATACAACAAAAAGATAAAATGTTGTATTTAGATCCATTTTTTAAATTTACATATTAACAAAGTCACCAGTTTTATCTATGTAACACACACAACATATAAATTCCGGATAGTTTCAGCAATATTACATTAAATCCTGAATAGTTTGCGTCTGATGTGGAGTCTGTTGCGTCAGATATGGAGTCTGATGCAATAGATATGAAGTCTGTTGGAATACATAGCAGCCTTGCTGGTGGTTTGATTTGTTCCATCAGTTTCTCCGTCTGTTGCAACATCAACAACAACATAAACTACAAACAACAAATAAAAAACATCAACAACAAAGAAAACAACAACATTTGTTCCAACAACATCATCATCAACAAAGAAGCATACATCCTATGTTCCAACACCATCAACAACAAGGGACGGACCCACATGGAGTCCTCCGGGTGCGCGAGCACAGACTGAACTCGTATCAAACTTTATATATGTATGTGGAAATAAAGAAAAAAATGTATATAATCTAATCAGTGAGCACCCATAGTAAGAGTTGTTTGGTTAGCCTAGTTGTTGTTTATGGGTTCTTAAAGCTATTTATTTCTTTTGGTCTTGAGTTCAATTCCCACTCAACACATATTTTTTTAATTTTGGTAACCAACTCTTCTCTTCTTATTCACTTTAAACTTTTTATTTTTTTCTCCTTTACTCCTTGTATTGATTGTTCGGACTCCACTATTTTTAAGCTAAGAAGCACCCATCGTCTAAACCACACCACACCATAAGTTTCAACAACGCCAACCCCACCAACAACATTAATAACAACATTAACAACAAAGAAACAAATAAAATACATAAAAAAATGATACTGCCAACAAGGCTTTTAAATTTCTCCCAACAGATGACTTTTTTTCGCATCTTATAATAAAAATTCTCGGTATGTTTATTCAACAATTAAAAGCTCCTTCAATTTTTTTTTAAATAAATATGATATGAGAAAATAGTAATTAAATAAATAAAAAGATGTAAATAAAGTTGCAAGAAGAAGACGAGAATGAAAGAGCAATAGTGAATCATATCATACCTTAATGTCAAAAGGGGGTCAAAACAACAATTTCAGTCTAGGAACTAAGATATGGCTATCAATCGGTTTAGATTCGAACAAAAATTTTTGAGAAAGAGGAGAGAAAAAAAGTCTGTGATAATCCTAAAGAGGATAGAAAGAAAAAAAAGGAGAGATTTAGGGCTGAAGGAGAGGAGAGGAGAGGAGAGATAAGATAATTCTAATTTCTAGATGTACTACCCTTAATAGTAAATGACTAAACAAAGTGTATTTATTCAAATTTATATTTTCAAAGCATAATTAATAAGGCTAATTTGGTTGTAAAATAAACCTCTAATTAATATTTTCTTGATGGGAGTGCCAAGTCAATATGAAACGGAAGAAATATTAGGGGTTTCAATATTCATTAATTAATATTCACTAATAATTTGAGGGGCACGAGGAAGAAAATGGGTGACATTGAAAAGACAGGACAAGACTACTCAATGAGATTTTTGAGTTATCCAAGAAATATTTTTTACTGCCTTTAGTAGTACTACTACTTTATCTACTCGGATAGTAGCTTGCTTTAAAATTAAAAGAAAACAAAAAGTTTTTCAAATAGATATGTCGTCTGTTGCAACAGATTTAGATATCTGTTTGAGAAATCCCAACAACTCAGTCATCTGTGACAACAGATGGAAATGTCATTTGATAACTAAATCAGAAACGTCATCTGTTACAACAGATATCAGTATCTGTTTGAAAATTTCCAACAGCTCAGTCATCCATCATAACAGATGCAAATGTCTATTTGATAATTAAATAAGAAATGTTATCTGTTGCAACATATATTGTTATCTATTTGAAATTCTCTAACAACTCAGTTGTTTGTTGCAACAGATTTCATTGCAATTGATTTAGGATGAACTAGGGATGAAAGAATGAGCTCCTCATTAACTTAATGTTAAGATTAATAATAGTACCTACATCGATATAGGTGGAATGCGGGATGAATGAATGATCTCACAGGGTCAACTACAAATCGAATTGAGTCATTGCATTTGCATGGTGTTAGTATTGCGTTCATCTCGACCCGAGTCGTTGATCGATCACTCTGAGTTGAAATATGTTCTCATTAACTTAATGTTAAGATTAATAATAGTACCTACATTGATCCAGGTGGAATTAGGGATGGATGAATGAGCACAAAGGTTCAACTACAACTTCAATTGAGTTTTTTGGCAATTGCATGATGAGACAGTACTGTATTCCTCCCGACAAGAGTCATCGATCGATCACTCTGAGACGAACCGATTCTTACTACCTCATATGTTCAACTAATACCTTAATTGAATAATATGGGACTAGGGGTGAGTTCTCATAGGGTCAACTACAACTTCAATTGAGTCTTTTGGCAAATGCATGATGAGACGGGACTTCGTTCCTCCCGACAAGAGTCGTCGGTCGATCACTCTGAGCCAAAATAATTCTTACTACCTCATATGTTCAACTAATACCTTAATTGATTAATCTAGGACTAGGGCTGAGTTCTCATAATGTCAACTACAATAGATGACATTGCCTATTTGATAATTTACAACAGATGGGTAATCTGTCACAATAAATGACTTAATCTGTTTGATAGTTTACAACAAATTCATGATCTGTCACAACAAATGACTTAATCTGTTTGATAGTTTACAACAGATGGATAATATATTGCAACAAATTACATAATCTATTTGATTTGATCCAACGAAAAAGACATTTGTTGCAATAGGTTGAACATTTGTTTATATATAATTCAATTGAGTTCATACGTTAGACTAATACCTTAATTTAATGTGAGTTCTCATAGGTTCAACTACAACTTCAATTTAGTCTTTTGGCAATTGCATGATGAGACGGTACTAGATTTCTCCCAACCAGAGTCGGTGATCGATCACTCTGAGCTGAACAGATTCTTACTACCTCATATGTTAGACTAATACCTTAATTGATTAATATAGGACTAGGGTACTAATACCTTAATTGAATAGTCTAGGACTAGGGGTGAGTTCTCATAGGGTCAACTACAACTTTAATTGAGTCTTTTGGCAATTGCATAATGAGACGGTACTGCGTTCCTCCTGATAGAGTCGTCGATCGATCACTCTGATCCAAACCGATTCTTACTACCTCATATATTAGACTAATACCTTAATTGATTAATCTAGGACTAGGGTACTAATACCTTAATTGAATAGTCTGGGACTAGGGGTGAGTTCTCATAGGGTCAACTACAACTTCAATTGAGTCTTTTGGCAATTGCATAATGAGACGGTACTGCGTTCCTCCCGACAGAGTCGTCGATCAATCACTCTGAGCCGAATCGATTCTTACCACCTCATATGTTAGACTAATACCTTAATTGATTAATTTAGGACTAGGGTACTAATACCTTAATTGAATAGTCTGTTACTAGGGGTGAGTTTTCATAGGGTCAACTAAAACTTCAATTGAGTCTTTTGTCAATTGCATAATGAGACAGTACTGCGTTCCTCCTGACAGAGTCGTCAATCGATCACTCTGAGCCGAACCAATTCTTACTACCTCATATGTTAGACTAATACCTTAATTGATTAATCTAGGACTAGGGTACTAATACCTTAATTGAATAGTCTGGGACTAGGGGTGAGTTCTCATAGGGTCAACTACAACTTCAATTGAGTCTTTTGTCAATTGCATAATGAGACGGTACTGCATTCCTCCCGACAGAGTCGTCGATCGATCACTCTGAGCCAAACCAATTCTTACTACCTCATATGTTAGACTAATACCTTAATTGATTAATCTAGGACTAGGGTACTAATACCTTAATTGAATAGTCTGGGACTAGGGGTAAGTTCTCATAGGGTCAACTATAACTTCAATTGAGTCTTTTAGCAATTGCATAATGAGACGGTACTGCGTTTCTCCCGACAGAGTCGTCGATCAATCACTCTGAGCCAAATCGATTCTTATTACCTCATATGTTAAACTAATACCTTAACTGATTAATTTAGGACTAGGGTACTAATACCTTAATTGAATAGTCTGGTACTAAGGGCGAGTTCTCATAGGGTCAACTACAACTTCAATTGAGTCTTTTGTCAATTGCATAATGAGACGGTATTGCGTTCCTCTCGACAGAGTCGTCGATCAATCACTCTGAGCCGAATCGATTCTTACCACCTCATATGTTAGACTAATACCTTAATTGATTAATCTAGGACTAGGGTACTAATACCTTAATTTAATAATCTAGGATTAGGGGTGAGTTCTCATAGGGTAAACTATCGATTAATCTAGGACTAGGAGTGAGTTCTCATAGGATCAGCCACAACAGATGGCAGTGCCTATTTGATAATTTACAATATATGGGTAATCTGTTGCAACATATGACAATCCATTTGATAATTTACAATAGATGGGTAATCTGTAGCAACATATGACTTAATCTATTTGATAATTTATATCAGATTTGTAATCTGTTGTTACCTAATCTGATTGATAATTTACAACAGATGAGAAATCTGACGCAACTGTTGAACATTTGTTTTTTACAATTTCAGTTGAGTTCATATGTTAGACTAATAGTACCTAAATTGATTAATATAGGACCGGGGGTAAGTTTTCACAAGGTCACTTCCTAGAGTACTCGGTCAACTACAACTTCAATTGTTTTTATACAATTTCAATTGAATTACCCTTTTGGCAGTTGCATGATGAGAGGATTAAAAATTACGCGTATATTTTATGATTTTAAAAATAATTAAGATCATTTCGGACCAAATTAACATTTTCAAAATTACTTGTCATTCTATTCCAAAATACAAATCAACCCATACAAAACGTTTCATCATTTCAAATCTCGAGGTCTGGATCTTTCTCTCTCATTCTCACTCAACAATACAGTACAAACAACAACTACTCAACAAATTTGCTCAACCCTCCATAACAAATCGCTTTTCTTCTCATTTCTGACCGCATAGGTGTTATTTTCGACTTCATTCTTGCTTGTATCAGTCGTTTTCTTTGTCTTCGTAGGCAACAAAGTTTGAGAAGCTCTATATTTATTTTTTTTTCTAAAAAATAAGGGCTTTTAAGTTAATGATGAAAAATAAAAATTTTAGTTGTATTATCTTTAAGAATGGGTTTACAATTTTGAGTTTTGATGGTAAAATCGTAGGAAGAACTTGAGAAATCCCTAGTTTCCATCGCAGTGTTCCGTTGACTGTCATGGTATAGTTGGATGGTATTTGTGGTGTTGGTGATGGTGGTGTTTGTGGTCGTGGTGGTGGTATCGATGGTGGCATTGGTTGGTGGTATTTATGGTGGTGTCAGTATTCGTGGTATTTGTTTGTTTGTTTGTTGGCATTGGTTGGTGGTATTTGTGGTGGTGGCTGTTGGTGTGTCGGTATTCGTGGTGTTTGTAATGTATTTTTTAAAATCTATGAATACATCAACTGTAATGTAATTTTTGTTTTTCTTTGTCTGTAGGTAAAACATGTCTCCCAAAAGAAGAGAAAGTGAAAGTGGATCAACGTCTGACCGCTAAAAAAAAGGCTACAGTACAGAGGGATTCGGAGGAGCTTCCTTCACAATCTTAGTCAGGGAAAAGTGAAGCTTAGGAGAGATGTGAAAACAACGTTGAGGGAGGTGAACAAGGGTCCATAGATGGTGATGAAGAAAATGAAAGTGAGAAAGAGGAGGAATTGGAGAGTCATAAAGAGAAAGAGGATGATCATCAACATGATGATAATGGATCACCGACGGGGCGTGAGTTAATATCGACATCCCAGCATGATCTTGTCAAAACTTTTAGTATTGATAGGTTTCAAGTTACGATGCTGATAAATGACCCAGAAGGAAAACAACTAACTGGTTAAATTGTACTTAAATGTTAGATGGGGAAATTTTTTGAACATTTTATGAAAATTATGAAGAATGAAAACATATGCGGACTTTTTAAGAAGAGCTACTTTGGATGTTTTCTCGAGCTGCCTGAGGACCCCTCTGCCCATATCCCTTTACCTATGATGATGGTATATGGTCTTCTCAAGCGCAAGATCAAGTACGCGGGGGATGATAAAGATCCGGAGGAGGGGGGCAAAAAGAAGATGGATGAAATCTGGATCAACTACTGTGGAATGCCTGTTTGTTTTGGCTTGAAAGAGTTTGCCATAGTGATGGGCTTGAGATGCCATCGTCCAGAAGGACCACCACCCCGCAAAAGATCCAAGTCAAGAAAATGCAAAGAAAAAATAAATAGGTTGTTTGACATTGCTCGACGTGGCTACAAAGCATCGGATTTCTTGACAGATCTCGAGGATAAAACCATACCAGATCAGTACATGGAGCAATTGTGCTTAGTTTGGTTTGCCCATTCGGTTATATTAGCAAGAGACGTCAACAAGGTCATAGAAGATGATTTGTTGGCGCGTGCTGAGGATTTTGATAAATTCAACAATTATCCCTGGGGATATGACATCTTTTACTTGACTGTCCAATATTTACTGACAAAGCTATCCTCAGGGACGACCATATTATATGGCTTTTCTTGGGCTTTCATGGTAAAATTAATCACTAATTTTACTCATCCATTAATTTATATTGAATATAGTTATTATGATTTTTTTTTTGCTTGCTTTATGTTTACATTTTTTAGGCTTGGGCATTTGAAACCATACCTCCCCTCCGAAAGCAGTTAATGGATTACCCGGATAAGGTTTCACATCCAAGGATGTTTAGGGGGTTGGCTGCAAAGAGCAACACCAATATTAAGAAGGCTGATCTCTTTAACCCTCCAGATGATGCAGTACGTCTTCTTCAAGTAAAATAATTCTACTCAAAGATATTGTACAGATGTTATATATGGTGCAACAGATGTTATATCTGATGCACCAGATGGGACATCTGTTGCAATGGGGTATATCTTGCATCAGATTACCCATCTGTTGCTTTGGTTCTCTGAACCCGACTCCTAAAAGATTAACCATCTACTACAAATTATGCAACAGATGTTTAATCTGATAACTTATCGTTCATCTGTTGTGACGTACATATCATCTGTTGCATAACATATTACCCATTTTATGCAGTTGTTGTAACAGATGATTGATATTTTGCATCAGATTATCCATGTGTTGCTCTGTTTCTCTGATCCAGACTCAAACGGATTTTAACCATATACTGTAAACTATGTAATAGATGGGTCTTTTTTTTAAAAATGTATCCCAACTGTGAAAATTATTATATTATATAATTTAAATGCATCTGTCTTTTTTTTCTTTTTATAGGTTGTGCATCCATGGATCATGCCTACTGAGGAGGAGTCGGTGATGACTTCTTATATTACTCTAGGTCATGTTGATACTATTACAGACCCAACGGTGGAGTTAATAAAGAAGAAATTGGCTGGATCAACAACCATAAGAAAAGAAGTTAGGCAAGGTCAGCCTAATGTTGAGGCTTTTCATGACTAACCTTTTACTAAGGCAGATCCGGGTGCTTCTTCTGGTGGAGTTGTTGGTGTTGGTGGCAGGCATGCTAATGCTTCTACCACTCATGATGATGAGCATGTTGATGCTTAAGAAAGAATAAATATGTTTGAAAACACCCCTTTTCGCCCTTACACAGGTCTCTCTCACCCCTCTTCACCCTCGTGTTCTCATTGCGAATGCGATGAGTGCAAGGACAGACAGGATAAACTCTTTGAAAAAGTAGAGGCTATCTCTAAAGCTATCGAGGAATTCAAATACAAAAGGTGTGTCATACCATCCAAGAAGGTGAGGGAGCCACACACTCCTACAACGTTGGTTAAGAGAAAGAAAAGAGCAATTAGAGACGTACTCTCCGCTCGAAATTTTTTTTTTTTGCAATTCCTCTCTCTCCAAAGCTGTTGAAGTTCAGGGGCCAGTCAAGAAGGTGGACATATACGCAAAACTTGGCACCGAAGAGAAGAGGGATCTACGACAGGCCAAGAATACTAAGCCAGGCGCACCAGATTACCCCAGGCCTCCCTTTACCCCCCAAGACTTCTAGACTATAACTGATATGCGTATGCCGTACGAGGACAAGGCAAGTTTACTTTTCCTAACCTAGCCCTTCTAATATACCCCATGAAGAAGAAGCTATGCAATAAATTTCACATATGTTGCAACAACTGGGTATACTGGTGCAACTGGTAGTGGTTCTATTGCAACTTATTATCTATCTGTTGCATAAGTTACGTTGGATTATTGATTAGAGAACCCTATGCAATAGATGGACCATACGTTGCATTTTTACAATTACTAACCTATTTAAAAATTGACTTATTATCTCATTGCATGTTGACATAATTCTCTGCCTTATGAGGAAAAGGCAATTAACGTATTGGGAAGCTTATGACGCTGCCGATAGGATAATGGACCTCGACTTCTGAAAGAAGCTCAAGGATAGGTATGATCAACTCAATGAAGAGGCGTAAACCCTTGGAGTGGGACTTGATTTCCTAGTTCCTACGTTAGTCTTGGATGAAGAAGAAACATTAAGATATGCTAGAGGGGACAAGCCAAATCTACACGGCAAGAGCTGGACCGAGGCAAAAAGGATTCTTGCAGTCATTAGCGCGAACGACATGCATTATTGGGATATTGAGATACTACTCGAGGAGGGAAAGATCAATGTTTATGACTCCAATGTACCTCTCATCGATGATTTCGATCTTTTTCTCCTCGTGGAGCCACTGATGGTGTTGTTGCCCATCTTGTTGAGGGAGAGTAAACTGATGAATCATTTGCCAAAGGAAGTGTTGATGAAGAAATCATGGGATTTTGAAGGTCGAAATAGGGGAATGATCCTTCCAAAAGATGATGCCGCTAAAACGAGCGGCTCGCACGCTTTTGCACATATCGAATATTTGCTAACCGACACAGAAATGGCCGAGCCAATGACTTTTCTGTGCGACAACGCTGGGGTAAACCTGCAAGAGGTCTGGGCTTATGGGGTACTAACTGGACGCTCGAAGCCTGTGTATATAGAAGAGCCTGTGAAATAGAAAATTTTAATTTCAAGTCACCCTTCATTTTATTACATGTACATGTAGTTGCAATAATTTTTTTCTGATGAAAGTTGAGTTTTTATAATGCAATAGATTAGATTATAAATCTGTTGTAAAATATCTTTAATCCGTTTTGGTAGATAGTTTATCTGTTGCAATAGGTTGGTCATCTGTTGCATTACGACGATGTTATTTCTATGAATAATCTAATAATCTAAGTCTAATCTATTGCAACAGTGGGAAGACCTGTTTGATAATTTCTAACAGATGACCTAAATTTTACAACATATACCTAAATCTTTTTGATATTTTCCAACAGTTACGCTTGAATATCCATTTTCCTGACAACACCAAACTAGTAGCAAATATTCACACCACCATGAAAATTTCATCAATTAGGCTTGAATATCCATGTGCCCAACAACACCAAATCAGTAGCAATAATGGCAACAATGTAGTATCTTCTTGCTTGATTTTGTTTCTCTTCAGAAGCCTTGACTTTGTTCAACAAACCCCAGATTACACGATTTTCTTGTGAAGGGTGTCGTTTTTCATACCAATCAAAGTAATCACATCCACCCAATTTCTATAAAAAAGAGAACACAATTACAAAATAATTACAAGTCAATAATTAATTAATTAATTAAATAAAAAATATTATCTTTGAAATCTTATAAGTAAAAAACCTACGATCCGGATTTTGTTGAGTCCAAGAAGTTTTTAACAGAGCTTCATGACCACACTTACAATATCAAAAATCTTTATCACAAAAAATAGTGAAAGATGCGCTCGACATTGTCAAGCTCAGTTGGAAAAAAGGAAAGAAGTAATTTGAATAGATAAAATAAGATGACGATGAAGAAGAAGATTTGGAAATTTAGGGTTAAATTTTAGGAGAAAGATGAATATATAAGACAATGGGGGAAAAAATGATCGTTGGGGGCCAAGTGACAGCAAGTCCGCGAAATGTGCCAGACTGACACTGACACATTTGATGCCTATTTTATTTTACGTGTTTAAAATGAACACTGTCTACTTGATGCCTATCTTATTTTAGGTGTTTGAACTGAACACCGTCGATGGGTTGCACCTTTTTTATTTCAATTCAATTCACTTTAACCTTTTTACACGTAGTGACAATTTTTTATGTCCAACGAAAGTTGAATTTTTATAATACAATAGATTCTCCATCCGTTGTAACAGTTATCCTACCTGTTCTGACATATAGTTTATCTGTTGTAATAGGTTGGTCATCTGTTGCATTATTTCGATGATTTTATCTAAAGTCCATCTGTTGCAACAGTGGAAACACTTGTTTGATAAATTCCAACAGATCACCTACCTGTTGCAACATATGTCTAAATCTGTTTGATTTTTTCAATAGATGTGTCGTCTGTTGCCACAAATACATTATCTGTTGCAATATTTGAATCTAGTATTACTTTTCAATTAATAATTTCAAATCTAAGGAATAAATAAAATTCGTAGACAAAATAAAATAAATCCAACCCTTCATAAATTAGCTGAAATAAGTCAACGAATAAATGAAATGTAAAAAATATTTATGGGTACAGATCTCAACAAATACATCAACAATAATTTAAGTATACTGCCAAGGATTGCTTTGATTTGACAAGCTCAAGCTATAAAGATCTACTCAGTATGGGAAAGTTGTTCTTCATCTGGTGCTATGGAATTCGGCTTTGCTCGTCGTGGATCTTTATTGTTGCTTACGTACGGTTTCTGTGCTTTCTATTCTCCATATTTTCATAAAAAGAGTAGTATATTATCAATGTTATTCAGTATTAGCTTCTTCTACATCCACCTGAAAAGCTAGAATTGGTCAATACTAATCACGGAGATACAACAAAACGGAAAAAGATAGCTAATCTTTTTTAGCAAATCAAACAGGTCTTCCTCCCATTTTAAATTATCCCAAATAGATTATATTTCTGTTGCAACAATGAATCAACTGTGGGGACAAATTTCTACATGAGGAAGATCCTGTGTGATAATTTCCAACAGATGAACCACCCGTTGCAACATATGAATCATCTATTGCGGCATATAGGTTGTCTGTTGGTACAAATAAAAGAGGTACGAAGAGCTATTTGATTTACTAAATAGACGAGACATATTTTACACCAGATAAAGTATCTGGTGCAACAGGTTAGTCAACTGTTGCAACAGATGTATATATCTGTTTGATAATTTTCAGCATATGTGTCATCTGTTGAAACAAATATGTGTCTGTTTGTTTTGTCAGTTGGAAGACATATAATATATTCACCTTGTTCAGCTCGTGATGCTCTCTTTTAGATATTGTACGTTTCTCAGTGCAACACACAGACAGAGGAGTTGCAATTTTGCTTTTTTGGATGCTTGATAATGCCCTGGAAATCACTCTCCTTCTCCTCTTAGTCCTAATCTCTAATGGAGAAGATGGAAATATAATCCTCTTTGATGGAATGAGACCCCTCTTAGATGTCAATTCCTTTACAGAAGCAGTTAATGCATTAATAGCATTAATCACTACCTCATGTTTCACCCTGCAGTCTTAACATTTGCATGCAGAATATTCGTTGGGAGAGGCAAAATCTGTATAACCAGTATGATCATACTCATAATGGTTTGCTTTAAATACTATAAGAGAAGCATCATTATCACCAACAGCAGCACCACTACCATCACCAACAGCTCCATCACCACCAACAACAAGCCCACCCTCCATTTTTTTTTTCTTGTAATGGCTGTTGCTCCAAACAATTCCATTTTTATTCTGTCGATGACCTTAGGGCCTGATAAAGTTTGCACAAACTGTAAAGTAAGAAAAAATGTCATCTTCAACTCTCGATTGGTCGGAACTAGCGACGGATGCACAATCTAACATAAATCATTAGATATATTAGAATGATGATTAGATCATTCAAAAAAAATCATTAATTAAATTTTTTTTAATTATAATTATACTTACTGCATCCTTCGGGGGATTGAAGAGATCAAGAAATTTTACACTTTTACCAGTTTTGGCCGACAACCATCTCCAGATTCTTGGACAGGAAACTCCTTTCTGGTAGTTCACTTGTTGTCTCAAATAAAGAATGACTTCAAACGCCCAAGCCTATAAAATAACGCCAATAAATAAAAACCATTATTGAGTGAAAAAAATAAATGATATCATAATAGAAGAAAGAAAAATTTACCATGAAAGCCCATGGGAAGCCATATAAGTTGACTTTCTTTGGCACTAACGGAGTCAACAAATATTTGACAGTCATTTTGAAGCTTTCATACCCCCAAGGATAGCTGTTAAACTTATCAAGATCCTCAGAGAGCTTTATTAAACCGAGGCTTATGTTGTTGTTAACGTCTCTCGCCCAAAGAATATTATGTACAAACCAAACCAAACACAATGACTGCTTGTGATTCTTTGAAAGTCCTTTACCCTTCAACGCTTCTATAAAATTTTTATTTTTGAAGCTTGGACCAACAATGGACACCAAGTCATCACGATCACACGCTTGCCTTTGCCTTTTTTGGGTGTGCGGGGTGCTTTTTTTGGGTTAGAATAGGTATAACTTGAGAAGGAGGACAACATTTTAGTCCAGTAACTATGGCAAACTCCTTCCAACCAAAACAAAAAGGCATGCCACAATAATTTATCCACACCTCATCCATCTTATCTTTGTTTTCATATATAAACCTACGCTTGAGTAGTTCATATACCATCTTCATTTGGAAACGAGTACTGTTGTCCTCCGGCAAATCAAGATATTTCCCAAAGCAGCTGTCCCTAAAATAAGCATCCATTTTTTATTCTCGAAGTATTTTTCTGAAGGCGTCGAAAGATTTTCCTATGGCTGACTTAACCACGAAATCACCCGTTAAATCTGCGGCACCATCGCACTGCATTCTCACAGGATAACGATCAATGCTGAAGGCTTTGACCAGCTCTTCGGTGGAAGGGCTATTAGCATCTGCATCATCTTTTTTAAAACATCCCTCCTCCCCGTGTTCATCGTATTCTGCTCCCGATTGAGATAACGCTTGTAAATCAAGCTCATAGAGTGGTGGATGTAGCCTAGCTGCTTCACTTGTTCCTTTACTTGGACTTGATTCGGTTTCTATTTTTTTGGGAACCATATTATCTAAAATTAGCAGAAACATAAAATAATATATTATTGTTGATTAATGCATCATTAAAAAAGGATAACAGTAAATCAAACAATCAAAATAGTAAAATAACAGTTGCAACAGATCACCAATCTGTTGCACCAGGTAGTATATCTGTTGCAGCATATAACCAAACTGTTGCAGCGGATGAGTAATCTGTTGTAACAATACAAAACATATCACTCATCTTTTAAGACAGATGAATGGTCTGTTCAACAGATCACACAACTATTGTGACATCATCTGTTGTATATGAGTGATTTGTTGGAACAGTTAAATAATCTGTTGCGATAATACAAAATATATCACTCATTTGTTGAGAAAGATGAATGGTTTGTGCAACAGATCACACATCTGTTGCAACGTATGAGTGATCTGTCAGAGCATTTAACTAACCTGCAGCAACGGTTGAGTAATCTGTTACGACAATACAAAATATATCACTCATTTGTTGAGAAAGATGAATGGTCTGTGCAATAGGTCATACATCTGTTGTAACACATGAGTGATCTGTTGGTGCAGTTATCAACGGTCAATATTGTTTAGATTTATTCTAACATAGGGTCGTCTATCATGGCAGATGAATGATCAGTTGGAAAAATCAAGTCTTGGACATTTCCTGTAGGAAGAGTTGATGGGATTTTATCCAGCTGGAGGTTCATCTGTTGCATCAGATCATTAATCTTATGGTTCTTCCATTGCACCAGATGGTTAATTAGTTGCATCAGATTATTTATCTGATGCTTAATCTGTTGCAACATATGGTAAAGCTGTTGCATCAGATAGTTAATCTGTTGCATCAGATTATTAATCTGTTTCATCAGAATTGTAATCTGATGGTTCCTCTGGTGCATCAGATGGTTGATCTGGTGTATCATATAATAAATTTGTTACATGAGATGGTTAATATGTTGCACCAGATGGGTAATCTGTCGGAGGAAACAAAAAATAGTAGCACGATTTTGTTTAACAAAAAATAGCAATTTCACCATTTTTACCAAGAACAAGAACAGAACAAATCAAACCAAATTGTCATTTTGTTTTTATAAACACAAACAATAAAAAGGTCATTTTAGATCGCATTTCAAATTAGTGCAACAAATATTGAAATTGTTAACCAATACTATAAGAGAAGTTGGCTCAAGTTTCTCATTTTCTTCAAAACTAAAAAGGCCATAAATTTTTACCTGTGAAAGAAGAAAAGGAACGATGAAGAATTTGAAGCTGTTTTGGCTGGAGAGCAAGGCTGTCACGTCGATTGAAGGTTGAAGTCGAAAAGGAACTCAAAGCCCAACTATTTGTAGTCGGATGTTGAAGTCGCCGAGGATTGAAATAAGAAATTTACAGAATAGTTGGTTGGGAGAGAGTTGAGAGAAGCTGTCGAGAGAGGAATGAGAGACATGTTGATTGAATTGAAGAGGGGAACTCGAAGCCCAACTATTTATCGCCGGAGGTAGAAGTCGCCGGGGGTTGAAGGGAGAAAAGAGGGGAACTCGAAGCCCAACTATTTATCGCTAGAGGTAGAAGTCATCGGGGGTTGAAGGGAGAAATTTTGCAGAACTGTTGGTTGGGAGAGAGTTGAGAGAAGATGGAGAGAGAGGAGAGAGTGGTTGATTTGGTTTGAAGAGGGGTGTGGGTTGGGTTGATTTGTATTTTTGAAAAGATTAGAAAGTTTTGAAAATATTAATCAAGTCCACAATTAACTTAATCAAGTTTCCTAATGATGTTTGACCCTATCTGTTGGTCAATGTCACCAATCCTTCATTCAAGACTTAAAAGACACCTTTCCTTCAATTTTCTCAAGAGTCTCAAATAATTATTTTTGTGTCATAAATCTTGCAACTTTATTTAATTATTGCACTGGTCTATTTGATTCTATCTCCAATGTTAAACGTTGTTTTTCTATCCACATGCCTGCTTCATTTGGTTGCTTGCCCCGTAATTTTACTGTATCACCCCTAATAAATTATTATAAGTTATTTATATATTAAAAAAATATTAATATTTAATAAAAAATAAAATAGACATTTATGATATGTCTGCTTCAATCGTAATTTTACTATATCACCCCTAATTAATTATTATAAGTCATTTATATATTAAAAAATTAATAATATCCAATTCGTGATTTTACTATATCACCTTTAATTAATTATTATAAGTCATTATGTATTAAAAAATTAATAATAATTAATTTTAAAAAGATAAAATAAATATTTATGACATGTCTGTTTCAGCTGCTTTAATCGCGATTTTACTATATCACCCCTAATTAATTATTATTATACTCATTTATGTATTCAAAAATTAATAATATTTAATTAAAAAGGTAAAATAGACATTTATGATATGTCTACTTCAACCATTGTTTTACTAAATATCACCCTAATTAATTATTATAAGTCATTTAAGTATTAAAAATTAATAATATTTAATAAAAATGTAAAATAGATATAAAAATGATAAATTAACTCTTGATGTTTTAAATTAATTTGACATCTTATATGAGGCCCACTTAAAAAAATTTCATGAGTATTTTTTGTAGTTATTTTGATATGTCACTTTTAATTAGTTGTTGTAAGTCATTTAAGACACTTATGCTTCGCTGCTTCAATTGTGATTTTACTATATCACCCCTAATTAATTATTACGGCTATCTAAGCACTGTGCCCCTTAAATTGAAATAGAAAAATATTATAAATCACAATAATTAAAAATTTAAATTATTTAAAAAATATAATTGGCTATCGATGACACAAAACTCTGGACAAGGAGAGTAACATATATTATTAAAAAATTACATAAAAGTATTATAAATTACAATAGTTAATAACTTAAAATATCTAAAAATAATTTAATCTGTTATATATTTCAAAAAAATATTTAAAAATACTATAAATCACAATAATTAACATTTGAATTTTTTTTAAAAATATAACATATTTGATTAACTCTCGAAATTATACTAGTGTCAATTAAATTGGAACAGAAGAAAAGTATTATAAATCACAATAATTAAAAACTTAAATTATTTTAAAAATATAATTGAATATCAATGCCACAAAAGTTTGGACAAGAAACGTAATATACATTATTTGAAAATTGCATAAGAATATTATAAATTACAATTGTTAACAGATTAAATTATCTAAATACATATTAAAAGTATGATTGATTATCTAAATTCTATTAGTGTCACATAAATTGACACAAAAAATAACATATATTGAACCTGTGCTAGATCCTGGATGAATATTAGAATGTATATGAAATTCTTTTTTTTTTCAAACTTTTGTTTAAATATATCAAGATTGAAAAAACAAGTTCTAATATAGCACATTAAACAGTGTATAAGAAATAATGTTAGCATAAATAATACCAGTATTACTAATAAAAGCATTATTAACGCAAACATTACTTAAACATTCTATTCAAAATTATTTTTATACACTCTAACAAACGACTTCTACGTTTCAATGAAAGGAACATATACAAAAGCAAAGTTTGATAAAACATTTACCGAAGTATGTTTTATCGTGTTCTCAAAGTCAAATAACTTAAATTAATATGACAGATGGTAAGTATTTTTTTTTTTTTATGATTTTCAAAACACTTAAAAGTTTAAATTTATATTTTTAGTTTAATGTAACTTCAAATAAAAAGTTGACAAATAAAAGAGAAGGGGAAATTAAAGCAAAGGATGTTTATGTTGGCTTATTGGGGGAATACAATGGAATTTTGAGTTATTAATGCAACCCACATGTGATGTAATATGCAATAACTAGATAACACTTTATTTTTTTAAACAATTAATCTCTATTTTATACAATATGTGTCAAGTCTTATGTATCAATTTTAATCTCATATTTTATACGTAGCAAATCTCAGTTATATGACTAAAGATCTAAAATTCAAATACATTGAATTTTGCTATTTATATGAGTAAGTTATACATAATTATCTTGTGAGATAATTTGGCTCCTTAAAAAATATTATCAAGTAGTTAATATGTTTTGTGTATTCATGTTTTTATAATTCATAATTGAAATTGACATCAATCTAACTTATCATACATAATCAAAATATCTTAATGTTTGGGCCGTGCTGACACGGGCCATGCTCCTCTAGTTATGTTATAAAGCATCATATTAAGGGAGGAGGAGGAAATTGACATCAATCTAACTTATCGTACATAATCAAAATATCTTAATGTTTGGACCGTGCTGACACGGGCCATGCTCCTCTAGTTATGTTATAAAGCATCATATTAAGGGAGGAGGAGGAAATTGACATCAATCTAACTTATCGTACATAATCAAAATATCTTAATGTTTGGGCCGTGCTTACACGGGCCATGCTCCTCTAGTTATGTTATAAGGCATCATATTAAGGGAGGAGGAGGAAAAATAAGAAGAGCATACACAAGACACGCTTTGATTTTTTTCTATAATTATGACTAGTAAAGCGGTTAAAAAAGACGATGGTTGGTAGATTTCGAACAAAATTATAAGTTACTATTTTGAATCAAAAGAAATTATGAACTTACAACAAAGAAATTCATACATACAAACAAAAAAAATCATAAAAAGAACGTATAAAAATAAAAAAATAATACAACATTATTCTTACGATCTTAATCATTAAATATAAAAGAAAAAAATATAAAATTAATACACAATCTTTCGAACTCTTATCAACATCTCCCACAAGCCGACGCCACCATTCAATAGCCTTCATTTTATTCTTCGAGATAAATAACAAAAAGAAATGTAATAAGCACCAAAAATGTAACATGAAACTCAAAAAACTAATGTGATTATTCGTACAATGTTTTACTATGTTTATTTATAGAGCTGTAATATGAAAATACTAAATATATATCATGAATATGATTGTTAATTATTTAATAGGTTATGATAACAAAAAAAAACTGTGGGAGTAATGAAAATAATGATTATTAAGTTTCACAATAGAAATTAAAAAAAAAAGAATTCAAATTTCTTAACATTGCATATTTAATATAACTAGTTTAGTGTATGCGCTTTGCATGTGTGTTTCTCGTCAATCAAACTATATATGAAATAGTAAAAGTATTAGCAAGTAGCATTATATCGATTGAAATGATATAGTTTGTTCCACAAAAAAAAAAGACTGTCATTAGAGTCAATTATTAAATAGTTTATTCACAATTGAAATAGTTGCATATGATTAAATTTTAAACAAGAATTCCTAAAGGATTAGAATAACTAACCAATTTTTTGGGACAGAATATCTTCAATTAAAGCTACTATCAATATTTCAAAAAAAAAAAAAACTTCTCAATTAACAATTGACTATCAAGAATATATGATAATTTCTTATTATATATTTCAAGAATGTACTAAAATTTTAGAAAACTTACCTAAAATTACAAGCAAATTTGTCCCTTCGATCATAAGATATATCAAGATTTTACATTTAAAAAAAATCTCAATTAACAATTGTTTATCAACAATAGAGAATAATTTATTTATTGAACTTCAGAATTGTACTAAAAGTTTTTAAAAACTTATCTCAAATCACAATCAAATTTAGCTCTTTAATCATGGATACTATCAAAATTTCAATGAGTAGGAAAATTTTATGCATAAATCTATTTTTCCTCCATATGTACAACAGTTTTGAAATTAGTTTTGCAACCTGTTAAAATAAAGACAAAAATAAAAGTAAATGATTTGAAAATCTCACAACATAACGATGAGTATAAAAAGCCTCAACAATCAAAAAATTCAAGTAGTTAACATGTCTTAAAAGCTCTTAGCTACACAAAATAAAGGAAGACAGAAAGAAATCAAGAATGAAAATAATGAATGGAAGAATATAACTTGAATCAAAATCAAAATAGGAAGAAACCTAAAAGTAGAAGAAGCCAAATCTGTATGTTTCTTGGGGCTTTGAGCTGTAGGTGACAAAAGAGTTTGAAAATGAGGTGTAGGTGACACAAGTCTTAATAATTGAGTGGAGGTGACAATTACTTTATTATGGATTAAGAAAGTGGGGTAAGTTTGAGAATAGCCCACAAGTTTTTAAATTTACACTTTGATCCAAATATTTACCTAATATAACGGAAAATGGAGGAAAAAAAGCGCGTTTCTCTCTCTTCTCATCCATTGTTGTTTTCTCTCTCGTAATAATTTTTGTTGTTCATTGTTGCTGCTGTTTTATTCAACATCTCCTGCTTCATTATCATCTTCTACTTCATTATCATCTTTATCTTCTTCTTGTTGACCATTATTGTTGTTGTTGTTACCGCTACTGTTGCTATTTAACCAATTTCTTAGGACAAATTTTGTTTTGTACATCACTTTCCACTTTGGCATTACTTCATAGGAGACTTTGGTAAGTTAAATTATGATGTTTAGTTGAATTTGTCATCTGGGTAACTGCTTTTGTGCTATTTTTTCAATAATAAATAGCACGCGAACATGAATGCAACATAAGAGTCATCTGTTTAAACATATCAATTATCTGTTGCGACAGATAAGACATCTGTTTCAACGAAAGACTCATATGTTAGATTCATGTTTATGGTTCTATAGTACCTTAACATGAATCTAACAGATGGGTCATCTGTTGCAATATATGACCCATCTGTTGCAACAGATTAGTTATCTGGTACAATATAATAAATATCTGTTGCAACAAATTAGTAACCTGTTGAAACAGAACCTGAACTTGATTCCAACAGATGTGTCATCTGTTGCAACAGGGTAAATATCTGTTAGAATAGATTAGTAACCTATTGCAACAGAACCTGAAATTGATTTCAACAGATGGTAAATATTTATTGTAATATATTAGTAACCTATTGCAATAGAACCTGACCTCGATTCCAACAGACGCGTCGTCTGTTGCAACAGGTAAGTCATCTATCATAATAGGTTAATTATCTGTTGCAATATGTCACTCATCTATTGGAATTAGCTTCAAAGATGCCATAATAATGTAACTTCTATCCCAACAGGTTCTTCATCTGTTGCAACAGATATATAGTCTGTTGTAATATATGATTCACCTATTACAACAGATGACTCGTCTGTTGAAATCATCTTCAGAAGCGTAACATGAATTCCAACAGGTAAGTAATCTGTTGCGATTGATCACTTACTTGTTGCAACAGATTACACATATGTTGGGATCCATGTACGACACTATGAAATCACTGTTAACTTTTTTTAATAAATGACTTTATTTAGGTACCACTAATGGAGGGATCAATAACAATAGGGGTGGATTGTTATGGTCAATGGATTGAGAAGAGCAATCAATATGTATGACGTTGGAAGGAGGGTAAAATGCTAGAGACGATAGCTATGACAGTCCAAAGTAATATTTCGTATGATGATTTTATGAACTTAATCATTAGCTATTGTGGACTGAATTGTCAACCGGATGAACTCATTATCAGCTACATATACAACTCCTTTGAAAATTAGAGGGTAGTACCTTTCAAGATAATCGATCAGGTTTGGTTGTGTGCTTATATTAGTGATTCATCTAGGCCGGTGTTAAGGGTGTACGTGGTTGAAAAGATGAGAGAGAATGAGAACCAGAATGTAGAAGAAGAACAACAATAAGACATCTTTGATGATAGGTTAGATGATCTAGACATGAATATTCCAGATAATGATCAAACACGTACGCCCGTTGATGTGACCAATATGGTGGGAAACTCTTCTCGATCGACACAGTCTGACAATCTTCAAGACGACGGAATTGGCTTTTTCAATAGAATGTCATTCAAGGACAAGAAAGAACTGTCTACCACTTTGTTTATTTCTTGCTTGAAAAAAGATATCAGAATAAAGAAGGTGATTAATTCGAGCAGTCTCTTTTGCTACAAATATGCTAATTCGAACTGCAAGTGGTGGTTGAGAGTGGTGAAGTACGTAAGTTCTGATAGATTCGTCATTTATAAACATAAAAAGTATCATATATGTGGTTCAGAGCACATCTTAGGCAAAAATCCTCACGCCATGGCAAAGGTCCTCAGTGAATATTTCAAGAATAGTTTTTCTGATGGCAAAGGCCTTTCTACAAGGGTTATGGACAATCAACTCCTTACGGAATTGGGTGTCCTGGTCAGTTATTTGAAGATATATACGACCATGGGGATTGGCAAGGACTTGGTTAGGGGGACACACGAGCATGGGTATGTAGTACTAGATGCCTATCATTACATGATTGAGTCCACAAATCCTGAAAGTAAGACGAAATTGCAAGTTGATGAAAATGGAAGGTTCAAGTACTTTTTTATATCCTATGGTGCTTGGATTCAAGGGTTTTGACATTTGAGAAAAGACATAGCCGTCGACGGTACCTTCTTGAGGAGAAGGTATAATGGAGTTCTACTAGTGGCGGTGGTGCAGGATGCGGAGAATCACATCTTTCCTGTCGCTTTTTGTGTAGCGGACAAGAAATGTGATGCCTCTTATGGATTTTTTTTGAACAATTGCGAAGATGCGTCAAAGATACCGAAGAGTTGTGTTTTGTTTTGGATAGGCATCCAAGTATTCCAAAGATGGGTTCAATTTTCTTTATTTCAGCTTACTTTGGTTGTTGCATCAGGCATCTTGGAGAGAATATTTGGACCAACTATCACAATGAAAAGGTCGTGACCCTTTTTTATAGAGCATCTAAATCATATAGTAGAGAAAATTTTTTAGACCATTTCAATCAAATAGCGGATGTGCATCCGAAGGTAGCAGAACATCTTGTACGTGTCGGTTTCGAGAGATGGAGCCGGACATTCTGTCCGATAGATAGGTACATTCTTATGAATTTAATATCTTGTTTGAGTTACAAGTTTAGTAAGATGTTGTACTAAGTGATTCTTTTGTATAGGTACAAATTATGACATCAAACATAACTGAATCGGTGAATTCATTGTTTGGCGATAAAAGAGAATTTTCCATCATGGCTCTGTTTGAAATAATAAACAAAAAGTATGGACAATTTTTTAATGAAAGGCATGTGCAGTTCGAGGGCCCAAGAAGAACCCCATTTATTCTAGAAATTAAAAAAATAATATAAACGAACATCAGTTTGGGGAATAGGTTATTATCTCATCTAATAGCAGATTACAAATTCAGTATCACCGGTCATGGTGATGTTGCCACGGTCGATCTTCAAATAAGATTTTGTACATGCAGAGTTTTTGACTTGGACAAAATACCCTGTCCATATGCTATGGCAGTGCTTCGAGCTCAATATGGTGCAAATCATGGAACTAAAATTTATAAGCACTCATCTCCATATTATTCGGTGGAAAAATATAAAATGGCATATAGTGGGCATATTACTTCGGTGCCTCTCGAAGAATCTTGGATTGTTCCTGCAGAGCTTTTGGAGACATTAATACCTCCTCCATATATTGATCCAAACACTATCAAACCGGGAAGAAAGCCATATAAGAGGAGGCGTAGAGTCGGAGAATCATTTTCATCAAGAAGAAACAAGTGCTTCGTATGTAAACGCGCAGGACACAAAAGAACTACATGCCCGGATCGTAATCCACAATGATCATTGTAATTGCAAAAACTTGTGTTGTTGTTTGTTGTAGACTTTTATATATTTTACTCATTTTTGTTAACGTAATGTTATCATTTATTATATATAAAATATCTTTTTTAATAACTTGTACATCAATAAAAAGAGGCAAAATATGAACTAAATAATATAGCAGACCACAATTATTTTTAACAGATTACCCATCTGTGGTAATAGAGGGACATTAGATAGAAGAACAAAACACAGTTCCGTCAAACTGGAATGTTTTCCTCCAACAGATGGATAATCTGCTGACAGAAACCCAACCGACCTATTCCAACAGATGGTCGATCTGTTGAAAGAACTCAAATACCAAAATTTCTATTGCTATTGGGATTCAAAATTGCTCCTTACGGATCCAACAATCGACATGTTAACATGTTTAGAAGAAGGAATAGATAGAATAAAAATTAAATAAGAATTAAAAAGCCAAAGTCGACCAACAATTAATTTTCCATTAAACAAAAAAAATAATACATTAGGTATAGATCCGATATAGAATTAAACCAAATACATTCTAATTATTATTATTATCAGCAGCAACATTATTATTGCCAGCTGGCCAATCTTCAACCGGCAAAAGCAAGGCCCTCCTAAGCTTGTGAATATCTATGATCATTCGGGCTCTCATGGCGCACAACTCCCACCACAGGTCGTGAACCTGCGACTCAAGCTCTCGGACAGTGTCTTGTAGAATTGCAACGTCCCAATTGTTTTAGCCATATCTAGAACACGCATGAATTGACAAAAAAAAGTAAACACAAAAGTAAAGAAAAGAGTCTGAATGTAATACAATGTATACTACGAACTAGTAGATTTACACAGAAAAAAACTTACCTCAATGAGAAAGGAATATGCTCTCTGAAGAGAAGTGGTTGAAGATGTAATCTGAAAAGACAAAATGCAAGAAATGAATAAAAGTAGAGGGACCTATTTATAGAGGATTGAATTTGAATGTGTTAGACAAAAAGGCATGACTGTTTAGGTCCATTGTATTCATTACATTCAACCTGCTGCCTTTTTATTTTCTATGAAAAGACGTGACTTTTTCTTTTGCATACAAACTTCTCACCTTTTCAAAATAGTTTGAGACTTAATTAAAACCATTATTATTGAAATGTTGCAACAGATCATTTCGGCAAAATGGCATCAGGTCCATTGTATTAATTACATTTAAACTGCTGGCTTTTTATTTTTTGTGGAAAGACACAACTTTTTCTTTTACATTCAAACTTCTCACCTTTTTAAAATGGTTTGAGACTTCAGACTTAATAACAACCGTTATTATTGAGCTATTGAACCAGATCGTTCATCTGTCCCAACAGATAATCCACTGCCGCAACAGATTTACCATCAGTTGTAATAGATGGTCTGTATGTGCAACTGATGATACATCTATTGCAATAAATGGATTATCTGTTGTGATAGATAGACCATCTGTTAGAGAAGATGTTTTGATTTCTTCTAACAGTTGATTCATCAGTTGCAATAGATGGGGAATTAATCTAAATTGGTAACTGTTTTATTATATAAACATATTTAAAAACAAAAAAGGTGAAAAGTCACGACTTGTAGCACTTGTTTTTTCTTGACGAGCATGTAGTCCTCTGACAATGAAGATGGTTACCCTTTTGAGTCTCCGTGGTCTTGTACACTACTTAATGATGGGAAGTGAAGAATAAACACTATCCGACATTGATGGAGTAGGAAGAACAAGGTGCGTGCTGATGAATGGATCCACTTTCATGTGTGGGAGTTATGTATTACCGATCAGGCTATCGTGACAGACACACATAAAGTACAATGATTTTGTGAATGCTGTTTTTTATCGATTAGACATTGATCCTTCAAATGAGATCATGCATTTTACAATTTAGTTTAATAGGTGTGAACTGATAAGGCCTAAGGGTTCCAAGACGGTGGGGTCGATTCCCTGTTACAATCTAATGATGGTTTTGCTTATGTTTATGTGTCAAGTTTGGGGAAGGATTCAAGTTTTTAGTGGAAGTGTAAATATCGAATAGTGATTGGACCGATTTAAAGGTTTTAATGGACTTTTGAAAGGTCTCCTAAACCTCGCATGCTGCAAACAAGAATGGAAAACCAATAGAAATTCCCCTGGTCCAAATTTATATGGATGGGTTGCACGAGGAGACTATAATAAAGTAGAAGGTGATTGGAAGAATACCTATGCGGGAAGGGGGTGTGGAGAAGACCATATATTAACTTAGACCTTATTAAAGAAGAAACATAGGGAAGCAAGCAAGGAACTTCTAGACAGTTTGGCTAATGAAATTGACTTGAAAGACGAAAAAAACTGAATGAGCTTCAAATGTGGAAGTGCATCCAACTATTAAACTCTGCCAGTAGTTCTTGAAAAAGAAAAATGGTAAAGAGGACTGGAGCTGTGGACTTTGATAGATAGTGAAACTAGCAAGCGTGGCCTGAATGAAGGCCCACAAAGATGCAAAATGAGAACTCTAAGGAAGAATCTTGGCGAACACAGAGAATTGCTAAGATTTTCAATCAAGAATGAAACCTGAACTAATAACTCTAGAAGTAAAAACAAGGGATCAAGTCAAGGCATCAATTTCTGAAGTCTAACTTGCATCCCATGACTTCTCTTTGTGGTTCTGATTAGGTTAATGACAGTAGAAACAAAAAGGTCTGAAGTTGGACAGAAATCCCATTCATTGTTGTTTCCACTGCCTTTGACCAGACTAGAGCTATAAACATGAGGCATGGGTTACAAGTTTAACTTGAGAAATTGACACCTTGGCTTGATCCCTTATTCTTACTTCAGTAGTTGTAGGTTCAGGTTTCATTCTTGACTGAAAATCTTACCAATTCTCTGTGTTCGCCAAGCTTCTTCCTTAGAGTTCTCATCCCGGATCTTAGTGGGTCTTCATTCAGGTCACGCTAGCTAGTTGTAGTCCCCTAACAAAGTGCACAACTCCAATCCACTTTACCATTTTTCTTTTTCAAGAACGACTGATGGATTTTTATTTTTGGATACACTTTCACACTTGCAGCTCATTCAATTTTTTCATTTTTCATGTCAATTTCATCAGCCAATTTTGCTATACTTTTCTTCCTACCCCGTGTTTCTTCTTTAATAAGATCTGAGTTGATATATGGTCTTCTCCACCCCCCTTCCTGCACAGTTATTCTTCCAATTACCTTTTGCTTTATAATAGTCTCTTCGTGCAACCCATCCATATAAATTTAGACTAGGAGAATTTCTATTAGTTTTCTATTCTTGTTTGCGGCAATGCGACGCTTCAAAGGCCTTTCAAAAGTCCATTGAACCCTTAAAATTGGTCTAACACTATTGGATATTTACACTGTCACCAATAGGGCTGCATATCGGTCGGTTCGGTTCGGTTTTGAAAATTATCGGTTTTACGTATTCATTATCGGTTTGTATATATGCTAAACCGTTAAAGAATCATTAAGATATCGGTTTATCGGTTATCGGTTTATCGATTTTTCATTGTTATCGGTTCGGTTATCAGGTGAACCATTAATATTAAACATATCTAATGTTTACTGCGTACGATGCGTACGACCCTACTGCTTAGTGATTTTTCTTGTTTCTATGACATTCCAAACATACTTATGTTCTAATTCGGCCTGTTCAACAACCTGAAGAACAACAACTTCAAAATGAAGCCAATTCCAGAAAACAGAACCAAAAATCAGAACCAAAATGAAGCAATTCTAGAAAACAGAAAATAGTGCAAAACAACAAATTCTCGAAGCCAAAAATCAGATATTCAGTGTGCAAATTTCATAAACTAGAAACCAAATGCAAGGTTCTTTTCTTACCTTACCTTGTTCGATTGACGACAGTCAACTCTGAAGAACAAATTGCCAACAGCATATATCGGTGAATTGTATATTTCCAGCACCCCAAAAAGACTTATACTTCTTTGATATAAAAACATCAAATGGAAATTGACCGTCCGGCGGCCATTCAACATCGTCGCAGTGGTTCACATACCAAACGGCCATTTAGTGAACATGCAAATGAGATGGAGAAAAAGGGTTACCCTGAAATTTTTTGACCTTTAATTTTTGATTGGAGATGTGAGTATCGAACAGACTCTAAGTTGAATTTTCGGCTGAATTCGAAGTTCGATCTTTGGCACAAGTTCAATCTTGTCCGCAACAACAATTTTTCGTGACTGAGAGAGAGTGACATCGGAGATGTGAGTAGCGAGTAGTGACTGAGAGAGAGTCAAATCGGAGATGTAAGATTGTGAGTAGCGAGTAGTGACTGAGAGAGAGTGAGAGACTGAGAGTGAGAGGCGTGAAATTCTAATTGTGAAAGAATAATACCCTAACCCTATTGTGAACTGAATAATTAGATGGGCCAGTGGGTATGGGTGTATGGGCTTTGCAAATAAAAAATCACACACCTATCCATTTATCGGGTTATCGGGCCACCCGATAAAAAAAACATATAAACCGTACCCCGAACCGATAAACCAATAGCAAAAATTACCAACTCGAAACCCGACCCGCTATTTAAAATAACCGACCCGTTAACCCGATAAGCAAATTAACGGTTTGGGTTAACGGTTTGTACCAAACTTTGCACAGCTCTAGTCACCAATAACTTGAACCCTTCCCCAAACTTGATACATAAACATTAGCAAAATCTTTATTAAACCGTAACATGGTATCAACACAACCTACTTGGTCCCTCAACCTTACCAGTTTGAACCTAACAAACTTAACTGTAAAATGCAGGATCTTATTTGAAGGATTAACGCCTAATAGGTAAAGAACCAACATTCACAAAATCAGTGTACTGGATGTGTGTTTTCATGATAGGTTGATCAGTATTACATACCTCTCACATATGAAGTAGTTCCATCTGCAAGCACCTTATTCCTCCGAACTTATTTTTACTCTAGCCTTTAATGTTGATTGGGCAAAAGTTGATCCAGTTTCAGTTTCTTTTATCTGCAAATAAGAGAAAAATATTTGATGTCAAACAAGATAAGAATAAAAGGAACATTACAAAAGAATAACACAAAATTGAATGAATACAACACATTATAACAAGCTGATGCAACAGATGATCAATCTAATGCAATATGTCATTAATCGGTTGCCACAGATGCGGTGCCTGTTGCAACAAATGACGAATTTGTTGCGATAGATGATGAATCTGTTGTGACAAATGACCAATCTGATATGATAGATGAGCAATCTGATGCAACATATTTGTCCTCTATTCAACAGATGGGTTATCTATTGCAATAGACGACGCACTGTGGCCACCGATGCATGAAATATTGCAAAAGATGGGTCTTCTATTAGAATAATTCAAACCAGCCTTGTTATTGATTTCATTTCTTCCATCAGTTGCTCCGTTTGTTCTAAAAAATGATTCATCAGTTTCAACTGTTGAGAAAATTGTTGTAACACCATCAACAACATCAATAATAAAGAAACAACACCGTATGTTCCAACACAATCAACAACACTAATACCACATATTCCAAAAACACCAACAACCCCAACAACAGCTCCACCAATAAAGTAACAAACAACAGATGCAAATATCTAATTAAAATAACATACAAAGAAGAAGATAGGATGAAAAGAGCAGTATCGAACCATACCTGCAATGTCAAAAAAGCAACGGGATCAGAACACCTATATCAGTCGAGAGAAGATATTGATCGGTTGAGATCCGAAAGGATCCTCATCCGAAAGAAGAGAAAAAAGAGAGAAAAAAGAAGTCAGTTAAGAGAGAAAGAGAATTCTAAAAGAGAGAGATGAGCTAAGTTAAGTTATGGCTGAAGGAGAGAGAATTATAGAGATGGGTTTTAAATATTCATTAATATCTTTGAGGGGCACGAAGAGATGGTGACATTGAAAAGACAAGATAAGACCACTCAAGAAGGAAATTTTTGAGTTATCCAGGTAATAGTTTTTACCGCCTTATTTTATTTTATTTATCTCAGACGGAAAGTTGCTTTCAAAGAAAAAAAGCTCTTAAAACATATAAGTAATCTATTGCAACAGATGACAATTTTTGTTTGAAAATTTCCAATGGCTCAGTCATCTGTAGCAACATATTCAATAATCTGTTTGATAAATTCCAAAAAATTACCTACCTGTTGTAACATATTCAGTAATCTGTTTGTTAAATTCCAACAAATTCTCCACCTGTTGCAACAAGTTGAACATTTATTTATATTATTGCATGGTATAAACTAGTGTTTGGTATAAACTAGGGTTTGGTTAATCTAGGGACGAGTACATAGGGTCAACTACAACTTCAATTGAGTGTTTTTGTAATTGCATAGTGTTGGTGGTGCATTCCTCCCGACTCGAGTCGTCGATCGATCGATCACTCCGAGATGAAACGATTCTCATTAACTTATTATTATAAGCTAATACCTAAATTTATTTAGCTAGATCTAGGGACGAGTACATAGGGTCAACTATAACTTTAATTGAGTCTTTTGCAATTGTATGGTGTTGGTGTTGGTATTGGTGTTGGTGTTGCATTCCTCCCGACTCGAGTCATCGATCGATCGATCACTCCGACATTAAACGATTCACATTAACTTATTATTATAAGCTAATACCTAAATTAATTTAGCCAGATCTAGGGGTGAGTACATAGGGTCAATTGCAACTTCAATTGAGTCTTTTGCAATTACATGGTGTTGGTGTTGCATTCCTCCCGACTTGAGTCGTCGATCGATCGATCACTCCGAGATGAAATGATTCGCATTAACTTATTATTATAGGCTAATACCTAAATTAATTTATCTAGAAATAGGGACGAGTACATAGGGTCAACTACAACTTCAATTGAGTCTTTTGCAATTGCATGGTGCTGGTGTTGCATTCCTCCCGACCCAAGTCATCGATCGATCGATCACTCTGAGATGAAAAAATTCTCATTAACTTATTATTATAAGCTAATACCTAAATTAATTTAGCTAGATCTATGTAATACCCCGATCATTCCTTAAGCCTAAATCTGTCTTTTTGAATGGATATGTATGACTTCCAAAGTGATTGATGTTTAAAACATGTTGTATTTCTCTATTTTCACTTTTTTCATGTAGAGAATTGAATAATCTTTCCATCTATACCAATTTCATCATAATTCGACATCGGACGAGGGAGTTATGGCCATTTTACTGAACGGTGTCGAATCGCCCAGATTTGACGGTCGACCCGGTGGACCATCAGGTTCCTGGTGGACAGTCAAGTGCCCCGTCAAGCTGAGGCAGTGACTCCTTTTTCAGGCCATCGTGCGATGGACAAGTTGGTGGACCATCAAAAAGTTGACGGACCGTCAAGGGGTCCGTCAGGTCAAGACAGAATGTCTCATTTCTGGCCCTCGAGTGACGGACGACTTGGTGGACCGTCAGTTTCCTGATGGACCATCACTTCGACCATCACGTCAAGGCAGAATGTTTTAGTTTTGGCACTCGAGTGACGGACGATCTGGTGGACCGTCAGATCGACCGTCACAAGCCCCGATCAACGAAATTCAGATTTTTCAAAAAGGGCATTTTGGTCATTTCCTCCCCATGTGGTCTTATATATATATATATATATCAAAGTGGATAAGAGCCACTCATTTCCTTCTCCTTTCTCTTCCAATCTTCCAAGAATCTCCTAGAAACTAGGGTTTCTACAAGATCCAAAATCCAAATCTTTTTCTAAGAAATTCAGAGAATCTTCCATGAATTTCTCCAAGTCGTTCAAGAACTAAGTTTCCCAAGACAAAGGCATCAAGAATCTTTGCCTAAAAGTGTGAGAAGAGTTCCAAACAAGTTTCCACATCTTCAAATCAAAATCCAAGGTATGTGGGGTTTGAACAAGAACACTCCTTTTGTTCTTGTGCCTAAAGATTTACATTCTATTATTGATTTACATGATTTTGCAAGTGGGTTTACACCCAAATTTCTTTATTTATAATTTATGAGATTTGAGTTGAATAAGTTTGATATTTATAATTATTTCACCATTATGTTTCTTAAATTGAGAATTTATTCCATGAGTTGTTTATTGTCATTATGTATTGATGATTTCAAAGTGATTTATGATAAGTGTCAAGATTTGTATTTTTCTATGAGAATTTTGACTATTGAATATATATATATATATCGATATTTGAATTGAAAGTCAAGAATGAGTTTGATAATGTTTCCTTGAAGCTTTGGCATTTGAAATGATCTGATAAGCAAATGTACTTGATGTTAAGAAACATTGTTTGAATTTGAGTCGAGTTAGGAATCCACAGTCGTATATGATTTACCGATGAGATATACTGTTGTTTTGGTCATCATGATAGACCCATGAGTTGATATTGATTGAGATGGATTTCCTAACGCGCTCTGAGCTGAGTCTGGGAGGAGTATTTAGCACCGAGCGGGAAATTTAGTATTTCCCCAGAACTACGTGCCATCGTAGGATTGATGTTGATAATTGTGGGACAAAGGCCGAGTATGAGATTGTGATGATGAGATTGAGGTTGTACTCCCTGGCAAGAGTACGACACCCCTGCCAATGTGGGGTTCTCTTCTTAGGAGGGCAAAACATTAGACTCCATGCGACTCACATGGTGTAGTTATGTCGGTTATAAGAAACTCCCAAACCCATAATGATCTAAATACCTTGAGTTACTGAGTCACTCTAAGTCACGAGTCAAAGATTTTGAGTTGAGTTGAATGATTTCTGAGATTTATGAAGCATGTGTTATTACTGATAATTTATGGAAATAATGTTTCAGATAATTCAAGCGAAGAGAGTTATTACTGTCAGCATGCATGATTTTCTTATACACTTATGATATTATTTAAAATGTTGCATCCACCCCCACATACTCAGTACATTCCCAAGTACTGACTCCCATACTCTTTTGTATTCTATATTTCCTCGTGATATAGGTTCAGGTGCTCAGTCTCAGCCGCAACAGTGATCTACGAGTACCTTCTTCTACATTTCTATAGCTGGTGAGTCCTCATGGTTCGAGGACCTATGTTCATGATTTTTGTCTTTCTAATTGATGGTTGTTTATTTTTCCGTTCAGTATGAGTCAGTTGGGGATCTGTCCCAATGGCTCTTCAGTCTTATGTAGTAGAGGCTTTGTTAGACTAGAGTACCAGTATGTACAGAACATTAGTATTTTGATTGTACAGGACAATATTACTTTGTATCTCAGTATGTTTATGGCATGATTATTCTTCCTTATTACCGACCGATTATTGTCATGGTGAATTATAAGAGGAAGTACAGTCTCAGAGGGTTAGCTTAAGGCTGTGTATGGCCTTAAGCACCGCGTGACGTCTCGGGATAGGTTCTTGGGGCGTTACAAGCTATGTATCAGATCCTAAGGTTCAAGGATTCCTAGGGAGTCTAACAAGCCGTGTTACGTAGAGTCTTGATCATCGGTGTGTAGCGCTCCACATCTATGAGCAAGAGGCTATGGGATGTTTTAGGAAAACTTGTTTCTTTCTTTCATGAGTCTATCATGCCTATGACTATTTCTCTCTGCGGTTAGTTTGTGCTCTCTTATGACAGAAAATGCCTCCTCGTAGATCTCATAGAAAAAACGAACGACCTCAACCCGTTGATCCTTTAGGTGAGACGGTGTCCCATGCCGAATTTCGGGCAGCTTTCCAAGCGCTAGCCCAGACGGTTATCGCCAACGCCCAAGCCAACACCCAGGCTACTGTTCCACCTCTGTAAGGTAATAATTCTGTTGCAACCCAGGTTCATAACTTTATGCGAATGAATCCACCTGAATTATTTGGGTTGAAAGTAGGTGAAGACTACAAATGTACTTAGATGAAGTCAGAAAGATCACTCAGATTATGAATGTGACTGAGGAAGAGAGTGTTGAATTGGCTGCCTATCGAATGAAAGATGTTGCTTATGATTGGGTGGAGATGTGGAGGAAAAGTAGAGGGGAGAATGATGCTCCTGTGAGTTGGCAATTATTCCAAGATGCCTTCTTAGACAGATTCTTTCCCTCGGAGCTGAGGGAAGCAAAATTAGAAGAATTTATGAACTTGAGACAGGGCCCCATGACCGTTAAGGTGTATTGCCATAAGTTTAATCAGTTATCTAAGTATGCTCCCGGTATGATGGATGATTCTATAACTAGTATGAGTAAGTTATTGGCCAGTGTATCTGGTTATGTTGTGAAAGAGTGTAGATCCGCTATGCTTAATAGGGACATGGACCTTTTAAGACTGATGCTTCATGCTCAGCAGATTGAAGCGAATAAAGTGAAGGAGAGAGAGAGAGTGAGATGAAATAAGAGAGTTAGATCTGAGCAGCAGGGGTATAGTCAGACTAGATTTTTTGGAGGGATCCGCCCTCAGTTCCAGAGCCGTTCTCTTGTGCCAGTGCCTTCATCAGCCAGTACTCCTGCATTCAGAATGAGGCCAGAGCAGGGTAATAGGCCTACTATGTCCAGGTCCCAGGATAGTGTAAGTAACGGACCTCATCCTCCCCCATGTTCGAAGTGTGGTAGAGACCATCTCGGTGAGTGCTTAGTCGGTCAGAGGGGTTGTTTTGGTTGCGGTAAGTTGGGCCACAAGTTTAGAGATTGCCCATATGCTAGACAGGGGAGACGTGATGTTCGTCCCCAGAGTCAGGCTATTAGTGCTCCAGCCCCTGTAGTTCATCCTACTCTTCTTCAGGGTGCCTCATCTAGTACTGCAGGTGGTTAGCGCCAAAATTGCTTTTATGCTATACCACCCCGCTAGGAGCAGGAGGATTCACCAGATGTTGTTACTGGTACGCTTCATGTATTTTATTTTGATGTGTATGTGTTGATGCACCCTAGGTCAAGTCTTTCTTATGTAACTCCGTTGGTAGCTGTGAATTTTGAAATCAGTGCTGAAAAGATTTTCAAGCCTTTTCTAGTCTCTACACCAGTGGGTGAATCTGTTGTTGCTAAGCAAGTATATAAGAAGCGTCCTATCACTGTCCTTCATAGATTCATGTTTGCAGATTTAATTGAACTAGACATGGTTGATTTTGACATTATTTTGGGTATGGATTGGCTTCACTCTTGCTTTGCGTCTATAGACTATCGTACCCGTGTAGTCAAATTTTAGTTTCCTAATGAGCCGGCTTTTGAGTGGTCCAGAAATTCTGTGTCTCCTAAAAGTCATTTCATATCCTATCTAAAAGCTAGGAAATTGATATCCAAGGGTTGTATCTATCATTTAGTTCGAGTTAAGGACACTAAGTCGAAGACTCCAACTATTCAGTCTCTTAGTGTTGTCAATGAGTTTCCCGTTGTTTTCTCAGAAGATCTCCCAGGGGTACCTCCCGATAGAGAGATAGAATTCGGAATTGATCTTCTCCCTGATACACAACCTATTTCTATTCCTCTGTATCGTATGGCCCCCGCAGAACTTAAGGAGTTGAAAGAGCAAATCAAAGATCTTCTTGATAAGGGTTTTATAAGACCTAGTGTGTCTCCCTGGGGTGCACCCATTTTATTCGTGCGAAAGAAAGATGGTTCATTGCGCATGTGCATTGACTATCGTCAGCTTAACAAGGTCACAATCAAGAACAAGTACCCTCTTCCTAGACTTGATGACCTATTTGATCAACTGCAAGGTGCCAGCTACTTCTCAAAAATAGATTTGAGATCCGATTATGACCAACTTAAAGCCAGAGAGTGTGATATTCCAAAGACGGATTTCTGCACTTGTTATGGTCATTTTGAATTCTTAGTCATGTCCTTCGGGATAATGAATGCCCCAGCAGCTTTTATGGACCTTATGAATCGAGTGTTCAGATAGTACCTAGATATGTTCATTATTGTGTTCATAGATGATATTCTTGTGTACTCCCGAAGTGAGAACGACCATGCAGATCATCTCCGAATAGTCCTGCAAGCCCTTAGAGATCATCTACTATTTGCCAAATTTAACAAATATGAATTTTGGCTTCGATCAGCTGCCTTCCTAGGTCATATTATTTCTTCTGAATGTATTCGAGTTGATCCTTAAAAGGTAGAAGCTATGAAAAATTGGCCTAGACCTATTTCCCCATCTGATATTAGGAGTTTCTTGGGTCTAGCTGGCTACTACCATCGTTTTGTCGAAGGTTTCTCCTCCATTGCTGCTTCTTTGACTCGGTTGACCCAGAAGAAGGTTAAATTCTAGTGGTCAGATTCTTGCGAGAAGAGTTTTCAGGAATTGAAGACTCGACTCACTTCAGCCCCTGTGATGACCCTGCCTAATGGTGTAGATGATTTTGTGGTATATTGTGATGCTTCCAGAATTGGTTTGGGTTGTGTGTTGATGCATAAGGGTAAAGTTATAGCCTATTCCTCCCGGCAGTTGAAACCTCATGAGAAGAATTATCCGACCCATAACCTCGAGTTAGCTGCAGTGGTTTTTGCTTTAAAAATTATGGTGTTTATGTTGATGTCTTTACGGATCATAAGAGTTTACAGTATGTGTTCACTTAGAGAGAGTTGAATCTTCGGCAAAGGCGATGGTTAGAATTACTATAGGATTATGATATGAGTGTGTTATATCACCCAACAAGGCCAATGTAGTAGCAGATGCTCTTAGCAGGTCGTCCATGGGTAGTGTAGCACATGTTGAGGAAGATAAGAGGGTTTTAGCCAGTGAAGTGCATTGTTTGGCTAGGTTAGGTATTAGATTGCTTAACTCAGCTGAGGGTAATGCTTGGGTCCAAAGTAGTTTCGAATCTTCCCTAGTTTCTGAAGTGAAGGAGAAGCAGGATACAGATTCTCGTTTGGTCGAACTGAAAGAATCAGTTAAAGACCAAAAGGTGAAAGTTTTCTCCCAAGGGGGAGATAGTGTATTGAGATTTCAGAATAGATTGTGTGTGCCTGATGTTGATGATCTAAGGTAGAGAATTATGGCTAAGGCGCATGGCACGCGGTATTCTATTCATCCCGGTGCTACCAAGATGTACCGCGATTTGCGAGAAATTTATTGGTGGAATGGTATGAAAAAGGATATAGGAAAGTTTATAGAAAAGTATGCAACTTGCCAGCAGGTAAAGATAGAGCACCAGAGGCCCGGTGGTGTGATGCAAGAATTTAACATTCCTACTTAGAAGTAGGAAGTGGTGAACATGGATTTCGTAACCGGTGTACCTCTTTCTTGTCGTCATCATGATTCTATTTGGGTCGTTGTAGAAAGGTTGACTAAGTCAACATATTTTCTTCCAGTGCATACATCTTTCACCGCGGAGAACTATGTTAAGCTGTATATTCGAGAGTTAGTCAAGTTGCATGGAGTTCTGTTATCTATCATCTCCGATAGAGGTACTCAGTTTACTTCTCAGTTTTGGAGAGCCTTTCAGAAGGGTCTTGGCACCCAAGTTTATCTTAGCTCCATTTTTCATCCGCAGACAGATGGTCAGGCTGAGAGAACTATCCAGACTTTGGAGGATATGTTGAGGGCTTGTGTTCTTGCTTTCAAAGGAAGTTGGGATGAACACTTGCCGTTGATTGAATTTGCTTACAACAATAGTTTTCATGCTAGCATTGGAATGGCTCTATTTGAAGCTTTGTATGGGAGAAGATGTAGATCACCCATAGGTTGGTTCGAAGTGGGTGAAGCTGCTGTGATTGGACCTGATGTTGTATTTGAGGCTATGAAGAAAGGTAAGTTAATTCAGGAGAGGATGAAGACATCCCAGAGTCATCAGAAGTCATACGAAAATGTGAGAAGAAGAGCTCTTGAGTTTGAAGTTGGTGATATGGTGTACTTAAAAATTTCACCCATGAAAGGGGTGAAAATATTTGGAAAGAAAGAGAAGCTGAGTCCCAGATATGTTGGACCATATAGAGTTTTAAATCGTGTTGGGAAAGCAGCTTATGAGATTGAGTTGCCTATAGAGTTGTCAGTTGTCCATCCTGTATTTCACGCCTCTATGCTCAAGAAGCACATTGGAGACTCTGTTGTTGTTGATCCGTCGGAAAGTTGTGATGTTCAGGATAGTCTTTCTTATGATGAAATTCCAGTCGAGATCCTAAACTATCAAGTTCGTAGATTAAGAAATAAGGAAGTTTCCTTGGTTAAAGTTCTGTGGCAAAATCAATCAGTCGAGAGTGCTACGTGGGAAACAGAAGCAGATTTGCGAGTCAAGTACCCTCATCTTTTCCCCGTGATTTCAAATCAAGCCGAAGGTACTATTCTCTTAATTCAGTTTCCTCCTAATCTAATGTATTCAGCTACATGGTTATTCCCTCAATGATTCATGCATTTGGTAAAGTACTCAAGAGTATTAGAGTAAAGTGAGACCTTCTATGTGAGTAGTTCCAGCTGTGCGTCCTCATTTTCTTTTGTTCTTGGCCTATCTAGCAACATTCGAGGACGAATGTTTCCAAGGGGGAGATATTGTAATACCCCGATCATTCCTTAAGCCTAAATCTGTCTTTTTGAATGGATATGTATGACTTCCAAAGTGATTGATGTTTAAACCATATTGTATTTCTCTAATTTCCACTTTTTTCATGTAGATCATTGAATAAGATTTCCATCTATACCAATTTCATCAAAATCCGACATCGGACGAGGGAGTTATGGCTATTTTACTGAGCGGTGTCGAATCGCCCAGATTTAGCGGTCGACCTGGCGGACCATCAGGTTCCTGATGGACCGTCAAGTGCCCCGTCAAGCTGAGGCAGTGACTCCTTTTTTAGGCCATCGTGCGACGGCCAAGTTGGTGGACCATCAAAAAGTTGACGGACCGTCAAGGGGTCCATCTGGTCGAGACAGAATGTCTCATTTCTGGCCCTCAAGTGACAGACGACTTGGTGGACCATCAGTTTCCTAACGAACCGTCACGTTGAGGCAAAACATTTTAGTTTTGGCACTCGAGTGACGGACGATTTGGTGGACCGTCAAATCGACCGTCATAGGCCCCGATCAGCGAATTTCAGCTTTTTCAAAAAGGGCATTTTGGTCATTTCCTCCCCATGTGGTCTTATATATATATATATATATCAAAGTGGAGAAGATCCACTCATTTTCTTCTCCTTTCTCTTCCAATCTTCTAAGAATCTCCTAGAAACTAGGGTTTCTACAAGATCCAAAATCCAAATCTTCTTTCAAGAAATTCAGAGAATCTTCCATGAATTTCTCCAAGTCGTTACAGAAATAAGTTTCCCAAGCCAAAGGCATCAAGAATCTTGGCCTAAAAGTGTGAGAAGAGTTCCAAACAAGTTTCCACATCTTCAAATCAAAATCCAAGGTATGTGGGGTTTGAACAAGAACACTCCTTTCGTTCTTGTGCCTAAAGATTTACTTTCTATTATTGATTTACATGATTTTGCAAGTGGGTTTACACCCAAATTTCTTTATTTATGATTTATGAGATTTGAGTTGAATAAGTTTAATATATTTATAATTATTTCACCATCATATTTCTTAAATTGAGAATTTATTCCATGAGTTGTATATTGTCATTATGTATTGATGATTTCAAAGTGATTTATGATAAGTGTCAAGATTTCTGTTTTTCTATGAGAAATTTGACTATTGAATATATATATATCGATATTTGAATTGAAAGTCAAGAATGAGTTTGATGATGTTTCCTTGAAGCTTTGGCATTTGAAATGATTTGATAAGCAAATGTACTTGATGTTGAGAAACATTGTTTGAATTTGAGTCGAGTTAGGAATCCACAGTCGTATATGATTTACCAATGAGATATACTGTTGTTTTGGTCATCATGATAGACCCATGAGTTGATATTGATTGAGGTGGATTTCCTAACTCGTTCTGAGCTGAGTCTGGGAGGAGTATTTAGCACCGAGCAGGAAATTTGGTATTTCCCCAGAACTACGTGCCACCGTAGGATTAATGTTGATAATTGTGGGCCAAAGGCCGAGTATGAGATTGTGATGATGAGATTTAGGTTGTACTCCCTGGCAAGAGTACGATACCCCTGCCAATGTGGGGTTGTCTCCTTAGGAGGGCAAAATGTTGGACTCCATGCGGCTCACATGGTGTAGTTATGTCGGTTATAAGAAACTCCCAAACCCATAATGATCTAAATACCTTGAGTTCGATAAGAGTTCTATATTTGTTCTTTTTTCTCTGTATTCGTAGGTAACAGAGTTCGATAAGAGTTCTATATTTGTTCTTTTTTCTAAAAATTAGATTTTTTAAGTAATGATGAAAAAAAAGACTTTTAGTTGTATTATCTTCAAAAATAGGTTAACAATTTTGAGTGTTGATGGTAAAATTGTAGGAAGAACTCGATAAAACCCTAGTTCTTGTTGCAGTGTTCCGTTGACTATGGTGGTATTATTGGATGGTGTTTGTGGTGTTGTTGGATGGTGTTTGTGGTGTTGTTTGTGTCTGTTGGTGGTGGTGTTAGTATTGGTGGTTTGGTGGTCGTGTTGCTGGCATTGGTGGTGTTAGTGGCTGTTTGTGGTGTTGTTGGTGGCATTGGTTGGTGGTGTTTGTGGTGGGTATTGGTGGTGTCGATATTGGTGGTGTTTGTGGTGGCTGTTGGTGGTGTCAGTATTCGTGGTATTTATGGCATTGGTTGGTGGTGTTTGTGATGGTTGTTGGTGTATCAGTATTAGTGGTGTTTGTAATGTATTTTTTAAAATTTATGCATTCATTAATTGTAATGTAATTTTTGTTTTTCTGTTGTTTGTAGGTAAAACATGTCTTCCAAAAGAAAAAAAAAGTGAAAGTGGATCAACTTTTGACCACCCAACAACAAAGGCTACAGTATAGAGTGATTCGGAGGAGTTTCCTGAACAATCTCAGTCAGAGAAAAGTGAAGTTGAGAAGAGCTATGAAAACAACATTGAGGGAGGTGGACAAGGGTCTGTTGATGGTGATGAAGAAAATTAAAGTGAGAAAGAGGAGGAACTAGAGAGTGAGAAAGAGGATGATCATCAACATAATGATAATGGATCACCAATGGCGTATGAATTTATATCGACATCCCAGCATGATCCTGTCAAAACTATTAGTATTGACAGGTTTCAAGTTACGATGCCTATAGATGACCCTGCAGAACTAACTGGTGAACTTGTACTTAAATGTCAGTTGAGGAAATTTTTTAATTATTTTAGGAATATTATTAAGAACAAAAACATAGACAGACTCTTTAAGAGGAGTTGCTTTGGACGCTTTCTTGAGCTACCCAAGGAACCCCCTGCCTATTTCCAAATGAGGATGGTATATGGTCTTCTCAAGTACAAGATCAAGTACGTGGGGTATGTTAAAGATTTGTAGGAGGGGGGGGGGGGAAAGATGAATGAAATCTGGATTAACCACTGTGGCATGCCGGTTTGTTTTGACTTGCAAGAGTTTGCCGTAGTGATGGGCTTAAGATGCAATCGTCCAGAAGAACCTATCTCTAAGGGAACACTCTGCAAAAGGTCTAAGGTAAGTAGGACAGCCAAACCACCACAAGCAAATAGAGGGAAGGCATTATCCCAGCGACCACCCAGCAAAACCAACAAACGCCATGAAAAAATAGATTGGTTGTTGGACATTGCTGGACGTGGCTAAAAAGCATCGAATTTGATGATAGATATCAAGGATAAAACCATACCAAAGCAGTACTGGGAGCAATTGTGGTTAGTTTGGTTTGCCCATTCCGTTATATTGGCAAGAGACGTCAATAAGGTCATAGAAGATGATTTGTTGGCATGTGCTAAGGTTTGATAAATTCAACAGTTATCCCTGGGGATATGACATCTTCTACTTGACTGTCAAATATTTACTGACAAAGCTATCCTCAGGGACGATCACATTATGCGGATTTCCTTGGGCTTTCATGGTAAAATTAATCACTATTTTTACTCATTCATTAATTTATATTGAATATAGTTATTGTGCCTTTTTATTTCAAGTCACTTACACTTTTTTACATGTAGTGATAATTTTTTATGTTTAATGAGAGTTGAATTTTTATAATGCAACAGATTGTCCATCTGTAACAGATATTCTACTTGTTCTGACATATAGTTTATCTGTTGTAATAGGTTGGTCATCTGTTGCATTATGTCGATGTTTCTATCTAAGTCTATCTGTTGCAACAGTGGGAAGACCTGTTTGATAATTTCTAGTAGATTACTTACCTGTTGCAACATATGTCTAAATCTGTTTGATATTTTCCAACAGATGTGTCGTCTGTTGCAACAGATACATTACCTGTTGCAATATCTGAATTTAGTATTCCATTTCAATTAATAAGTTCAAATCTAGGGAAAAAATAAAATTCATAGACAAAATCAAATAAATCGATGACATCAGAAATTAATAAAAATAAATCAACAAATAAATAAAAGATAAAAAAATTATAATGCGTACAGATCTTAACAAATACATCAACAATTTAAGTATTAATGCCAAGAATTCCTAAGGAGGGGTGAGGTTATTACTTTGAAAAACCCAAGCTATAAAGATCTACTCAATATGGACAAGTTGTTCTTCATCCGGTGCTATGGAATTCGTCTTTGGTCTTCATGGATCTTTATTGTAGCTTACGTACGGTTTTTGCTCTTTTTGTTCTTAGTATTTTCATAAAAGGAGTAGCAAATTGTCAATGCTGTTCAGAAGTAGCTTCTACATCCACCTGGAAAGTTAGAATTGGTCAATACTAATCACGAAGATACAACAAAATAGAAAAGGATAACTCATCTGTTCTAGCAAATCAAACAGGTCTTCCTCCTTTTTAAAATTGTCCTAAACAGATTATATTTCTGTTGCAACAAATGAATCAACTGTTGGGATAAATTTCTACATGAGAAAGACCTGTATGATAATTTCTAACGGATGAACCATCTGTTGCAATAGATAGGTCATCTGTTAGTACAAATAAAAGTGGTACGAAGAGCTGTTTGATTTGCTAAAACAGATGAGACATATATTGCAACAAATACTTTATCTGATGGACAAGTTAGTCAACTGTTGTAACAGATGTATATATCTGTTTGATAATTTTCAGTAGATGTGTCATCTGTTGAAACAAATATGTGTCTGTTTGTTAGTTGGAACAAACATATATATACCTTCTTCAGCTCGTACTGATCTCATTTGGCCATTGTACATTGCTCAATGCAACACACGGACAGAGGAGTTGCAATTTTGCTTTTTTGAAAGCTTGATAATGCCTTGGAAATTACTTTCCTTCTTCACTTAGCCTTAATATCTAATGGAGTGGATGGATATAAAATCCTCTTTGATGGAATGGCACACCTTTTAGATGTCAATTCCTTTACAGAAGTAGTTAATGCATTAATAACATTAATCACTACATCGTGTTTAGCCTTACAGTCTTGACATTTGCATGCAGAACATTCGGTGGGAGAGGAAAAATCTGTATAACCAGTATGATCATACTCATAATAGTTTATTTTAAATACTGTAAGAGGAGCATCATTAGCACCAATAGTAGCACCACTACCCCCACCAACAGCTCCATCACCACTAAGACTAACAACAACAACAAGCCCACCTCCAATTTTTTTTATTTTTGTAATGGTTGTTGCTCCAAACTATTCCATTTTTATTCTGTCAATGATCTTAGGGTCCGATAAAGTTTAAACAGACCGTAAAGTAAGAAAAAATGACATCTTCAACTCTCGATTGGTCGAAACTAGCGACGGATGCACAATCTAACATAAATCATTACATATATTAGAATGATGATTAGAGCTTTCAAAAAAATCATTAATTAAAATAAAAACTTAATTATAATTATACTTACTGCATCCTTCAGGGGGTTGAAGAGATAATTTTTGTTTGCATTTTTATCAGTTTTGACCGACAATCATCTCAAGATTCTTGAACAGGAAAATTCTTCCTGGTAGTTCACTTACTATCTCAAATAAGGAATGACTTCAAACGCCCAAGCCTATAAAATAACGCCAATAAATTAAAATCATAATTGAGTAAAAAACGAATGATATCATAATAAAAGAAAGAAACATTTACCATGAAGGCCCATGGAAATTCATATAAGTTGACTGTCTTTGGCACTAACGGAGTCAACAAATATTTGACAGTCATTTTATAGCTTTCATAACCCCAAGGATAGCTCTTAAACACCTCAAGATCCTCGGAGAGCTTTATTAAACCAACGCTTATGTTGTTGTTAACGTCTCTCGCCCAAAGAATATTATGTACAAACCAAACCAAGCATAATGACTGCATATGCTTCTTTGAAATTCTTTACCTTTCAACGCTTCTATCAATTTTTTGTTTTTGAAGCTTGGATCAACAATGGACACCAGGTCATCACGATTACACGACTTGTTTTTGCCCTTTTTGGGTGTGCAGGATGCTTTTTTTTGTTAGAATAGGTATAACATGAGAAGGAGAAGGAGGATAATATTTTAGTCCAGTAACTATGAAAAACTCCTTCCAATCAAAACAAACAAAAATGTCATAGTAATTTATCCATATCTCATCCATCTTATCTTTGTTTTCGTATAAAAACCTACGCTTGAGAAGTTTATATATCATTTTCATTTGAAAACGAGCATTGTTGTCCTCCGGCAAATCAGGATATTTCCCAAAGCAGCTGTCCCTGAAATAAGCATTCAATTTTTATTCTCGAAGTATTTTTCTGAAGGCGTCGAAAGATTTTCCCATGGATGACTTAACCACGAAATCATCCATTAATTCTGTGACACCATCGCACTGCATTCTAGCAGGATAATGATCAATATTGAAGGTTTTGTCCAATTCTTTGGAAGAAGGGCTATTAGTATTTAGATCATCTCTTTTGAAACATTCCTCCTCCCCGTGTTCATCATATTCTGCTCCTGATTGAGATAACGCTTGTAAAACAAACTCATAGATTGGTGGATGTAGCCTAGCTGCTTCACTTGTTCCTTTACTTGGACTTGATTCGATTTCTGTTCTTTTTTGATCCATATTATCTATCATAATAGAAACATAAAAAATAAATTATAGTTGATTAATGCATCGTTAAAAAAGGATAACAATATATCTGACATGCAAAACAGTAAAATAACAGTTGCAACAAATCACACATCTGTTACACCAGGTAGGTTATCTGTTGTACCAAATAACTAACCTATTGTAACGGATGAGTAATATATTGCAAAAATACAAAATATATCACTCATCTTTTAAGACAGATGAATGGTCTGTACAACAGATCACACATCTATTACAATATATGAGTGATTTGTTAGAACAGTTAAATAACCTGTTGCAATGGATGACTAATTTGTTGCAATAATACAAAACATATCACTCATCTGTTGAGAAAGATGAATGGTCTGTGCAACAGATCACATATCTATTGCAACATATGAGTGATCTGTTGGAATAGTTAAATAACTTATAGCAACGACTGAGTAATCTGTTGTGACAATACAAAATTTATCACTTATCTGTTGGAAAAAATGAATGGTCTGTGCAATAGATCACACATCTGTTGCAACATATGAGTGATTTGTTGGAACAGTTAACTAAACTTTAGCAACGACTGAGTAATCTGTTGCGACAACACAAAACATATCACTCATCTATTGAGAATGATGAATGGTCTGTGTAACAGGTCACACATATTTTGCAACATATGAGTGATCTGTTGGAACAGTTATCAACGATCAATATTTTTTAGATTTCTTCCAGTAGAAGGGTCATCTATTGCGACAGATGAATGATCAGTTAGACATGTCCAGTTAGAAAAGTTGATAGGATTTTATCCAACAGGAGGTTCATCTGTTGCATTAGGTCTTTAATCCGATAGTTCCTCCATTGCATCAGATGGTTAATCTATTGCGTTAGATTTTTAATCTGATGGTTTCTCTGTTGCATCCAATAGCAAATCTGTTGCATCAGATGATTAATCTATTGCAATATTTGGTTAATCTGTTGCATCATGTGGTTAAATTATTGAATCATATACTAAATCTGTTGCATCAGATTTTTTATCCGATGGTTCCTCTGTTGCATCAGATGATTAATTTTTTGCATCATATGGTTAATCTGATGCATCAAATATTTAATCTGTTGCATCAGAATTTTAATCTGATGGTTTCTCTGTTGCATCAGATGGATGATCTGTTGCCTCATATGCTAAATCTGTTGCATCAGATGGTTAATATGTTGCACCAGATGGATAATCTGTTGAAAAAAAATAGTAGAACAATTTTTTTAATAGAACAAAAACAATATCACCATTTTTACCAAAAACAAGAACAAATCAACCCAGCAACGGGCGCAACACCAAAAACACCAAAATTGTTGTTTTGTTTGTATAAACACAAACAACAAAAATCAAACTTAAAAAAAATGCAACAAACAACAAAAAATCATAATTCACTTCGAAAAGAGAAGAAAAGAAATATCAGAAATTAGGATTTTATTCAGACCGTATTTCAAATTAAAGCAACAAATATTAAAATTGTTAACCAATACTATAAGAGAAGTTGGCTCAAGTTCCTCATTTTCTTCAAAACTAAAAAGACCATAATTTTTTACCTATGAAAGAAGAAAAGGAACGATGAAGAATTCAAAGCTGTTGTAGCCAGAGAGCAAGGCTGTCACATCGTTTTTACGGTTGAAGTCAAAAAGGAACTTGAAGCCCAACTATTTGTCGTCGGAGGTTGAAGTCGTTGGGGATTAAAAGGAAAAATTTATAGAACTGTTGGTTGAGAGAAGCTGTCGAGAGAGAGGAGAGAGACGACCGATGATTTGGATTGAAGAGGGGTGTGGGTTGGGTTGATTTATATTTTTGAAAAGATTAGAAAGTTTTAAAAATATTAATCAAGTCCACAATTAACTTAATCAAGTTTTCTAATTATGTTTGACCCTTTAAGTTGGTCAATGTCACCAATCATTCAAGACTTAAAAGACACATTTCCTTCAATTTTCTCATATTTTTTGTAAAATTTGATTGAAAATATTACATATAGAATTGTAGACACTCTTTTTATATAAGGTAAAATTCTAATCAATTTCGAATTGTTAAATATTATGATTTCTTACCTACATAAAATAAGGACTTTAATTAATTAAAGACCTAAAAAATGAATAATATTGATTTATTTTTTCAAAAAGAAAAAAAAAACTAAACCAACTTTGATTTTAAAAAAAGAAGTCCAAAATAGAAGTCCTTAAAAACAGTTTTTTTTTTTTAAAAAAAGAATTCTAATTAAACATCACACGTACTATACTATATTTGGACAACTTTTACAATATTAATATTTGGACAACTTTTCAAAAATTAAATTTTAGTTGGTTTGAGTGAAATTTTAGCTTGAGTTGGTTTTGGTTGTGTATAAGAATAGAATTAATAATTAAGAAATCCTAAAATATATGGTAAGGAGTCCTAAAATATATGATAAAGATTCTAATCCTAGCAAAACTCACATAACAAAAACAAATTTAATGAATTTTATAGATTTAAAATTCTTTCTATATATTAATAATAATTTAAGAAAAAAGTAAAAAAGATAATTTTGTCTATTGCGAATACTTTCAATGAAGGCCAAAAAGTTTAAATCAATTTTCTAAGGCTCTTCACACTTTTAATATATTATAGATGAGAGATATCAATTATAGATTATAGATTATACATTAAGAGAGCTAAAAAAGTTTTTTTCTTTTTTGAACTTTTATGTAATATAGAACATAAATGAAAACAAATAGAGAAAATCCAAAAAAATTATATTTTTTAGCCAATGAAAGATGTCACATCATTTTTTTCTATTCCTAGTAGATGCGTATATTAATATTGACACTCCTTATCTTCTTCATGTATTTATTTTTTCATATTTTGACATTTCTTAGTAAAATTTTTGACTCCGTTATTATCTCACATACATATATTCAATGAACAAATAAACAATTGGTGAAATACACTCTTTCAGGCATACGATGAAACAACAAAACTAAAACCAATACGAAAGAATAGCCCAAAAGCAAAAACTTATTTTCGATAATCACAATTTCAGAAATCAAACGTGAAGTAGAACATTCATATAATCACATAGAATTATAATTTCTCAAAGTGATAAAAAGTAAACGAAAATTGCCATAAAAAGTAAAGAGAAAATGGTCAAAAGCCCCCCCAACCTTTACCCCAAATCCCAGCTACACACTTATACTTTGTGGGAGTCCTATGACCCCCCCCCCCCTGAACTATTTTAGAGTGAATTATTATATCCCTGAATTATTTTAAAGTGGAATTATTATTCCCAAAAACTGACAACCAATCATTTGGAATGTGGAGTGATACACGCAGTGCCACGTCATTTCCACGTTATTTTTTCTTTTTTTACTCTAAAAAATTAATTATTTAACTTTATTATTTCCTTTCTTCTTCCCCATTTCCCATCTTGCTCCATTTTCTTCTTCAACCCAATTTCATCTTCTTGGGTCAAAGATAAAATTCTTGGAGAAAAAATGGCGGATTAATGAATTCTTGAGAAATTTCCAAGATCAGGAAAATCGGATTAATGACAAGCGGGTCATTCGTTCGAAAGTTCCTCTATCGAACACTGCTTAATTCTCCGATTAATGAATTCTTTAATGGTGGATCTTGAGCAAAAAAAAAGAGAAAATCAGAGAAATGGGTTGAAAATTATATATGACATTGTGGGTTATGTTGGAATTATATATAGCATTGTGGAAATTCGAAGCTTTGAGCTCGCCATTAATGACGGATCTTGAGCGAAAATAGAGAAAATCGGAGAAATGGGTTGGAAATTATATATGGCATTGTGGGTTATGTTGGAAATTATATATGGCATTGTGGAAATTCAAAGCTTTGAGCTCGCCATTAATGGCGGATTTTGAGCAAAAAGAGAGAAAATCGGAGTTCTTGAATTTTTTCAAGTTTTTTGAATCAGAGTTCCTCATCTTCCTCATTCAAGAATTCATTAATCGGAGAAATCTTCCTTAGTTCAAGTGTTTCTTGTTTTCGGTAATAGCATTTTTCAAATTATCAAAAAATACCATTAATGAGTCCTCGCCACTAATGAGTTCAAGAAAGATGAGAAAATAAAATTGGAGATGAGGAACTCCATTAATGAGTTATTGAATTTTTGTTCTAAAAAAGAGAAGAAGAAGACATGAGAAAATGAATAAGAAAAGTAATAATTAAAATTAAAGATAATACCCACGAAAATACCTGAACTTTGACCGAATTTCCACTTGAGCATATTGAACTTCGCGGGGGTCCTATTACCCCCCTAGACTTTTTTTTCTGTATTTTAATGGTATATATCTACCACTTGGCCCATTGCGTGTTAGTTACGCGCATTGAGCGCGTGAAAGGTGTTAAAAACGTTATAGACTCTTTTTTTTGGGCCAAACAACCCCTTAATTTTATAATTTTTAAAGTTTTATATTTTTATTTATTTTTTCATTCTTTTTCTTCTCTTTTCTCTCTTCAACCCATTCTCTTCTCTCTTCTTTCTTTCTTTCTTTCTTTTCTTCAACAATGGTTGCTCCATTGTTGAATTGAAATTGAATTCTTGAAGTTTCCGTCTCAGTTTCCATTCTTGAAAATTCCGTCATCGAAACTGGAAACTCAATTGAAGAAAGTTTGTTGGAGAAAGTTTTAAAAGTTTGTTGAAGAAAGTTTTCAGGAAATTTGAGATGGAATTGACTTGAAATTTGAAACTCAATGGAAGATTCAATTGAGTTGGTGTAATTTGGAAATGGAATTTGAAAACTTTTGGGGTGAATTGAATGAAGAAAATTAATGGAAGATTCCATTCAATTATTGAAAATTCAATGTATGTTTTTTATACATAAACTGGAATTCAAGTGAATTCATATAAATTCAATGTGCAAGAAAATTTTTGATTAAACTCAATGGAATTCAAAGTTTGAAACTAGAAATTGAATTTAAAAACTTGTGTGATAAGAATGGACTTGGAATTTGAAATTGACTCAATGAAATTATTTGGAATTTGATTTGTAGGATGAATTTGAGTTATGAAATCTTTAATATGGTTGTAATGGTGAAAAAATGTGTAAAAGTGATAAAATGGAGAAGACAAAGCGCATGTACCACACTTCTCACTGAAAAAATTGGGTATAACGTTTTGGGAGGGGATTAATTCCACTTTAAAAAAATTCGGAGGGAATTAATTCCACTTAAAAAAGTATAGGGGGGTAATAGGACCCCCGCAAAGTTTAGTATGCTCAACTAGAAATTCGATTAAAGTTCAGGTATTTTCGTGGGTATTATCCCTTAAATTTATTTGTATAAAAAATATTAAAAATAAATTTTTAATAAAAAAAATTCGTTCTCACTCTCTTTTAAAGAGAGTGAAACACACTCTCTTTCCATGTCAGCGTTCAGGGGGTAATAATTCCACTTTAAAATAGTTTGGGGGAGGGTCATAGGACCCCCGCAAAGTATAAGTGTGTAGTTGGGATTTGGGGTAAAGGTTGGGGAGCTTTGGACCATTTTCTCAAAAGTAAATTTTATTGTGTCAAAGAAATAAATACAAATTATCTTATTTTTAGTTTGATGCTTAAATTGTCTTCTTCAAATCCTTCATAATGTCTCCTGAAGAATTCAAATCAAGATACATGCTCAAGAAGAGCAATTATTTCTTTTGATTTTAAGATCCAATAGACTACAAAGAAGTAATATTTTGGGAGAGTTAAAACTTGATCTTGAAATATATACTCAACATTATTACTATATGTTGAACCTTGGAACCTGAAAAGACTATAATGCAATATCGAAAAAGCACGTAGGCAGCTTAATGATTCATTATTTCAATTCAATTCTTGCAACTTTAATGACCAACTATAATGTAAATATTTTTTCAACTTTAATGACCCACTGTAATTAGTTTTTGATGGTTTTAGTTATAAAAAAAAAAGACTTAAAAAGATCACAGTATGGATGGTGACTTTAGAAGCATGCCATATCATTATTTTCACATTATTCCTTTATATATAAATGTAGATTTTAACAATAACTATGAAATAATTAATTAATTTACAATTTTTTAATTTTTTCACTCTTTGTATAATTGTATAGTTTGTTGTTTTCTATTTTCTTTTAGCAAAAAAATATTTTGAGACTGATTTGCATAAAATTATTTGTAAAAGTTAAGGTCTTAAGATTGCCACTCTACAAAAATTCTCATTCTTGAAACTGATTTGCATAAAATTCTTGTTGTAAATATTCTAATATATGATTTACAAATAAATAACAATGTTATTTAAATAAGATAATGACCGATTTAAATAAGCTATTGTCACATATCTTTATAATCTCAATGTGACACTTTCCAGCATGAATTCGAATTTAGATAGGCTTCAATACGAATATCACATACGAAAAAAAGACACCTTAATAATCAAAGAATTCTTGACAAAGCCGCGTAAAGAGTCAAATTATATGATGTAGTAGCAATAACATAAAACCTTAGTTATTGTGTGACCGCCTATATTATCATTAATCATTTAGAAATTTAGAATAGAGAGATGAACTAAAAAGTAAAGACAAAAAATGAAAGAAAATTATAACACACTTAAAATCATACCCGATTTCAAAATGGCAAAGGATATGGAGAGATTGTGATGATTTTGGACTTAATAGTTGGTTTTACTTATATACAAAAATTATATAGATGGGAGGGAAGATCAAAAGTGTGGAGTTAAAATTAATTAATCATATTTCACAACTAACATGACCTAATAAAAAGAAGAGTCACAATTATTCATTATTATATTAATAAATACTAATTATCTTAAAATTAAATGAAATAGTTAATTGATAAATAAGTTTTAAAGATAAAAAAAATCGAAAAATTTGTAAAAAAAGATAAATAGGAATACTTGCTTGTGAGATATGCCACATAAGCAAGGCATTAATCCTCCTTTATATATATATATATACTACGGAACGTGGCTGCGCTTCGCACGAACATTTAGATATATGTGGTTAATAAAGTTACGATCAATAATTTATCTTTACAATTTTTCAAACTAATTTGATGTTCATGATCAATTTATTTTAATCTATTGTAGTATCCTGCATAAGTATTTGCCAAATTCAAAATATTAGAAAAACTAACCCTAATCAAGCACTATGTCCAGATAATGAGTATGAAGATAAATGGTCTATCTTGCTGCTGTGGATTTGTATGTAGTATTTATACAACTTTTCCTCTTTCTTGATTGTGCTCTATATTCAATTCTTATAAATAATGAGTTAGATTTTTGAATTGGTTAAATTTTTGTAAAAGATAAGTGTCAAAATTTTGAAAGACAATAGAAGGATTAAGGTATTAATGTTGTTATTTATTTACAAGATCCAACACACAGAGTTCAAAACATACAAGTTCACAAAATGATGTTAATCAGATCGTATATTCGTGAAAATGCAACATGTACTTTCGTTGTTACAAATCAAGCAAGAAAAAAGAGTTGGTACAGAAGTCTGTGTAAATATGTGCTGAAGTTCTGGTTGAGAACAAAGCAATTTTTTGAAACACTTCTAATTTACATGATATAGGTGTTGGAGAAGGAATGAACTTAGCTTTTTTTATCTTTGATATCGCCTTCCTTCAGTGGGTTACTTCCAACTTCCTCCGTGGATGGAGGAAAAACATCATCTTCCATGTTATATTCCCTTGTATGAGAAACATCGACATTCTCTTCCTCTTCCGCTTCCTCTTCTTCGACTGTTTCTATACCATAGCCAAATTTATCATTTGTGGTTATGGTTACCAGAGTTAGTTGGTATGCTTCCGTTGAGACTTCCTTCCCATCCAAGACATTATAGACTTCTCTTTTGAAAGAACATGGTAGCCTTTTCTCTCGCCTGAGATCGTTGCTAATAATCTGTAATACCCCAAAAAAAATTTCGTTGAAATTTTGTGCATAAACGTGTTGGGTTCTATCTTCTAGAATGAATTATAAATTTTCCGTGCAGAATGTTTTAGATTATGACCCACCATTGCATAGAGTATCAAATAAGCTTTCCAACGATATGTGGATCATCCAAAACGGACACCCGAGTGACGAGTTATGAACATTCCGATCGAACCGTGAATAGTAGTGAACAGTAAAACGTGCAGGAAAAAAAAGTACTGAGGCCTGACGTATTTTTGATCCAACTTTAAACGATTATAACTCCTTGTACATAATGATCTGCATGATCTACTATATATCAACGGAAATCTCCGCGAGTCCTCTTTCCGATGAAATTGGTTTCATCCAATTTTTCTATCGGAGCAAAAAGTTATGGTTGATCTACTTCAGCCTATCAAAAGTGAATTTTTAGATCAACTTCAAACGATCATAACTCCTCGTACACAATGATCTGGGTGAGATACTATATATCAACGAAAAGATATGAAAGTTCTCTTTCTAATGAAATTGGTTTCATCCAATTTGGATATCAGAGTAAAACGTTATGGTTGATATACTTCAGACTATCAAAACAGTCCACCAAAGGACAGATTCGAGAATTATTTTATTTTTAGGGGCGTTTTGGTCATTCCCCCTCACCCAAAATCCGTCCAAACCCTATATTAAAGCCTATTAGAAGCATTATATGTTATATTTCATCAAATTCCCTAAAAAAGAAAACCCTAAGCTCCTACATCCAACTTCAAGAACCTCCAAAGTTCACCATTTATTTCTGCAAATTTATTCAAGATTCCAAGTTCCTAGTTCAAGAACTCCAAGAACCATCATTCAAAGGCACGATTAAAATCTCAAAAATGAGTATTGATCTAAAGTTCATCATTCAAGGTATGTGGGGTGTACTGATGGAAACAATATTATGGCCTATTATGGATCCATAAATTGGGTCTTCTACATTGTTGGAGGATATTTACTTGTTCAGGAGACTTACTAAGTTAATTGGTGATTGACTTCCAAAGAAAGGCATAAATTCTTTCCGTAGGCATTGAATTTTTAAAGACTTTCTTATTCTAGCCAAAAATAAAAATGTTAATCAGACCATTTGACACACAAGTATAGCATATGATCAATAATTAAATGAAATGAAAAGGAATAGAACTCTCTATACCAATAAATCCGTTGGAAGAGACTCGAACCTTAACTCTGCTGTGCACTCAAATGTACCAGGTGTCTTTGGTGTCCTATGCAATTTATTCTGCTTAAATACATCAATGGGTGTATTCCCAGAACCATAACAAAATTTCATGGGTGATAAAAATATGGGACTTTCGTCAATAACATCATTTTGAAGTGCAGCTTGATCCTTTGTTTCATCTGAAGTTATTACAATCACCCTTTTCTTCCCAAGATCCGTACAAGATTTAGCAGCAGCTACCTTAGTGTAACGTAGTTGTGCCAAAGCACCTGGTCTCAAATACTTTCCCTTTGTACTTCTCGACTGCTTTTTCTGTTTTAGAGTCTTGGATTGACCATCATTGGGTGACACTTTACCCATATAATTCTGATTTTTACTTTCTATTTTCCAATCAATTGAATTAATTCATCACCTAACTTCTCAAAGTCTCGAATTCAACCATTTTCCTTGCTTATTGGTTACTTTCTACTTTCCAAATAGTTGAATAAATTCATCACCTAACTTCTCAAGGTCTCAACTTTAACTATTTTCCTTGCTTATTTACCAAATATGACTCACATTATCCTTCAGAGTTGACCTGAAAAGTAGAAAAGTTACAAAAATACCCATAAAAAAATAGAAAAGATCCAACTTTAAAGATATCAACTGACACAACTCAAAAAAATCAGAAACCACAACAAATTTATGATATAATTAACTGCTTCAGAGTTACAACAGTAGCATCAGGGTGAAATATAACATCCAATCTGAAAACAGAAACAAAGAGAACATCTAATTACTTAAGCATACATCATATAGCACATGACAAACACACATAAAGAACTTCAAAAATCGTCCGTACAAAGACATTCAAATCTCAAACATCAATTTTCCTTGCTTATTTATCAAACCAAGACCAAATCTAGACCAACTTACCTTCAATGTTGCCCTAAAAAGTAAAAAATTTCCACAAAATACCCATCAAAACTGGAAAGACTCCAGCTTTTAATAAACCAACAAACAACACAACACTTAAAAATCAGAAACCACAATAAATTTATGATATAGTTAACTGCTTCTGAGTTACAACAACAGGGTCAGGGCAAAACAGAACATCCAATCCAAAAACAGAAACCAAAACTCACAGCTAAACCCAATCGAACATCTAATACTTACGCATACATCATTTCACACATGACTAAAACGTACAACATGCAAATCTCAAACATCAATTTCTCTTGATTATTTATCAAATTAAGACCAAATCTAACTCACATTACCCTTTAACTTTGACCTTAAAAGTAAAAAAAAATTCCGCTAGATACCCATCAAAACTAGAAAGATTCCAGCTTTTAATAAACCAACTAACAATAAAAGCACTAAAAATACTAAAATTGTAATTTTTCTCATATCAATATAATAAAAAAATAGTAAAATTAAAATATTTTGATGCTTGAAAAAACACATAAAAACTAACTTGAAATAGGATGATGTATTACTGTCGGAGAAGGTCAACTCACTCAACAATCAAATTTTTTCATTCGGTCATTTAGTCTAATTTACTGGTTTGTGAAGTTTTATTGCTAATCCAATCTTTAACTCTTTATCGTTATAGAACATGAACAGTTTCTGAGGATTAATGGTTGTTGGTGAGAGAAGAAGGTGAAGAAGAAGGGTTTTTCTCAAAACCGCAAAAATTGTGTACGCTATTTTTGTGTGGTTCAAATGCTATTTGTGATAACAATAAATGACACTAAAATGATTTATTAAAGAAAAACCAACAAAAATTTAAAGAAAATAATTAAAATGGAACAAAAGCTCTAAAAAATCAGAAAAAAAATATGAATTGTGGCTTTAGAGGCATGCCACATCAGCTGCCTTGTGTTCTTCCTTTATATATATATATATATATATATATATATATATGTAGAGAGAGAGAGAGATTGATTGTTTACGGTAGCTTGTGTACCTTGACTAATTTCATAAAATAAATTACTGAGAAGAAATTACTTGACACTTTTTTTATCCCTGAACTATTAAAATTTGAACCTACCAACCAACTTGATTGATCGTTAGGCCACAATCTTGGTGCAAATAAAATGTGTTTTGTGAGATACTAAATTAACCAAAACTAATATCTCCATTAAGTTAAGGACCAAATTCACAAATTCAAAAAAATACACCAGTTTGTGATTGTAAAAAAAGTGGTAAAATCCATCCAATTATTTAGGCGCGGGAGGTGGGGTGGGGAGGAGAGCAAACTCCATAAAGACACTTGAGAATATTTATTAGAATGGTGCTCACTTTGAAACTTAAATGTAGTGCACACTCATCTCTTTTTTTTTTGAAAAAAAATTCCAAATAACACTCCTTAGATTGAAAATTGCAACTTATAGCAATATTTTCAACTTTGTAAGTTATTGTAAAAAAAAGTTTATATTTTTTCTAATTATTATAAAGAAAAAAATTTATTTTTATATATCGAAAAAATATTGCATATCCATAAAAAGGGGTGACAATTATTATCAGATATCAATCATCTCCCTTTTCTCTCTAAAACGGTTTTACTACTTCAGTAATTGTTGGGTTCAAAATTAAACTGTGAATGAAAAGTGGAGGGAACCAAGTGGAGGAAAAAATTGAGATAACACTCAAAATGGGAAAGTCTACTAATTCTTCCACATTGGTGGGAGAAGAAAACTTTCAAGTGTTTATATTAAGGAAAACTTACTCCACATGGTAAGTGAGACAAGAACCAAGAGGTGCCTCGCGCCGTCGTCGTCATCGCTCGGCTCGGCTTCGTCTTCGACTTCGAATTACTATCTTTTTTTGGACAAAATTCATTTGAACAATCCTAAAAATCAAAGGAAAAAACGCAACTAGTTTTTGTTTGTAGTTTTTGAACATCCATTAACGTGCATGCTTCTGTATGCAGAAACGATGGTTGCGACTGCTCGAAGAGACACAACTCTTCGAGTAAAAGACAACACTATTTCGGGAAAAGGTATGACTGTTTGGATGGTTGTGGCTGAATCCAAGAAAGAAATGGACGATCTGTGTGCTATGCTGTCTGAATGCAACTTGGCAGGAAATCCTCGAGAGTGGTGGATGGATTCCAGTGCCACCCGCCACGTTTGCGCAAATAAGGAGTTATTTGCTGCTTTTGCTCCGGCTCAAGGAAAAGAGAAGATATATATGGCCAACTCCACAACTGCAAAGGTTGAAGAAATAGGAAAGTCTGCCTGAAAATGACATCAGAAAAAGTGTCGACTTTAAACAATGATCGGTATGTACCGGAGTTACGAAAGAACTTGATTTCTGCATCACTTCTAGACAAAAATGGATTCAAATGTGTATTTATTTCCAAAAAAATTGTATTTAGTAAAGGAGAAGTGTATGTAGGAAAAGGCTACCTCACTGAGGGCCTATTCAAAATGAATGTAATGAATTTTGAAGTCAATAAAAGTTTAGTTTCTTCTTACATACTTGAGTCAAATGATTTGTGGCATGAACGATTAGGACATGTTAATTACAATACATTGCGAAAATATATTAACTTAGAAGTTTTGCCAAGCTTTGAGTGCAATAAATCAAAATATTAAACGTGTGTGGAATCAAAGTATGCTAAGCATCTGTATAAGTCCGTTGAAAGAAATTCCAATCCCTTAGACTTAATACTCTGACATTTGTGATATGAAGTCAACACCATCTCGTGGTATAAAAAAGTATTTTATAACTTTTATTGACGATTGCACTAGATATTGTTATGTCTATTTGATAAACAGTAAGGATGAAGCAATAAATGTGTTTAAGCAATATAAAATAGAAGTTGAAAATCAATTGGAGAAAAAGATCAAAACTATAAAAAGTGATAAGGGCGGAGAATATGAATCTCCCTTTGCAGAAATATATGTAGAGAATGGAATTTTCTATCAAACTACGGCCCCGTATTCACATCAATCTAATGGGATTACAGAAAGAAAAAACCGATCCTTGAAGAAAATGATGAATGCCTTACTTATAAGCTTAGGTTTACCGCAAAACTTGTGGAGGGAAGATATCCTTACATCTAACCAAATACACAATAGAGTGACCCATAGTAAGACAAAATCAATACCATATGAAAAATGAAAAGAAAGTAAACCCAACTTGAAATATTTCAAAGTGTGGGGGTGTCTGGTCCAAGTTCCTATGCCTAAAAGGGTGGGTAAAGATAGGACCTAAGACGGTGTACTATGTGTTCATGGGATATGTTAAAAGTAGTAAAGCATGTCGGTTTTTGATTCATAGATCCCAACATCTGGATATCAATAAAAATATGGTAATTGAATCAGATAATGCTTAATTCTTTGAACACACTTATCCATATAAAACTAGACATAAACATTCTAGTAGGGGTCTAAAAGACCTCGAGATGAACCAAGTGAGGATGTGAATAATGATGAGAAGCTAAGACGTAGTACACATCAAAGAACGTCAACTTCGTTTGGATCGAATTTTGTATCATTTCTCTTAGAAAATAAGCCTCAAACATTTAAAGAAGCGATGACGTCTTCAGATTCATCCTTTTGGAAAGAGGCAATCAATAGTGAGATTGATTCAATCTTAAGAAACCATATGTGGGAATTAGTTGATCTTCCTCCAGGAAATAAACCTTTAGGTTCTAAATGGATCGTCAAAAGGAAAATGAAAGAGGATGGTACTATTGACAGATACAAGGCAAGACTTGTAGTAAATGATTTCAAATAGAAAGAAGGCTTTGATTACTTTGATACATACTCTCCTATAACAAGGATAATGTCAATTTGGATGTTAATTTCCTTGGCGGCGGTATATGGTCTTGAAATCCATCAAATGAACGTGAAAACAACATTTCTAAATGGAGAATTGGAGGAAGAAATTTACATGGAACAACCTGAGGGTTTTGTGGTTCCAGGAAAAGAAAGAAGGTGTGTAAACTTGTTAAGTCACTTTATGGACTAAAACAAACACCTAAACAGTGGCATGCGAAGTTTGACCAAACCATGTTGGCAAACAGGTTCAAGATAAATGAATGTGATAAATGTGTTTACATTAAAGACACCCCAAATCACCAAGTCATTGTTTGTTTGTATGTGGATGATATGTTGATCATCAGTAGAGACATTTTTGACATAAATGCTACGAAACAAATGCTCGAGAGCAAGTTGATATGAAAGACCTTGGAGTTGGGGATGTGATCTTAGGAATAAGAATCCATAGAACTCTACAAGGGTTGGCATTGTCACAGTCTCATTACATTTAAAAGGTACTTGATAAATTCAAGTATTTGGAATTTGGAACTACCAAGACTTCATTGGATGTGAGCTTTGCACTTCAAAAGAATGAAGGTGAAAGTGACTCACAATTGGAGTATGCAAGAATATTGGGATGTTTAATGTATATAATGAAATGTACATGACAAGTCATAGCATGTGCTATTAGTAAGTTGTGTTAGTACATGAGTAATCCCAATAAAACTCATTGGATGGTCATGAAAAGAGTTTTGGGGTATCTTAAATACCCTCAGGACTATGCTTTGCATTATAATAAATATCCCGCTGTACTTGAAGGATATAGTGATGCAAATTTGATCACCAGACCGAATGAACTAAAATTCACGAGTGGATATGCACTTACTATAGGTGGAGGAGCAGTCTCTTGGAAATTATCCAAACAGACATGTATTGCTCGCTCTACAATGGAATTAGACTTTATCGCATTAGATAAAGCCGGTGAAGAAGAAGGATGGCTCCAGAATTTCTTGGAAGATATTCCTTATTGGCCTAAACCATTGGCACCAGTATGTATACACTGTGATAGTCAAGATGCAATAGGTAGGGCAGGGAGTATAATGTACAACGGTAAATATCGTCATATAAGATGGAGACATAATACTGTTAGAGAACTTCTCTCTAGTGGAATTATCACTGTTGAATATGTAAAGACAAAGGATAATGTGTCGGATCCACTTAAAAAAGGCCTATATGGAGAAGGAGTTGAGAAGACATCTAAGGAAATGGGTTTACGACCTAGGACAAGTCAACATAGTGGTAACTCTACCTAGTAGACTGAAGATTCCAAGAGTTAGGTTCAAGGAGATCAAACAAAGTTGTGTCTGACAAGTTCAACATTGTCAATATACCCAACCCATTCTTATGATGCAGACAATGTTTAGTAAACAAGGATAAGACTTATGGAGTAAAGTCTTTTAATGATTATCTATGTTTGGCAGATTTGACCAAATAGTTTAATCTATAAGATTGAACGTTTAGAAATCACCTATGTGAGTGCGAAGTGGAAGCCGCTTCAAAGAGAATGTTAGTAATGGCCTATTCTCTAAGCTCTCATAAGACCGGGACGTATTCATGGCTGAAACGAACAAAATTGTGAGAACCATAAATGATAAAAGGATGATTGTGTGACATGTGTTGTCTAGGTGTATATTAAAGCTCGACGGTTCAAAGATATCAAATCTACCAATTGACTGAGTGCATCCAATGCATGTTCACTATGGAAAGTTCAAATGGAAACCCACTTATCCCGATGCAATCAGTCTTTGCTTGATGATCACATACTTGTCCGTAAAGTTTTATAAAAAATATAGCTATTCCCTATTCATGTGGGGGATTGTTCGGTTTAAAATTAAAGTGTGAATAAAAAATGGAGGGAACCGATTATAGGAAAAAAATGAGATAACACTCAAAATGAGAAAGTCTACTAATTCACCCACATTGTTAAGAGAAGGAAACTTTCAAATAGTTATATTAAGGAACATTTACTCCGCATGGTAAGTGAGGCAAGAACCAAGAGGTGCCTCTCGCCGTCGTCGTCATCACTCACTCGGCTCGGCTTTGGCTTCGGATATTTGGATTTGAATTTGGATTTGGATTTGGATTTGTCTGGACAAAATTTATTTGAACAGTCCAAAAATACAAAGGAAAAAATGCAACCAGTTTTTGTTTGTAGTTTTTGAACCTCCATTAACATGCATGCATAAATGATGGCTACGTCTGCTTGAAGAGATACAACTCTTTGAGTAAACGACACACTATTTTGGAAGAAGGTATGACTGTTTGGATGGTTGTGGCTATTCGAAAAAGACACACACTTTCTGATATACAGACATGGATGTGTAGAAAAGTTACACCTTTTCGGTGAACCATTGCCACCTTTCAGAAGAGGCCCCTAATGGCTATATAAACCTGCATTTTTCCATAGGTTTAGATACAAACATTTTCCTGCATTAAAACACTTCTTGCTTTCTGAAATACTCCGTGTGATCATCTAATCGTTGAGTGAGTTCGAAGAGAATTCGATCGTTTGAGGTACCACTACAGTCGGATTGTTAGGCCATTTTATCCTGAGAGAAAAATTCCGCAACCCCGAGTACTTGAGAGAAATTATTTTCTTAAGGACACTCCGTGAAGTCGGGGGACTTGATCTTTTTCTGTTTCATCTAATTTTCTAAAAACATGCTTCTTTGAAAGGTCATTTTGATCTTGTGTTGAAGGTGTTGCATAACTTCATAAATGTTCTTATTTTAGACTTGAACTTGTGTTGAAGTACTTGTTGCCAAAATACAGATTCTGTGTACTCGAAAAGCAACAGTAATATCTATATGACTTTCTTCTTCAATTACTCATTTATCAAACATCAATTATTTAAGCTTCTTAAATATCAATCAACACAGGTGTTCTTTCTTCTTTGTTTCCTTCTCCTTCTTCCTCCTCCTCCTCCTCTTCTTCTTCACCGATTATGTATTTTTCGTCTTCGTTCACAAATAAAAATCAAACTCTGAGTAAAATTAAAAAATATTTAAAGTATTTGCTTTTAATTATCAAATTTATTTTATTAACATACAGATTATACATTTTAATTCACGGAGGTAGGTGAAATACAATATATGATTTTTGTTTTCTACAGATGAACAATTTTTTTATTTTAAAATCATAAAAGAGGTTTGGTGTGTGAAAAAGGTGTAATGTATGAAATTAATGTGTTAATGTATGAAACTAATATGTAAAATGCTATATACAAATAATGTATTCTTATTAATGAATTTTAGTGTATGAAAAAGGTGTAAAGTCTACTTAGTGTCGTTTAATTTAACAAATCATGTTCAAATCACTTTATTAATGTATCTCATTCACTAACTAATATTTTTTACTGGGATCTCATTGTATATAATTCATATTAAAACTAGTAACAAGATAACTTATCGTGGGAATTTATATGTAAAATGGTGATTACTTATTTTATAGATATTACATACAGTAACTATTCACTACATTTAACATTTATGAAATTTATTTACAATATAACATCTTTACATTATTTTAACCAATCAAACTTTAAATCTATAAGTATAACAATGTCATATAACAAATAATTTTAATTTTTGTGTGAAATGGTAAACATAGATTATTTATTCTTATTAATGTTTTTAGTGTATGAAAATGCTATAAAATTTGATATCCGTGATTTTATTTAACCAACGCTATCAACGCATATGATTAATACATAATCCGGTTTCTCTTAACATGATTCATACAATCGTGAAATAAATATATATGTAGTATATATAATAAAATTAAAAAAGAAAAATTTAATAAAGAAAATGAAATTCAACCCCCAAAAGGAATGATTCATACAACAGTGCAATCAACGGATAATAAGAACATACAATGAAATTCAAGAAAAAAAAATCATAAAGTGGAAGGAAATCAAACCCCAAAGATATAAACGTTTAATAGATAACAAAGTCGATACTGAAATAATACTCAAAACGAAGAAATTTTTGTATGAAGATGAATACAGAAAAAAAAAATTTAGTTAAGATGAAACATGTGAATTGACAAATAAATATTTTTCAATAAAGTTGTTCTAGAAAAACATGGGAGTTTTTTCAAAAATGGTAAAATATAATAAATGTAGATATAATGTTTACCATATTTTATTCCTTTCATAATTATCAACACATCTATTTAAGAGAGATGAATACAAATTCCTAAGAAAAGGAAGTTAAATATTCTATTAATTTTTTTTTACTGATTTTTTCAAATAATAAAACAAATAAGTTAATTTTTAAAAAAATTGCTACAACTTGTAATTAAAAAGTTATTAAAGCAATTATCTAAAAGTGTTGCTATAACTTGTAATTTTTACTCTAATAAATGTATAGGGGATAATTTTTACTTTTTTTTCATTTAGTTTTTTAGAGTTAGGGTTTAAGAAAGTGAAAAAGTGAGGTAGGGTTGTGAGGTCACGGGCCTTTTCAACGTTTTAAAAACTTGAAGAAAAAAAATAAAAGTTTATCAAATACAACAAAAGTTCTTTTTAAATTTATTAAATATTTCACTTCTTTTAAATTCATTAAATAGTCCAACAACTTTTCTCTTTCTCCTCAATCTTTCTTCTTCCCGAGTTTCTTGAGGCCATAAAACGAGTTCAAACGTATTAGTTTCAATCTTCTTCCTCAAGTCCAAATTTTTCATCCATTTATATTCAGGTAAGTTTAATTTTCTTTCCTGATTAGTTCTAGCTTCATTTTACAGTATTTTTTGTTGCATTTTAATGTAATAAATGTTTTTTTTTTGCTAGAATTTTAATATTCTTGATTCAAGTATTAAAAATCTGGCATGTTTTTAGTTCATGCTCTTGATTTCGTATCATTAATTGCGCTTTGCTTTTACTAATGCTAAGAAAACTTTTGAATTATTGTGTCTATATTGCTTATGAATTTTGAATTTTTTACTGAATTTTGATCGACTTTAATGACGTTGTGTTGTTGGATATTGCATTCTCGATTTCTAATGCAATTGCTACTTATTTTGTCGGTTTGATTTGATCATTTCTTTGTTTGTGTTAATAGACTAATGATTGATAGATTGACCATGAAATATTTATTTTTGCTTGTAGATTGTAAAATATGACTAAATTTAGAAACATCATTAAAGGGTATGCTTCTACTACTTGTAGCAGTAAAAAATGAAAAGCCGAAGAAGTTAAATTTTTTTAAAAAAATTACAGTCGAGAAATTCGAGTTGAAAATGAAAAGCACGATCGAGTTTGAGGAATATGATGATAGTAGTGCACAGAAGAGTGATAATGTAAAGTCTAATGAAGGGGAGAGCGAAGAAAAAGTGATAGCATTGATGATGAGAGAAATACCCATCGTGGAGATGGAAACGATAGTCCCTTATCCTTACCAATTTATGCAAGAGATATCTCTATTGAGTTGTATGACCTGAACAATGCATGATGAGCTAGGATCTCTTTTTAGCGAAGGTGTCTGTAAGATCAAGGCGTATCGTAAGTTTAGAATGAATTTAGTTGATCAAAAGATTTATAGTAACTTTAAGGGCACCTACTTTGGATACTTGACACATATGTCAGAATTTTTTTAAATTAATGGACAGATGATCCATTATATGTTATCGCGACGTGTTAAGAATGACAAAACATTGCATGAGTTCGGTTCAATGTAAATGATAAGCTAACTAATTTTAGCTCAAAAAATTTATTATTATTACGGGACTGAAAACATAGCCTCAAAATTAAAAAAATGAACAAAGTCCTCCAACAAAGCGAAGGTTTTAATTTCAAGATGACGAAGAATAAGAACATCACTGCTGCAAGGTCTTGATTAAAGATAATCGATTGAATAAGGTTCAAAAGTTGAAGTGCACTTTAGTTTGGATCGTCTACTCGATGTTGCTTGTAAGAGATTAGACAAAAATGGTGGATTCAAACCACATCAAGATGATGGATGATTTGAATTTCTTTAAGATTTATTCAAGAAAAAAAGAGTCTTTTAAATGAACCTCGACATATCTGAAGAAGAAAATTGATTTAAAGTAGTAATGAAAAGTATATAATGAAAGAAAGAATGCATCTTATGCTCGGCCTTTTCTGAACATTTCTAGTATTTTTTATTAATCATTTAATCGGTTTATTATAGACTTTTATTTATTTATGTAGTTAATTATAGACTATATTATTTATTTATTTATTTATTTATTTATTCTTCTATGGACATCAGATTTGAATATATGTCTTTTTTCATACTGAAAAATATGCCTGAAAATCACTAAATTCTCCTTTATCCATTCCCTGTTTACTTAGATGACGCACGTGAAAGAGAGATAACATAATGAAAAGCGATACATTTAAGAAGAGAAGAAGTAAAGAAAGTACAGGAGGAGGAGAAGAAGAAGAAGAAGAAGTAAAGAAAGTACAGGAGGAGGAGAAGATTGAAGAAGAGAAAAAGAGGAGAAGAATAAAAAGAAAAGGAAAAGAAAAAAGAAGGAGAAAAGAGCATGGAAAAAGAAAACGACTTGGCCATTAATGTGGTAAATGAGGAGAAGAAAGTTGGAGAAGAAAAAAAGAAGGAAAAGAAGACAACGATGTAGAGGAAGTGAATGTTATGGATATATCTAATGAAATCAATGAGAAGATTAGTGGTGGTGATAAGAGTGACAATGACATGAATAATTGATTAAATTTCTTTGGTAATAAGACAATTTATTTGTTTTAATTTGAAATGTAATGATTTGATTTTTTATGGATGATTTGAAGGACAAATCTTTTTCATGAAAGCTTCTGAATTCATTGTGAATTTGTTTGCTCTTGATATTGTGTAGTTGTGTTATTGCATTATCTTATAGATTATATTGTTGATGGCTTATATTACAGAGGGTCTTCTAAATTATTTATACTGCTATCATTTTGAACCATCAACTTCAAGTTGATGTTTACTATTATATGTTGCATCATGTTATCGGTTCAGTTGTTGTCATGAATTACAGAGGTCGATGGCCAATATTATAGAAGTCATTCTTTATTAGTTATAGACTGCTACTATTGTCGATTATGAACTACAAGTTGATGAGCAGTATTAAAATAAAGAGTTTAAGAGAAATACTTTTATTTATTCAATTTCACTACATTCTTATTACACCTTTTCAAAAAGTCAACACCCAAAATAACTCGTACAATAAATTTTTTAGGCCTCTTTTTCTTCGGTCAAAATCAACCTTTGTTTTAGTTGATCCCTTTTAATTTTGCTTTCTTTTAGCAATTCTTTCAAGTGATTCCTTTGCTCTTCGACTTCTTTGAATAATGTCATGAACAAATTTCTATTTTCTCCGTATTCTCAACGCCTTTGTAGTTTTTAAACTTGACAACGTCTTAAAAATTTGATGTCGATTGGTTGCTCATTGATGATTCATCTTTAAGTCACTTAAAAAAAGAGTATTCACCATTTTTCTAGATCAAAAAATAAATAATTAGATGAATTTGCTTACTTAAATAAAAAAACATAAATCATATATATATAAGCACACACCTTTCTATTAAAGAGGCGGATCTAGAATTTAAAGTTTGTGGGTTTCTTGTGCAAAATAAAAATCAAATATAGTGGGTGGTGGGGCTAAAACCAACAACCAAGAGGTCTACAAAGCTTTAGCAAGCTCCTTCTTTACCAGTAAATCAATAATGCGCTTCATTTATGGCTTCACAACTTATAATTCTTATATGTTTATTAGATTTTTCGATATAAATACAAGAACCGCACGAAAGTTACTGAATTCTCGAAAACTCCCCACCTACTACTCTAAATCCGCCCCTGCTTTCCAACTGCACAGTTAATAAATTTTCGACTTAGATTCATATGGGTACGTAACGTCCTCAAGATAGCTGGATTACCACAAAGACAACTGTAAGATTTTTTTGCATTGGATGTTTGAGATGCTTGAGACATTGTAGCTGTTTAAAAATGGAGGAGTTAATGAAGCTAACAAAATGAGGGAGTTGTACTTTATTACCATTGAAAAAATTAAATATTTAAATTTTGTTACTGTTGGATATAATTTATAGACCATAAATATAATCGATGCTTTCCTATGTAGGTAGTAGATTCTAAACCATCTAGCCGGCACTCTATTATTTGTAAGGTATATGCGGGTTAATATAATGTTAAAAACAATTAGTATATAACTTACAAATGATAGAGTGTCGACTAGATGGTCTAGAAAATAAAATAAATTATATGCAGATTGATATAATGGTAAAAAAATATTAATATATAGCAAAAAATATAAATAAATAAATACATAATTTTGAATTGAGGATCATCGATTAGTTCGATGTAAATCCTATACTCCACGCTTATTCAATACTATACAGGATGAATATATAACCCTTAATAGTATATTATCAAAAAGAATTAATTAATTAATAATAAATTAATTAAATAAAAATTTTCACAATTAAATGAGTTTAAACAAGTCATGTGATCATATAAGAGTCTAAAATTGAAGCGACGATCAAAGATTTGTGAAGATGAGTAATTATTATACAACACCCTCAGAGTAATGCTTAGCAAAACATAAGTATGTTGTGAAGATTTCATTTGTTCAACCATAACTTATCATTACACATCTTTGATCACCGCCATCAATTTACGTGGACTCTATATGATGATATGACTTATTTAAATCACTTAATTTCATAAATTTTTATGAGAAAACACATATAGTCACTACTAAAGTTGTCCCAAATTTTTAAAAGAGACACTTTAAGTTTGTGGACCCCCTAAATAATTTTAAATTGATCTAAATACATCATTTTCGATCTCTTGATATAGTGGGTAGAGTGAGGAACAAGAAAAATAATGAAAAAAATCATTTTGATAAACTTTTAAATTAAAAGAATTTTTCTTACTTTTCTCTTTTTATTTTACTTATTTTATTTTTATTTTTTTCTATTTCCTTTTTGTTTCTCCATTTCTATTTCTTCATTACTGACTTATTGGTGGTGGGTTTATCGCCGACGGTGTTTATATTTTAATAGAAATTATGAAGAGGTAAAAAAATTAGAAAGGAAGAGAATTTGTCAATCATCATTTTTTTGACGAAAATAATATTTTTCGACGACAATTAAATGATAGAGTAATGGTGGTTAGCCACGGTAGCTGAAATCGCTTGTGATGTAAAGTGTCTTGATAATTTTTTTAGCATAATTTTTAGGAAAAAGAAATAGCATAAAATGGTGATCATTATTGTTTTCTCATCTTTCCTACCCATTATATTACCCGTTCAATTGTTTTTTATCACTATAAAATATTTATTTTATAATTATTGAGATCCCCACCTCTTAGGAATGGAGATTGAAAATATTGAAGTTAAGAGATGATAAATTTGGAGATAAGAAACTCAAGAATATGGTGATTTAAATTTTAAATTTTATTTTGATGGCAATTTTAATTTTTAGATTTAATTCTTTGGTGATTTTACTTTTTAAATAATAATTATTTGTGATTTAAAAACTATGTAAAAGGGCTATGAAGGAAATTAGTTGTGGTTGCAACTATAAAGGAAAGTTGAGTTGAAGAAGAAAGAAAAAAGAAAAGTAAAAAGAGGGGGAAAAGGAAACAAATTGGAAAAGTAATTAAGAAAACGAGTTAAAAATCCGATTTGACACGTGTAAATTAATAATTGATGCTCGATTAACACTTATTCTTTATAAATGGGGGCTGATTCAAAAATGGTGTAATACTATTATTTTAAATTTATTTAGTGGAGTAATAGGACCCCCCCCCCCCTCCCCCACTCTTTCAATGCCTTTTTAAAAAATTTGAGACAATTTTAGTGGTGTCTTTATGTTCTTTCTCAATTTTCATTAACTAATTTATTATTAATTAATTATTTTCTTTTTTAAATTCTACTTGTTATGACGTATAAACATGTATCCTACCATAATTCGTAGAATTTTAATAAAGATAATTAATTAATAATAAATTAAAGAATGAAAATTTATACAATTGAATGAGTTTAAACAAGTCATATCATCATATAAGAATTCACGTAAATTGAAGACAGTGATCAAAGATGCGTGATGATGAGTTGTGGTTGAACAAACAAAATCTTCACAACATACTTGTGCTTTGCTAAACATTACTCTGAGGATGTTGATTGTATAACAATTACACATCCTCATATATCTTTGATCACCGACTCAATTTACATGGCCTCTTATATGATCACATAATTTGTTTAAACTCATTTAGTTGTGTAAATTTTAATTATTTAATTTATTATGAATTAATTATTCTATTTTTTTTGACAATATACTAGTAAGGGATATATACTTATCCGATATAATATTGACTAAATGTGAAGTCTAGGATTTACACTGGACTCAGTCGATGCTTCTAAATTTTTTTGACCATTATATCAACATGTACATTGAAAAACATCAATTACATTTACCATCTAGCATTTGCAATGGTCTCAGTCAAACGTAGACCTTATAGATCGTTTAGTTTGTCTGGTATATAACTATCTAATCAATGTTAGACCAAAGTCATTATCTATGAAGTTGTACATGAATATATATTAAAGTTGTCCACTGTTTCATTCATCTTCTAATAAAGCTACAAAATTCAAAAATAATAAAATGGCAACAATAATTACGAAACTAAAATTTGTTCAATTCATTTGTTCATTGCTACAAGTTAAGAAATAACCACACCAATAATGTGAAAAGGATAAAAGAAAGAAACTTTCATCTAACAAAATTCCTATGAAAACTTCTTTAATGAACTAGAATTAGAACTACAAAACACATAAAAAAAATTAAACTAAGGGGATGGAGAGGAGTGATATAGTTGCTTGGCTTCAAACTCAGCCTCCCCATGGTCTCCTGTAAAAAATGAGTGATACACCAAAGTTTTCGATGCAGATGTTCACGATCTTGGACCAGATCATAGAAGAGTCGATCCAGGTCATTACGAAGGAGGAGAAGGTCATTGCTATAATTTTTTAATTTTTCTGTTGAAGAAGATGAAGGTTTTGTAGAATAGATGGATGTTTATATAAATAATATAGAAGTCTTTTGGTATACCCGCCCAATCGTTGTTTGACAGGTGGAGGAGTGAAATTCGAGTAGGTAGCGTATACCCAATCGATGTAGTTATGAGTTTACGTGTAGCAAATTTTTCATAATTACCCACTTATTCATCTCATCGATTGAAGATGTAGGGGTTTTCAATGGACTTGCAACGTTGTCGATTATATATTATGTAGTAAATAGAGAATAAATGGAAACAAATAGTACACCCAATGTATGTTATATGTTGATCAATCGATAATAAAAAAAATAAAGTCGATAAAACTGACTTGATATTAATTAGACCAAACTGCAGCGGTCCCAAAATACATACATACAGTAGCTTGAATTACATAAACAAAGTGGGACAAGCCTATCTAGGATTTGTTGTTATTACATATGGTTATCTTGTGTCGGGGTCTCTTGTATAGTGAACAGTTGTTCGTCCTCTTGGTCTTAAAAGTCTCACCGACGCCCTTAACACATTTTCTTTTCTTCCTTCCAAGTTGGGGATCGTCAAGGGGTGGAAGAATCTTCATGTCTAACAATTCCCGTGGTATACACCTTTCAAACTCTAGAGGGACAATGTTAATAGATTCAGAGTATGCAAGGAGGTACACCTAGGCTTTATACATAGGCGAAAAGTACTCACAGATGCTCAAACCATAATCCTTACAATACTTTGATCGCAAAGCAGCCATCGCGTGAGCGCCCAATATTTTGATCAAGTCATATTTCCTACAAGAACACAACTTTTTCGGTAGGCAGTAGAACCTCTATCGAGCACGGTGAATTGGTTGCCATCCTCATTTATGTTCTCCACATATAAGGAGTTACTCTCGATCATATTGTCCCTTGTGATCTTTTTGGCAGATAAATCATTTTGTTCTTCTTTGATTTGAGGACATATGCATGTTGCTCCCTGAACTACTCACCAAACCTCTTAGCAGTCGAATTGAATATAAATGCACATGGTACTTTCTTTCGTCTATCAACATAGCATTGAGCAACTCGGCAATATTTGTGGTCATCACATCATATCTATTGCATGAGAAATGTGCCTTACTATACTTCTCAAAATCAAGTTCTTGCTCACGGACGACGGCTATCTCGGGGCAATAGTTCTCGAATTCCGCAAAATGATCGTTAAACTCATCAAAAAAATATACATTTGCCGCGTGGTGATATAGATATTGGTGATTTATCCAGAGATTTTACTAAGGTGCCTGTCACGATCCAAAAGGCCATGAGTGGCACCCACACTAATCTTCCTGTGGGAGAACCATCTAAATCAAACCATTACCCAATCACTTAGTCAATATTGAGATGATATTATCATAAAATCAACATAATAACAATAATTCAGAGCTAATCATTATTAATGCGGAAATCCAACAAACTACTTATTGAAATCCCCAAGACCCAAAAGTCATCGTACAAGAACTTCGAAACAATGATGATGTCCAAAAGAGATATCCAAAAATAAAGTAAATAAAGAATGTTTCATTGTCCGAAAGATGGACAAGAACAAATAATGTTTCATTGTACGAAAGATGGACAAGAACAAATAAGATGAACCATGACAGCCTAGAGACGGAGTGCTCACCCTTGGATCAAGAGCTGGTATCAAACTGTAGTGGTGAGATCATGTTTGAGCCTCTAGAACACTTTCTGCCCTCAACAAAAGAAGAGTACATGGTAGTATCAGTACAAACCACTATGTACTGGTAGGTATCATAGGCCAACTCAATTTAATAGCATGTACACAACATAAATCAAATAACAAGTAGACAGGCATCATCACATAACAAATATTCAATGAATCAACAATACATCAACTACAGGTCAAACAATGCTCACAAACAAGCCACATAACCATCAAGAGTATCAACCATACTGTGAACATCCACAAAATCAATACAAATATGTATACACATGCTATGAGACTTATTTTTGCCCAAATAGTTATGACCTGCAGGGAACAATCTATGTTTATGTACCGTACCGACGTGGTATCTGATCCTCAATAACAAGTAATATCAAATTATCTCCGTACCAGCGTGGCACCCGATCTACCATATCCATATCCATATTGGCATGGTACCCGATCCACCATATACATATCCGTACCGGCGTGGTATCTGATCTTTCATAAATAAGTAATAACAAAATACATATCCGTACCGGTGTGGTACCCAATCCACCATATACATATCCGTACCGGCATGGTACCCAATCCTCCATAAACAAGTAATAATAATATACATATTCGTACCAGTGTGGTACCTGATCCACCATAAATAAGTAATATCAATATACACATCTATACCGGCGTGGTACCTAATCCACCATATACATTTCGTACTGGCGTGGTACCCGATCCACCATAAACAAGTAATATCAATATACATATCCGTACCGGCGTAGTACCTGATCTACCATAAACAAGTAATATCAATATCAAATTTACAATACCTCACAGCATACAATATGATGTACTAAGTTTTACAAGTACACTTAAAGTCATAAGACAATTCCATCAAGTAAATTTTCAATAATTATTTATATACGCCTCAACAATCCAACATCATCAATTTCGAGCATGTCCGAATACCAATCAAAAAGTATCCAATTTAGGAGCATACACATAATTAAATCGAGTCTAAACTCCAATTAGACTGTAACCCACCTCAATCGAAGAATCTAAATGTAGTTAATCTGCAAGTGTTTTGCCCTTTCTCAAAGTTTCAGGACGTTCAAAATCTATTCCAATATATAATCCTCATGAGAGAGCGAATCAAATGACACCCGTTTACAAATTTTTACTCTAAAATCCTAAATCTAAACCTCAACTTCTCTAATCCTAAATTAGGGAGCAAATCACGAATAAAAGGAAAGATACTAGTAACTGTACAACCCTCGACACGATTAACATAGACGTATATCTATTTTTTTTTATTACTAATGCCAATAGTTAACCCACTGACATTTTGTTATACATAATTTCTCATATTACCGCCACTCTTATTGCTAATTTCTCATAGGAATTATAGCAGTAATAGTTTATAGTTTAACACAAGAAAGAAAAAGTTAAACATTAGTAACAAATTCAACATTGCGATTATTAGCCCATGATTGGTCCCCCCCCCCCCCCCCCCAATCTACATGGATTAAAATATTTACTCCTGCACACTAATTGATTTTTAGACATATAAGTCTACTAGAAGAATGAATTAGATCGATCAGGCAATGAGTTTCTCACCTGATACGCTCAAAGTTGAGGACGACGCAGCAGTTTGAACTCCCGTCAAGGATTAATCTATCAACTCTAATTAATATTAAACATAAGTTACAGAGTTGCAGTTTTGACCCATTATCACTAATAATATTAATTATCTAAAGTATCCAAAACTTTTGATAAATCCTCAAAATTTATCCGGAACCCCATATAAATAAAGTAAAGATGTAAATTGATTAAAAAGTATGTTTCGAATCTACTGAAAACATTAAAACACTAATCCAAAATTATTTGGATCGAAGATTGACCATGATCGGGCTTAAATTTATTAAAACTCAATAATTCAACTAATGTCTTAAATTACTTTCGAACACATCAAGAATTGATACTACTCATCCCGCAAGTCATAATTCACGTACACCAACTACGGGGAGAGCTAAAATAGGAAAGATGAGAAAAATTCACAAATGACCAGGAGGGTCGTTACAGTGCCTCATGTTATACCCATGATGAACATGACTGTAAACCCTCGAAATGTTGTTGGTTATGCACTTATGCCTATTAGAGATAAAATACAAATCTGATTCACCAACAACTATAACTTCAGCTTCTCAAAGAAGAGCGTCCAAGACACATCGTTCTCTTTGTCCACAACACAAAAGGAAATTGGATAGATGTGGTTCTCTGTATCCTATGCAACAACGCTTAGTAGTATGCCATCGTACTTACCATTTAAATGAGTGTCGTCGATCGTAATTATCTTTCTCATGTGAGTGAATCCTCTAATACAAGCGCCAAAAGCTAAGAAGTAGTACATGAACCTATAGCGATCCCTGTTTATCATGATGAAATATGTAGAACTGACATTAAGAGCATCGATCATGTAAAAAAAAGCCGACAAGCAGGAATACTCATACTCCGTTGTTCCTCTTTGCTTGGCGATCATACCTCTCATCCAACATTTTCAATAGCTTGGACTACAATAAAAGTCCTTGAAAATAATATTTTGAATTTCTTTAGTGTTTGGATCCCTGTGGTTACAATACAAATTCATACAAAGCGGCATAATAACTTTGGCTGAGATTTACTTATGGCTATGGGTGGCATGTTCAACACCGCAAATGTGATCACCAACATAGTTGAAGATGCAAAATTTGCTCGAGCATTCATACTTCCTCGCGTGTAATATCCAGACACAACTAAAAGATACACATTTCACCTTATAGTATTTATTACAAATCTTCAACATAACATAATCAAAAGACTTTCTCACTGATGTTTCACCCAATAATATTTTCAGCTTATTTTTGCTACTAAATTTTGTTCTATTTTGAAATTAGTTCAATCAGAGAAGATGTGGTTGAGTTGTGATCCTGATCCATACTTTCCTTGCTCTTCTTGAAATCATTCAGGAAATTTTGCATCTATTGGATGATCTTTCATGTCCATTGCATGATCATCCATATTCATTGAATGATCAACCGCACACTCATCATCAACCAAATCATCGTTGTCAACTGTCAAGTGTGGTGGTGGGGGTACCGGAGACCTTGCAACGATGTTTATCCTCAATATAGGCCTAGAGCCATCGACAATGACATTAAACATGTACAAGGACACATGTCTGTCATTCCTTATGAACGTGGGATGTATTTTTCCCTCCTATTCATTAAATAACTAATCACCACGTCGTTTGGCTTGCAAGATAATTTCCCACTCTCAATTACGCTTCGAACCATGATGCAACAAAATGGGCAATTGTGCCTTGCTAAAAGATTTCCAATTCCAACATTTGGAGTCTTCTGCCATACACCATATAATCACCACCAACTAGGGGTGTACATAGGTCGGGTTGGTTCGGTTTTTATTAAAAAAAAAAAAACCAAACCAATCATGTCGATTTATTAAAACTATAAACTAAATCAAACCAACATAAAATTGGGTTTTTCGATTTAGGTTTTAGTCGATTTTTTCGGGGGGTTTCGGGTTTTTCTGTTTTTTAATAATATTTAGTTTTTACAATTATATTGTGATCGAAGACTAGATCAAATATGTTTTCACTCATGTACTAATGAAAAATCATAATTATGAAAAAATGAGGAGCGAAAAACTCTCTTGAAACTAAAAAGTGAAATGAATGGGTAAATCTAAAAAATAGACCCAAATTGGGGTGACTTTTAAATTTTAGCCCCAAATAAAAAAACTTTCTTAAAATAGCTTTTACCCCTGATCAATGGAGTAAATTACATAAATGATCCTCATAATGGATAACAACTTCATATTTATATCTTTCAACTTTTATTTTTTTTCTCTTTTTAATTTTACTTTGATTTTTATTTTTTATTTTCTCTTTTTTATTTTAAATTTTCTCAACCCTTACTTTTTTCCTTTTTTCCTCTCAACTTCTTTTTTTTTTTTCTTTTCTTTTTTCTTTCTTTTTTTTTTGTTCTTTTTAGTTTTTCTTAACCCTTACATTTTTTTTCTTTACATCTTTCAACGTCTACTTTTATTAAAAAAAACTTTTTTTTTATTTTTCTTTGATTTTTTTCTTTTTAAATTTTTCTCGACCTTTATTTTTATCAACCTTTATTTTTTTCATATTTTCTCTCAACTTCTACATTTTCTTTGATTTTTATTTTTTAGTATTTTTTTTATTTTCTTCTTTTTCCGTAATTTTTATTATTTTTGTTCTTTTCTTCGATTTCTTTCATTCAAGTTACATCTCATGAGCAAGAGTTGACACTATCACATTATAAAGGCAAGACTTACGACTTTCGAACAATAAGCTACGTTTCATGGGCAAGAGTTGACACTACTACATTATAGAGGCAACGCTTATGACTTTCAAACAACAAGTTATGTTTCATGGGCAAGAGTCGACACTACCACATTGTATTTTAATTTATGAGATGTTTTATAACTCTTACCTTAGAGGAAAGACTTAGCTCAGGGACTTTCAAACATCAAATTATACCCCACGGGCAAGAGTTGACAATACCACGTTGTGTTTTCATTTATGAGATATTCTACAACTATTGTCTTAGAGGCAAGACTTAGCTCAAGGACTTTCAAACAACAAGTTATGTTTCATGGGCAAGATTCGATACTACAACTCTTGCCTTAGAGGCAAGACTTGACTCAAGGACTTTCAAACTACAAATTATGCCCCACGGGCAAGAATTAACTGTACCACGTTATATTTTCATTTATGAAATGTTCTACAACTATTGCCTTAGAGGCAAGACTTGACTCAAGAATTTTCAAACTACAAATTATGCCCCACGGGCAAGAGTTGACTTTACCACGTTATGTTTTCATTTATGAGATGTTCTACAACTATTGCCTTAGAGGCAAGAATTAATTAGCTCAAGGACTTTCAAACTACAAATTATGCTCCATGGGCAAGAGTTGACTCTACCACGTTATGTTTTCATTTATGAGATGTTCTACAACTATTGCCTTAGAGGCAAGACTTAGCTCAAGGACTTTCAAACTACAAATTATGCCCCACGGGCAAGAGTTGACACTACCACGTTATGTTTTTATTTATGAGATATTCTACAACTCTTGTCTTAGACGCAAGACTTAATTAGCTCAAAGACTTTCAAACTACAAATTATGCCCCACGGGAAAGAGTTGACTCTACCACGTTATGTTTTCATTTATGAGATGTTCTACAAATATTGCCTTAGAGGCAAGACTTAGCTAAAGGACTTTCAAACTACAAATTATGCCCCATGAGTAAGAGTTGACACTACCACGTTATGTCTTCATTTATGAGATGTTCTACAACTCTTGCCTTAGAGGCAAGACTTAGCTCAAAGACTTTCAAACTACAAATTATTACCTACGGGCAAGAGTTGACACTACCACGTTATGTCTTCATTTATGGAATGTTCTACAACTCTTGCCTTAGAAGCAAGATTTAGCTCAAGGACTTTCAAATAATAAACTATGCCTCCCGGGCAAGAGTTGACACTATCACATTATGTCTTTATTTATTAGATATTCTACAACTCTCGCCTTAGAGACACAACTTATCTCAAGAATTTTCAAAGAACTTCGTAACAACAATTCATGTCCTTAAATTTGCTTTGATGTCAAAAAAAGAAGATACCTTTATGGATTATTTAATTTTTTATTTATTAGCAAAATATAATAGAAGTTGAGAAAAAAGAAAAAAGCAATCAAACAAAATAGAGAAATAAAAAAAAAGAATGAGAAAAAAAGAAAAGAAAAAAAATAAAGATCAAGAAAAAAGCAAAGAATTAAAAAAATTGAGAAAAATAAAAATAAGAGGAAAAATAAAAATAAAGTTTGAGAAAAATGAGGGGAAAAAAGAGAACTGAAAAAAGAAAAAAATGATCAAACAAAATAGAAAAATAAAAAAAAGAGTGAGAAAAAAAGGCAAGAAAAAAATAAAGATAAAGAAAAAAGTGAAGAATAAAAAAAATTGAGCAAATAAAAAATGAGAGAAACAAATAAAAATAAAGCTTGAGAAAAATGAGGGAAAAAAAAAGAGAACTGATAAAAACAAAAAATAAAGGTTAAAGACAAATGAATTAAAAAAGGAAAAAAAAAAGAAATAGATAATGCTTGAGAAAAAAGAAAAAAGAGAAAAAAATAAAGGTTGAGACAAATGAATTAAAACATGAAAATAAAATTAAAGGAAAAAATAAAAAGTGAAAATAATAAAAAATAGAATAATAAAATTAAAGGAAAAAATAAAAAATAAAATTTGAGAGAGTATGGAAAGTTTAAAAAATATATTTGAGGTGTAGAGGGGCAAAATGATACTTGTACTATGCTTAAAAAGTAAGGAAGACTACTTTTTAAAGACATTTCTTATTAGGGTCAAATATCTAAAGTCACCCATATTTGGGTCTATGACATGCAATTTCCTGGAGATGAATAGTGAAAAGTTTAGGTTTTAGGTTTATATTGGGTTTTGGATCATTTAATTAGCAATTAATGGATAAATATTACAACTTAAAGGCCCAAATCTAAATATATATCTACATCTACTTTCAAATTATTGAAAATTACTAAAATTAGTTGACAAAGTATTTAGAAAGTAGATTATAATTAATATTTTATGTTTAAAAAAGTTTGAATATTATATCTATACTATATTAAAAGTGTGAAGGGCCTTAAAAATGATGTTGAACTTTTTGCTCTTCATTAGAAGCCTTTGCAATAGATAAAAACGTTTTTTTTTACTATTTTTCTCAATTTATTATTTAATTAGATTAAAGACTCCTAAAATATATGAAAAAAATTTAATAACTCCTAAAATATATAGAAAGAATCTTGATAAACTAAAAACTTCTAGTACTTCATAATTTAAAATTATAAAGAAGAATAAGTATAATATTATGAATAAAATTATAGGACAAGTCAAAGTTAAAAAAGGAAAAAATTATCGTGCACATAAAAAAAGGAGGCGGAAAAAATTATATTTAATTATATGATTTATAAAAGGAAAACTTAATAAATAGAATAAATTTAATTTATTGTTCCTACGCATGAGTTTTAGGATTTAATAACATATATTTGTTGATTTTGATTATTTAATCTAGGTAATATTTAGTACTTCTAAAAATAGAATTTTGCCTTATATAAAAAATATTCTTTGTAATTCTATTTAAGTAATATTTTGGATCAAAATTTATACGAAATAAATTCTTATATTGTACTTTTGCTTTTTATTTTAGTTTTGATTCACGTGTTTTCTTACTATCATTGCCATCATCCCTTTTACCTTTATTTATTTCTTTTAAATCATACCTTTAAAGATTATATATGAAGAATAATAATCAACAATTGACATTGATTCTCTCTTTTAATAATTTCTTGTGTTTCTCTTTTAGTTGAAAGTTTCTGATCGAAAAATTGGATAATTATGTTGCCGCCAAATGAAGTTGTCAAAAATTAAAGGTTTATTGCTCTTTTTTCTTTTACTTTCTTTGCTTAATCGTGACATAATTTTGATTATCGTGACATAAAAAAGGCTCCAATCTCATTTTTTTTTTTTTTTAAAACATAGCAAGGTCACGAATTAAGATAGGAGATTTTTTATTTATGAGTCATGTTTTTTGTAATATCGTAACTTTTATGTACAATTCAACCACTATAGAAACCATATTATTTGTAAGTGAGACATATTAATTGTTATTTATGTTAAAGAAAATCGTAATACTAATTTATGAGAATAACATAAAAAAGGCGGCTATGAAATTTCAAAGAACAAAACAAAATCGAAGCAAAAAAGTTGTTTGTAGTATAGTCATTTGCACCAATATCACATTATGTATAGTACCCTCCTCTATCGAAGGTTGGGTTTGATTGAGTTGGTTTTAGTTTATATGTGCATGTCTTGGTTGCTTGTAATCACATGTGGATATTTGATCTTCATAATCTAAATTTAAAGATTTGATGCTATGGAGCCACATACAAATGTAGATGTAGGAATTCGACTAAATATAATTCAAATATCTACTTAAAAAATATGACTATATAGATTTGAGATATGAACACGAAAATTCGACTGATATTTATCTAAGGAGGAGGATCCGAACGCTTATATATAAAAGACCTTTATTCAACATTCTTCATCACAAATTTTTAAGATATTATTCTCTCAATTATTTTTGTCTTTGACAATATTGTATTTTTTCTCTAGGAATATTTCTTTTATCATCTTTTGTGCATGTAATTGATAAGGTTTTAATTTTACTGTTGTGTCCAATTTTAGTCTTTTTTTGACATAAGATTTGTAAGCAAGCAATGTTATTATAATTAGATATCTTTGTAAAAAATTTATAATCCACTCTATTTGAGTATATTACTATTTAACTTTTTATAATAAAGTTATATATAAATATCTATATAAGCTTTCGCAATAAACAAAATCGTCTAATTTTAAATAATCAAAGGTTATACGTGTGAGACACGTGCGGTTAAACTAATATATATATATATATGTATATATATATATATATATATATATATTATGTCGATTTAATTCGGGTTCGGTTTGACTTTTTTTTGGTCAACATCAAACCAAATCAAGAATGATCGATTTTTTTTTTCTAACGTCCAACCAAATCATAAGTCGGTTTTTTTTCTCAATTTGGTTTGGTTCGTCGGTTCGGTATGACTTGACGATTTGGTCTGTACACCCTACCACCAACAATAACAACTTCGACTATTGCCATTATATACTACACTGATCGTACCTAAATTACGGTTTCGGTCTATAATGGGTCGATGGCTGATAAGAAATCCGTACAAAAATGTGAATGAACGAAATCGGGGTTTAATCGATGCTCTCCTAGTTCTAGAATGGAGAAAGGTACTTATAGGGTGTCTAAACTACTGGAGTCTATCTACTAACGAGTTATGAAGTGAGTTTGAAAGCTTCTCAAGCTAGTAACAATGGCGGAAAATATTATTTATGAATATTTGAAAGATAATAGGGTAACAATGAAAGCAATGATCAAGAATGATGGTTTTCAGTTGCGAGGAGGAAAGTTTCGCAGGAAAAGTCGCCGGAATCGGAGAATATGTTTTGGTGGCTTCTTGGAGAATATGTTTTTTTCTTAGAAATTCAAAAATGAGGGAAAGTTAGATATTTGTTGGAAGGGGGGATTATAGTGTAATATTAAAGACTCGTATCCTAATTTTGGAAATCAAATGGATGATATCATAAATGGTGTGCATCCACTGCATTTTTTAAGACTAGTGTCTAAATGCTCCGGTAAGTTTTCAAAGAGGGTATTTGCCCAACTCTATGTAGACACTTTTTGGTAGACATCAGAATTGAAAACTTGAATTCTTCAGCACTGGAATGGGGATCTAAAGTTTGAGCTGTTGAGCATCAAATAAATTAGGAGAGGAGCTTTAAGAATCAAGAGAAAAAGTAGATCAAAATTCAAATAAAGAAACAGAACACTGTTTTACAAACAGAGAATATATCATCAACTGGTATATAAAACAGAAAATTAATATATTTAGTTACTGGAATATCACATCCATTTGCAGTTAGCACACTTCAAACTCCTAATAGTGTATAAAAGCGCAGTGTACAGTGTAGACGATTTAGAGAGTTGTATATTTAGTCTAGTTAACAATGTCACCTATGGAGTCTTAAAGAGGAGCCACGATCACCTGTATTAACAATGTCATCGAGGTGTATGGCTCCTGTAGGAGCTCGCTGTCCAAGCTTTGACACTATTTCACTATAACTGTGGTGTTTGGGTTAGCTTGCACCATCCCAACCATTCATCCCAACTCTCACTAGCACAATTAGCAGGTATTTATCGGCCCTCTAAGGCTTAGGCCTATGAGAAAAACAAATTACCTCGCCGCTGGGATTTGAACCCTCTCTAGAGTCCTAGCCTCATTATGTTCTACATGATTTCTTCCATGCTGTGCTGTGTGTGGTCAAAAGCTTCTGTATTCTAACCATCCATCACGTGTTTTACAATTTTCTATGGGAAAGAGGGATGTCTCTTTTTTTCTGGAATGGCGATCCACTGTGAAGCAAACAGCATGTTTTAAGCTAAGCAATATCACAATATGCAATACAACAATTATCTTGAACAAGCAAGTGCGCTCATAACATCTGTTCGCATGTAGTCGGCTGTTCAAGTGCCAAGAACGTGCAAAACAAAGAAAGCTTACAGGTTCCTCACACTCAAATTCAGTACCATTTCTTGATCAATTCAAAATCTTCACCTACTCACACTAATGTGCATGAATCGTGTCACGCTCTTAACTATAGTAATTCCATTTTTATTCATCACATAGTGTGATGTGATGAAGGAACGCAATAATGCATGAAACTGCACTAGCAGTGTTTTTAGCTTCTAACTAGCAAGAGCCTTACTCAGACACAGACACACACACACACACACATGCACATTGGGTAAAAATCATCCCTGATAACCAATTTGAAATAGTGTTTAAGGAATGGGGCATCATATTTCTACTTGTGGATGAAGACCTTGAAATCATAATTCTGCATCACTTCAACTTGTGTTTCCCTGATGACCATGGCTGATTCGACAAGTGATTCTTTGCATGAATTAACCTCAATGGATATCAGAGATGGGATGTCTCCAAAGCGAGAAGGGATTGCCTCAAGATATCGACATCTTCTCAGTACCAAGTGTTCAAGGCGAGGAAAAGCATGATCAGAGATATTCCATTTTTTAAAACAAGGACAATCTACTACTTTCAAAACTTTGAGTTGATGGAACATGTCATTCCTCACTTCCCATTCAGCCTTTGAGAAAAATACTGCTACCAGCTTGAGTACCTGAAGGTTTGGAAGCATTGCAATGCTTGATTGAAGCCAATACATGGTAAAGTTGGACAACGTCAATTTTTTTAGATTTGGTGGAAAGTTGGATGGAGAACTTCCGCAAGAATCCATTTTAATACTGAGAGTCTCAAGCCGTGTTAGGGAACTCATTACACGAGAAGGATAACCCCAACCAACAAATGAGCATCTCAGTTTCCGAAGATTAGGTGTTCTCAACATCAATTCTGCATCCCTCACACAACAAAAAGTTGGAGAGGAAAGAGTTATCAAATTGACAAATTTTGCGGTCTCAAGTGATTCTTCTGCAGCATTTAAAGTGAAATGGGCTTTGCTATATATCTGCAGATGTCTCAATTTAACCATCTTCAAAAGTGTAAGGGGCAATATCAATTTTCCTCCCATTGGTTTGACTATCAAAGTTTCAAGGTTCCGAAGATTGGCTATGGATGATGTGATTGACTTCTGAGAAGTTCGTGCAGCAAAATACCTCAAGCAAACTAGCTCAGTTGGGAAAGAATCAATTACGATAAACTCCAAATTCAACACTTTTATAAATCTGAAGTAAATGTGGGAGAATTGGACAATTGAAAAGGAACCTTTGTTTCTACCTTCCATGAAACCGACAGCTCCAACAAGTGAGCAAGATGAGATCCATTCCACAAGATTAACCACTTCAGAATTAAAGGACATGTGGCGTTGAATGAGCTGCTTGTGAGAGTAAATAGAGGAAGACGTATTGACATTTTGGTCCCTGTAGCAATTCATGAAACTATGAACTTTCAAATACAGATTACTTGATGAATTGATAAAATAATTCAATACTAAATAGTGTATTACCGTTTCATCCACATTAGAAGGTTCTTCTCCTTGGCTCTTTCCTTACAGAAACAAAGCAACAGATCATGAATACGACATGTTTTGACCTTACCACTGGAACTCCATTTAGCAACCGTAACTAGATTTCTTCCAATAAGACTCTCCAAGTAGCCTTCTGCTATATCCTCTAGACTCTTGTCATCACGACTTTTAATAAATCCTTCTGCAATCCATAGCCATGTCAAGATTGAGACATTGATTTCTTTGTCCTCCAAAAATACTCCAAAATAGAGGAAGCAAGGCTTTAGATGATAAGGTAAACTCTGATAACTTTGCTCTATGATGGCCTTCGAGTTGCTAAGAATGTCGGTACATAAATTCATAGCAACTTGTTTCCAGCATATTTCACTCTTCTTCATCTTTGTTAGCATACCAGCCACCAAAACAATTGAAAGAGGCAGCCCCCTACACTTGTTTGCTATTTCTTTGCCAATGTTTGAAAAGAGAACGGAACAGCTTTCTTCACCAAACACTTTCTGTTTTAGTAACTTCCAACTTTCATCATCATTTAGCAAACGAAGATAGAGGGGATCACTGACAGATTTAGCATTTTCAGCAACACCACTATGTTGCGTTGTTAGGATAATTCTACTACCATTATTGTCATCATGGAAACAACATCTTAAATCATCCCAAACACTAGCTTCCCATACATCATCAACAAGGATAAGATATCTTTTCCGCAGTAAAATTTTACGAAGCTGATCTGCTAATATATCCGTAGACAATTTAGCAAGAGTAGGCGACTCACCAATGGCATCACGTAGAATGGAAAGTAACACATTCCTACGCGAATATGCTTGGGATACACAACATTGTGCACGGATTTCAAATCGGGAGACAACAAACTCGTCAGAATAAAGTTTATTGGCCACAGTTGTCTTGCCTAATCCGGGCATTCCAACAACTGAGATAACATCTAGCTGTTTGCTTCCACTTATTAGTTGTTCTCTTAGTTTTTCCATAACATCTTCAAAACCGACAACTTCTTCAGTCATTCTTGGAGTATTAGTCAATTCTTCAGTATCCAAGGTATCATGTAATGCAAAGTCAAACTTAAAAACTCTCTTTTCCTGAATCTTTGCAACCTCTTCCCTAATAAGTATAATCTCCTTTATAATGTCGAAGAGCCAACGGACAAGACACCAGTCAGGAACTCCTTTTCTAATAGAAGCATCAACTATATATTCCACCTCATAAGCTTTGCCATTCAATAGTGCAGCACAATGTTGGAGCCTTTCATGCTTATTGTAGAGCTCTTCAGCCACATCCTTGAGAAAAGGTTGCAAGCTCTCGAGTTCCTTCTGAATAACTTGAAGTTGGTTCTTAACAAAAGAATTATGTGAATCTGAATAACGGACTTGGAACTCCTTCAAGTTTATCAGAAGGAAATCAACACAACCTAGTCCATGAACCCTTGGCAAATTAGATTGAAATGCCCTTCGAATCACAAGGAAGATCACTTCCTTGATATGCTGAATGCTTCTGGGCAAATCAAGAAATAGTCTTTGGTTCGCTTCCTCCTGCTCCTCCCTATCATATAACGAGTAAATAAGAAGCCCCACATCAACAACTACAATATCAATATCTTGAAGATGAAATTCAAGACCATGTATCGGCAAACTGATCAGATTAGCTCTCAAGAGTTTGAGCATCTCCTCAAGGCTTCCCATTTGATGATTCAAATACTCCATCCGACTTAGAGTACTAATACTTCGTATCTCCTCCAAGTTGTGTATGAAAATCTCCAAAAAACCAGCTTCAATCTCAACTGAATACACATTTTGGATACTGCGAGACAATCCTGATTGCATTGTCCCTTTCAAAGCTAGCAAGACATCAACATAGATCTTACGGATGCGTGGATTAACAGGCTTAGTCCTCATCCGCACAAGATAAGAAAGCAAGAAATTCATCTCACCAGGAACCAAATACTCATTTCCATTATCCTCGCAACCCGGCATGTACAACCAGGCAACCATTGCTGCAAACCCCGCCACAAATAAAACATGAGCAAACAAAGCATATACACTCTCAGAGTCTACACACCACTTCGATAAGAAACCTACAAGATTCTTCAACAACTTCAGCTCTTTTAAAACCTCCTGTATTTGTACAGAGTTGGAATCACCAATCTCCACTAACTCACAAAGATTCTGTACAATGGCATCGATGAATTCCATCATAAATTTGGAACTAAGATTCTGTATAACACCATCGATGAATTCCATTACAAATTTGGAATTACCAATCCCATTCTTTTCGTGCAATAGTTGCAACGAAGTTCTAGGAAAGAATGAGTAATTAGCTCTGATATCAATCTTGATGATCCAAATTTTATCCTGTAACAAAGAAGTAAGTCGATCAAGATTTTGATACTTTTTCGATGTATCAAACGCGGAATCATGAAAAAGAGCATCGACTTTGTGAATTACATTTTTTAGCATGTTGGGATCATTAGTGAAGTTTTGGATGGTGAGAAAAATATCAATGAATTTGAACTCTATTTTGAGTAAATTAATTCGATTTTGTATATTTTCAGGCATGTAACTACCCCATTCGTTTTCGATTCGATGGAAGAAATCGAGCGGGTGATGTTTTTTTGCAGATGAATATTGGCTGGAAAACATGGTTCTTGAATGGGCGGCAAAGGGAAAGAAGGAGAGGAGCTAACAGCTTGTTTGAATAGTGGTTACATGTACTTGTCACCAATTTATGTCTACCGTCTGAATTTTGACAGTAAAATAATTTAATTTTGAGATATATTCGGATGTGAAATCTTTAAATATATTTAAAAACTAAGTAAAAATATTATAATTTTTGATACTAGACTAGAAAATATATAAAAATTCCGATTAACAAAAGACTAATTTGAATGTGGAGATTTGAAAGATAGTCGTATAAAATAGGACGTAAATTAGATGTATTTTAATAATGTTTCAACATTAAAATGTATTGTTTTGTGAGACACATTTTCTATATTAAGAAAGGAGTAAGATTAAAAAAAAAAAGAGAAAAGACATCATCCCAAAAAACTTGTCCGCTCAACTTACTTTAGCAGTTAAACTTAACTTATGTTTATTTTTTTATATTTGATTGGTGAGTGAAAAATATTTTCTAGTGTTTGATTGGTGAATGCAAAAATATTTTTCAGAAAATAAATTTTAGTATTTAGCTAAAGAGTAAAAAATATTTTTTATAGAAATAATTTTTTACCTCAAAAAATACTTTTTTTAGGGTGTATATGAAGGAGGAAAATATTTTCTACTAAATTAAGTTATTTTTTACTTGTATAAATGTATGCAGTTCATACCACTACCTCCAGGGAAGTAGAGAGGCTGTTTTCGATAGACCCCACTAGGTGGGAATATACTGTGTTTGTTGTTGTTGTTGTTGTATTCTTGTGTCCGTTATGTAAGTAAGAAAATATTTTCTTAAAGTATTTGTATATATTTAACAAAAAATCAATGAGAACAAATAGGATAAAAGGAGTGGAATTAGAAAAAACTTCTCAAACTTTTTAAATTATTTTTTGGGGGAGGGGGACGGTAGGGGTGGAGGGTCGAATAGGAGGTGGGACAAGAAAAAAAATTAATTTATTTTATAAATTTTTTTCGAGGAGGGGGTGAGACTGGTAGAGGGTTGGGGTTGGTGTAGGGAATGGAGTAATAAAAAATTTAAAATATTTTTTTAAAAAATTAATTATATATTTTTGGATGGTTGTGATAAGGGATCACGTGTCAGGATAGGGATAAGTGATTTTGCGAGTTCTATAAACATTTCAACTTGAGAGTAATGTTGAAAGAGAGTTTTAGAAAATATTTTCCTTACTTTTAGAAGAGAAATCATTTTCCTTAAATTTGAGGAAAATAAATTGATTTGAAAAATATTTTTCAAAATATTTAAGTCAACTAAACATGAGAAAATTAAAAAACATTTTTCAAAACATATTTTCCTTCCTACCAAACAACTCCTTGTCTCAACTTTTTGGTAACAATTGAAGTTATTCAGTTACATGTGATTTAAAGATTTTCATTTTATGAATTTTAGCATGAGATTTTATTTACTGATTCGAAATCAATTGCATTTATATAAATTTCCAATCAAAATTATTGAATTGGAATAAAGTCATCAACTTATCCTCTACGGCCGCCCATGCATTCAGTAATTATAAGTTATTTTCTTCTGCTTCCTAGTTTCGTTTTACTTGACCTTATAGATATTTCAATTATTTGTCCATTTTCACAAATCAAAAATATTTTGTTACTTCTTTTCATGTATTAAATAACACTACAGGTTAGGCTTTCTGTTTTGCTAAACCAAGAGTTTTCATATCAGATACCGAAAGGTACACCGGTTAAACCGACCAATGATTAGAACACTTTAATGGTCATTAGAGATATAGCCACCCTTTTGTAGAATTTTTGGTTCCACATTTTAGTGAAGTCAAAGCTAGAGTACTATGAGCTGTGGGAATTATGGGGTGGGTGCCATTTATAAGCATGCTTCCAAGAAACTTAACAATTGAATCAAACGATTGACTAGATGATGAAATATATCTAGATGCAAAAAACTCCGCGGAGTATAAGAATTGAGATGATAAACTGAAATAAATACAAGGTTTTCTGTGTCATTTTGACTAAGAAATAGTTTTTTTAATTGCATATCGAGATAAGAGAAATAGGAAAGGAAAAGGAATCACAACAAACACAATGTAGCCTCGATGAAAATTTAGATAGTTTAAATTGTATAAACATGCCTTTTAGGGCATTATAATGTGTAGGGTTGGCAAGGGGAGTACAGAGCCGGGGCAGGTTAGAATAACTTTTTGTAAAGTTCACACAAGATAGGGTAGTTGTGGACAATAGAATTCCTAAGTTTAAATTAAATTATCCTTTTAACTAAAAACAACTTTTCTCACTTATGTGGGGCGGAGCGAGACTGGATAAAAATAATAAACTATGCATATGAATTGTGAAATAGAGCGGTGCGAGTTGAAATCTTTAAAGGTCTGCGCACATCACCCACTTTCCATACTTAGTGCCAAACTAAAGATTGCTCGATAAGAGCAAATTATAGATTGTTTGATCAAACTTGTAAACCTAACATATTGTGAGAATGTTTTTCAAAAAGGTACTTTCGGTAAAAAATATTTTGTGTTTGATCAATAAATATAAAAAAGTACTATTGAGGAATAATTAATGTTTGACCAAATTTTTAAAAGTGTTTTTAATGTATTTTTTTTTTTTTTTTAAGAATTTACTTTTCTTTTAACTTATGAAAACTGCTTCTGCTATACAATTCCACAAATACATTTATTTTCTCTCACACTTGATCAAACACTTCAATTTTTTCAAATAAGCACTTTTAGAAAAAACGAGTATTTTTGGAGAAAAATAAATTTCACCAAACGGACTATTATAACAGGAGGCTTTATTTTTTCTGCTCAATCATTGTAAAGAGCAAATTTCATAAAACACACTGCTACCAGGTGCTAATTACTCAATTGTTTTAATAATTACATAAGTTGTCTGAGATTGATTTCGGATACACTGTATCTGACGTGCTTGATCAGTGTGTCACGAATACACTCGCATTAAAAAGGCTATTTTTTAAGTTTGAAATGTAACGTAATCGAAACCCATTAATGAAGGAGTAAAATCCCGCTTATAACGATTTCAGAAGATGAGACATATCCTTGAACTAAAAAAAAATAGAACCAAAAACTAAATTTTGTTCTATCCATTCTTCATCACTTGATGATTGATATATATGTGTATCTGTATGAATGTATTTCAATTTTAAAGGTAACATGTGTATCTGCGCTTATATATAGACTTGAAGAGGAAAAAAAGGGAAAAGACATCGTTTTCACCCCAAACTATAATCGAAAAGTCGAAGCCACACCTAAACTATATAAGTGACCTATTACACACCTTAACTATAAAAAAGTGATACTTTTTACTGACGTGATGCTGACGTGACATCACGTGTAAAACACTACACCACTTGCAAGTGGTGGTAGCCTGACAGGGTGTAAATAGTTTCACTTTTTTATAGTTTAGGTGTGTAATAGGTCACTAGTATAGTTTAGGTGTGGCTTCGACTTTTCGGATATAGTTTGAGGTGGAAACGATGTTTTTTCCCAGGAAAAAAAGAAGATATAGTTATTGGTATTAAATATACATTGATACATTCATCAAATAGGCTAGTATTAAATATGCGTTGATATGTAATACTTCCTCCGTCCCATTTTATTCGTCTCAAATTTTCTAATTTGATGTTCCATTTTACTTGTCCTTTTTTACTTATCAAGACAAGAATTTTTTTTTTTCATTATACCCTTAGTGTAATTGATTTCTCCTTATTATTAGCATTCTTGAAAAATATTGCAAAGAATAGTACCATTAAGAGTACACCATTAAGAATATAAATGGTGTTTCGGTATTAGCCATCCATCAATATTTAAACTAACAATAAGACACAATTAAGAGGGGGTAAAATGGTAAAGTTACATTACCAATCATTGTTTTCTTAATAGCTGTGTCATCCCAATTTGGAACGGGTAAAATGGGACGGAGGGAGTATGTCTGTGGATTGTGCATAGATATATATTTAGAAGAAGAAGATATAGTTATGGCTTGCATCATCGACAAGCCCTTAAACCTGTTCGTATAATCACTTGGATAGTATACCTCAACTCACCCTTGTACCTATTGAACACCTCTGATCTACCACTTTTAAATTTTATTGATACCGCAATTTCACACTTTTTTGATAATCAAGCAAAGATATGAAGTGTGTTGCACACTCGCAATGACATGACACAATAACAAATTAAATAATAATGTGTTATTTTGGTACAAAATTTATTAAAAAAAAAATACATTAGAATTTAAGTGAAAAAAGAAAAATTAAAAAAGAGAAATGAAAAAAGTAACCCCTCATTTTTTTTTATTTAACCTAAGTTGAGCATGTTGTGGTTTTATCTCAGACATTTGACAACCATAAAAAGACGCTCTCTAGAACCCTTATCATCAAATCCTAAATTTGCCTGCATTCATCGGAGCCATGTCTACGTTGGTCGTTGGCCAGCCTCCACCGGTGAGAGTTGGTCGACAATACACTATCTCTAACGGAAGAACCAACGAAGACGACATATGCTAACACAATTAAGCCCCTTCAACCTCGATATAAACCTATCCCTCTTAAACAGATCACTTATTTACATGAGGAGCCACGAATAGTGTGGGAAGAAGAGGAGGTAAATCAGATAATCATTAACAAAGACCTCTAGTTTGCAGTGATAGGTAAGTTCTCGTATGGCTTGCCTAGGATTCAAGATCTATTAAGGCTCATACCGAAACAATGTGAATTGAAGGGGTAGGTCAACATTGGATTGCTTAGCAATAGTCAAGGGGTGGCAAATGGGCGGGTTGAGTCGGATATGGGCGGGTTAAAAGTGAGTCATGTTAATATGGATAAAATATCCAATCTAACCCATATTTGATTATGGATAAAATGGATAAACCCAATGAATAATATGGATATCCATATTATCCGTTACTTCTTATTAGGTAAAGATAAATGTACTCTTATATTACAAGAAAAATTACATTACTTAGCAAACATAAGTTTTTAATTATTTAATTTAATCTAAATTTTGATTAATTACAATTCATAGGTTCTCTTGCTAATTAAATACACTCCATAACCTCTCTTTTTTATTTCTCCCTTAAGTTACTCTTTTTCTCTTTCTTTTTTTTTTTCTTTTTTTCCTTTTTTCCTTTTTTCGTTCTCATTCTTTCTTTTCCATTTTTTTTTGCATTTTTTGTTTTTTCTTTATTTTTTTCATTTTGTTACATTTTTTTTTTGTCATTTTTCCCTTTTTTTGTATTTTATTTTTCATTTTGCTTTGTTTGTTTATTCGTTTTTATCATTTTTTTTTATATTTTTTCTTTCATTTTTTTGTTGTTGTGTTTTATATCTATTTGTATCATATTATATACTTCAAATAAATTTATTATTTATATTTGAATAGTTTAAATATAAATATTTATAACATATTATTTGTATTTGTACACAAACACGTGTATGAATATATTGTATTTGTTTGAGTCTAAAATATACAAATATGCACGCATCATTTATACAAACCTATCGTTAGTATTTGTATATCAAATTTACCACTTGTATTTGTATATAAACAAGTATCATTTGTATTTGTATAGTTCAAGTTGTATAAACATGTATCATATTTGATACAATTATATCAATAAAAATAAAAATATAAATGATAGCATGAACTATAAAATAAAAATACAAATACAATTATATCAATAAATATAAAAATATAAATAATAGCGTGAACTATAAAATAAAAATATTCATACAAGTGCAAACTATAAAATACAAACACAATTGTGTCAATGAATATAAAAATATAAATGATGGTGCACATAAAAATACAATAAGCGATTGTGCTATTTTTTGTGCTCGACGTAGTAATATTTTTAAAAAGTACAAAAAAATTAGAAAATAAAAAAGAAGAAAGAAAAAAATACAAAAAAAAATAGAAGATAGAGATAGAAGAGAAAGAAAAAAACGAAAAAAATAAAAATAGAAAAAAAATCATATTAGAAAAAAAAAAGGAGGGGGGGGGGGAGAAAAATAAAAATGAGAAAGAAAAATTAAAAAAGGAAAAAAAGAAGAAAAGATAAATAGAAATTAAAGATAGAAGAGAGAAAAAAAACGAAAAGAAAGAAACGAACAAGGAAAAAAGAAAGCAAAAATAGAAAAAAACAAGGAAACAAGTTATGAAAATAAAAATTAAAAAATGGAAAATATTTTCTATTTTTTTTTTAAAAAATATTTTTGAAAAAAAAATTCTTCATTCCAAACACACCCTTAATAAGTATACTTTAGACATTGCTACATCTTCACACATGTCATACTTTAATTTTTTTAAAAAAGAAGTTCAATTTTTTTAAAAAAAGTTATGAAAATAAAAATTGAAAATATTTTTTATTTTTTTTAAAAAAATATTTTTGAATTTTTTTTCCTTCATTCCAAACACGCCCTTAATAAGTATACTTTAGACATTGCTGCATCTTCACACATGTCATACTTTAAGGAGATTATAATTGGTGGATACCCATGGGTTATCCATATTTGAGAATGGATAGTATGGATTGATCCATATTTGACCCACTTTTAAATGGGTTAGATACCCAACTCATTTAACATGGATAAAATGAGCGGATAACCATATAATTTATCCATTTTGCCACCCCTAGTTAGGGCAATAAGATTAGATGATTATGTGAATCTTTTATCGAAGCCACAATTTTATATCACTCATAATTATTTTGGTCTTACTCAATGCGCACTCTCAAATGAGACCCTTTGTTTGATCTGGAGGAGACATCAATAGCAATAGCATTGATATCCTTTCCATTATTACCACCGAATCTATTTAGAAAGAAGCAGTTTTCTCACTGGCAGCAGTAGTAGGTCTCTTGGTTCACTTTAGGGTATTCCTCATTTTAGTTGCCGTGCTTACTAAAAATAGATAGTCTAAAATATTTTCTCCATTTTATTTTACTTGGTCCTTTTACTAAATAGTTGTTTCAATTTACTTGTCCAATTTATGAAATCAAGAGAAATTTATCGCGTTCTTTTAATACTACTCCAATCATTAAATGATTATATAAAGTGTATAATATTCAAATTTATTTTTTCAAAGCTAATACAAGTACGATCACGACCATGAATGATTTTTGAGTATTTTGAATGCAACCGAGGGTGTATGCAATTTGAATTGTGAAGATGGGCCTTGGAGTGCACAAGGCCGCCCCAAACACATCCATGAGCACCTTTTGAAGCCCTTTTTATTAAAGGGTCTATTAGTCCTTTGTCTCTTATTTTTGTAATGTAATATAAATAGAACCTTGTAGGATTTTTAGTCTTTAGTTGTTTAAAGATATTGAAAGAACACTTCTCTTAGAGAGAGAGAGAGAGTCCAAAATTGAAACTAGGGCATTGCACAAGTGTGGAATTATTTGTGTGTTGCATTTTGCTTGATACATTGGTGCTTTAGTGGTGGACTCCTCTCTTGTGTTATTGTAAGAGGTATGTGATTGTAGTGTGTAGTGTTAAGGGTCCAAGAGTGGAATAGGTTCTTGGGTTCTTAAGATTACACCTCCATTTGTCTACCTTTATCTTATTGTAACTTTATAGTTTGTATTGTAGTAGTGAAGCTGTGTGGATTGTTGTTGTTATTGTTGTTTCTTTTATTGTTGTTAATATAGTTTGGTAGTTGGTTGTTTTTGGTGTTAAACACCTTGTAAACTCTTCCTTCTTGTTCTTGAATCCGAGAGTGGTCACCAAAAGAGGTCCACGGTTTCTTGCACTAGTGGACTGTTTGGTGTGTGTTTCTTGTGTTTCCTTGTTAGTTTGGTATCATTTGGTATCAAAGCTTGTGGTTGATCTTGTTCCTACAAGATCAATCTTGGGCTTGCTTGTTAGAAAAAGTCAACAAAAAGAGAGAAAAGTTGTGTTCTTGAAGTTGTTCTTGGCCGAGAGTGTATTCCTTGTTGTTGTTGTTTTAGCCGAGACCTTTGTCACTAGATATTGGTGTATTTTTTGCTTTGTTTAGTTGTTTCTAAGTGTTGGCCTTTTTGTTCTCTAGCACTTGATTCTAGATCTAAAACTTGAGCTTGAATTTTTGAAGTGTTGTTGTGGACAAGGTGTGAACCGTATGTTGAAGTTGTTGTTATAACTTGTCTGAAGGTGACCTTGTAGTTGGACGTTGGGCTTGTTGTTGTTCTTGAAAAATTGTTGTTATGTTCTTTTTGTTCTTCACCCTTTCATCTTTTGTTAACACAAGAAAAGTGAACTTTAAATCTACAAAAGGTGAAAGACAAGTTGTAGTAGTTGTTGGTGAAAAGACTACTTCACATCACTCATAGACTTGACATAAACTTTTTCAACAACTTTGCCATATTTCAAGGACCTTGTTTTGTGGAACAAGTACAAGTTAAGTCTCACTTTTTGAGTTTTGGATTTGAAAAGGGTTCAAGACTTGTGCTTTCCCTCCCAAAATCAATTGTCTTCCATTCCAAAATTATACGGACTAAAAATTTCAAGAATGGTGATTTAAACTTGTGGGACCGTGGCCAATTAGGAGGTGACACGTCATCAAATTACTGTTCACACTATAAATTTTGGCTCAAATTTTGATCTTTTAGTTTTATTTTATGTCTTTAGTTTCGTTTGTTGATTTCAAATCTAACTTAATTACAAGCTAGTACTAGATTGTAAGTTAGTTTTGAAACTATTTTTCGTGTTTACTTTCCTTTGTGTGCTTTATTCTTTTGAGTCGTTGTAAATTCTTGGTCCACCTCTCAAGCACGGAATACAATCAAGTTTTCCACACTTGTGTGATTGAGTGAAGAAACCCGAGAGGTAAAGAACTAAAGAGAGAGTGTGAGGACCTTTTTATTACAACTAACTCGTTTATTATTTTGTAAGTGTTTTCATAGGTACATTGCAATAGAGGGAACAACCTCCTAAACCGTGGGAAACAATGATACCTATATCCTCATGGCTTGTATTAAGGGCCTCAACCGCACCTTGGAAAGAATGCTAGTGAGTCTTAGGAAGTTAGAAATGGATGTGTCTTCGGTGAAAGGAGATGTAACATCGTTGAAAGGGGATGTATCTACTATGAGTGGGAGGTTGGAATAAGTGAAAAGACAAATGAGCCATCCTTCTACTTCTCAACACTATCATGTATGTGTCCTCGAGTGGACATGATCAAAACACTTCCCCTACCATCTCCCTCGAAATGTTACACCAAATGATCAATTCACCGAGACAACCACCAAACACTTCCCAAAATCGAGAGTTTGATAGACCAACTTACCCTCCACTTCACCAAGTCAAACAAGAAAGATTTGGAACCTAAATACCAACACCAAACCCGAGCCCTTCACTTAACCAAAGCCTCACATTCCAATCCAAACTCCACTAAACCAAAGGTCTTACTTTCCACCAAATCTAAATCCACTTAATCCAAATCGACCCAATTGTGTAGAGAGATATGGTAGGGAGGAACAACATGGGGGTTATGGAGCTTATGGTGATATTTACTTTAGGGAAGAATAGGTGAGGGGTAGACATAGGGAGTTAGGCCGTGAGGTGAGAGATAGCCACCCAAACCGAGATGTAGGTTTTAATTTTATCAAAGTGAGCCTTCCCGTTTTCAAAGGTGAGAGTGACACCGAAGCCTACCTTGTATGGGATTCATCTTGTGACAAGATCTTCTAACTTAATAATCTCACCGAAGAAAAGAAAAATTGTTATGATATAACTCACTTCGAAGGGTATGCTAATACATAGTGGGAGTATGTTAAACAGTTTGGGAATGAGATGATTGGGGGACAACCTCCTTTTTTGTTTCGGTTGAAGAACCTTATGCATCAAAGATACTTGGTCAAGATTTATAGACATGAGCTCTTTGCCAAATTGTACAATTTGAGGCAAGGGAGCAAAAATGTCATGGCTTACTACGACGAATTTCAACAATTGATGTTGTAATTAGATCAACGTGGAGAACAAGTGAGTCATGACATTATGCACTTTAAAGTCGGTTTGAACAAGGACATCTCTACTTGCATGACACTTTATAAGTTTGATACTATTGATGGCATTTTCCAAGCGGCATTGGAGGTCGAAAGGGAGCTCAAAGAGAGCTCATTCATGGTTGTCCAATTCGAGAGCACCAAGGATGACCCAAAATAGTCCCTAAGGTATGAAGGTAAACCAATTTTCACTTCCAATTCTAAGAGATTTCAGTGCTTCAAATGCCAATGGTGGGGGCACAAGGCTAGTGAGTGTCCAAACCGGAGAAATGTAATCCTAAGAGAGGAAAAATTATACTATCTTGGGAAAACAGTGGTAATTTAATAGGATAAGGTTGATGGCAAATCTCAAGATGGAGAGCAAGAAGAGGTTGAAATGCAAGGTGAGGAAGATATAAAATATGTGTGGCTGCATGAAGGAGATTGTGAAGTGTCTCTCTAAAAGAGGTGAGGTCCTAAATTTGTAGGCAAATTTCTCTCAAGATGGAGAGGATGAGAGTACGATCATAACCATGAACAATTTTTGAGTATTTTGAATGCAACCGAGGGTGTGTGCAATTTGAAGTATGAAGATGGGCCTTGGAGTGCATAAGGCCACCCCAAACACACCCATGGGCACCTTTTGAAGCTCTTTTCATTAAAGGGTATTTTAGTCTTTTGTCTCTTATTTTTGTAATGTAATATAAATAGAACCTTGTAGGGTTTTTAGTTTTTAGTTGTTTAAAGACATTGAAAGAACACTTCTCTTAGAGAGAGAGAGTCCAAAATAGAAACTAGGGCATTGCACAAGTGTGGAAGCGTTTGTCTGTTGCATTTTGCTTGATACATTGGTGCTTGAATGGTGGAATCCTCTCTTGTGTCAGTTTAAGAGGTAGGTGATTGTAGTGTGTAGTGTTAAGGGTCCAAGAGTGGATTAGGTTCTTGGGTTCTTAAGATTACACCTCCATTTGTCTATCTTTCTATCTTTATCTTGTTGTAACTTTGTAGTTTGTATTGTAGTAGTGAAGCCGTATGGATTGTTGTTCCTTTTATTGTTGTTAATATAGTTTGGTGGTTGGCTGTTTTTGGTGTTAAACACATTGTAAACTCTTCTTTTTTGTTCTTATTCTTGAATTCGAAAGTGGTCACCAAAAAAGGTCCACGGTTTCTTGCACTAGTGGACTGTTTGGTGTGTATTTCTTGTGTTTCCTTGTTAGTTTGGTATCAAAAGCAATTTAGTAAGACTAGTTTAGTAAAATAAGTTCCTAATACATTTTTTCTTAAAGGAAGTGCCAAGTAAAATAGAACAGAGGGAGTACTTCCTTCGTTCACTTTTACTTATCCACTATTTCAATAAATAGATTTTCACTTTACTTGTTACTTTTAACATATCAAGAAAAAATAATTATTTCTTCCGTTTAAAAAAGAATGATCTACTTTCCTTTTTAGTCTATTTAAAAAAGAATGACCTTTTCTTTTTGGCAATATCTTAATTTCAACATTGCACATGACATGTTAAACACATAAGATTAAAGGATATTTTAGTCAATTTGATATAACTTTGATTTAAGACCATAAGATTCAAAAGTCTTCTTTATTTTTTAAATTCCGTGCCAAATCACAATAGGTCATTCTTTTCGAAACTGAAGGAGTAATTAATTTTTTTTCATAATAGACAAATCAAGTCCAAATATGACAAATAAAAGTAAATGAAGGGAGCAATTATCATATTAAAAAGGTCAAATACATAGACATACACCTCAATTTGACACGATTTTTCACTTTAGCATCTTAAGTGGATGATGTTCATTTTAAAACCTAAAGTAGCTATAAACCATGTGACTTTGATACCTTTAGCTGACATGGCTAAGTGAGTATTCTACACTCATTTTTTGGCGCATGAATACCTAATTTAGTCCATTTTTAATTTAATTTTTATCTTTTTCTTCCTCATTTTTTCATCCCACTATCTTTCATCATTTTTTTCAAGCTCAAAACTTTTTTAATGGTACTCTCAAATTCCCTCTATCTCTTAGAGTATAATTTATTTGAATGTTTTTTCCATTAATGGTACTTCTAACAATATAACCTAAAACTAAACCAGTATATCAAATTAACAATGATGAGGAAAAGTACGGCAGGCTCCTCTTTGGTAGGCAAAGATTAGATCATGAGAAAATTAAAAAATAATTAATGAAATTGAGTTTCTAATTCAAACATGAAGAGTAAAATATTATATCAATTATTGATGTTTAAGCTCAATTAAAGCCAATTATTGATATTTAAGTTCAATTAATGGAGGTTGAAAAATTCAACATCAATTAATGGAGTGTAAGCTTGAAGAAGACTGGTTGGGTGGGAAAGACGTTGTGGTAGAGTTTTTTTTCTAATTATTTGGTCAAAAAATCACGGGTCATTAATTTATTGGACACTTTGTCATGTATTTTGATCTTTTAAAAATAATAATTGTGGGTATATATAATAATGGGACGATTTAAAATGAGTTGACACAAATCAATTGACCGTTTAATCCATGTTGGAAGCAATTGCAACCCACGCGTTAGAGCTGATGCAAAAAGGTGCTAAAATGACACAATTGATAGCTGGTTTAGGTGTTTAAAATGACCAACGTCCAATTTAGGTGTCAAAGTAAAAGTTCGTGCCAAATTAAGAAATATGGAAATGTGTTTGACCAATTAAAAAAGGATCAAGATATAATTAATTACTCCCTCCGTCCCATTTTACTCGTCCCAAATTGGGATGACACAGCTATTAAAAAAATAATGATTGGTAATGTAACTTTACCATTTTGCCCATCTTAATTGTGTCTTGTTTGTAGTTCCAATATTGATGGATGGATAATACCAAAACACCATTTGTATTCTTAATGGTGTACTCTTAATGGTACTCCTGTTAAATAACACAAGATTAATTGCTATAAATCACACGGAGGGAAACCAAAAGGATATAAAGAACAAATAACACAAATATACCTAGAAAAAATGGAGGGAAACAAAAAGGAACTTTGCATTATTTTTATATTGGTAACATTATTTTTATACTGATATTTGTTGAAACTTCAAATGTTTCCATCAACATATTTTTTGTATTTTTATTCATTTTAAGAATAATACTACTCAAAATAAGTACAACGTATTAATATAGGAGTATTTTTTTTTATGCATTAAGCAAATTGCTTAAAGACTTGGTAAATTTCCAACACCGTTTCTTTAATTTTTGAAGAGTTCAAAAAATCTTTGCAACATTTTTCAAAAATATTAATAACAAGGAGTAATCAATTATACTAAAGATATAATGAATTTTTTTTTTTTTGTCTTATCTTTATAAGTAAAAAAGAACTAGTAAAATGGGACATCAAATTAAGAAATTTAAGACAGATAAAATAAAACGGAGGAAGTATTTGTTTCCACTTTCACCCTTACTCAATAAATAGGGAGACATTAATGTGGTGGAAAAGAAAGTACTATTAATTGAAATAAAAAAATAAAAAAAATAATTTAGTCAAATAACCCTTTTAATTAATGTTTTCTCAATGAACGTGTAAGAAAATAACAAGTAAAATGGATAAAAAAAGATTTTGTATGAATTTTTACATATCCTGAGCTAAGTAATTAGTTGAAGCCATTATTATGATGCCAACAAAAATTCCAATAGGGACTTGGGGAAAACCATTAATTAATAGGACCAGCGTGAAGATTTCGAGGGAAAGAATCATGCCGATCAAGAAGATATATTTGTTGCTTAAAGTGAAAATTGGAGTTCAAAATAACGTTGATCAAGAGGATATACTCCCGATATCACATTTTATTTGTCCTGTTTTACTTATCAAGACAATATAATTTTTTTCCATTATATCCTTAGTGTAATTGATTACTCCTTGTTATTAGCCATCCATCAATATTGAAACTAATAACAAGACACAATTAAGAGGGGAAAAATGATAAAGTTACATTAGCAATCATTATTTTTTTAATAGTAGTGCCATCTCAATTTGGGACAGATAAAATAGAACGGAGGGAATATATTCTTAACATTTCCCCTTTTTCACCAAAATGTCAGTGCCATGTAGGATTGGATTTCGACGTTAGTCATTCTTAACAGATAAGAGTTACTCCCTCCGTTACAAATTACTCGTTTCAAATTGAAGCAACACATTGATTAAGAAAAATAATAAATAACATGACTAGTTTATCATAGTATTCCTATTAAATAATGCTTACATTTTACTTTCTCCGTCCCAAATTGAGATAACATATTGATTAAGAAAAATAATTAATAACATACCTAGTTTATTGTTATGAACCAATTGTCCCACATTGAAAAAATAGAGAAATGCTAAGGGGATTATAAGCCAAATGGATTCTCCCACCTATTAGACTAATCTTTTGGGTTGGGCTCTCTCGTTTGATTTATAACATTGGTGATTTCATTGAGAGTTTCATGCGTTGGGCCGTGACTCGGAGTGGTGGCCTGCGCGCTAGGAGTGGTGGCCTGGACCCAAAAGGGGTGCCAGCTGTGACCAACTGGGAGTAGCCGTGACTAACGAGGATCGATCCACGTGTGGGGAGCCGCGCGTTGGGTCGTGAATCGTAGCGGTGGCCTGACCCCAAGAGGGGTGCCAGCCGTGACCAACGAGGATCGATCCACGTGTGGGGAGCCGCGCGTTGGGTCGTGAATCGTAGCGGTGGCCTGACCCCAAGAGGGGTGCCAGCCGTGACCAATGAGGATCGATACACTCGTGGAGCCACGACTCGGAGTGGTGGCCTGGACCTAAGAGAGTGCCAGCCGTGACCAACGAGGTCGTTGGTTCTCAAGCGGAGGCGATTGTTATGAACCAATTGTCCTACATTGGAAAAATAGAGAAATGCTAAGGGGATTATAAGCCAAATGGATTCTCCCACCTATTAGACTAGTCTTTTGGGTTGGGCTTCCCGTTTGGTTTGTAACATATTGTTATGAACCAATTGTCCCACATTGGAAAAATAAAGAAATGCTAAGGGGATTATAAGCCAAATGAGTTCTCCTACCTATTAGACTAGTCTTTTGGGTTGGGCTTCCCGTTTGGTTTGTAACATATTGTTATGAACCAATTGTCCCACATTGGAAAAATAAAGAAATGCTAAGGGGATTATAAGCCAAATGAGTTCTCCTACCTATTAGACTAGTCTTTTGGGTTGGGCTCTCCCATTTGGTTTATAACATTGGTGCTCTCATTGAGAGTTCCACGCGTTGGGCCGTGACTCGGAGTGGTGGCCTGCGCGCTAGGAGTGGTGGCCTGGACCCAAAAGGGGTGCCAGCCGTGACCAACGAGGATCGATCCACGTGTGGGGAGCCGCGCGTTGGACCGTGACTTGTAGTGGTGGCCTGTGTGCCAGTAGTGGTGGCCTGGACCCAAGAGGGGTGCCAGCCGTGACCAACGAGGATCGATCCACTCGTGGAACCACGACTCGAAGTGGTGGCCTGGACCTAAAAAGGGTACCAGCCGTAACCAACTGGGCTCAACCGTGACCAACGAGGTCGTTGGTTCTCAAGCGGAGACGATTGTTATGAACCAATTGTCCCACATTGGAAAAATAGAGAAATGCTAAGGGAATTATAAGCCAAATGGGTTCTCCCACCTATTAGACTAGTCTTTTGGATTGGGCTCTCCCGTTTGGTTTATAACATTTACCATAATACCCCTATTAAATGATGTTTACATTTTAATTTGAAGAAAAAGTAATTAATGCAAAGTGTAAAACATGATTTTTTTTTTGTCTCTACTTAATTAATGAAAAAAGACAAGTAAAATGGGACATTAAATTAAGAAATTTGGAACGGAGGGAGTATATTTGAATTACTTGACTAACCTTGAAGGGTATTTTTATTAAGAAGTATAACATATAAAATTGATCTCGTTTTTATATAGTAGGACATATATGACCTTTTTTCACTATACTATTTGAGAAGTCTATTTGGATCTTGCTCAAAATTACAACCATAATTTTCAAAAAATATACCACCACCTATATGATGTGGATCATACATATTCAACTTCTTGTCCGAGATTTGACAAAAAAGAAGTGTGACAACATTTTGATTTCTGGGCTACAGTAAGTAGATCTAGAGGTCATTGCGGCCCCCTTCCCCCTACTCCTCTTGTCCCGAATACGAATATATTCTCATTAAAGCTTGTTCCAATCTGACAGAGCCACAGTAGCAACTAAAATAAAGTAGAACTCTTACAAGTTATCAGCTAAATGAATGTGAGGTTTCTGGATATCAATAGGGGATCAACAAGGCTTTCTACGTAGATTTCTGCTGCAGCATATTCCTCAAACTGATAACTAGGGTAGCAAAAGTAAAATTTCACCCTTATTTGACTAGCAAGAAGGTATATAGAAAATAGATGAATAGAATATAAACTCCCCAAGATCTTTAGGATGATCCACGGTGAAGATCTTTGTCCATGACTTTTTAACTCCAGAATGCTTCATAACCCACACATCAGAATTAGTTCATTCATGACAGTTAGGAAAAAGCACAGAAAGATCATTTCCTACCACTCCCCGTGTTAAAGGATAACCGTCTTCTCCATAACTGGTTGGAAGTACCAGACCTTTCCATGACTCATCTGCTAAATCAAGAGAAATGATGTTGCTCATATTGAACGTATCAACATCAGCAGATAAAGCCCAATAAAGCTTCCCATCGATTACCTGAAGAATTAATCAAAAAGTTAGCTAACATTTTTTCCAACTGGCCAAGAACTCCCTTTGAAACTGGAATCCCTGCAAGGTGTAATGGCATCGAGAAAAGAATATGTTTGCAAAATCCACATGATAACAATGCTTTCAATTCCTACCACTTTATTTTATTCATGCTCAAAGTATCTTATTCTTTCAAGCCCTCAACATTCTATCCAAATTGTTTGCTTTCTTTAGAAAGCGGTCACTCCAGTGAAGCTTTCTTTTGTCTTCATCACTGCCTCACCAAAAATTAGCTAACTTTTTTTTCAACTGGTCAATAACTCCCTTTGAAACAAAAATCCTTGCAAGAAGATGTTAGTTTTGAATGAAGAATGAAAAGTGCCCTGCCCTAGCAAGCACCTACTCCTATCAAAAAGAGAGACTTTATTAAACAAGAAAGAAAGGCTCTTTCTATCTTATTAGTCAAGCACTAACGAGCAAGACTGAAGAATCAGTTTATGCACTTTATTATGGTGTTTGAAAAGATCGATTTCAAAAGAAATTTCTTAAGAGAAGAAGATGAGGCAAAGAAGGAATTGATAGAGGTGCGTCGAGAAGTTCAATACCTTCTTGATCGAAAAAATGTCAGTTATGAACTCCAGAAATAAGCAATATGATAAGCAAAAGAAAAATAAGATGAACACACAGATTTACGTGAAAATACTTGACATGAAAAACCACGGGCAGAGGAGGAGATATTCACTATAATGGAGAGGAGTACAATGAGGAGACGAAGGACTCAATGACATAGTTAAAACATCCTAAATGACCCACTACATTGCACTTATATAATACGTGTGTACAAATAAATCCTAAGCCCAAAAACATACAGGTCCATATCGGTCCGATCCTACCGCTACCACTATAGACCTCACAAAAAATTACAAACATGGATCGCACCGCGAACTTTTCAGGTCCGGATCAACAAAATTTGGGTCACAAACTCTAACAATGTCCTTGCTTGTACTTCTCTTTATTTTTTGAGATTGGGTTGGTGTGAAATGTACCGCTTGTCTAGCCTATGCTTTGCATGAACATCTCAATAAAAGGGCTCTTAGATATGAAACAAAACCAGAAGTTTCTACTTTTTTGGACAAAAATATTTCTTTTTTTCTTCGCCCTATTAAATACTTCCTGATTCTCTTAAGGCTACAAATCCGAAAAGGCGTAACTGCTTTTGTCGGAAGGGCAAGTCTACTTTATGGTAACGATCTCCCACACCCGGACCAGGCTAAAAACGATGAGTCTTCTCTTTTCAGGGTTAGACTATATATGTAACACCCCGCATTTTGGGCTAGAATGAAAACCATCATTTTAGTGCTTGGCGCGTCACGAAGGGGGTCTATTTAGCAATTGTCAAATTCCAGTAGACTAGCACGATTGTGGCGCATCGCGCTGAAGTTTCAGGTCCCAACCAGTGGGATAACGCGATGGCTCCGCATCGCAGTGACCCCAAGAATCCCATTCGTCAATTTCCAGTGAGCTATCGCGATAGTGGCGCGTTGCGGTGGCCCATAAAATTGGGCTCCCAGTTATATTTTTTCGATTACGTTAAGGATTAAAATGGGGTATTTTGGAAAATTACCCTACCCCCAATCCGTCTATAAACATACAATCAATGGCATAACAAAAGCACTTTATGCCCAAATCTTCATTCTCTACAAAGCAAAAACCCTAAGCATCCCAAAACCTCTTCCAAGAATCTCAAGATTCAACCGCGGATTTTCGAAATTGATTAAAGATTTGGAATCCCCAAATCGTAGGCTTCAAGAATCAATCTCTAATTTTCTATTGGAGCTACGTGGGGTTTATCCTAAAAATACATGGGCTTGTTGAAAATACTCAATTATGATTTAAAGATTATAAAGCATGAATTTGTTAAAGGGGTTTGAAATCCATGATTTTTATTATGCATGCATGTTATTGATATTGTTGTTTTGGCCTTTAGGCCTCATCCCCTTAAATTGATTTACAAGTATATGTATGAAATTGAAATTTAAGATTTGTTTGAGAGGACAGATTATGAAGTCCCTCTCTTGTGATAAATTCAAATTTATGATCTTATTGTGAATGATTTGAAATGTATGATTTATGATTTTGAAACTAGTTTTCTCAACACCTTAGGGTTTGAGCATGATTTAGAGATGATGAGAGGGAGCTTCTTGATATAATTACATCCTTGTTTTAAATGAGAAAGAGTTGCGTGTGATTGAGAAATTTGACTTGACCACCTTGTATTATTGAAATGCTTGACAAAGAGAGTGCCTTGCATGTGTTTACATGAGGTTTGAGAAAGAGTTTCTTTGAATTAATTTATTGATATGGTGGTCCCAAACTTATGTTTTGAAAATAGAGATTATAATATGTTATTAATGGCTCAGAGGTGTGACTTGTAAGTCAATGGTATGACGATACCATAAGTATGTATGCCATAACAGATAAGAGATTTCAGAGTATGTTTTCAGAAGATGCATGATTTTAAAAGAGTTAAAAATGGGCTTAAAGAGGGTTAGGTGGTTACCCGAAGAGGACTTAAGTTCAAGTAACTCTTAGCCTGAAACCGAATTTGTCGATATGGGTAGATTATTATTGTACGCTAGCGACGACTATGTGGCGTAGTAGATTCAGAGACTCCGACCCTTGCGGCACACTTGGGTTGGGGGCTTGGCTGCCGAGTTAATGACATCTTCCATATAGCCCGTGGAATTTCAGAGTTGTAGGGTATACCACCTAGCGCAGAAGTAAAAAAAAGAATGTCTCAGAGTTCAGATGATTTTATAGAGTCTTTCGAAAATGCCCATGTGATTTCTTACCATATGATATGTTTATGAACTATTTTAAATTGCTCTCATATATGTTGAATATAAATTATTATTTTGGATTTGCTTTGCGTACTAGTACATTTGTATTGACCCCTACCTCCCAGGGTCTAAAGCTCAGTTCAGAGGTCCTGCTAAACAATAGATTTTTCAGACAACAGTGAAGTGAGCAGTTGGTGAGCCTTCTTAATTCCAGAAGGCCTGTGTCTTTCAGATTGTGTTATTTATTTTGGTTTAGGTCCACTGGGGCCTTGTCCCAGTTTCAGACAATTGTCATTTGATTATGTAGTAGAGATTTCACAGACTGTTCCAAATGTTGTTTAGTTGATTTTGGATTTCATTCCTTATTGTTAAACTAAATCCAGAGTATGAGCATGTTTCCATATCAGATTATATTTCTGCATCTTCTTTTATTATATGAATATTGTGTATGATTACTAGATAGAGTCGGACGCCCGTGCCTTCATGGTTTGGGATGTCCATCACGGCTAGGACCTAGTTCGGGTTGTGACAAACTTGGTATCAGAGCACGGTTCATGGTCCCAAGGTGTCTGTAAAATCGCGTCGGGTAGAGTCTTGTTTATGAGTGTGTAGCGCACCACACTTATAGGTAGGAAACTACTAGGCGTTTAGGAATATTTTTCTTTCTTCATGTTTTAGTTTGTGCTGTGGATTCAAAATATTCCTCTTTCATACTGTAATTTGTGCTATGGTGTTGCCTATACGAAAGTAAAGTTATCCCAATTCTCACCTTACTTTGATGTGCTCAGATATGTCTCATCGTTGAGGTGAATCAATTCCAGAAGTTTAGAATTTAAATGGTATGGTCCTTTTTGATTGAGCCATATAAGATTTTGAAATTGTGCAAGGACTTGTGAAGAGTCCATTAGTGCCTCAGAGTGTATTAATTCTAGTGTGAACTTTGATTCTAATGAAATTGTGTTTTTTAGCCTGCAGTATTAAGTATATTCAGTCCCTTTCAAAATTTATGTTGCAGACGTTATGATTTAGGGGGAATGATGTGTAGCAGAATGTTAGAACTGTATTTCCAACCGAGTAGTAGTATAAGTTAAGTGTGGGTGCAATTGACCTATTGGTAGTGATGTTGGACCAAGAAGTTGGTGATGTGAAGTCACAAAGTTAGAAGTTAGAGTGAGGGTGACTTTTGTGTTAGTAAATATTTTATTTGAATAACCGATGTTTGAGGATGATTTACCCCTTTATAGTGATAGACTAATGTGGTAGTTAGTGGCATATGTGGATTGTATGGTAGTCTATGGGGGGAGTGTTTGACTCAGATTTTTATTCATACAGAGTAAGATATGTATTCTTAGATCATTGATTATTGTATATCAAGTTTCTATCTCTTGTAATCTTGTTATCATTGTGTTGTTGAAACTGAAAGTCTAGTGAAGCCGTGTGGGGCTCTTTCGATTCATTAGCATAGTTGACTTGTCATTCATCTCATTTCTTATTCAAAACACAAAAATCAAAGTCTAGTGGAGCTGTGTGGGTCCTATTTCGATTCACTAGCAATTTGTTGTTCATTTTGTTGTTCTTGTATTGGTTGGAATTGGGGTTTAGTGGCATAATGGCCAGAAAATTAGTAAGGGCGATTTATTGAGTATATGTATAGCTGAATCTTTTTGCATGAGATTGAGTTGGTGATGAAGTGATACATCCTTGTGTGTTAGTTTAGTAGAAGGTAGAGAAGGAGTTATTTGTTAAGGTGAATTGTTGTTTGCTTAAAGTATGAAAAGAGTTGTTGATGGTGTTTGTTATGCAAGAAGATTATAGGTTATTGATGATAGTACTTGGTGGATGAGTGTAGTTAATTTAAGCGTCCCTGAGATTGCAAGAGGGAGTTTAATTAAAACTTATAGAGTTATGGACTAAGTTTAGCTGTAAGGGGTAGATAGTAATGGCGTGTAGAAGAAGGATGTGTTAATGGATTGTGAATAGGGTAGGCCATATGATTATGGTCGATTGTTGTTGTTATGGAGTTCAAGTGTACTAGTGTTTCTTGATGTTTTATTTCATATTTTTTTCTTCTTTCCAAGTGAGAATTGTGTGTAAGGTTGGATTGTAAACCATGTTTAGCACTAGACATTAAGTTTGAATAGTTGATGGCCATGAAGGTAGATGTGGTGATTTCTTGGTTAATGATATAGTTATAGGGAAGTGATCTAATAGGCTTAGATAGCGTACGCAAGAGCTTAAGTTTATTTGATCCGTAGTGAAGTACGATGTTGTATGTATGATGTAGAAATATGTCCAAAGTGATATGGAGTTGCGGCATTTTCTAAGGCTATTGCATGTTGTGTATGGCTAGTGGTACCGTTAAGTTGCTAGATGGAGAAAGACTAGTTAGATGGTACATGGTGGTCTAAATGTACAAGTTAAGAAGTTATGAATAATGATGTTGAGCCTTTTATATAATCTTGATTCTCATGGTTTAGAAATATAAGTTTGTAGGCATGATGCTGGTAGACTATGACAGAAGTGGTATGGTCCGTCAAAGGTTTGGGGATATCCATGTTTAGTGTTAGGAGAATCTAAGTTGGTGAATGTTTAAGCTATTATATGATGACTTTTGGGGATATAGAAACCTAAGAGTTGAATCTTAGAAGGAGGTATTAGCATTGGTCGCTATACATGAAGATACCATCTTACAGGGTAAGTTTATTTTTATGTGTATTGTTATATCCCCGACTCTAGAGTAAAGTTATTTCAGTTTATACCAGAGTGTATATAATGGTTCACAGACTTAGAGTAATGGCTTAAATCTAAGGGGGAGATGATAGAACGAGTAACCAAGTCAAGGTTTTAGATGCTAATAGATGTGCCAGTAAGTTGTGGAATTGGACTTGAGAAAGAACGATGCTCAATCTATTCTTATTTCAGCAGTTTACTTTAGTTATTCCGATACATACTCATGCTTTATGTTTCAGCTTCATTATCATAGCTCCTGTTCATGTATATGATAAGGAATCATGTACTCTCCTAGTTCCTAGTATGATGAATTCCCAGTTTATTTAGCAGTTAGAATCACTTTCCATAAGTTATGAATTCCAAATATTCAGGTCATGCAGTTCATGACTCTTGTGCACATGTGATACTCCTAACGATCAGTGAAAAATTCAAATTTATATCAGGTACGTCCTCAGATTAGATCTCTTTAATGATTCCATGTCGTGAGTGCTCTATTCCTCACGCCTCAGTAGGGTATCAAGTTATGCTTAGTACTCCCCTCATATTCCGGATTCCGGTATTCCAATTTTTCAGTGACCTTTTCCCTTAGGTCGAGATAGTGATGATGAATAGTTGTCTAGATGGGAAAGAGTAAATATTTCTTGTTGATGAAATATGGTTGTGTGCTTATTTGAGTTAAGGTAGTGATTATGGAGTAAGATTGAGGCCAAGTCTTTGATACATGTCAAGGTTAGTTGAAGTTTTATGTGTTATATTTGGGAAAAATTGTTGTGTGCTTGTTTTATGTAAGTCCATAATTTGAAAGAATTTTGAGGTGAAGTTTTGTGTATGGCTTGGTTAGTTAAGAATATTTTACGTGTATTATCTGAATAATGCAGGGAAATTGTTATGGATAGAAGTATTAGAGAATATGAGAAAGATTCTTTATAAGTGTTTGTTTAGAAGTGCATATGTGGGTATGAATATAGGATTGAATGTCATGTTTGTATACATACGAATAGATGCTTTGAGTGTTTGTGAATGTCTAATGCAAAGTTGAAGGTGATTGCTGGAGTGGCTATAAGAATTATGCATAAGATGAGGAATTATGAAATGCAGGGTGTACTGAATTCATGATTCAAACTAGTACTACGGTAATATGTGGTGCGTCTTGTGATTTTGAGTTAGGCTTGAAGATAGTGAGGGGATTTAGTTTAGTTTAGACATTAGCAGATGGAAATATCAACGGCCATGTGAGAAAAATAAGTGGAATCAATAAGCATGGTGTTTAAGGGGAAAATATAGTTGAGAGAGTATTTTAGAAGTGTGGCTAACCTTGAAAGTAAGAAGTTGCTTTGCCTAAGGTTTGGTAATTCTATCCTAGTTTATGAGTTATATGTCTATATTCCGTGCTATCGAGTAGTGTCAATGTTGTGATCCCGCAGTTGGATGTCTGGTGTAAATTGTGCCCAAGATCCTTTGCTCCCCTTATGCTACTAGGACTTCTTTAGAAAGAGTGTTGAAGAGATGCTCCAGTTAAGTATAAGTGTCTAGTATAATTCAGTCTATGCAGCCAGCAATTCAGCTTAACAGTCAGGCAGACAAGTTACTGTGTTTTTTCCACCTTTTCACCCAGTCCTACTATCTGAAGTCCAATGCGTATGACCATCCCAAAAGATAATCTATTCCATCCTTGTAAGTTGAGAACTCAGTTCAGTCCAAGCATCATGTTTCAGATTCAGTTATTTAGTCATGACTCAATTCATAAGAGTTTAGCACATAATCTCAAAATTTTCCAGCTATTTTAGCTCAGACAGTGTAATACCTTTGTACGATCTAAATCTTGTTGCCTTATGATTCGTACTTACATAAGTTATCACTTCCAAATCCAATGTGTGTGATTTGAGCACAAAAACTTCGGGGGGAATCCTAAACTCTCAGCATGAATCATCTCCTTAAAACAAGTAAGGGTAAGTCAGCTCAGAATTTAGTTTCATGATAGAAGTTTAAACATTTCAGATCAGTTATATCCTTTCTTAGAAGACACATTATGTCCGCGTTATTCCATACCTTTAAGCTTCAATGTTCCTACCCATTATTCGGGGATAAATGATTCCAAGGGAGAGATAATGTAACACCCCGCATTTTAGGCTAGAACGAAAACCGTTATTTTAGTACTTGGCACGTTTCGGAGGGGGTCTATTTAGCAATTATCAAATTCTAGTAGCCTAGCGCAATTGTGGCACATCGCGCTGAAGTTCCAGGTCCCAACCAGTGGGACAATGCGATGGCCCCGTGTCGCGGTGACCCCAAGAATCCCATTCATCAATTTCCAGTGAGCCACCGCGATTTGGGCTCCAAGTTATATTTTTCCGGTTACGTTAAGGGTTAAAAGGGGGGTATTTTGAGAAATTACCCTACCCCCAATCCATCTATAAACATACAATCAATGGCATAACAAAAGAACTTTATGCCCAAATCTTCATTCTCTACAAAGCAAAATCCCTAAGCATCCTAAAACCTTTTCCAAGAATCTCAAGATTCAACCATGGGTTTTCGAAATTGATTGAAGATTTGGAATCCCCAAATCGTAGGCTTCAAGAATCAGTCTCTAATTTCCTATTTGAGGTACACTGAGTTTATCCTAAAAATACATGGGCTTGTTGAAAATACTCAATTATGATTTAAAGATTATAAAGCATGAATTTGTTAAAGGGGTTTGAAATCCATGATTTTTATTATGCTTTATGCATGTTATTGATATTGTTGTTTTGGCCTTTAGGTCTCATCCCCTTAAATTGATTTACAAGTATATGTATATGTATGAAATTAAAATTTAAGATTTATTTGAGAGCACAGATTATGAAGTCCTCTCTTGTGATAAATTCAAGTTTATGATCTTATTGTGAATGATTTGAAATGAATGATTTATGGTTTTGAAACTAGTTTTCTCAACACCTTAGTGTTTGAGCATGATTTAGATATGATGTGAGGGAGCTTCTTGATATAATTACATCCTTGTTTTAAATGAGAAAGAGTTGCGTGTGATTGAGAAATTTGACTTGACCACCTTGTATTATTGAAATGCTTGACAAAGAGAGTGCCTTGCATATGTTTACATGAGGTTTGAGAAAGAGTTTTTTTGAATTAATTTATTGATATGGTGGTCCCAAACTTATGTTTTGAAAATAGAGATTATAATATGTTATTAATGGCTCAGAGGTGTGACTTGCAAGTCAATGGTATGACGATACCATAAGTATGTATGCCATAACAGATAAGAGACTCCAGAGTATGTTTTCAGAAGATGCATGATTTTAAAAGAGTTAAAAATGGGCTTAAAGAGGGTTAGGTGGTTACCCGAAGAGGGCTTGAGTTCAAGTAACTCTTAGCTTGAAACCGTATTTGCCGATACGGGTAGATTATTATTGTACGCTGACGACAACCGTGTAACATAGTAGATTCAGAGACTCCGACCCTTGCGGCACACTTGGGTTGGGGGCTTGGCTGCCGAGTTAATGAAATCTTCCATATAGCCCGTGCAATTTCAGAGTTGTAGGGTATACCACCTAGCACAGAATTAAAACAAAGAATGTCTCAGAGTTCAGATGATTTTTCAGAGTCTTTAGAAAATGCCCATGTGATTTCTTACCATATGATATGTTTATGAACTGTTTTAAATTTCTCTCATATATGCTGAATATAAGTTATTATTTTTGGTTTGCTATGCATACCAGTACATTTGTATTGACCCCCCCACGTCCCAAGGTCTAAAGCTCAGTTCAGAGGTCCTGCTAAACAGTAGAGTTTTCAGACAACAGTGAAGTGTGCAGTTTGTGAGCCTTCTTAATTCCAGAAGGCCTGTGTCTTTCAGATTATGTTATTTATTTTTGTTTAGGTCCACTGGGGGCCTTGTCCCAGTTTCAGACAGTTGTCATTTGATTATGTAGTAGAGATTTCGTAGACTGTTCCAGATATTGTTTAGTTGATTTCAGATTTCATTCCTTATTGCTAAACTAAATCGAGAGTATGACTATGTTTCCGTATCAGATTATATTACCGCATTTTATTTTATTATATGAATGTTGTTCATGATTACCAGATAGATTCGAATGCCCGGGCTTTCATGGTTCGGGATGTCCGTCACGGCCAGGCCCTAGTTCGGGTCGTGACAATATAGAACCAAAATAATAGACTAATTGACAACGACGACCCTTCTGGCACCATCGGATCACTAAGACTGACTTTCATCCCTGCTCGACGGGTGGGTCTTGCAGTCAAGATCCCTTCTCCCTCGTTTTCTCTACTATTTTGACTTTCACCACCTTTAATGGCTCTATAAATGTATGTAATTCTCAGGTAAAAGAGTAATTGAACAAATATTGAATAAAATAGTACCCAAAGGTTTATAAGCAACTAAATACTTATTCTAGAAGGGTTTATTTGACCTAATTGTATCACGTAATCTTTTAAAAAGAGTTCCGAGAGAGTTATTTAAGCCAATACCTCCGAATTAGTTTCTCCTAAAAAATAAGTGCTTGGGCCACAAAAATCTTTCCTAATGGATAGAAAGTTGGAGAGGTAACAAAAAATTTGCCCTAAAGCTTATCAACTGTTCTCCAAGAATCGGTCCTCAAACTGTAAATGTTGACTACAACATCATATGAACCGCCATTATCATAAATACACTGAATAACTTCTACTTTGTAATTGTGATGTGACTCATTATATCCAAAACCATATTTTAGATAGTAAGAGAAACCCTTCCTCAATTTTGCTCTAATATAGACAATTTCTTACACTTCCTGATACAAGCCAAATCAGCATCAAACTTTCAAGGACTATAATCCAAGGCCAACAGGAAGGTGCCCAAGCCATGGTTATCTATGGGAGGAAAGGATATTGTCATGACCCGAATCGGGTCCTGGCCATGACGAACATCCCAAACTAATAAAGGCTTGAGATAATCCCTTAGCATTATATAAAAACCATATTCATATTTAAAGTTGCGGAAACAAGACCATAAAAAAAGGTTCAACATTTAAAATAAAGAAACATCTATGTCTTAAAAACCAAATTCAAATAATTACCCAACACCTGTCTACAAAACTTCTAACTTTAAGAATAACTCCTAAGTCGGGACATGGCCCCGATATACCAAAAAGAACATAAAATAATGAAACAAAAGTATAAATGAAAAGTAACATTGCCTTTCGGATGATGGAGGGCTCACTACTTCTCAACAGCTGTCCAAGCAAGAATACGAAGTCCCTAGTGCTGCACAGAATCATGAGAAAGTGCCTCCAAATCTACATCATGAAACAATGTACCGTCGGGAGATGGTCAGTACGACAAGTACTGGCATGCAATCCAGAGAAAGGGAAATAAACATTTATAAGGCAAGTCATACTCAGTTAAGCATCCATAATAATAATAATAAAGTAGGAGATCGGGGACTTGGGACATAAAGAGATAACCATTTAAAACTTACTCTTAAACTATGTAGCTTTTCACCGTCATCCAGTAACCCACAGGCTATATGGTTCTGGTACTCCCCAAACAACAGGGTCTTAGTCCATGTTTGCTACACGTACTGAGATTAAGCTAAAATCACCAATAGACTAGAGCCACCATATTATACTTATGTTAAGAACATCATTCATTGTTCGATTAAGGTACGACATCCCTATGTCGGTAAAACATAAGTTTCGGGCGTTGGTCACGAGAATGTAAGCCTTCACGGTGAAGCTACATAATTTCCTTTAAGGCCCAATTAAAATACTTTTACACACATTATTATCCATGGAGTCTTTTATTATGGAATTACCATATTGATATTGCCATACCAAGACTTGCAAGTCATTCATAACATGCCAAACTGTTTTCATATAATGTTTTAGACTCTTAAATTTGTCTTTAAAGTTCATAAACATTATTCCCAAGTGCTTTTAAAAGTCGTTAGCCTTTTCTTTCATCTCATACCTTATTTAAAAGACGGTATAAGAAATCATAATTTCCATTAAAGAAACTATTTTTTTAAAGTGAGTTGAGGGCTATATTTTCATCTTGCAAAATCCTTAAAGGTTGCGAATCCATGTTAACAAGTTCACCATTTTTATAGAACATATTACATCTCAAAATACATTAATAATGCTTAGAAAATCCATAAAACAAGAAGAGAAAACGATATAAAGTATTTTGCAACAATTTTCTCAACCCTAGTTTTAGTCAACCATTCAAATAACACGTAAATACTAAGTAAATTAATATCATATAATAATATTTAAAGTAAAGGAGTGTTCAATATTCCTTTTTGATGAATAGAGTTTGAATTTGAGCCTTGAATCTGGAACCCTAGGTGTTCTTGCCTCTAAGAATATTTTGGGGGAGAAGGAAGACTTTTGGAGAAGGATCGTAATTCAGTGTTCAAAAAAGATTTTAAGCATATAAAGGTCAGACCTCATAAGAAAAATGATCAAAATATCCCTAAGCTTACCAAAAAATAATTCTCAGAAACAGGTCCCCATTACCTCACTTACGACCCACGTAAGTAGTCCTTACTGCCCATAAGTAGGGTCGAGGTATCAAATTCTTTTTTTAGCTCTCGAAACCTACTTACAGACCCACTTAGGCCCCCATAAGTAATAATTATAGTATGTAAGTAGGATAGTAGGTATAACACCCTTTTTTCAGCTCTCATAACCTACTTATAAATCCACCAGTAAGTAGTACTTACGGCCCGTAAGTAGGCAGACAGCTTGACAGGGCTTCAGTAAAATAACCATAACTTTTTACTCCTACATCAGATTAAGGAGAAACTGAATGCGTTGCAAATCTAATTAAATTATCTATAATTTCATGAGTCTTGATGTAATACCCCAAAAAATTTTCTTCGTAAAGATTTCGTGAGAAACGTATCGAGTTCTACGCTTTAGAGCGATCCATAAATTTTCTGTGTAGTATTTCTAAGACGTTGACCTACCATTGCATAGAGTATTGAATAATATTTCCAACGATATATAGATCATCAAAAATGGACACTCGAGCGATGAGTTACGACCATTCCGATCGAACTACGACCATTCCGATTGAACCGTGAACAGTAAAACGTGCAGGAAATTAAAATTACTGCAGGCAGGCGAATTTCAGGGTCAACTTCAAATGATCATAACTCTTTGTACATAATGATATGGGTAATATACTATATATCAATAGAAATCTCTGCGAGTCCTCTTTCTAATGAAATTGGTTTCATCCAATTTGACTATCGGAGAAAAAAGTTATGGTCAATCTAGTTCAGCCTATCAAAAGCGAATTTTTGGGTCAACTTCAAATGAACATAACTCCTTGTACATAATGATCTGGGTGAGCTACTATAAATCAACGGAAATCTCTAAGAGTCCTCTTTCTAATAAAATTGATTTCATCCAATTTGGCTATCGGAGTAAAACGTTATGGTCGATCTACTTCAGCCTATCAAAACAGTCCACCAAAGGACATATTTGACATTATTTGTTTTTTTAAGGGCAATTTATTCATTTCACACCCCCTCTTGGACGAAAATTTGTCCATTTAATCCATAATTGAACCTTCAAAATTCATTTTCTCTATGAAACATTTGGGATAATGAAACCCTAGCCAAATTTCACCTTCAAATATCTTTCAATTTCACCGTAGAAATCCAAAATTAATTCGATAAATGAACTCCTCCTTTCAAGACCTTCGAGGAGCACCCATTATTTGTCCGAACAGGATTTCGTAATCAAGAAGTCAATTTCAAGGTATGTGGGGTTTTGAACAAGAGCAATCTTCCGTTCTTGTGCCCAAAGCTTTAATTTTATTATGGTTTTACATGATTTTGCAAGTGAGATTATGTCTAAATAATTCGATTATGAGATTATGACGATTGAATGAATAAACTTTGATTTATATGATTATCTCAATGTTTTCATGATATGATTTAATAATTATCATTGTGAATTACACACTTTTACCACGAGGTGGTATTTTGAATGATTTTGGGACGTATGTCGAGATGGTATTTTAGAATAACATTTTGAGATATGTGTCAAGCTTTATGCTTCCCAATGACGATTTGAATTATTGAATATATATTTGAGACATGAGATGTCTTGATATCTATAATTGTAAATTTCATATTTTTATTTTGAATGATTTTGAGATATATGTTGAAATGGTATTTTGGAATGATTTTGAGATTTATAATAAGCTTAAAGCTTCTTTATGACGAAATTGAATCATTGAGCATATTGAGATATAACATTTGAGATGTTACCATGAGTCTTGATATTTTCTCAAAAATATTGATGTTGTCATGACTTGATAAATTATTACATTTTGACATTTAAAAAGGTTGAGTTCTATTATTGAAATTTCATGATATTCGAAAATGGGTATACACTCAAATTACTTTATGAAGGATTTATAAGACTTTGAATTTTTTTCCAATATGGATATACATGATTACTTCATTACTCTACTTCTTAAATTGAGAATTTATGCTATGAGTTGCATACTACTACAATGAATTGATATTTCTAAAGGCTTTCGAGATAAAAGTCGTGATTTGAGTTGTACTACGGGATATGTATTCTTATTATGAATTGAAGATTTCAAGTGTTTTTCTAAAGCTGTTGTCATGATTTAATTGTCGAATTGAAAGAATAATCATTTGAGTACATTGACCTTGAACTCGCAGAGTCGAGATGATTTTGACTATGAGAAAGATTGATTTTGATATAGATGTTGAGATGAATTTTGGTATTTTTTCCGGATGATTTTGATGAGTTGAATTGTTGAAAATATTACGTATTGAGTCTTCATATCCTTTTCCAAATGTCGAGTCGGTTATGGTTCAATTCATTGATACCTTGTTGATGTTGAAAAAGATTGAAATGTTTTAAGTCGAAGTTGGGGTTAGGAATCCACAAATTATTGATGAATTATAAATTGAGATAGTTGATTTGGTCTTTATGATAGACCCTTGTGATAATGATGGTGGATTTCCTAACACGTTCTGAGCTTGTCGTGGAGTAGTACTTAGCACCGAGAGGGAAATTTGGTATTTTCCCAAACCTTTGGTATTTTCCCAAACCTATGTGCCATTGTAGGGTTGTTTGATGATGATATTATTGGCCAGAGAGCCCGATTGTGATTATTGCAGTTTTAAGGTCATACTCCCTAGCAATGAGTATGACGCTCCCGCCAACGGGGGTTTCAAATGTTGGTATTCCACGTAGCTCACGTGGGGTTGTCGGTTATAGGAAACTCCCCTGTCCATAAAAGTCATGTTTCTTGAATTATCGAGTCACTCCGAGATTTGAGTCAAAGAGTTGAGATGTTATGATGAATTATGATTACCTATGATGAATTTTGACGATATGATAATTCATGATGATTTATGATGATTTATCATAATTTATGATTTTTGATGATTTACATGGATTATGAGATTTTACCATTTGAACTATTTATTATGAAAGTATGAAGAGTATGATTTGATATAACTCAAGCCAAGTGAGTCATCATTGTCTGTATGTATGTTTTCATGAAATTGATGATGTTATTTAAAGTGTTGCATGCACCCCCACATACTCAGTACATTCTCTTTGTGCTGACCCCCATTTACTATTCTATTCAGTTGCAGTTTTCGGTCAGCAGGTAAAGAGTCCTCACAGTTCAGGGACTTGGGTCGGTTATTTCAGTTTGGAGCATTGTATCTTCTTTCGTCGGTCGTATTGAGTGTGGTAGTTGGGAGTCATGACCCGAATATGTACATGCAATACTAGTAGAGGCTTCATAGACAGTAGTAGTGGTTGATGTATTCAGTCTCCTTCTTGTATATGTATATGCGTTAGTAGAATTGTCATCTTGTAATTCCAATATTGTATTAAACAGATTTTGTATTGAGATATTTTCAGCTTCATTCTCCCAGAATTATGTTTTAAATCAGCTGCTTTTGAGTTATACCTATGACAGGGTTAGCTTGGGGTCACTTGTGACCCTAAGAACCGTGTGGCATCTCGGGACTCGATTTTTGGGGCGTTACACTTGATCTCAAAAACACTTTATAATATAGGAGTTATGCTTATTTGAAGTTGTCTATAGCAAGACACTTCATAAGAAATCAATAGGTAAGAGAGGTTTTGAGTTGGACAAGAGTTTGGAGTTACTCGAGGCCTTAATACATGTATAAATAACTTCCAATAATACAAATACATGAAGTTTATTTCAACATGTACTTGAATTTATATAACACTGAGTGCATGAAGGTTCTAAAGTTTTTGGGGTTTTACATTATCCCTCAATTGGGGTCATTCGTCCCCAAATGAGAACTTAGGACACTTTAAGCATGGCGTAGTGAAGAACATAGAAGAACATAATGCATGAAATCAAATAGATTTAGAGAAAATATAGGATTCATACCTCAAGCAACCTCGCCCGGAGATGGAAATAAGAAGGTATATCTATCTTTCATGTCCTCCTCCGATTCTTAAGTAGCTTCCTCTATCCTATGGTTCCTCTATAGCATATTTATCGAAGTTATCTCCTTGGTCCTCAACCTTCGAACTTGTATGTCAAGAATTTTGATAGGAACTTCTTTACCCTAATATCTTCTAAAGGTACCACCAAGGAAGGGTAACCTACACATTTCTTGACCATGGATATATGAAACACAGGATGAACTAATGCTAAGATCGCTGGTAAGTCTAATTCGTAAGAAACACTCCCAACTCTTTTTAGAATCTGATATGGACCACTATAGTGATGAATGATCTTTCCCTTTTTCCCAAACTTCATAACTCCTTTCATAGGAGAGACTTTTAGAAAAACCCAAAAGCCAACCCCAAATTCTAGCTCTCTCTATCTCACATCCACATAAGACTTTTGGAGACTTTGAGCGGTCGTAAGTCTTTCACGAATAACATTGACTTTATCCATTGCTTGATGTATAAGATCAGGCCCAAAAAACTGTGTCTCACCTATCTCATACCATACAATTGGAGACCTACACCATCTACCATAAAGGGACTCAAAAGGGGGCATTTGAATACTAGAATGATAACTATTGTTGTAGGCGGACTAAATAAGCGGTAAGTGATTCACCCAACTACCTATAAATTTAACCACATAGCCCCTTATCATAGATTCTAGGGTATGAATAGTATGATACACTTGCCCATTCATTTGAGGGTGGAAAACGGTACTAAGGTTTACCGAAGTCCTTAATTCTTTTTGAAAAAATCGCCGAAACTGAGAAGAAAAATGTGTACCTAGGTCGGTTATGGTACAAACTGGGGCCTCATGCAACCGAACTATCTCCTGAATATATAACTTCACATAATCCTTACCCAAGAAATTAGTCCTCACAAGCAAAAAATGGGTGAAGCTCAATCTTGATGTTTGCAAACACTAGATTTTGTTGTGAGTAGATGAGCCTCTTACACGAGACAACAAAACCTAGGCATCTTGTTATTGGTCGAGGTTCAGCTTCTCAACTACCGTGCCCCCAACCTTTGTCAAGAGAAAACTTTATACAAGATTGGGTCCAATAGATACATAATACGACGTCTATTAGGTCCCTTGTGTAATAGTTTGCAAATCATCAAAAATCCAAGGGTGTAACATTAAAAATTACTATAACATTTTTAATAGTAAAGACTAAAGAAAATTACATTCAATGAAGACATCAAATACATCAGTCACTTTACTATTATCTTGTTGTCGAAAGAGAATAAGACTATAATATAGGACTATAATAGGCAGTTTCTTACACTTCTATGGTTCCATAGGACTAGCTCCTTTATCTGACTGTATAAACAAATTAATCCATTGATAGAATTGACAATCCAAGTATAAACAGTGGGGTTTGTTAAGTCCTTAGTTTTGATAATTGACAAATAACATGTTGGGACGTGTTCCCTGGAGTTTTACGCTGACAAAGATTATACTACTTAAGGACCAGTGTTGAAGTATTGAGTTATTTGCTGTTATTTTCTTTTTTAGCTTAGTAATTTTATTTCTGAAATTCAGTTATTTAAGTTGATATAGAATAAGATTTATTAGTATCTTAGTTGAAGTTAGAATAGGATTTTATTAGTTTCCTAGTTAGAAATAGAATAAGAGTCTTTTTTATCCTCAAACGTTTTCTTCTTATTTGTGTTCTGTAGAACAACAATTGGTATCAAGAGCCAATTTCTTGAGGGATCTGTGAGAGAGAAGACCTCCAAAAATAACCTTACGTAAAGGTCAATATTGTTATGGCTTCCAATAATTTTTCAATTCCTTCACCTCCAATTTTTTTTGGTGAGAATTATCCAATTTGGTCTATCAAGATGAGAACATACTTGCGAGAATATGATCTGTGTCAAGTAGTAGAGGTTGTGTAACGCCCCGCATTTTGGGCTACAATATAGACCATGATTTCGATGCGTTGATAATCCCAAGCCATAAATCCTATGTCAATATGGCATGTTAATTATTTGCATAGTATGTGAATCCATTCAATCTTGAATTTAGACCATATAGGTCCTTTGACTCAAGGATGAGTTGAAAACTACTTCGATCGATTAAGTTTAAGTGGACATTATAATTTATGTCAACTTTTATCGACCATGAATCATTGTATATGTCGAATTAGAGATCCTACTACATGTAAAACGATAGTTTTTCGAGTTATCTTTCCAACAATACCAATTTTGCTAAAATCTGGCACCCGAGCAAGAAGTTATAGTCTTTCAAAGTAGAATGCGCCGCCTAACCAATCGCACATGGCCACTGGAAAGCATATGCGACAGCATATGCGGCGCCTACGTAAATATATGCGATATCATATGCGGCGCATATCTTATGGTTTCAAGTGACTTAAACACTCCGTTTTTGGGGCAAAATGGTCCTTTTCCCACCCTTATTCACCATAAATACGAAATTCAGTCCCCAATTCTCCAAAATACATCCACATTTATCTAAAAATTCTCAAGAACACTCCCAAAAGTTTTAAACTAAAAACCCAAATAAATAAAGATTCAACCGTGGGTTTTCAAAATTGATTGGAGATTCGGAATCCCCAATCCAAAAGCTTCAACAAGCACCCATTATTTTCCGAAATAGAGGTACGCGGGGTTTTCTTAAATTCTCATGGGCATAGAAAAATCATGTTTTAGAATGAGGTTTTTGAATCTATATATATATTCATGTATTAAATGTTTTAACATCATTGTTTTGGTTTTTTTACCTTCCCCAAAGTGATTTGAGAATATGAATGTATGAAACCATGTATTTAAGAATGAATTCTTGTTGAGAGCATGATTTTCGATGAATTCCCTCTTCTTATGAATTTTTTAGATTTCTCATAGCATAAGAATTATTTTGCAATGCATCCTTGAAAAGCACTATATGAAATGATTGAACTCTTGTTATGATTTAAAGGTGGTTTTAAATCACTAAAGAGGGAATGTAACATGAATGTTTAATGTTCATAATGCATGTAATGAAAGAGTGCATGGATTTTCTAAAGGCACTAGACCACCATATGTTGATAAAGTTTTTGCATAATTTTGAGTTGAGTTTCGAAATGCGAAATCTTCTATATCAGTTGCATGTTTTTGGTGGTCTAAATTATGATTTAAATAAAAAATTTAGCTTAATGTATTATGGCTCAAAAATCATGACTTGCAAGTATTGGAATGACGATACCAATTCAGACCAATACCATATCAAACTCAGACTAATAGACATTTCAGACTATCATGATTTTAGACATTCAGAATGTTGCATGTACAGAAAAGGTTAAAAATGGGCATACAGAGATGTTAAGTGGTTCCCTGAAGAGGGCTTGAGTTCAAGCAACTCATTGCCTAAAACCGTGATTTGCCGACCCGAGTATATTATTATACGCTGACTTAAGTGTCATGTGGCGTATCAGATTCAGGAACTCTAACCCTTGCAGCATACTCGGATTGGAGGCTTCCCCGCCGAGTCAATGGCGGATTCCATATCGCCCGTGGAATATCAGACTTGTAGGGGATACCACTTAACTTAGAAGTAATACACAAATCAGAGTTTGATATTTACAGACAGGTTTCATGTTTTCAGAAGGTGCCCATGTGTTTTCAGAAACTGTTTTATGCATAATGTTTGATGAAAATTTACTATCACGTATTATATATATATATGTTCAATTACTCTATTTTGGATTGCTTCGCATGCCAGTACAATTGTGCTGACCCCCCTTTCCTCCCAGGTACTGAGGCACAGTCTAGGGGTCCAGATCCTCAGTAGAGTCTACAGACAGGGTTGTCTCAGAGTTCAGTTGGTGAGCCTTCTTTGCTTCGGAAGGCCTAGTCATTTAGGTATTTATTTCAGTATGGTTTTTGGTCTGCTGGGGGCCTTTTCCAGTTATTCAGATAGTATGTCAGTAGAGATTTCGTAGTCTGTTGCAAATGTTTATTAAATATTGTTAGGCATGTTTTTAGGCCTTTAACTATTTTAAATTTTTGACCATGTTTCCGTATTATTATGTCTATTCCGTATTACTTTGATCATATGAATTATGTGCATGATTGCCAGGTAGACAGAGGGCGTTATGGGACTTTGGGTTTGGGAATGCTTGTCATGGCCAGGGCCATGGTTCGGGTCATGACAAACTTGGTATCAAAGCACGATTCATGGTTCTAGGGTGTCTGCGAAATCGCATCGGGTAGAGTCTTGGTTATGGGTGTGTAGTGCTCCCCACTTATAAGAAAGAGGCTATTAGGTGTTTCGAAAATGTTTACCTTCTTTGTGATTTAGTTCGTTCTTCAGAGTCTGAACTGTCCCCTAATCAATGATCTCTTGTATTTTAGAAACACAGTTATGCCTCCACCTCGTATCATCGATCAGAATGCTAAGGAAGATGAGGTCCGTCCCACCCATGGGATGCAGACCCATAACAGAGCTCACACTCTAGAACCTATCCATACTCCGGGAGTCCCTCCAGTCCTGACCATTCCACCTCGGGCTCCGCGGACTAATGTCAACCGTTCCCTGACTGCTCAGAGAGATATTTCAAATGCAGAATTTAGACGGTCTATTCATATGCTGACACAGTTGGTAGCTAACCAGGATCAATGATCAGTAGATGTTGGGTCTGCATCTATTACGTCTGAGGCTACTAGGGTCGGACATTTCATAAAAATGAACCCACCTAAGTTCACTGGCACCAAGGTGAAGGAAGATCCACAGGAGTTCGTGGATGAGATGGAAAAAATCTTTAAGGTAATGCATATGGATGATGTTAAAGGGGTGGAACTGACAACTTATCAGCTTAAGGATGTTGCGAATCAGTGGTATGCCGACTGGGAGGATGCAAAAGGTGAGAGTGCTGAGCCCACATTTTGGGGAGAGTTTGTGGAAGCTTTCCTTGATCGATTCTTTCCTCTGGAGTTGAGGGAATACAAAGAGGAAGAGTTTATGAATATGAAGCAGGGTAGTATGAGTGTCCAGGAGTAGACTTTGAATTTTAATAAACTAGCCCGCTATGCACCAGAGTTGACTAGTAATATGAGAGCCCGAATGAGGAAATTTGCATCCGGCCTTTCTGATAACCTGGTGCTTGAGTGCCAGGGGGAAATGTTGAATAAGGAGTTAGACTTTTCTAGGCTGAACGTTCATATGCAGCAGGTAGAACAAGAAAAGAAGATCTATGAAGCTAGGTAGGTGGAAAGACAAGCTGTAACACCCCGCATTTTGGGCTAGAATAAAAAATATGACTCTGATGCGTTGATAATCCCAGAGCCTTAAATCCTATACGAATTTGGCATGTTAATCAATTTTGTAGTATGTGAATCCATTTGAGCATGAATTTAGACCATAGAAGTCCTTCAACTCAAGGACGAGTTAAAACCATTTTGATCGATTAAGTTTTAGTGGACGTTGTAATTTGTGTCAAATTCTATTGACCATTACTCATTGTATATGAAGAACTGGTTGGCCTACTATATACCAAATTGTAGATAATTGAATAATCTTTCCAACGATACCAAATTCGCCTAAAACGGACACCCGGTGAAGAAGTTATGGCCTTTCAAAGTTGACTGTGTCACCTATGCACATATAGGCGATGCATAGGGCGGCGCCTATGCAAATATAGGCGATGCATAGGGAGGCGCCTATGTAAATTTAGGCAATGCAAAGGGCGGCGCATAGTTATGGTTTCAAGTGACGAAAACACTCCGTTTTGAGTTACTTTAAGTGCAAGTTAGTCCTTACAAAACCCAAAATCGTCCTTACCCACTCCTAAACGGATTTGGGCCTATTAACAACATTGAAGCCTCCTATAAAATCCCAAAATCTAATCCTTCAAGAACTTAAGAGAAGGAGAAACTAGGGTTTGAGAAAATAAGCTTGAAGGACCGATCATTCCGAAACTTCTTCGTGAAACAAATTACAGATTCGGAATCCTCTCGACGTAGGCTTCGATAGACACCAAAAATTCGTGGAGAATAAGGTACGCGGGGTTTTCCTAAAATCTCATGGGCATAGAAATCATGTTTTAAGAATTGAGTTTTCGAATTCATGTACATACTCATGTTTCAGAAGCTTTAATGATATTGTTTTGGCTTTTTGGCTTTCCCCCAAAATGATTTGAAAGTTATATGTATATATATATATATGCGTTTGTCCTGAAATATGAATTTAGAGCATGATTTTCATGAAACCTCTCTCTTAATGTAAATTTTTCCATGTTTCACGTAATATACAATGTTTTGAACACGAAAGAGAGGGTTGTGAATGTTGAATATGCATGTAATGAAAGAATGCATGGTTTTACCAAAAATGCACATGACCACCATATGTTTGATGAAAGTTTTGCATGAATTTGACTTGAGTTTCGGAACATGACATCTTTAATGCAAATTACATGTTTTGGTGGTCTAAACTATGTTTTAAATGAAAGCTCTTGATTAATACATTATGGCTCAGAAATAGGACTTGCAAGTCTTGGTATGACGATACCAACTCAGACAAATGCCAAAACAGACACAAACTAGTTCAGAAATCAAATTTTTATCAGACTTTCATGATTTAGAAATTTCAGAATGATACATGTTCAGAAAAGGCTAAAATAGGGCATAAAGAGAGCTTAGGTGGTTCCCTGAAGAAGGCGAGAGTTCAGACAACTCTTTGCCTAAAACCGTGGTTTGCCGACCCGGGTATATTATTATGCGCTGACTTAAATGTTCAGTGGCGTATCAGACTCAGACACTCCAACCCTTGCGGCACACTTGGGTTGGGGGCTTCCCCGCCGAGTCAATGGTGGATTCCATACAGCCCGTGGAATATTCAGACTTGTAGGGGAATACCACCTAACTCAGAAGTAAAACACAGATCATGATTTGAAATGAACAGACAGGTTGCATGTTTTCAAAGTGCCCATGTGTTTTTCAGAAACAGTTTTATACATGATGTCTTGATGAAAAATTGCTTTCCCTTAATATATATATATATATATGTATGTTCCATTATACTACTTTTGGATTGCTTCGCGTGCCAGTACTTTTGTGCTGACCCCCCCTCCTTCCAGGTTCTGAGGCACAGTCTAGGGGTCCAGCTACTCAGTAGACATTCTCGGGTTTGCAGACTTGATCTCACAGTGGTGAGCCTTCTATTATTTGGAAGGCCTAATTATGTCAGACACTATCTTATTTATTATGTTTTTGGTTTACTGGGGGCCTTGTCCCAGCTTCTTTTCAGACAAAGGTTTATGTTCTTAGTAGAGATTTCGCAGGCTTATGTCAGATAGTATTATTCAGAAATATTGCAGGACTTGACCATGTTTTCCGTACTCAGTTTCAATTCCGCATTTTATTATGATTATGAATGTTGTGCATGATAACCAGATAGAGAATGGGTGTTCCGGGCCTTCATGGTTTGGGACGCTTATCACGGCTAGGGCCTAGGCTCGGGTCGTGACAAACTTGGTATCAGAGCACGATTCATGGTCCCAGGGTGTCTGCGAAATCGCGTTGAGTAGAGTTCTGTTTATGGGTGTGTAGCGCGCCGCACTTATAAACAGGAGGCTACTAGGCGTTTAGGAATGTTTCCTTTCTTTGTGATTTAGTTCGTGCTTCAGAGTCTAAACTGTCCCATTATTGGGTTGATTCAAGTGCAAAAAGTTTAGAGTATACATGATATAATCTTTTTCGATTACGTTTTATAAGATTTTAAAAATTATGGAAAAACTCGATAGGAGTCTGTTAGTGCATCAATATATGCTGATTCTGATGTAAATATTGATCCTGATGGAATCGTGCATTCCATCTTATGGTATTAAGTGTATATTGTCCCTCTCAAAATCTTGTTACAGTTGTGGACAATGTATAGCAGAATGTTGGAACTATATTTCTACCCAAATAGTAGCATAAGTTAAAGTGTTGTTGTCATGACCTATTGGTAGTGATATTAGACCAAGAAGTTGGTGATGTAAAGTCACAAAGTTATAAGTCAGAGTGAGGGTGATTTTGTGTAAATGAATATTTCAGTTGAATAATCGATGTTTGAGGATGATTTACCCCTTTATAGTGATAAACTAATGTGGTAGCTAGCAGCATGTGTGGATTGTATGGTAGTCCATGGAGGAAGTGTTTTACTCAGATTTTTATTTATACAAAATAATATTTATATTCTTAGACCATTAAATATTAGGTGTCAATTTTCTATCCCTTGTAATATGTAATCTTGTTATCATGATGTTTTTGAAAAAATAATAATTTAAAGTCTAGTGAAGCCGTGTGGGGCTCTTTCGTTTCACCAGCATAGTTGCCTTGTCATCAATCTCATTTTCTTATTCAAAATACAAAACCAAAGTCTAGTGAAGCCGTGTGAGGCCTGTTTCGATTCACTAGCAACTTGTTGTCCAACTTGTTGTTCTTTCATTGGTTTAATATATGTATGGCTGAATCTGTTTGCATGAGATAGAGTTGGTAATGAAGTGATTCATCCTTGTGTGTTATTAGTTGAAGGTAGAGAAGGTGTTGTTGGTCAGGGTGATTTGTTGATTGCTTGAATGTGGAAATGGCTATATTAGCGAGTAAGTTATGATTATAGACTCATGGTTGTTTGAGGAATTTGAAGGCAGTCTAAATGTATGAATGAGTGAGTAAGTATGAGGTGAGAAATCCGTATAAGTAGATACAATTGTACGGGGTTATAATATAAGATTAAGGTTGACCATGTCTATTATGAGGCTTTAACCCCCTTGACCCTCTTTTCATTGGTAGTTGTAAACTAGTGCTACTTGTGAGAAGGTATGTAGTAGATTTTTGAGATATTTGGGTAGAATATCCCAATTTGATGGATTAGTGTATTTATATTATGTTGCATTCTTCATTGGTGGCAGATGATTGATACTAAACTATAGGCTTGAATTTAAATGGTGTGGTGGTAAATAGTGGCAAGGGTTTGTTGATGCATATTTTGTGGGATTAATTTAGTAGGCTTGAGGTGCTTAAATAGTACATGCTAACGGAATGATGATAAGGTAAACCGTTAGGTCATGATCAATTATTGTGGTTATGAAGTTCTAGTGCACTAGTGTTTCGTGATGTTTACTTATAGTTTCCAAGTTAAAATTGTGTAAGGTTGGGTTGTAAGTCATGCATAGCACTAGATATTAAGTTTGAATAGTTGAAGTTCATAAAGGTGGATGTGATGATATCTTGATCAATGATGTTAGTTATATGAAAGTGATCTAATAGGCTTGAACGGTGTGTGAAATGGCTTAAGTTTAAATTGATTCGTAATGAAGTATAATGTTGTGGGTATGGTGTGTAAGTATGCCCAAGGCGATATGGAGTTGTGGCATTTCTCTAAGACTATTACATGTTGTGTGTGACTAGTGGTACCATGGAGTTGCTAGTTGGAAAAAGACTAGTTAGATGATATATGGTGTTCTAGATAGATAAGTTAAGGAGCCTTGATTGATAGTGTTGAGCCTTTTGATGTGATCTCGATTCTCATGGTAGAGAGATATAAGTTTGGAGTAGCAATATTGGTATGCTAGGACGGAAGTGGTATGGTTCATCAAAGGCTTGGTGATATCCATGTTAAGTGTTAGAATCTAAGTTTGAGTTTTGAAGGTTGAACGGATAGAAATAAGTGTGCAAGCATTATACTTTGACTATTGGTGGCTATGGAAAGATAGAGTGTATCCCAGAAGGTAGTCATTCGGGTTGAGTTCTATGATATGCATGTATTGTCAATTTTTCAGACCCTAGAGTGCAGTAAGTGTAGTTCAGTTAGAATCTGGTAAGGGATCTCCCAAATGCTAGATGATGACTTGAAGCTAAGTGGGAGATGATAGAATGAATAACCAAGTAAGGCTCTCAGATTCTAGTAGTGATGCAGTGTGATTTAGAACATCAGAAAGTAAGGGTGAATCTCAACCCATTCCTACCTCAATATTTTTTTTTTATTATCCGGATGCTTACTCATGCCTTACGATGCAGTTCCGTGATAATAGTTCATGATTCCGGTATATGATAGAGAGTCACGTACTCTTCCAATTCCAAGATAATGAGTTCTAGTTCATTCAAGTAGTCGGAATCACATTCCTTATGTTATGAACTCTAGTTGAGGTCATGCAACTCATGACGCATGAACTCACTCTTTATAGTGTGCTCAGTCCCATATAAAGATTTCTTTCACGCTTGAGGGTCCTATGTTTTAACCTTTTAGTGACCTCCCTATGCAATGATAGTGGTGATGATGTAAATGTTCTTGTTGATGGAAGATCATAGTATGTTTGTTTAGATAAGGCCATAAGTATGAAGTGAGATTTTGGGCCAATCTTTGATACATGTGATGTTTAGTGGAAAAGTTTGTGTGTGTATGTTTTTAGGATAGCGCGTGGGAGTTATATTGATAATAGTTTAGAAACTATGTGAAGTATGTATTTATGGGTGTTTGCCTTGAAGTTAACATGCGGTTATAAATTAGGCTTGAATGACGTTTTTGGGATTCTAGTGGAAGGTCGCAATATGCATTAGCGACTTCATATTAAGAGTTCAGAGTAGTCATTGAAGTGGTAAGACATGTTATGCTTAGGATGCGATCTTTAAAAGAGATATAGAAGGTGGCGTCATATGGTTTAGAATAATAGCGTAGTGTAGCATGTTGTATTTTTGTGACTTAGAGTTAGGCTTGATCGCGGTGTAAGGATGAAGCTATTTTAGACATTAGTAGAAAAAAATTTGTCAATGCTCATATGAGAATTTTAAGCTGAATTGAATGAATATGATATTTATAGGGAATAGTATAGTTAAGGGATATTCGGGAAGTGCTCTAAGCCTTAAAGTAAGAAGTTGTATTGCCAAAGGTCTGAAAATTCTATCCTAATTTAGGAGTTATATGTCTATATTCCAGACTGCAGGGTAGTGTCAATGTTGTGATTTCCTCAGTGGGATGTTTTGTGTAATCCATACCCAAGATTCATGGTTCCCTATTACTGCTAGAGCTTCCTTAGAGAGAGTGTTGAAGAGAATACTCCAGTTAAGTATGAGGGTGTAGTATAATTCAGTCTGTATGGCCAATAAGTCAGTTTAGCAGTCAGATTCTCATGACTTGTTTTCTTGTCTTTGCACTTATTCATGCTACCCAAAATCTCAGATATGTTACTATTCCAAGATAGAGTATACTAGTATTTCCGAGTATAGGTTAATTCATGCATCATGTGCTCGTTTTAGATTCCAGATGTTCAGATATGATTAAATTTGTAGGTGCCTAATGCATTGCCTCAGTTTTCTGAGCATCTTCGTGAATTGAGCATTCATAGAGGGACATAGGATCCCAAGGGGTAGATACCCCATTCAGTTGCATGCATAGATTTTTATTACAAGCTCCACACCAGTTATCATTATGTATTCGGTCATACGTTCACACGTCAGTTCAGTCAGATATGCATTAGAAATACATGTCCCATAGAAAAAGCTCAGCTTATCTGTGTATTCAGTTCTGCGTTCATGAGAACAACTCAATAACAAATCCATACATTAGGTATGCATGTTCATTATGAGAACTCAACTTATGAGTAGCTCCAGTCGTGTATTCCATGCATCAGATATGCATGTCCGATATAAGAATTCAGAATATCAGTAGTTCCATCCATATGGTCATGTCTCAGATCAATGTATTCTTTATTAGAATACATGTCGTGCCTGCGTTATTCCATACCTTTAAGGCTTCAACAAGTTCCTACCCATCATTCGAGGACGAATGATCCCAAGGGGGAGATAATGTAACACCCCACATTTCGGGCTAGAATAAAAAATATGACTCTGATGCGTTGATAATCCCAGAGCCTTAAATCCTATACCAATTTGGCATGTTAATCAATTTTGTAGTATGTGAATCCATTTGAGCATGAATTTAGACCATAGAAGTCCTTCAACTCAAGGACGAGTTAAAACCATTTTGATCGATTAAGTTTTAGTAGACGTTGTAATTTGTGTCAAATTCTATTGACCATTACTCATTGTATATGATGAACTGGTTGGACTACTATATACCAAATTGTAGATAATTGAATAAGCTTTCCAACGATACCAAATTCGCCTAAAACGGACACCCGGTGAAGAAGTTATGGCCTTTCAAAGTTGAATGTGTCGCCTATGCACATATAGGCGATGCATAGGGCGGCGCCTATGCAAATATAGGCGATGCATAGGGCGGCGCCTATGCAAATATAGGCGATGCATAGGGCGGCGCCTATGTAAATTTAGGCAATGCAAAGGGCGGCGCATAGTTATGGTTTCAAGTGACGAAAACACTCCGTTTTGAGTTACTTTAAGTGCAAGTTAGTCCTTACAAAACCCAAAATCGTCCTTACCCACTCCTAAACAGATTTGGGCCTATTAACAACATTGAAGCCTCCTATAAAATCCCAAAATATAATCCTTCAAGAACTTAAGAGAAGGAGAAACTAGGGTTTGAGAAAATAAGCTTGAAGGACCGATCATTCCGAAAATTCTTCGTGAAACAAATTACAGATTTGGAATCCTCTCGACGTAGGCTCTGATAGACACCAAAAATTCGTGGAGAATAAGGTACGCGGGGTTTTCCTAAAATCTCATGGGCATAGAAATCATGTTTTAAGAATTGGGTTTTCGAATTCATGTACATACTCATGTTTCAGAAGCTTTAATGATATTGTTTTGGCCTTTTGGCTTTCCCCCAAAATGATTTGAAAGTTATATGTATATATATATATATGCGTTTGTCCTGAAATATGAATTTAGAGCATGATTTTCATGAAACCTCTCTCTTAATGTAAATTTTTCCATGTTTCACGTAATATACAATGTTTTGAACACGAAAGAGAGGGTTGTGAATGTTGAATATGCATGTAATGAAAGAATGCATGGTTTTTCCAAAAATGCACATGACCACCATATGTTTGATGAAAGTTTTGCATGGATTTGACTTGAGTTTCGGAACATGACATCTTTAATGCAAATTACATGTTTTGGTGGTCTAAACTATGTTTTGAATGAAAGCTCTTGCTTAATACATTATGGCTCAGAAATAGGACTTTCAAGTCTTGGTATGACGATACCAACTCAGACAAATGCCATAACAGACACAGACTAGTTCAGAAATCAGATTTTTATCAGACTTTCATGATTTAGAAATTTCAGAATGATACATGTTCAGAAAAGGCTAAAATAGGGCATAAAGAGAGCTTAGGTGGTTCCCTGAAGAAGGCAGGAGTTCAGACAACTCATTGCCTAAAACCGTGGTTTGCCGACCCGGGTATATTATTATGCGCTGACTTAAATGTCCTGTGGCGTATCAAACTCAGACACTCCAACCCTTGCAGCACACTTGGGTTGGGGGCTTCCCCGCCGAGTCAATGGCGGATTTCATACAGCCCGTGGAATATTCAGACTTGTAGGGGAATACCACCTAACTCAGAAGTAAAACACAGATCATGATTTGAAATGAACAGACAGGTTGCATGTTTTCAGAAAGTGCCCATGTGTTTTTCAGAAACAGTTTTATACATGATGTCTTGATGAAAAATTTCTTTCCCTTAATATATATATATATATGTATATTCCATTATACTACTTTTGGATTGCTTCGCGTGCCAGTACTTTTGTGCTGACCCCCCCTCCTTCCAGGTTCTGAGGCACAGTCTAGGGGTCCAGCTACTCAGTAGATATTCACGGGTTTGCAGACTTGATCTCACAGTGGTGAGCCTTCTATTATTCGGAAGGCCTAATTATGTTAGACACTATCTTATTTATTATGTTTTTGGTTTACTGGGGGCCTTGTACCAACTTCTTTTCAGACAAAGGTTTATGTTCTTAGTAGAGATTTCGCAGACTGATGTCAGATAGTATTATTCAGAAATATTGCAGGACTTGACCATGTTTTCCGTACTCAGTTTCAATTCCGCATTTTATTATGATTATGAATGTTGTGCATGATAACCAGATAGAGAATGGGTGTTCCCGGCCTTCATGGTTCGGGATGCTCGTCACGGCTAGGGCCTAGGCTCGGGTCGTGACACAAGCGAAAAGAGCCAGATCAGTCGACCAGAGTCACAGTCAGCCTCAGGGCGGTAAGTGGGGAAATAAATGGCAGAAAAAGAAGAATTGGTGTAATACACAGTCTACTACCAGCGCCCCAGTACCCCGACCACCAACAGACAAACGATCTCAGAGTTTTTAGACTAACCATGGAACTAGAGCTCAGGATATACAGTCATAGGGTAGTGTGGCTCAGCAGCATCGTACTTTTCCACGGTGTGAGACTTATGTTAGAAATCATCCGGGAAGGTGTCAGTTGGGCTCGTTAGTGTGTTATTCATGTGGTCAGCCGGTTCACTTTCAGAGGGAATGTCTATCTGCTAGAAAGAATATTGGTGGTGCAAAGTCTCAGGCAAATTCTTTGTCAACACCCCCACCTCAGAAGGGCGCCACATTAGCTTCTGGGAACAGTCGCAATTGGTTATATGCTTTGACCAACCACCAGGAGGCGGAAGCTTTCCCAGATGTTGTTACCGGTACGTTACAAATCTTTTCCCATGATGTTTATGTGTTACTTAATCCCGGGTCTACTTTATCCTATGTGACCCCTTATGTGGCTGTTGGTTTCGGGTTTGAGCCCAGTGTGATTTCTGAACCCTTTTATGTTTCCACCCCGGTGGGGGATTCTATTATTGCTAGGAGGGTGTACAGGGGTTGTGTTGTGACTGTTGGTAGCCGGGATACGTTAGCAAATCTCATAGAAATAGATATGGTTTCTTTTGATGCTATCTTGGGAATGGATTGGCTCCATTCGTGCTATGCCACATTAGATTGTAGGACTCGAAGGGTCACTTTTTCTTTCCCGAATGAACCAGTGATAGAGTGGGAAAACATTCTTTAGAATCCAGAAGGCACTTTATATCCTATCTCAGATCCCGCAAACTCATTTCTAAGGGTTGCTTGTACCACCTTATTCGAGTTAAGGACTCCAATGTCGAGAGTCTTCCTCTTCAATCTATTCCTGTAGTAAAAGAATTCCCAGAAGTCTTTCCAAATTATCTCCCAGGAATACCACCTAATAGGAAGATTGAGTTTGGTATTGATGTGTTTCCAGACACTCGTCCTATTTCCATTCCGCCATATAGAATGGCTCCTGCAGAACTAAAAGAGTTGAAAGAACAGTGAGCAGATCTCCTAGATAAGGGTTTTATACTCCCCAGTGTGTCTCCTTGGGGCGCGCCTGTACTTTTCGTGCGAAAGAAAGATGGTTCCCTTCGTATGTGCATAGACTACCATCAGCTGAATAAGGTCACGATTAAAAATAAATATCCTCTTCCTAGGATTGATGATCTTTTTAACCAGCTTTAGGGTGCCAAGTGTTTTGCAAAAATAGATCTTCGTTCGGGTTATCATCAGCTGAAAGTTAGGGAGTTAGACATACCCAAGATAGCCTTCCGAACCCGATATGGTCACTATGAATTTCTAGTCATGTCCTTCGGGTTGACTAATGCCCCTGCAGCCTTCATGGATCTTATGAATAGAGTATTTCGTTAGTTTCTTGACTTGTTCATCATTGTATTTATTATGATATTCTGATCTATTCTAAGAGTAAAGAGGATCATGCCAATCACCTCCGAATTATTCTTCAGACCCTTAAGGATCATCAGCTGTATGCCAAATTTTCTAAGTGTGAATTCTGGTTAGATGCTATTGCCTTCTTGGGGCATACTGTGTCCAGTGACGGGATAAGAGTGGATCCCCAGAAAGTTGAAGCAGTGAGAAAATGGCCCAGACCCACGACTCTAACCGATATTCAGAGCTTCTTGGGTTTGGCGGGTTATTACAGAAGGTTCGTAGAGAGTTTTTCTTCCATAGCTGTTCCACTCACTAAATTGACTCAGAAAAAGGTGAAGTTTATGTGGTCTGATCTGTGTGAGAATAGTTTTGAGAAGTTGAAAGAAAAACTGACCACTGCTCCTATTTTGACCCTTCCCGAGGGTGTAGATGGCTTTGTGGTATACTGTGATGCATCCCATGTGGGACTTGGTTGTGTGTTGATGCAACATGGTAAGGTAGTGGCTTATGTATCTAGGAAGTTGAAGGTGCACGAGCGGAACTACCCCATCCATGATTTGGAGTTAGCGGCTGTGGTGTTTGCACTTAAGATTTAGCGGCACTACTTGTACGGTGTTCACATTGATATCTTCACTGACCAAAAGAGTCTGCAGTATGTTTTCTCATAGAAAGAATTGAACCTCAGGCAGATGCGCTTGATAGAGCTTCTGAAAGACTATGATATGAGCCTGTATTACCATCCGGGAAAGGCAAATGTTGTAGCCGATGCCCTCAGCAGGTTGTCTATGGGCATTCTTTCTCATGTAGAAGAAGGAAAGAAAGAGATGGTGAAGGATATTCACCACCTTGCAAATCTGAGAGTGCGACTCTTAGATTCCAAAGATAGAGGGGTAATTGTTCATGAGTTAGCTAAGTCATACCTTTGTGCTGAAGTTAAGAAGAAGCAGGTTAAAGATCCCATCTTGATGTAAATCAAGAAAGATGTGGGTCAACAAAAGGTTATGTTGTTTGAAATTGGTGGTGATGGTATTCTGAGATTTCAGGGTAGGTTGTGCGTTCTGAATGTTGATGGACTGCGGGAAATAATCCTTGATGAGGTGCACACTTCGAGATATGTCATTCACCCAGGCTCTACTAAGATGTACCATGATCTGAAAACCTTGTATTGGTGGAATAACATGAAACGTGATGTAACTGATTTTGTGTCCAAGTGTTTGAACTGTCAACAAGTGAAGGTAGAACACATGAGGCCAGGTGGTACTTCCCAAGAGATAGCCCTACCTTTATGGAAGTGGGAGATGATAAACATGGACTTCATTACAGGACTTCCGAGATCCCGAAACCAGTATGATTCTATATGGGTGATTGTAGATCGGTTGACAAAGTCAACCCACTTTTTGCCTGTGAGGACTAATTATTCGGGAGAGGGTTATGCTAAGATTTACATTGAGGAGATAGTTCGGTTGCATGGGGCACTAGTTTCCATTATATCCGATAGAGGTACGCAGTTTTCATCTCAATTCTGGAGATCTTTTCAGAAAGGTTTAGGTACACAAGTGAATTTGAGCCCATCTTTCCACCCTCAGACGGATGGGCAAGCTGAGCGTACCATTGATACCCTTGAGGATATGTTGAGGGCATGTGTCATTGATTTCAAAGGTAGTTGGGTAGATCACCTGCCACTGATTGAATTTGCTTACAATAATAGTTACCATGCCAGCATCAAGATGGCTCCTTTTGAGGCTTTGTATGAGAGGATATGTAGGTCTCCGATAGGATGGTATAAAGTGGGTGAGACTCAGTTGTATGTGCCTGATTTTTTCATCAGGTGATTGATAAAGTAAAGATTATTAGAGAACGACTCAAGACTGCTCAGAGTCGTCAGAAGTCCTATGTAGATGTTCAGAGAAGAGAATTATAGTTTGAAGTTGGTGATTGGGTGTTTCTTAAGGTTTCTCCTATGAAAGGAGTTATGTGGTTTGGAAAAAAGGGTAAATTGAGCCCTCGCTATATAGGGCCATATCAGATTCTGAGAAAGATTGGTGCAGTTTCTTATGAGCTAAAATTACCTGCAAGTTTGGGTTCCGTTCATCCAGTATTCTATGTATCCATATTGAAGAAATGCATTGGAGATCATTCTTTGGTATTGCCAGTAGAGGATATCAAAGTGACAGATTCCCTGTCTTACGAAGAAGAGCCTGTTGAAAGTTTAGATCGCCAAGTTCAAAAGTTGAGGAGCAAAGAGATAGCCTCAGTGAAGGTAGTGTGGAGGAATCAGAAAGTTGAAGAAGCAACTTGGGAGTCAGAAGATGACATGAGAATTATATATCCCAATTTGTTTTCTTTGATGGATGATGAGATAGAAGGTACTATTCCTATCTTATCTTTCCTAGTCCTTATTATGCTTGAAATCATGTCTGTCTGTGTCCCACATCATCATTCGGGGACGAATGATCCTAAGGGGGGATAATGTAACGCCCCGCATTTCGAGCTACAATATAGACCATGATTCCGATGCGTTGATAATCCCAAAGCCATAAATCCTATGCCAATATGGCATGTTAATTATTTGCGTAGTATGTGAATCCATTCAAGATTGAATTTAGACCATAGAGGTCCTTTGACTAAAGGACGAGTTGAAAACTACTTCGATCGATTAAGTTTAAGTGGACATTATAATTTGTGTCAAATTCTATTGACCATGACTCTTTGTATATATCGAATTACAGAGCCTACTATGTGTAAAACGATAGGTTTTCTAGTTAGCTTTCCAACGATACCAATTTTGCTAAAGTCCGGCACCCGATCAAGAAGTTATAGCCTTTCAAAGTAGAATGCGTCGCCTAACCAATCGCACATGGCCACTGGAAAGCATATGCGGAGCCTATGTAAATATATGCGATATCATATGCGGCGCATATCTTATAGTTTCAAGTGACTTAAACACTCCGTTTTTGGGGCAAAATGGTCCTTTTCCCACCCTTATTCAGCCATAAACACGAAATTCAGTACCCAATTCTCCAAAATACATCCACATTCATCTAAAAATTCTCAAGAATACTCCCAAGGGTTTCAAACTAAAAACCTAAATAAATTAAGATTCAACCGTGGGTTTTCAAAATTGATTAGAGATTCGGAATCCCCAATCCACTGGCTTCAAGAAGCACCCATTATTTTCCAAAATAGAGGTACGCGGGGTTTTCATAAATTCTCATGGGCATAGAAAAATCATGTTTTAGAATAGGGTTTTTGAATCTATATATATTCATGTATTAAATGTTTTAACATCATTATTTTGGTCTTTTGACCTTCCCCAAAGTGATTTGAGAATATGAATGTATGAAACCATGTATTTAAGAATGAATTCATGTTGAGAGCATGATTTTCGGTGAATTTCCTCTTATTATGAATTTTTCAGATTTCTCATAGCATAAGAATTGTTTTGCAATGTATCCTTGAAAAGCTCTATATGAAATGATTGAACTCTTGTTATGATTTAAAGGTGGTTTTAAATCACTAAAGAGGGAATCTAGCATGAATGTTTAATGTTCACAATGCATGTAATGAAAGAGTGCATGGATTTTCTAAAGGCACTAGACCACCATATGTTGATGAAGTTTTTGCATGATTTTTACATGAGTTTCGAAACACTAAATCTTCTATATCAGTTGCATGTTTTTGGTGGTCTAAATTATTCTTTAAATGAAAAATTCAGCTTAATGTATTATGGCTCAGAAATCATGACTTGCAAGTCTTGGTATGAAGATACCAATTTAGACCAATGCCATATCAGACTCAGACTAATAGACATTTCAGACTATCATGATTTTAGACATTCAGAATGTTACATGTACAAAAAAGGTTAAAATGGTCATACAGAGATGTTAGGTGGTTCCCTGAAGAGGGTTTGAGTTCAAGCAACTCATTGCCTAGAACTCCAACCCTTGTGGCATACTTGGGTTGGAGGCTTCCCCGCCGAGTCAATGATGGATTCCATATCGCCCGAGGAATATCAGACTTGTAGGGGATACCACCTTACTCAAAAGTAATACATAGATCATAGTTTGAGATTTACAGACAAGTTACATGTTTTCAGAAGGTGCCCATGTGTTTTCAGAAGCTGTTTTATGCATAATGTTTGATGAAAATTTGCTTTCACGTATTATATATATATATATATTTATATGTTCAATTACTCTATTTTGGATTGCTTCGCGTGCCAGTACAATTGTGCTGACCCTCCCTTCCTCCCAGGTACTAAGGCGCAGTATAGGGGTCCAAATCCTCAGTAGAGTCTACAGACAGGGTTGTCTCAGAGTTCAGTTGGTGAGCCTTCTTTGCTTCGGAAGGCCTAGTCATTTAGGTATTTATTTCAGTAGGGTTTTTGGTCTACTGGGGGCCTTGTCCCAGTTATTCAGATAGTATATCAGTAGAGATTTCGCAGACTGTTGCAGATGTTTACTAAATATTGTTGGGCATGTTTTCAAGCCTTTAACTGTTTTAAATTGTTGACCATGTTTTCATATTATTGTGTCTGTTCCGTATTACTTTGATCATATGAATTATGTGCATGATTACCAGGTAGATAGAGGGCGTTCCGGGCCTTCGGGTTTGGGAATACTCGTCACGGCCAGGGCCTCGGTTTAGGTCATGACAGGTTGGAGCAGAGGTAAATCCTTTGCCAAATAATCCAACTATGGCGCAAATTAAGAATCACATAGAAGAGGTTTCAAAAAATTTTAAAGCTCTCTCTTGATACAATCAACACTTTCGGAAGTAATTTTCACTAGAGTTATGGGGAGTGAGACTGCAAAAGAGGTTTGGGACAAGTTGAAAGAAGATTTTCATGGAAGTGAAAAAATCAGGCAAATAAAAGTGATAAGTCTGAGAAGCGAGTTTGAAATTCTCAAAATGAAGGATTCAGAAACTATTGAAGAATTCTCCAACAAGTTGATGAAGGTTGTAAACCAAATCAAACTTATGGGAGAAGAGCTTATAGATTCAAAAATCGTGGAAAAGGTTCTTGTGAGTTTGCTGGAAAGATTTGAAGAAAATATCTCCTCACTCGAAGATTCGAAGGATCTCACAAAACTGTCACTTTCAGAACTTGTACATGCTCTTTAAGCTCAAGAGCAAAGAAGATCCTTGAGGCTAGAAGAAGCTACTGGAACTGCTCTTCAATCCAAGTTCAAAGGGAAGATGCAGATGCCAGAGAAAGGTAAAATACCAGAAACTTCTACTAATTCTAGTAAAAATAATCAAGGCGATTCTCGCAATGGAGTCAAGAAGAGAGAAAACTTTCCTCCATTCAAGTATTGCAGAAAAACCAATCATAAAGAGGATGATTGTTGGTTTAAGGGGGAAGAAACCCTTTCTCCAGTGTAGATATTGCAATAAGCTTGGCATATTGAAAGGTTTTGCAGAGTGAAGAAGGAGAACAACCAACAAACTCAAAAAGCCAACGTTTTGGAAGTTGAAGAACATGAGGAGTTTGTGTTTACGATGATGGCAGCAACAACATTGAATGATGAAAACACATGGTTTCTGGAAAGTGGTTGCACTCAATACATGACTAGCAAACGATAATATTTTACGAAGTTGGAATCTGCCAAAAGGAGTGTCAAGTTAGTGGATAAAACCACGTTGGAAATTGTTGGTAAAGGAATTGTGGCAATTAAAGCTCCCAAAGGTACTAAATTTATTCAAGATGTTTTATTGGTATCTGATCTTGACCAAAATCTATTGAGTGTTGGTCAAATGCTAGAACGAGATTATATGTTACTGTTCAAAGACAAAAAATTTATTGTTCCTGATTCTAGCGGCCAAAAAGTGATTACTGTTGAAATGATAAAAAGAAGTTTTCCTTTGAATTGGAACTCAAATTCTGAGCAAGTTTGTCGAAGTAGTCAATGTGAGCAGGTTATTGTGACCACCAAGCATAATGATGACGATTTTATTTTTTATTCTGGAAAAATTGAAAATTACTGCGCTACAATGGATGCTGAAATCGAACAAATCACTTCTCAAGAAAATCCTCAAAAGCTTCAGAACAATAAGAACGCAAAATCCACATACTGTAGCTGGGACCACATCCGAATCTCCAGAATTTGGAAATGACAATAGTTCCAATTCAGACCTCACATTTCATGAAGATCAGAATGACGGAGATGATGGGATGGATGATTGCGATGATGTGTCAAATTATGATGATGATGATGACTATATGTTTTACGAAAAGAATGATGATGATGAATCTGATTACTTGAATATACAGGCACAATTTGGTAATACTTATTTTCCTGCTGGTGTTGAGGTAACAGTTTCTTGGTTAAATGAACCTGCTTCCAGTTTAAAAGTGTCATACTAAGTTAGCTGTTCAAGTCATCTAGCAGGTGCTCATACATCAACTCCCATAAAACCTGAGCATGCAAGTAGTGGCTTTCTGCAGGTCCCTACTTCAAGCAGTACTCTGGTGCCTGGAGGGTCAAATTCTCATGGAAAGGAAGAGGCTTCTGAAGAAGAGGAGACCAATGACAATTGGCATTGGTTTCTTTCAGAACTAAAATCTATTGTCTCGGGATCGTGTCCAATAGCTTTTATTTCTAGTTTCCAAAGAGCACGGTTTTTGTCTGCATCACCTTGCAGAGAAACTTAATAATGATTTAAAATGGCAGTTTTCGCATGAAGCCAGATGCCTTATGATCCAATATTTATATACTGCTGCTTATGCCCCAAAACATGAGTCTTTTGATCGCTGTGTTGAGAATATTAAAGCTATATCACCTGAAGTTTACAATTAGGTCACTAGAAGTGAGCCCGAACATTGCAAATACCTTTTTTGTGGGGCAAGGTATGACCACTTGACATCCAATTTTGGGCAGCCTTTCTATGATTGGGTTGCGGAGGTAAATGAGCTGCCAATAACTCAAATGGTTGATGTATTACGTGGTAAAATAATGAAATTGATCTATACTAGGCGTGTTGAATCCAGTCAGTGGGTTACTACGTTGACACCTTTGATGGAACAAAAACTTCAAAGTGAAACATCAAGAGCGAGGTCACTTCACCGTTTACCCTCATATGGCAGCAGATATGAAGTGCTCTACAGGTTGATGCCATTGATGAATACGTTATGGGGCAGCTGAAAGAATATGACGGTAAGAAACTAGACTCTACCACCAAGAGGGATGGAAGCTTGCTGATATATTTACCAAAGTTCTTCCGAAAATCAGATTTGAAACTCTTTGTGAACAACTTGGAGTTACCATCAAACATCTCAAGGAGGAGTGTTGAAGTATTGAGTTATATGTTGTTATTTTATTTGTTTTAGTTTAGTAATTTTATTTTTGAAATTCAGTTATTTAAGTTGATATAGAATAAGATTTATTAGTAGCCTAGTTGAAGTTAGAATAGGATTTTATTAGTTTCCTAGTTAGAAATAGAATAAGAGTCTTTTGTCTATTTATATTCTCAGATGTGAATGAATAAACAAGAAGAATATTTTTTTATCCTCAAACGTTTTCTTCTTCTCTGTGTTTTGTAGAACAACAACCAGGTTGGGCTCCCTTGTCACTATCACAGTTAACTATTAAAGATGGCGCAAAGTACAAAAGTAGGTGAAAAAGCTGCTGCCACCTTTTTGTCTCAACCAATGAGATCCCTCCTAGGTTTTCTTGTGTCATACATATATATTGATTATCTTCTCCAACAAGAAAACCAATCCTTTCATATACTCACAACAAAATATCTCCCTGAAGCTGTGAATCAAAGACTCCTTTTGCAACATGGAACTGATAGCTCATCAAGTTGTATTTTATTTTCTTGTTGTATTTGAGACTTTGTAATGTGTTCTTAAATGTTTGCCTAGTGTTGCTTATGATTTTTAGTAGGTGGTGTGGTGTAAACCTCTTTTTTTTTTGTAATCATCTAGAGTTAAGTGATTTTCAAGTTAGAGTTAGCTTGGGTTTCTAGTTAGAGTTAGCTGGTGTGTGGGTGCAGTAGAGTTGTATTTTTTCCTTGTAATAGAGTTATTACTAGGAGACTAAGAATTAAGCATTTAATCCTGGAGTTTGGATTCTGTATTCAAGAAGTTGCTTGGATATAGTGGAACTTAGAAATCCTGAAGGCAGGTCGTGGTTTTTCTCCCTCCAGCAAGGAGTTTGCATGTAAAATTGTTGTGTCTGCTATTTACTTTCTCTACGTATTGTGATTTCATCTGGTGGGAACAGGTTCTAGGTTCTAGAGTTGAGGAGCAACCCACTACAACTCTTCAGGGTTTTCCATGGAAGGATCCATGTCAAATAGCTCAGTTCTTTTTTCCTTGTGAAACCAGGGAGGGAGATGGCTTACCTTGAAATTGCCTGTGGATTCTTGAAAAATAACCTTATGGTTGCTGCATTCCTTGTTATTAGCTGTCAATTTCACATGGATCTTTACTAACTTACGGCTAGAGATTAGTCGAAGCCATGGTTTCGAAATGCTCATGAATTTGGAGACTTTAATTTGGGGACACCTTTAAGAGGATCTCCATGATGACTTTTCTAGCAAGAACGGACATTATGAAAGGACTGTTTCTGTTTGACGTTTAGGCAAGAGATGTTATGTCACTACTTATTCCGTCAATTTGATCTAGGTGGAAAAGCTGATTAATTAAAGTAGTAGCATGAAATGAGAAGGAACATTCCATTTGAAATCAAACAGTCAGGAACGTGCATGTACAAACAGAGGAGAAGAAGAAGATTATTTTAAAAGCAAAGTTCGTAGAGTCATACAAGTCACTAGAATGAGAAGTTTACCAAACAGAGGAAGAAAGAACCACAAATGCCTAATTCTCACAGAATAGTCAGTCTGGAATAATGTATGGTAGTTAAAAAACTATTGTTGGGAACATAGCTGCACGCACATAAGTCACCAACTTTGGATAGTTCACTTAGAAAGTGTTAACGTAAAACTATTTGCATTATCAAACCTCATAAACTATCCTTAAATCAAACCTGCTTTACCCTTGCTCGTAACAACAAATGAACGTCATGTCACAGAAAATTCAAGTATGGATCGATTCTTGCGTATAACTCAAAACAACCAGACACCAAACTTTCATAGGATTGTCATACTTAACCCCCACCTAAAGAAACTGGAGAGAACAAATATGCAATAATGCAAAAATCATGGAACAAAGTATAATGTAACTGAAACACAAGTTTAAACCATGAAGAAACAGGCAAGTTGCTCTCCTACGTTGGGACCAGGTCCCAAACAGACGTAGGCAACAAGAAACTTAATAATAAAACACGTAAAATAAATAAACAAGGAACACAACAATTTTACGTGGAAACTCCTTGCTCAAGGGAGAAAAACCACTACCTGCCTCAAGGATTTCCAAAGCTCCAGTAATATTCAAGCAATCTTGAATACAGATTCCATGACTTGAAGGATTAAAACTCCTAATCCTTCTTCACCTTGTATTAACTCTATTACAATGAGAATAGTGCAATAACTCTACTGCACAATGACCCAACTACCTCTAACTGAATCAACAAGCTAACTCTAGCTTCTATATCACCTAACTCCTAATGACACACTTGACAATAAGAACTAGAACAAAACACCTACTAATAATGGACAATAGTAGTAGGCAGCGCTTGCAACCACAAAACAAAGACTCAATTACAACAAGAACATGAAACACAAAATATGAGCAAGCAGGTCCCTTGTTGCGAGTGAGGCTTTGATTCCAAGAGCTTCAAGAGATTTTTGTCACTTGACAATAAGAACTAGAACAAAACACCTAATAATAATGGACAATAGCAGTAGGCAACGTTTGCAACCACAAAACAAAGACTCAATTATAACAAGAACATGAAACACAAAATATGAGCAAGCAGGTCCCTTGTTGCGAGTGAGGCTTTGATTCCAAGAGCTTCAAGAGAATTTTGTCACTTGACAATTAGAACTAGAACAAAACACCTACTAATAATGGACAATAGCAGTAGGCAACATTTGCAACCACAAAACAAAGACTCAATTATAACAAGAACATGAAACACAAAATATGATCAAGCAGGTCCCTTGTTGCGAGTGAGGCTTTGATTCCAAGAGCTTCAAGAGATTTTTGTTGTGAGAATATAGAAGCTTAGGTTTTCTTGTTGTTAAAGATGAGCATATATATGAGACAAGAAAACATAGGATGAATCTCATTGGTTGAGACAAAAAGTGCAGCAGCCTTCCCACCAACTTTTCTACAGATTTGTACTATTGTCCAGCTATACCACTTACCACTGAAAGTGACGTGAATGCAATCAACCAGGTCCCTAAGCAGTTGTAGTTTTGTCATCACGAGATCCTCAGGAACCAGGTCCCAAAGGAATGTTTTTCAATCATCAAAACTAAGGACTTAACAAATCATAAATTTGAAAAAAGTCAACAGAAGATAAAAACTTATAGAGAAAGGGGGAAAATTAATGAAGTAGAAGGGGAATAGAAAACGGAAGAAACAAAAATAGGAATTAATAGAGAAAGGGAAACACCTGATAGATATTCTCTTTATGATATCCTATAAGAGAAGATCAATATTTAGATCTTTCTTTGGTTATATCAATCCTCAATCTGGAAACACTTGATATCTCGGATTAGACGAAAAAACCTTGTTTCAAACTATGGATCTAATGTGAATCCAAACATACTCTTTAAATTTACAAATATCAGTATATCAAGAATAATTCACCAAATGTATGGCTTCAGCACTAACACAGTCCACAATGCATGGGTATGATATCAGCGAAATAACACAAGCAACTTGAACGAAGCATCGTAATTCTCGGTGGTCTTCATTAGCTTCTTCACAGTTACTGAACATATGAATGAATCTGATTATATTTTCTGTAATTTAGGACAAATGCTAGATTACTGGAAGATCTAATAATACTCTTTCACCCTGAAAAGCGAGGGAAGAATCCACAAGGTTTCCTCCATTCTTTGTGCAGAAGTTGGAATCAATTATATGAATCCACGGAATCTATTTTTCATATGGACCTGTTTCATTCAGATACTCAACAGTATTAGGTTCTCTTCACATTCTAGAGACATTCAAAAATCTAATTATACACACACAAAAAAGAAGGTTTACACCAAACGAAGTTCTTAATGCAACTGTTATCGGGATTCTAGTTTATAGCAAAGGAATGTAAATTGGTAACAAGATAGAGCTACAAGTCTTAACACTAAGTACAACAGATACCATATAGAACGTACAACATATCATTGTTCAACTTTGGTAAGGAAGAAAGATCGGCAATGTATCAAAAAACAGAAATGTCAAGGCTTCATCGTTTCAATCCATGCAGTCAGCAAGTACAGATTAGCATTCAGTATCGGTTTCTACTTCTTGAAATTCAATTGTAGAAAACAAGTTAAGATCCATCTGAAAAAAATTTCACACATAACTAGTAAAAATAGTGTATAGGAGGGTAAATTTCATCCATGTTTACTTAACTTTGTATCTATTACACAAAAGTCACTTTTCTTTCATTCATTTCATCCATGGTCACTTAACTTTATATCTATTACGCAAAAGTCACTTTTCTTTCATTCATTTCATCCATAGTCATTTAACTTTACTCCGACAATCACAAAAGTCACTATGATCGAATTTTACAATAATTTCATCGAAAAAATGATGTGGCAACCTTAATTAGTTCTTAATTTTAATTTAAGTGAATATATTATATATTACTCAAATCTTGACCTTTTTTATATGTGCGCAATCCAATTTTCCTTATGAATTATTTAATGAAAGAATACCAATTTTTTAATAGATTAGATTACCTAATGAAGACTATTTACATAAAAAAATTTGATTGATATTTTTATGAAACATTTAATAATATTGCATTCATCTACCAAAAAGGTGCATTGAAAAAGAGTGATAAACAAGATAAATTTTTCAGAACACATAAAATAGAAATAAATGTATGATATTATTTTTTTTAAAAAAATTATTTTAATTCTTTGAAGATAAATCAACATGCTAAAGATAGTTTTAAAATAAAATCTTTTTAATTGTGTCATTGAATAAGTATTGTCAAAATTTATACAAATAATGTTATATTAACGTACAGTTTTGTTAATAAAAGTTATAAAATATACGTACTTTAATAAATAAAGAAATTATAGGATATCTAATTTTTATATTTATCAATTAAATTAATTAAAAAGTATGTAATTTATCAGAAATTTAATATTATAATAAAATTTTTTAAGAGAATTAATCGATTAGTCAAATAATTAAAAATACAAAGACAAACTCAATAAATAGAGTAGTTTATCATGTTATTATGATATATCGAATGCAAAGACTCAAGTGGCAAGAAAAAAAATGTATGAAAAAAATAATTTTATTAACTACATGTCACAATTTTAGAGGGAGAAAAATAATTTTATAAACTACATGCCATAATAATTAGTGCTAAAAAATAATTTACCAGTATATGTCTCAACTTAGAGGATTTTAAGAATATATAAGTATAATTTTATTTCATAAAAATATCAACCAAATTATTTTTATGAAAATAGTCTTCATTAGGTAATCTAATCTATTAAGAAATTGGTATTCTTTCATTAAATAACCCATAAGAAAAATTGGGTTGTACATATATAAAAAGGGTCAAGATATGAGTAATATATTATATATTTACTTAAATTAAAAATTAAGAATTAATTAAGGTTGAGACATCATTTTTCTGATGGAATTATTGTAAAATTCGGTCATAATGACTTTTGTGATGGTCGAAGTAAAGTTAAATGACCATGGATGAAATGAATGAAATAAAAGTGACTTTTACGTAATAGATACAAAGTTAAGTGACCATGGATGAAATGAATGAAAGAAAAGTGACTTCTGGATAATAGATACAAAGTTAAGTGACCATGAATAAAATTTACCCGTGTATAGCACTACAAAAACAGTCACCTAGTTTAAGCAAAAGAACAGCATAGGGGGTTACTAGTCAAAATTAAATCATCAATGTACAGAATATCCTCTGGATGCCTTTTGATAATAGCAAACTTGATAGAAAGACAAATATATGGTGAATAATTCTCCAAGACATTGTCAAGAGCATGCATAGTTGGGTTTATTGCTCAACCACTGTGACAGTCAAATTAGCCCAACTATCTACAAGAGGATTCTCCTTTTACACCAAAGGTATAAAAGAATGAAACTCTTCCAGACCAGAAAAAGAAAATGAAAACAGGACTCTTCATACTTCAACATAGATCATCACATCACATCCTTATGAAAGCATATCCTAAACCATTACCAACAATTTAGCCAGTACATGGAGACTGTAGTAACCCTGCTAAAACCTGACCATACAACTTACAACATAAAAAACAAAGTGGGTTGAAAACTATGGGAGATTAGGTTTCAAATCTATTTAAGAAAACTAAGAAAACTTCCCCTCATCTGTCTAAGACTTGATGTGCAGAATAAATTTCAAATATGTTTTCAATAGTAGCCACCTACATCTCTCCTCTTCCTTCATGACCAATCCAAGCCCGTTTCCATATACTATTAAGTCCTTAATTTTGATGATTGACAAAGTGTATGTTGGGACCTGGTTCCTGAAGAATGTTTGATGGAAAAGCTGCAACTACTTAGGGACCTAGTTGGCTGCTTGCACATCACTGTTATACATCTGGACGAAAGTACAAGGTTGATGGGAAAAGCTGCTGCACTTTTTGGACTCAGGCAATCAAATTCATCCTAGGTTTTCTTATCTCATATATATTGCTCATCTTCCATATATTCACAATATATATTTATCTTGAAGATCTTGAATCAAAGCCTCTTTAGCAACAGGAACTGATCGCTCACAAGGTTGTATTTCATTTTCTTATCGTTATTGAGTCTTTGTATTTTGATCCTAAACTTCACCAACTGTTGTTTGCATATTATTGGTAGGTGCGGTGTTGTAAGTGCCAATATTATTGTAATCATCGTTAGGTGATTTCGACACTAGAGTTAGCTTGTTATTCCAATTAGAGTTAGCTGAAGTGTAGTGCGGTAGAGTTACTGCAAATTTCTCTTCGTAATAGAGTTATTACTAGGAGAAGAAGGATTAGGAGGTTAATCCTTAAAGTCATAGAGTTTGTATTTAAGTTTGAGTGAATATTAGTGTAGCTTTAGAAATCTTGGAGGCAGGTCATTGTTTTTCTCCTTTGAGGAGGGAGTTTCCATATAAAAATTATTGTGTTTGCCATTTACTCGTTTCACGTACTTTAATGTTAAGTTTTCCGCTAGATCTTGTTGGTTGAGTTAGTTTGGGATCAGGTCCCTAAGTTGGAGGGAAACGTGTTTTAATGCTTTATTTAGTATCAGAGAAAGGTCCTCTTGAAAAAGGTTAACACCGTAGAAGGATCTTGAACATGGCTTCTCCTCCAAATCTTGAAGAAGGTCTGTCTACCACTAGACCACCTAGATTCAATGGGGAATACTATGGGTGGTGGAAGACTAGAATGCATGATTTTATCATGGCAGAGATTCAGAGCTGTGGGATGTTATTGAGGATGGTCCTTTTGTTCCCACAAGAGCAGTAAAGATTGGTGAAGTGACCTTACATATTCCCAAGACTAAAAAGGAGTTTGATGATGATGACAGGAGGAATATTGAAAAGAACTATAAAGCCAAAAACCTACTTGTCTGTGGCATTGACCCTGATCAGTACAACAGGATTTCTGTCTGTGAGATTGCCAAAGAAATTTGGGATTATCTTCAAACAAGTCATGAAGGTACAAGCCAAGTGAAGAAGTCAAAAGTTGATACACTGATGATATAATATGAGACTTTCACCATGAAAGAATGAGAGTTCATTCAGAAGATGCACATAAGGTTTACTGCTATAACTAATATGCTCCATTGTCTGGTTTAGGATATTAAAGCCTCCAAACAGGTCCACAAGGTTCTGAGTATCCTACCTAAGCAGTGGAAAAGTAAAGTTAATGCTATCACTGAATCCTGGAACATGAAAAATATGACAATGGATGAGTTGATTGAAAATCTCAAGGCATAAGAGATTATGAAGATGCAGGACAAGCCCAAAGGTGAGCACAAAGTGGATAAGAACCTAGTTCTGAAGGAAAATAAGGACACCACAAGTACTGAAGATGTGGAACTACCTACACTGCCAAACGGGTCCTCAAGGCATTGAGAAAGTTAGGATTTATCCTTAGAAGAGAAGAATCCAACATTCATATCAGAGATGGAAAGGGAAATGACACTTTTCACAAATTTTAAAAGCTAGATCATGACATCAAAGACTTCCCCCTATGTAAAGTAGAATACAAGGAGTATTCCAAGCATAGTAGTGAGAAGGAAAGAAGCATGGAATGGGTCCTAGTAAGTACAACAGAAAATCTAAAGCTGATAGGTCGCAATGCAAGTAATAGATGCACTGGGTGACTCTTTTAGTGATTCTGATTAACTTGAGCAGCATGAAGATTTCTCAATAATAGTGGTAGAGGATGATGTCCAAGTCTATGATACTCTCTTTGCATTAAGGTCCAATTCAGATAATGATTAAGATGACAAGGTAACTCTCTTAGACATCAAAGAAAATCTAAAAAATAGTTCTCTTAAAGAGTTAAAGCCACTTTCCGCTATACTCATAGATATTGTTAATGATCTTACTAAGGATAAAGAGTGTCAGAAGAAAGAAATTGAAAAATGTGAGCAAAAAATTGAAGCACCTCGAAAAAATTTTGAATTAAGTTAACAACTTATATTTAAGTACAACTTTGATTTATAAAGAAAATTGCAGTACAACAGGAAAACAAATGGAGTAAAATATATTTATAAAAGGTATTTATATGTTGCTACCGGTAAGATGAGCATTTTGAAATATCAAGATACATATTGTAAATGTATAAAGTTGTGGGGCCCTTTGACCTTTCCTTTCTTTTTCCTTAAATGTAAAATGAAAGTAAGGGTAATATATATATGTTCTTGTGGGAAAGTTTCCTGTACGTGGAAAACTTTTAATATTAGAACCCAAAAGGGTTTCTGCCTCTCTTCCCCTTGCTCAACAAACCGACAACAAATTCAAAGGATTGTAGAGCCTATAAAATTCCTTCAAAGAATAAATATTCCATGATCCTTAGTTTCTAGAAACTACTAGTCTTACCGAAAATTCTCAAGAACTCAAATGGGGGATTAATTTCAAAAAGGTAATTTCTTCACCTCATACGTGAATTTATTAATAGAATTTATTGGGGTGCAGTATAAGTTGTTAATTATCATTTAATTTGAATCTTTGCACTACTTCTTGAGATGGGTTTGGAACTAAGATTCTTGAAAGAGATGGCATTTTGGTAAAGTAAAGTTTTAGAAATTTCTATCAGTTGGGTGGATTTATTGTTGATTTGTATAAGTTGAAGGAGTTGGAATTTATTTTGGATTCTTCTTAAGGAATTCAATTATTGTTGGTCATAAGTGAAAATTTTTGGTATAGGTCATTAAATACATCTACGGGTTAATAATGGACATTTATGTTATTCTTGTAGTTAGTAGATTGGCTATCAGATATCTTAATCAAGCGACTGGAAGAATAAAGGTTCAAAATACTATTGTAGCTAGAAAAATATTAAGGTATGTAAAGCTAAATCTTCTCTCGTTCCTAAAGAACCACCCTACATCGTGTGTTCCTTCTTATTAATGTTAAGATAATTCTCATAAAATACGAAGATAGAACCTTTATATTGTCGTACTCATCATTCCCTCATTCTACCATCGAGCTTATACGTATCCATCTTGCCTTCTTTGTGTCAAGTCTTCAAAATATTTTATATTATTATAGATCCCCTTACTTAGAGGCTCTTGTGCCTCATGTTATATATATCACAAGTTAGGAACAAAAGTAAATTATAATATATAATTATAGTTGTATGTAGTAGATAAATGATCGTTAGCATTATTCACTTGTCATATGCCTTTAAGGAATTATTTGTTAAATATTACCGATGGGAGGGAACATAGATTTGGTATGGTATATTGCTTGACAGGATTCTGTGCATAGGATCGAGACCAGACCATTATAGTGAGCCCAACCATTGGGCGTACCCTCCTTGTATGGCATCATTTGTATTTGGAGTTAGCTGGAATGTAATGCATTAGTTTTCCCTAACTCGAGCCAACATATGGAATATATGGCCCGTGGGCATACCCTTATAGTGAGCCCCTAGGTAGGGCATACCTGATTTCAAACTACAATTATAGTTATATGTACGAGATCATAACAATGAGTAATTGGGCAACATATGCTTCATACTTGCCTCAGATTGCCTTTAGAAGGCCATCTTGTGATTATTTGTAGTACATATAGGTTAAATATGTTACCTAGAAAAAATATAGTCTCTATATTATAATAAATGCCTTACTAAATATTTTATAAGGTATGTATAAGATTAGTGCATATGTTACAGGTTCATGTCATATATGTGTTACTCGTCGACTCATACGTTTTTCACCTTGATATCTGACTCACATAAGCTTCTGCACATGTATAACTATTATTCTGTCTACTTTCATACCAGTATATGTTGTTTATGTACTGATTTCTCGGGGGCACTATGTTTATTGATGCATGCTCAAATTTTCAGGATAATAGACGTCCGTGTTAGGCTCCATTGTCTTTTTTAGTTGATATTTTGGTGAGCTCCATCTCTCTCTGGAGCCAGACCGTGTCTAGTATTTTTTATTATATGTACAGTTAGATTTCTAGTTAGGTATGATGGGCTATATGCCAACTAGTCACTTATAGTATAGCATGTTAAACTGACTAGAGGCTTCATGGACATCATGTAGTATTGTATTGTATAGTCTTGTTAATACCCCCCCGTGTATGTATATATCTGATATTGGGTATATTGCTCATTATTGCCTTATAATCTTGCGCATGTCACCTAGTATTGGTAAAGTAAGTGTATATGGTTCTTGTTCGTCATCATCATTTTGGGGCATGACAAACTTGGTATTAGAGCCTAGGTTCAGGTGTTCCAGGGAGTCTATAAAGCCGTGTCTAGTAGGACCTTACTTATTGATGTGATTGATGTGTTGTGTGCCATATTAATAATTAAGGAACTATATGGACATTTAGGAATTTGACCTTTATTTATAATCTAGATCGTGCAATAGGGTTAAGTCGTAGAATGTTACTGTTGACTCCTATTCTACTTATTTATTCTATAGATCATGTCTGCTATAGAAAGGGATAAAGTAGCATAGCAGGCCATTATTAGCACCATTCAGGAGGCATCCACTGTGGGGAAATCTTCTGTAATAATGGATCTGAATAGGGCTCAGAAAGTTTGATGGGTTCTATACTTTCAGGTTCTCAAATTTTTGTAATGGGGGGACCTACAGGTGTTTATGCACCTCCAATGTTACTAATCTTAGTTCCTATACCACCACCAGGTGCCTCAGACCCAGATCTAAAGGGAGCAATACAGTTTTTTACATAGTTGGTCGCTGCTCAGGCCCAAAGACAGAATGTGGACATACCTATTGCTACTCAGAAAGGGATATCCAAATCTAATATCAAAGATTTACTCAGTATGAATCTACCAGAATTCACAGGTTCTAAGATTGTAGAGGACCCTAAACAATTCATTGATGAGGCTTATAGAATTTGTAAGGTGATATGGGTATCAGACACAGATGCAGTTGAATTGGCTGCCTACCAACTAAAATATATTGTTGTTGATTGGTATGATACGTGGGTTGCCTCAAGAGATCAGGAAGTTCCCTCGGCGGTCTAGACAGAATTTACAAAAGCCTTCATGAATCATTTTATGCCATTAGAGTTTAGAGAGGCAAAGGTGGATGAATTTTTATCTTTAAAGGTGGGTAATCCTAGTGTCAAGGAGTATTGTTTGAGATTTACACAGTTTTCCAAATATTCTCTAGAGGTGGTTAGCACACAGATATCACAGATTCCTCACTTTGTGGATGGCCTTGCGGGTCCCTTGAAGGACCTTTTTTTGATTGCTGTTATGAATAAGGATTTAGATATAACAAGGATCATGGTGCATACACAATAGTTATAGGAGGATCAACATAATCGTGAAGTATATAGCAAGAGGGAGAAAATTCAAAGATCTAGGACGGCCAGCCAGTATCAGGGAAGTAGTGGAGCTTCTACTAGTAGGGGGCCACCTAGGCAGACCCAGTCAGTTGTGCGCTCCATATCTAATACTCTAGATTAGTATTTGAGGTGCAGTTATGATCAAGGTCAGAATTCTAGAGCACCAGACGTACAACCTCAGAGGGGCACTAGTCGAGGGTTACCAACTGGACCTACATACAGACAGTGTGGCCGACCTCATAAAGGAAAGTGTCGGCATGGTTCAAATGCATGTTATTGGTATGTTATAGAGGGCCATGTGGTATGTGATTTTTTGTATCTTATAGATAAAGGTAGAGGTGATCGATCATAACCTATCGGGTCTGCATTTGCCTCATCATCATTAGTGTCTTCTTCATCTCGCAGTCCTCAAGCATCAGCAAGTAGAGGATCTGGTAGGGACAGAGGGCTAGTGTGGGCATTCCATATATATGCACTAGCTAGTCAGTATGATTCAGAGGCATCTCTAAATGTGGTCATAGATATCTTAGTTTTCTTTTCATATGATGTATATGCCTTGATAGACCCGGGATCTACCTTGTCATATGTTACTCCATTTGTTGCTCAGAAGTTCAAAATAGAGTCGGAGTTGTTACGCGAACCATTTGCAGTATCGACTCCAATAGGAGATTCTATTATATCTAGATAAGTCTATTATAATTGTATGGTGATAGTATGTGGTCGTGCTACATTGTCTAATCTGATTGAACTAGAATTGGTTGACTTTAACGTTATTATGGGTATTGATTGGTTATCCTCATATTATGCTACAGTTGATTGCCAAGCCAAAATGGTCCGTTTCCACATCCCAGGAGATCTAATCATAGAGTGGAGGGATGACTCTATGATGCCTAAGAGGAGGTTTATTTCATTTCTTAAGGCACAAAAGCTTATTAAAAAAGGGTATTTGTATCACCTAGTCCAAGTAAAAGATGTTGAAGTCGAAAAATAGGCACCAATTCTCCAATCATTACTAGTGGTGAATGAGTACTTAGATGTGTTTCCTGATGAACTACCTAGATTACCTCCTGTTAGAGAGATCAATTTTGGTATTGATGTGGATCCCGGTACCCATCCGATATCAATTCCACCTTATAGAATGGCACTTGTAGAATTGAGAGAGCTAAAAGAGCAGTTAAAAAACTTACTTGATAAAGGCTTCATTTGACCCAGTATATCACTTTGGGGTGCACCAACGTTTTTTGTACGCAAGAAAGATGGAGCATTAGGAATGTGTATAGATTATACGCAGCAGAACAAAGTGAGAATAAAGAATAAGTACCCTCTCCCCCGGATAGATGATTTATTCGATCAATTGCAGGGAGCTAAATGCTTTTCAAAGATTGATTTAAGGTCTGGTTATCACTAGTTAAGAATTTGTGAAGCAGATATTCCCAAGAAAACCTTTAGGACAAGATATAGGTACTTTGAGTTCCTTGTCATTTCATTTGGATTAATGAAAATGCTCCAGCAGCCTTCATGGACATGATGAATAGGATTTTCAAACCCTTCCTTGATATGTATATGATTGTATTTATAGATGACATTTTGATATATTCATGTAATGAAGTTGAACATGCAGATCATCTGAGGTCAGTATTACAAAGGCTCAGAGTGCACCAGTTGTATGCTAAGTTCTCTAAGTATGAGTTTTGGTTGACCTCAGTAGCCTTTCTTGGTCATGTTCTATCTGGAGAAGGCATCAGAGTAGATTTTCAAAACATAGAAGTTACAAAGAACTGGCCTCGACCAATCACTTATACTGAGGTGCATAGTTTCTTGGGGCTAGCTAGTTACTATAGGGGATTTGTGGAGGGATTTTCCTCTATTTCTGCCCCATCGACCAAATTGATGCAGGAAATGGTTAAGTACCAGTGGTTAGATTCTTGTGAAAGAAGTTTTCAAGATTTGAAACATAGATTGACTATTACACCAGTATTAGCCTTATTAGAGGGCACAAAAGGATATGTGGTGTACTGTGATGCTTCAAGAGTTGGTTTGGGTTGCATCCTAGTGCAACATGGAAGGGTTATAGCGTATTCTTCTTGGAAATTAAAGAAGCATGACCAGAATTATCCCACTCATGACTTATAGCTTGCAGTTGTGGTTTTCACGCTTAAAATATGGCACCATTATTTATATGGATTGCATGTTGATATCTTTGTTGATCATAAGAGTCTTTAATAACTATTCAAGCTGAAAGAGCTGAACTTAAGGCAAATAAGGTGGCTAGAGTTACTGAAGGATTATGATATCAATATTCTCGATCATACAGGCAAAGGTAACATTGTAGTTGATGCTCTTAGTCCGCTATCCATGGGTAGTCTAGTATATTTATCACCTGTTCAACATGAAGTAGTGATAGATGTTCATAAATTAGCCAATCTTAGAGTTTGCCATATGAATTTCCATTATAGTGGTGTTGTGGTACTCAATACAGTAAAGTCATCCCTTGTGGAATTGGTTAAATAGAGGTAGTATGATGACCCCTTATTGCTCCAATACAAAGAGGGAATTCAACAACGTAGAATCACGATATTTGAACTAGCAGGTGATGGTACTTTGAGGTGTCGAGGTAGATTATGTGTACCTAATTTAGATGGGGTTCAATAATAGATTGTGGATGAGGCACATTGCTCTTGTTATTCAATTCATCCCGGATCTAGAAAAATGTATCATGATCTTAAAGAGATCTACCAGTGGAACGAAATGAAGAAAGATATAGTAGAATATGTTGCATAGTGCTCTAATTGTCTGCAAGTGAAAGCAAGACATCAGAGACTCGGTGGCCTAGCTCAAACCTTTAGTATTCCTGTGTTGAAATGGGATGCTACTAATATGAACTTTGTTGTAGGATTAACTTTTTCTTATTGAAAACATGACTCTATTTGGGTAATAGTCGACCGGTTGATGAAATCAACCCATTTTCTTCCTGTTAAGTCTACCAGCATGGCTGAAGATTATGCCAAGCTATATGTAAAAGAGATTGTTCGCCTACATGGAACCCGATGTCCATTATTTCAAATAGAAATTCCCTATTTGAAGCTCAATTTTGGAAATCATATCATAGGATCTTGGGTACTCAAGTGAACCTTCGCACTGTATTTCATCCATAGGCAGACGTCCAGGATGAGCACACTATTTAGACACTCAAAAATATATTGAGAGAGTGCGTGGTAGATTTTAAAGGTAATTGGGATGATCATTTGCCTTTAATAGAATTTGCTTATAATAACAGTTATCACTCCAGCATTGGCATGGATCCATTTAAAGATCTATATGGGAGACAATGTAGATCACCTATTAGTTTCTTAGAAGTAGGCGAGACACAGGTATTGGGTTCGGATCTAGTCCATCATGTTGTCGAAAAGGTTAAACTGATACGAGAGCGGTTGAAGACTGCCTAGAGTAGGCAAAAATAATATATGAATGTGCGATGTAGAGATTTAGAATTTCAAATTGATGATTTCATGTTCTTGAAGGTGTCGTCTATGAAAGGTATTATGCGATTTGGTAAGAAGAGTAAGTTGAGTCCTAGGTATATTGGGCCCTATAGAGTTATTCTCAAAATTGTCCAGGTAGCCTATGAGCTAAAATTACCTTCAGAGTTAGCTGTGGTGCATCCTATATTTCATGAGTCTATGCTACGTAAATGCTTAGGAGAGACATCTTGTGTCATCCTTATTGAAGGTATTAAGTTTGCTAGAGACTTATCATTTGAGAAAGCCCTCGTGGCTATATTGGATCGCCAAGTAATAAAGTTGAGAACAAAAGATATAGCTTCGATAAAGGTGCTTTAGAGGAACCAAAATACAGAAGAAACCACTTGGGAAGCAAAAGAAGATATGAAAAATAAATACCCAGATTTGTTCCAAAAACTACCGGAAGGTTCTTAAACTACTTGTCCCAATATATGATTGCTAGTTTCTACTATATTTTTTTGTTAACATCTGATTCTTACTTGATATGTTTATGTACATGATTTGTGCCTATGGGTCTTGAGATTTATATGCAAACTGCACGCGTATGAAGAATACAAGGTAAATTACATATTGATTATGACTTTTAATTGAGCATAAGACGAAGCGGAGACTCGTGTATTATTTCTTGAGTTTAAGGCCAAGCGGAGCCTCATATGTTATTTGTTAAGTATTATATGTGTTGTGACGCTCTGTGAAGCATATTTAGATGTATTCCGGCTAGCTGACAGGTACTCAGTAGTCCTATTTACAAAGAAAACTCTGGCAAAATTTTTAAAAATTTAGAGAGTTAGTCAAATTTAAGGCCTTATGATGGTTCAAGTGAGACCGAATTTGATTAAACGATCTTAAGAATGTCTTGGATAGTTATGGGATGGAATTTAAGGTACAATTATGATTTGAGGACGAATGATCCTAAGTGGGGGATATTGTAGCACCTTGAGAAAATTTTGAATTAAGTTAACAACTTAAATTAAGTACAACTTTAATCTATAAAGAAAATTGTACAGCACAACAGAAAAACAAATGCAGTAAAATATATTTATACAAGGTATTTATATGTTGCTGCTGGTAAGATGAGCATTTTGAAATATCAAGATACATATTGTAAATGTATAAAGTTGTGGGGCCCTTTGACCTTTCCTTTCTTTTTCCATAAAAGTAATGTGAAAGTAAGGGTAATATATGTATATATTCTTGTGGGAAAGTTTCCTGTTCGTGGAAAACTTTTAATATTATAACCCAAAAGGGTTTATCCCTCTCTTATCCTTGCTCAACGAGCCGACAACAAAATCAAAGGATTGTAAATCCTATATAATTCCTTTAAAGAAGAAACATTCCTTGATGCTTAGTTGCTAGAAACTACTAGTCTTACCAAGAATTCTCAAGAACTCGAATTGGGGATTAATTTCAAAAAGGTAATTTCTTCACCTCATACTTGAATTTAATCATATAATTTATTGGGGTGCAGTATAAGTTGTTAATTATTATTTAATTTGAATATTTGCACTACTTCTTGAGATGGGTTTGCAACTAAGATTCTTGAAAGAGATGGAATTTTGGCAAAGTAAAGTTTTAGGAATTTCTATCAGTTGGGTGGATTTAGTGTTGATTTGTATAAGTTGAAGGAGTTGGAATTTATTACGGATTCTTGTTAAGGAATTCGATTAATTTTGGTCATAAGTGAGAATTATTGGAATAGGTTATTACATGCATCTACGGGTCATTAATGGACATATATATTATTCTTGTAGTCAGTGGATTGGCTATCGGAATATCTTAATCAGGAAACTAGAAGAATAGAGGTTCAGAATACTATCATAGCTAGTAAAACATTAAGGTATGTAAAGCTAAACCTTCTCTTATGCCTAAGACACCACCCTACATCATGTGTTCCTTCTTTTTAATGCTAAGATAATTCTCATGAAATACGAAGATAGAAACTTTATATTGTCATACTCATTATTCTTTTGTTCTACCATCGAGCTTATACGTATCCATCTTTGCCTCCTTGTGTCAAGTCTTCATAATATTTTATATTATTGTATATCCCATTACTTAGAGGCTCTTAGGCCTCATGTTATATATATCGCAAGTTAAGAACAAAAGTAAATAATAATACATAATTATAGTTGTATGTAGTAGCTAAATGATCGTTACCATTATTCACTTGTCATAGGACTTTAAGGCATTATTTGATAAATATTACCGATGGGAGGGTACATAGGTTTGGCATGGCATATCGGTCGACAGGATTCTGTGTACAGGATCAAGACCAGACCATTATAGTGAGCCTAATCATTGGCACACCTGCTTTGTATGGCATTATTTGTATTTGGAGTTAGCTGGAATGTCATGCATTTGTTTTCCCTGACTCGAGCCAACATATGACATATATGGCCTGTGGGTAGACCCTTATAGTGAGCCCCTGGGTGGGGAATACCTGATTTCAAACTATGATTACAGTTATATAAAATCATATCAATGAGTAATTGGGCAACATATGCTTCATACTTGCCTTAAATTGCCTTCAGAAGGCCATCTTGTGGTCATTTGTAGTACATATAGGTTAAATATATCACCTAGGCAAATTATAGGCTCTATATTATAATAAATGCCTTACTAAATATTATATAAGGTATGGAGCATTTCCTTACCTGCACACATGAGAAAATCAAATTTATTTATCTCTTAACATTGTAATGATTTTCCTGACTATTGTATCAACATCCCAGGGTGCAAACACCTCTTGTATCATGATCAGTCTAGAAATGATTGAATCTATGTCAATCACCACATTTGTGAAGCCTTTATGCACACAGATTTCAGTAGATAACTGTATAGCCATTATCTCTAATTACATATTAGTTTGAACAGGTAACAACACACAAAAAATCATGGTGCATAGGTTAGAGTTTCATGTCATATATGTGTTACTCATCGCTCATATGTTCTTCTCTTTCATATCTGACTCATATGAGCTTTTGTACATGTCCAACTATTATTTTATCTTCTTTCACACCAGTACATATTGTTATGTACTGACGTCTTGGGGGCACCACATTTATTGATGCAGACTCAAATTTTTAGGATGGAAGATGTCTGTGTTAGGCTCCATTATCATTTTCAGTTGATATTTTAGTGAGCTCCATCTCTCTCTAGAGCCATACTATGTTTAGTATTTTTGATAGTATGTACAAGTCGATCTTTAGTTGGGTATGACAGGCCCTATGCCAACTAGTCACTTGTAGTATAGTGTGTTAAACTGAATAGAGGCTTTATGGACATCATGTAGTATTATATTGTATCGTTTTGTTAATACAACCCCCTCGTGTATGTATGTATCTTAATTGGGTATCTTGCTCATTATTGTCTCATAATCTTGCATATGTCACCTAGTGCTGGTAAAGTAAGTGTATATGGTTCTTGTCCATCATCATCATTTTGGGGCGTGATAGAAATGGTTGAAATAATTGTTCAAGTAACTGAATTTCAAGCAACTAGCAAGTCACTATCCATTGAAAATAATATTTTAAATGAAAAACTCAGTGAAGTGTCTAAGTTTAATTCAAAAGGAAAGAGTGAAAGACGCCAAATTCAATTTGAGTTAGAAGAGAAACTAGCTAAGGAAAATGCAAATTTGATTGCCTCACTTAAGAGGAGTGTTGAACTTGAAAAGGACCTGGTTCAGGTCATAGTTGCGCTTGAAAAGACTCTTAAATAAACTACTTCATCTCAAACACTAACAAACCTTACCAATAAGGGATTAAGTAGTAGAAGAGGTTTGGGATTCCATTGTGTTTATCCTGCCTACAATCCTTAGTGCAAATAAATCTCTTTCAAGGATAATCTTTTATATACTCATAGTGGTAAAAATGGCTATTCAAGAGAATCATGCTCTTCTAAAATCATTGTTATAGGTAGAATGAAAAAGTTCTTCTCCCCAAAGGAAGGAGTGAGAATTTATTGGGCTGGACAAATAAAAATTTGATCCATCCTTTGTCATTATTCTGGGAACTCAAATTGAAATGGGTTCCTAACACTAATCAATGATTGTTATTGCAGGGCAAGGAAAGAGAAAGAATCCTCCACTGGATCATCAGTAGTAGCTGTTGAAAGTACATGACTGGAAAAATTGGAGACTTTCTCTCTCTTAAGGCCCATGAATGAGGCAGTGTCTCCTTTGGTGATTGAAACAAATGGTACGTTATTCAAATTGGTAAGATTGTGAACAGTTTAAGTTAGTAAATTTATGATGTTCACTTTGTGTATGTACTTAAGTTTAGTTAGTTATGTGTTGCTTAGATTTGTGATAAAGGAAATGAAGTTAGGTTCAGATTAGATAAGTGCATTGTTACTAGTCTTAAGGACGGTAAAGAAATGATGACTACTTGGAGAAATAAAAATATGTATATTTCTAATTTAGGGTCTTGTAAGTCTAGGAACATGACATGCCTTAGTGTACAAAAATATGTTGTTGATGTATGGCATTGAAGGCTGGGACCTATTTGTTGTTCCCTGCTGAGCAAATTGGTGAAAAGGAACCTGGTTCAAGGTTATCCAAATGTAAAATTTGTCAGCTGTAGAGAGTGGAATGCATGTGTGAAAGGAGATTAGAGCGAATCCTTATTCAAGACTAAGAAGTAAGTGAGTACATCCAGGCCTCTACAACTCCTTTACATGAATTTATGTGGACTTGTAAAGCTTGCCAACTTAGGAGAAAAAAAGTATATTTATGTCATTGTTGATGATTATTCCATTTTCACCTAGACCTTCTTTCTAAGATCTAAAGATGAAACATTTTCTGTGTTTAAGGCCTTTGCTAAACAAATGCAAGTGAATTATGATAAGAAGATTGCTGACATCAAGTCTTACCATAGAACAATGTTTGAAAATACAAGGTTTAATCAATTTTGTAATGAACTGGGCATCAATAACAATTTTTCAACTCCCAGAACACCAGAGCAAAATGATGTTATGGAGAGAAAAAACATGACTCTTGCAGATATTGGAAGAACCATGCTGATGGATGTAGAGATAGATCTCAACTTCTGAGTAGAAGCAATGAACATAGCATCTTATGTGATCAATAAGTGTCTTATAACATCCATTCTGAACAAGGCCCTCTATGAAATCATGACCAAAGGAAAGCCTAAACTGAGCTAATTCAAGCCATTTGTCTGCATATGATTTGTACTAAATAATAAGAAGGACAATCTTGGAAAAGTATAATCCAAGGAGTGATAAGGGAATATTTTTTGGGTATTGTACTACCAAAAAGGCATACAAGATCTACAACAAAAAAACTTAATATATGGATGAAAGTGGTCCTGTTGTGTTTGATAAAGCTGGTAATATCAGTAAAGAAACCACCTCAGATAATGATTCTAATGAATGAGAAAACCCCATCAATGATCCAAAAAAGCAAATGAAAGTGATGATGATGCAGACTCACAGGGTCCAGGTTCAATACCAAAAGATAATGACTCAACAAATCATCATAATCCTTGCCCCCTACAAGCTCCACTTGAAGAACCTGATTCTCAATTGAATGGAGGACATAACCAGTCATCTAAGGATAACATATTAATAGAAACTAGTCTCAGTACAAGTCCACCTAATTCTCAAAGATCTAGTTGGAAGCATCGGTCTTCATATCCTCTTGATAATCTATTATCCCCCCAAACTCAGGCATGTATACCAAAAAAATCAAGGAATCTCTATGCTTTCTCTGCGATCTTGTCTCATATTAAACATAAGAATGTAAGGAAATCATTAAAAGATGTTGATTGGATCAATACAATACAAGAAGATTTAAACCAATTTGAAAGGAGAAAACTATGGTATCTGGTCCCATGCACCTCAGACAGAACTCTTATAGAGACTAGATGGGTGTATAAAATTAAGGTGGATGATCATGACCATTAGGAATAAGACTAGACTAGTGGTTCAAGCTAAGGCTACAACCAGGAAGAAGGGATAGTCTATGATAAAACATTTTCTCCAGTGACTATGATGGAGGCAATTCAAATTCTTAGTTCTTTTTACTCATACATGGAGTTCAAACTATTTTAAATAAATATGAAGAGTGCATTTCTGTAACACCCCGCATTTCGGGATAGAATAAAAACCATGACTCTGATGCGTTGATAATCCCAGAGCCTTAAATCCTATGCCAATTTGGCATGTTTATGTAGTATGTGAAATCCATTTGAGCATGAATTTAGACCATAGAGGTCCTTCAACTCAAGGACGAGTTGAAACTATTTTGATCGATTAAGTTTTAGTGGATGTTGTAATTTGTGTTAGTTTCCATCGACCATAACTCTCTGTATATGTCGAATTAGAGATCCTACTATGTTTCAAATTATAGGTCTTTGAGTTAACTTTTCAACGATACCAATTTCGCTAAAATTCGACACCCGAGCAAGAAGTTATGGCCTTTCAAAGTAGTATGTGTCGCCTAACCCATCGCACATGGCCACTGGAAAGCATATGCGGCGCCTATGTAAATATAGGCGATATCATATACGACGCCTATGTAAATATAGGGGATATCATATGCGGAGACTATGTAAATATAGGCGATATCATATGCGGCACCCATGTAAATAAATGCGATATCATATGCGGCACATATCTTATGGTTTCAAGTGACTTAAACACTCTATTTTTGGGGCAAAATGGTCCTTTTCCCACCCTTATTCAGCCATAAATATGAAATTCAGTCCCCAATTCTCAGAAATACATCCACATTTATCTAAAAATTCTCAAGAACACTCCCAAGGATTTCAAACTAAAAACCCATATAAATCAAGACTCAACCGTGGATTTTCAAAATTGATTAGAGATTCGGAATCCCCAATCCATAGTCTTTAAGAAGCACCAATTATTTTCCGAAATAGAGGTACGCAGGGTTTTCCTAAATTCTCATGGTCATAGAAAAATCATGTTTTAGAATGGGGTTTTTGAATCTATGTATATATTCATGTTTTAAAGGTTTTAACATCATTGTTTTGGTCTTTTGACCTTTCCCAAAGTGATTTGAGAATATGAATGTATGAAACCATGTATTTAAGAATGAATTCTTGTTGAGAGCATGATTTTTGGTGAATTCCCTCTTATTATGAATTTTTTAGATTTCTCATAGCATATGAATTGTTTTGCAATGCATCCTTGAAAAGCACTATATGAAATGATTGAACTCTTGTTATGATTTAAAGGTGGTTTTAAATCACTAAAGAAGAAATCTAGCATGAATGTTTAATTTTCATAATGCATGTAATGAAAGAGTGCATGGATTTTCTAAAGGCACTAGACCACCATATGTTGATGAAGTTTTTGCATGATTTTGACTTGAGTTTCGAAACACGAAATCTTCTATATCAGTTGCATGTTTTGGTGGTCTAAATTATTCTTTAAATGAAAGATTTAGATTAATGTATTATGGCTCAGAAATCATGACTTGCAAGTCTTGGTATGATGATACCAATTCAGACCAATGCCATATCAGACTCAGACTAATAGACATTTCAGACTATCATGATTTTAGATATTCAGAATGTTACATGTATAGAAAAGGTTAAAAATTGGCATACAGAGATCTTAGGTGGTTCTCAGAAGAGGTCTTGAGTTCAAGCAACTCATTGCCTAATACTGTGGTTTGCCGACCTGGGTATATTATTATACGCTGACTTAAGTGTCGTGTGGCGTATCAGATTCAGGAACTCCAACCCTTGCGGCATACTCGGGTTGGAGGCTTCCCCGCTGAGTCAATGGCAGATTCCATATCGCCTGTGGAATATAAGACTTGTAGGGGATACCACCTAACTCAGAAGTAATACACAGATTAGAGTTTGAGATTTACAGACAGGTTACATGTTTTCAGAAGGTGCCCATGTGTTTTTCAAAAACTGTTTTATGTATAATGTTTGATGAACATTTGCTATCACGTATTATATATATATATATATATGTTCAATTACTCTATTTTGGATTGCTTCGCATGCCAGTACAATTGTGATGACCCCCCTTCCTCCCAGGTACTGAGGCACAGTCTAGGGGTCTAGATCTTCAGTAGAGTCTACAGATAAGGTTGTCTCAGAGTTCAGTTGGTGAGCCTTCTTTTCTTCTGAAGGCCTAGTCATTTAGGTATTTATTTCAGTATGGTTTTTGGTCTGCTGGGGCCTTCTCCCAGTTATTCAGATAGTATGTCAGTAGAGATTTCGCAGACTGTTGCAGATGTTTATTAAATATTGTTGGGCATGTTTTCAAGCCTTTAGCTATTTTAAATTGTTCACCATGTTTCCATATTATTGTGTCTATTCCGTATTACTTTGATCATATGAATTATGTGCATGATTACCAGATAGATAGAGGGTGTTCTGGGCCTTCGGGTTTGGGAATGATCATCACGACCAGGGCCTCGGTTTGGGTCATGACAAACTTGGTATCAAAGCATGGTTCATGGTCCCACGGTGTCTATGAAATCGCATCGGGTAGAGTCTTGTTTCTGGGTGTGTAGCGCGCCACACTTATAAGCAGGAGGCTACAAGGCGTTTAGGAATGTCTCTCTTTCTTCATGTTCTAGTTCGTGCTATAGAGTCAGAATATTCCTCTTTTATACTCTAATTCGTGGTATGGTGTCACCCATATGAAAATAAAAGTTATCCTAATTTCTTCCTCACTTTGGTGTTTCTAGATATTCTTCGATTATCTATCAGAAATTTCAGAAGTCCTACAGAGGACGGGAGAGGAGTTCCCTAGTGTAATATTGTGTCCTCATTCTTATGAGGCGTTCAGTTAAAACAAGAGTAAGATGTGTATTCTTGAGTCAATGAATATTGTGTATCAAGCTTCTATCTCTTGTAATCTTGATATCAGTGTGTTGTTGCAAACAAAAGTCTAGTGAAGCCGCGTGAGGCCTATTTCGATTCACTAGCAACTTGCTGTTCATCTTGTTGTTCTTGTGTTTTTTGGAACTGTATTTCCACCCGAGTAGTAGTATAAGTTAGAGTGTCGGTGTCATGACCTATTGGTAGTCAAATTAGACCAAGAAGTTTGTGATATGAAGTCATAAGGTTAGAGGTCAGAGTGAGGGTGACTTTTGTGATTAAATATTTATAGTTGAATAACCGTTGATTGAGAATGATTTACCCTTTCGTGGTGGTAGACTAATATGATGGTACCATTTATGAATTGTATGGTAGTCCGTGGAGGAAGTGTTGACTCAGAATGTTATTTGTTTTCTTCCTTTCAAAATAGAGAAAGAGCCTAGAGTGGATACTTAAGGTGGTTATAGAAACCCCTTATAGGCTATGAATAAAAATGGCTAGATTAGCCAGTAGGTTGTAAGTATAGACTCATTGTCATATGGGGTATCTGAAGGTAGTATAAATGCCCATTGGGATAAGTAAGTGTGATGTGAGAAAGCCGTATAAGTAGATAAGATTGTATGGTTATAATATAAGCTTAAGGTTGATCATGTCTATTATGTGACCTTACCCCTTAAAATTCTTCTCATTGGTAGTTGTAAACTAATAATACTTTTGAGAAAGTATGTAGTATATTTTTTAAGTATTTGGGTAGAATATCCCAATTTGAAGGATTAGTATATTTATATTATGTTGCACTCTTCATTGGTGGTAAATGATTTATGCTAGACTATAGGCTTGAATTTAAATGGTGTGGTGGTGAATAGTGGCAAAAGATTGATGATACATGTTTCGTGGGATTAGATTTGTAATTTTGATGTGTTGAAATTGTACGTGCTAATGGATTATGACAAGGAAAACCGTAAGGTCATGATCGATTATTGTGGTTATGAAGTTCTAGTGTACTAGTGTTTCTTGATGTTTATTTCATAGTTTCTAAGTGAGGATTGTGTGTAAGGTTTGTTGTAAATCATGTTTAGCACTAGACATTAAGTTTGAAACAATTGATGGCCATAGAGGTGGATGTGATGATTCCTTGGTTAATGATACTAGTTATATGGAAGTGATCTATAGGCTTGAACAGTGTATGCAAGTGCCTAAGTTTATTTGATTCGTAATGAAGTATGACATTGTATATGTGATGTAGAAGTATACCCAAGGTGGTATGAAGCTGTAGTATTTTTCTAAGGCTATTACATGTTGTGTGTGGCTACTGGTACCGTTGAGTTACTAAGTGGAAAAAGACTAGCTAGATGGTATATGGTGTTCTAAATAGCCAAGTTAAGGACCTTTGATTGATAGCGTTGAGCCTTTTGATATAAGCTTGATTCTCATGGTAGAGGAAAATAAGTTTGAAGTTGTTATGTTGGTAGACTATGATAGAAATAGAGTGGCTCATTAAAGACTTGGTGATACCCATGTTAGGTGTTATAATCTAAGCTTGAGTCCTTGAAAGTTGTGCTAATAGAAATAAGAGTAGAGGCACTAGAGAGTTTGCACTTCAACTTTGGGGATACTCATGAAGATTCAAAGTTAGTAAGTGTTCGAGTAATTGATGATGACTATTGGGGTTACAGAATGATAGAGTGTGCCTCAGGAGATAGTATTAGCAGTGGGCGTTCCACTCTTATGTATGGTCTTTCAGGTTAAGTTTTATTAATTTTGTGTATTGTCATATTTCAGAACCCAGAGTGCAGTGAGTGCAGTTAAGTTTAAAGTCTAGTAAGGTACCTCCCAAAACTTAAGATGATGGCTTGAAGCTAAGGGGGAGATGACTAAACGAATAACCAAGTAAGTCTCTCAGATTCTTTTAGTGATGTCATGATGATGTAGAATATCAAAAAGTAAGGGTGAATCTCAACCCATTCCTATCTCAGTATTTCTCAATGATCCTAATACCTACTCATTCTTTATGATTTAGTTCCATGATCAGTTCACGTTCATACATATGACGGAGAGTCATGTACTCATGCTTTATAATGTGCTCCATTTCCATAACTCATGTTTTACGCCAAATGATTGGCGAGATTCAGCTTATAGCCATGAATACCCTAAATTCAGAGCACTTTGGTGAGTCCATGATGTTGTTTTGCTATTCCTCAGGCCTCAGATGAGTATCAAGATTCATATAGTATCATTCCATGCCTCCAGATATTATGTTCTAACTTTTTTGTAACTCCTCTTTATGCGATGATAGTGGTGGTGAGTAATTATTCCTTGTTGATGGAAGATCATAGTACGCTTGTTTAGATAAGGCCATAAGTATGAAGTAAGATTTGGGGCCAAGTTTTTATTTATGTGATGGTTAGTGGAATTTTGTATATGTATGTTCTTAGGGTAGCTCGTGGGAGTGATATTGATAGTGGTTTAGAGAATATGTGAAGTATGTCTTTATGAGTGTTTGCTTTGAAGTTCATATGTGGTTATAAAGATAGGCTTAAATGACATGTTGAGATTGTTGTAAAGGAACACTATATGCGTTAGCGACTTCATAGTAAGAGTAGTCATTGAAGTGGTAAGGCATGTTATACTTAGGATGTGATCTTTAAAAGAGATATAGAAGATTGCATCATATGGTTTAGAATAATAGCGTGGTCTGACATGTTGTATTTTTGTGACTTAGAGTTAGGCTTGATCACGACGAAGGGATTAAGTTATTTTCGACATTAGTAGAAAGATTTGTCAATGCTCATATGAGAATTTTAAGCTGAGTTAAATGAATTGATATTTAAGGAGAATAGTATAGTTAAGTGATATTCAAGAAGTGTGCTAAGCTTGAAAGTAAGAGGTTGTAATGCCAAAAGCCTGGTAATTCTATCCTAATTCAGGAGTTATATGCCTATGTTCCAGACTGTAGAGTAGTGTCAATATGGTGATTCCTCAGCTGGATGTCTTGTGTAATCCATACCCAAGATTCATGGCTCCCTATTACTTCTAGAATTCCTTTAGAGAATTGTGCTGAAGAGATACTCCAGTTAAGTATGAGGGTGTAGTATAATTCAGTCTGTATGGCCAATAAGTCAGTTTAGCAGTCAGATTCTTATGACTTGTTTTCTCGTCTTTGCACTTATTCATGTTACTCGAAATCTCAGACATGCTACTATTCCAAGATAGAGTATACCAGTAGTTATGAGTATAGCCTAGTTCATGCATCATACATTAAATTCAGATTCCAGATGTTCAGTTATGATTCAATTCGTAGGTTCTCTGTGCATCGCCTCATTTTTTCGAGTATCTTAGTGAATTGAGAATTCATAGAGGGACATAAGGTACCAAGGGGGAGAGACCCCATTCAGTTGCATGCATAGATTCTTATTACAAGTTTTGCATCAGTTATTATTGCGTTTATAGCCATACGTTCATACGTTAGTTCAGTCAGATATGTATGCATTAGAATTGCATGTTCAATAGAAAAGTTCAGCTTATTAGTGTATTCAGTCCTGCATTCATGAGAACAACTCAGTCACAGATCCATGCATCAGATATGCATGATTCATTATGAGAATTCAGCCTATGAGTAGCTTCAGTCGTGTGTTCCATGTCTCGGTTATGCATGTCCGGCATAAGAATTTAAAACATCAGTAGTTCCAATCTTATAGTCATGTTTCTGATCAGTGTATTCTTTCTTAGGAAACATATCCCATACCCTAAAGACTTTGACAGTCTATCCATCATTCGGGGATGAATGATCCCAAGGGGGAGAAAATGTAACACCCCGCATTTCGGGATAGAATAAAAACCATGAATCTGATGCATTGATAATCCCAGAGCCTTAAATCCTATGACAATTTGGCTTGTTCATGTAGTATGTAAAATCCATTTGAGCATGAATTTATACCATAGAGGTCCTTCAACTCAAGGACGAGTTGAAACTATTTTGATCGATTAAGTTTTAGTGGACGTTATAATTTGTGTCAGTTTCTATCGACCATAACTCTTTGTATATGTCGAATTAGAGAGCCCACTATGTGTCAAATGATAGGTCTTCGAGTTAACTTTCCAACGATACCAATTTTGCTAAAATTCGACACCCGACCAAGAAGTTATGGCCTTTCAAAGTAGTATGCGTCGCCTAACCAATCGCACATGGCCACTGGAAAGCATACGCGGCACCTATGTAAATATAGGCGATATCATATGCGGCGCCTATGTAAATATATGCGATATCATATGCGGCGCATATCTTATGGTTTCAAGTGACTTAAACACTCCGTTTTTGGGGCAAAATGGTCCTTTTCCCACCCTTATTCAACCATAAACACGAAATTCAGTCCCCAATTCTCAGAAATACATCCACATTCATCTAAAAATTCTCAAGAACACTCCCAAGGGTTTCAAACTAAAAACCCAAATAAATCAAGACTCAACCGTGGGTTTTCAAAACTGATTAGAGATTCAAAATTCCCAATCCACAGGCTTCAAGAAGCAACCATTATTTTCCAAAATAGGGGTACGCGGGGTTTTCCTAAATTCTCATGGGTATAGAAAAATCATGTTTTAGAATGGGGTTTTTGAATCTATGTATATATTTATGTAATAAAGGTTTTAACATCATTGTTTTGGTCTTTTGACCTTTCCCAAAGTGATTTGAGAATATGAATGTACGAAACCATGTATTTAAGAATGAATTCTTGTTGAGAGCATGATTTTCGGTGAATTTCCTCTTATTATGAATATTTCAGATTTCTCATAGCATATGAATTATTTTGCAATGCATCCTTGAAAAGCACTATATGAAATGATTGAACTCTTGTTATGATTTAAAGGTGGTTTTAAATCACTAAAGAGGAAATCTAGCATGAATGTTTAATGTTCATAATGCATGTAATGAAAGAGTGCATGGATTTGCTAAAGGCACTAGACCACCATATGTTGATGAAGTTTTTGCATGATTTTGACTTGAGTTTCGAAACACGAAATCTTCTATATCAGTTGCATGTTTTTGGTGGTCTAAATTATGCTTTAAATGAAAGTTTAGCTTAATGTATTATGGCTCAGAAATCATGACTTGCAAGTCTTGGTATGACGATACCAATTCAGACCAATGCCATATCAGACTCAGACTAATAGAAATTTCAGACTATCATGATTTTAGACATTCAGAATGTTGCATGTACAGAAAAGGTTAAAAATGGGCATACAGAGATGTTAGGTGGTTCCCTGAAGAGGTCTTGAGTTCAAAAAACTCATTGCCTAAAATCGTGGTTTGCCGACCCGGGTATATTATTATACGCTGACTTAAGTGTCGTGTGGCGTATCAGATTCAGGAACTCCAACCCTTGCAGCATACTCGGGTTGGAGGCTTTCCCACTGAGTCAATGGCGGATTCCATATCGCCCGTAGAATATTAGACTTTTAGGGGATACCACCTAACTCAGAAGTAATACACAGATCAGAGTTTGAGATTTACAGACAGGTTACATGTTTTCAGAAGGTGCCCATGTGTTTTTCAGAAACTGTTTTATGCATAATGTTTGATGAACATTTGCTCTCACGTATTATATATATATATGTTCAATTACTCTATTTTGGATTGCTTCGCGTGCCAATACAATTGTGCTGACCCCCCTTCCTTCCAGGTACTGAGGTGCAGTCTAGGGATCTAGATCCTCAGTAGAGTCTACAGACAGGGTTGTCTCAAAGTTCAGTTGGTGAGCCTTCTTTTCTTCGGAAGGCCTAGTCATTTAGGTATTTATTTCAGTATGGTTTTTGGTTTGCTGGGGGCCTTGTCCCAGTTATTCAGATAGTATGTTAGTAGATATTTTGCAGGCTGTTGCAGATGTTTATTAAATATTGTTGGGCATGTTTTCAGGCCTTTAACTGTTTTAAATTATTGACCATGTTTTCGTATTATTGTGTCTATTCCGTATTACTTTGATCATATGAATTATGTGCATGATTACCAGATAGACAGAGGGTGTTCTAGGTCTTCGGGTTCGGGAATGATTGTTATGGCCAGGGCCCCAGTTCGGGTCACGACAAACTTGGTATCAAAGCACGGGTCATGGTCCCAGGGTGTCTGCGAAATTGCGTCGGGTAGAGTCTTGTTTATGGGTGTGTAGCGCACCACACTTATAAGCAGGAGGCTATAAGGTGTTAAGGAATGTCTCTCTTTCTTAATGTTCTAGTTCGTGCTATAGATTCAGAATGTTCCTCCTTCATACTCTAATTCGTGCTATGGTGTCACCCATACAAAAATAAAAGTTATCCTAATTTCTTCCTCTCTCTGGTGTTTCTAGATATTCTTCGATTATCTAGTAGAAATTTCAAACGTCCTACAAAGGACGGGAGAGGATTTCCCTAGTGTAAAATTGTGTCCTCATTCTTATGAGGCGTTCAGTTAAGACAAGAGTAAGATGTGTATTCTTGAGTCATTGAATATTATGTATCAATCTTCTATCTTTTGTAATATTGATATCATTGTGTTGTTGAAAACAAAAGTCTAGTGAAGCCGCGTGAGGCCTATTTTGATTCACTAGCAACTTGTTGTTCATCTTGTTGTTCTTGTATTTGTTGGAATTGTATTTCCACCCGAGTAGTAGTATAAGTTAGAGTGTCGGTGTCATGGCCTATTGGTAGTCAAATTAGACCAAGAAGTTTGCGATATGAAGTTATAAGGTTAGAGATTAGAGTGAGGGTGACTTTTGTGATTAAATAATTATAGTTGAATAACCGTTGATTGAGAATGATTTACCCTTTTGTGGTGGTAGACTAATGTGGTGGTACCATTTATGAATTGTATGGTAGTCCGTGGAGGAAGTGTTGACTCAGAATGTTATTATTTTTCTTCCTTTCAAAATAGAGAAAGAGCCTAGAGTGGATACTTAAGGTGGTTATAGAAACCCCTTATAGGCTATGAATGAAAATGGCTAGATTAGCCAGTAGGTTGTAAGTATAGACTCATTGTCATATAGGGTATCTGAAGGTAGTCTAAATGCCCATTAGGGTAAGTAAGTGGGATGTGAGAAATCCGTATAAGTAGATAAGATTGTATGGTTATAATATAAGCTTTAGGTTGATCATGTCTATTATGTGACCTTACCCCTTAACCTTCTTCTCATTGGTAGTTGTAAAATAATAATACTTATGAGAAAGTATGTAGTATATTTTTTAAGTATTTGGGTAGAATATCCCAATTTGAAGGATTGTGTTTAGTATTAGGATGTGTGCTAGATTTCAAGCTAGTCTAAAGAAATCTCACCCAAAAGCTGCAAAAAGGATCTTGAGATATCATAAAGAAACTTTTGATCTGGTCCTATTCTATCCTGCTGGATATAATTTTTATCTGATTGGATATGCTGATACTGATTATGCTGGGTATCTGGTCGATAGAAAGAGTATTGCTATTTCTTAGATCGTCCTTAATATTTTGGGGTACTAAGAAGTTGAACTCCATGGCACTTTCAACTGCTGAAGTTGAATATGTTGTAGTTGCCTCATGTTGTGCTCAACTACTCTAGATCAAGCACCAACTTTAAGATTTTGGCATTCTCTCCGATTGTGTTCCCCTATTTTGTGACAACACAAATGTTGTCAATATGGGAAAACAATCCAATTTATAATATAAGAATAAAAAATATTGATATTAGAAAATATGGAAAAAAGGTTTATCAAGATGGTGTTCTATAGTACTGAAGATCAGATACATATTCACCAAGGAACTTGGTAAGGAACAATTTAAAAGAAATAGAACAAAGCTTGGATTGAGGAGACCAAGTTGAATGCATGTTGCTCTTTCCCATCCTCTAATGTTGGCTATGATTATGAGAAGGTATCCAGGCAATATGATGTAACATAAGTCTAACTTAGTCTCATATCTTCTGCAGATATACACCCATGGCAAGGACAAAAGAAAAAAGAGGAGGGTGAACCAGGTCAAAGTGTTCTCTGCTTAGAAAATCATGTAGGTACAAGGTTCCCTATTAGGTTAGTATCACACTCTACTTTTGTATAGTAGCTATTCACTATGTACCAGAAGGTGTGCCATGTTCTATTGTTCCTCACCCTTAAACATTATCATCCTCACCTTTAGTCTAAGGGACATTCTGATCCCTTAGCTTTCTATTCTTGAAAACCCATTCCTTCATAGCCTATCAGTTCCTAAATACCTCTTAATACTTTCTCTCTTCTCATCCCTCCCAATTACACTAGGGCACTACTAGAAGGAGATAGCTGGGTCCATAAAAAAGGTTGGAGAATCGAGGTTTTTTATACATACATACATATATACATATATATATATATCATTAAAAACATATGGGAAAGCTGCATGATCTTGTGCCTACCAGACCTATTTTCATCTGGCCCCTATCTTCCTCAGTCCTACTCTTTTAAATTGGTTTTCCTAGTTTGTGTTGCCTTCTGTTGCAATGGAACTACTTCCTTCATTTTGTTGAGGCCATTATTTTGAATAGGGTATGATACTATTTCCCTGTGTAAATTTTTTTGTGCTAACCTTTCTTTCCCTTCTTCTAATATAGTCTCATTCATATAAGTGACTCTTGAAGCTCTTGAATCAAAGCCTCTTTCGCAATACGGAAGTGGTCTCTCATAAAGTTGTATTCCATTTTTTTATTGTAATTAAGTCCTTGTATTTTGATCCTAAATGTTACCTACTATTGTTTGTACACAATTAGTAGGAGTGGTTTTGTAATACCAAATCATATTGTAATAATCTAGAATTAGGTGATTTTGAATCTAGAGTTAGCTTGTTATTCTGGTTAGAGTTAGCAGGAGAGTTGTGCAGCAGAGTTACTGCAAATTTCTCTTTGTAATAGAGTTATTAATAGAGAAAAAGGATTAGGAGGTTAATCCTTGAAATCATGGAGTATGAATTCAAGTTTACTTGAATATGAGTGGATCTTTAGAAATCCTGGAGTAGGTCATGGTTTTTCTCCCTTGAGCAAGGAGTTTTCACGTAAAAAATGTTATGTTTGCCATTTACTCTTTTCACGTACTTTACTGTTAAGTTTTCTATTAGAACTGTTGGTTGAGTCAGTTTGGGACCAGGTCCCAAAGTTGGGGGGAAACTTGTTTTAACTCTTTATCTACTTTCAATAATATCTTATGAGTCTCTTGGCAGTATCTATTCTAAAATAGAAAAAGGAGAGGAAAGATAGACAATCTAGTAATGCTTTATGGGTTCATTGTTTTCTTGAATCAACAAGGGTTCATATATGTTTGTGGGATTTCTTCCTTTTGTTTACTAACAAATCCCTGCATTTGTGTTATCAGAATTTTCTTTATCCATAAAAAGGCATTGAACATTACTGGGATTGTCTTAATTAATGATCAAAACTGATGTTGAATAACATACAGATAGAGAAAAAATTTCTATTTCTGTGCTTTGGTTATTGAGAATTTCTTTATCTGTGGTTTCTTGGTTTAACGTGAATTTATGAGTTATGATGATGCTTTCTCTTTGTGGTTTTCTTGATTAAGCATGAATTTATGAGTTTTGATATCTGTTTCTCTTTGCGGTTTTCTTGATTAAACATGAATTTATGAGTTTTGATGATTCTTTATCTTTGTGGGAGGAGTTTCTCTTTGGTTCATTACTTATTTTGTTCAATGTGTATCAGCCTTATCATAAAGACAAAGGGTTTAGGATCCATATTAGAGGAAGACGACGGAACTGGCATTTTATTTTAGGGTTGAATCTGGAAGATATGTTAGAAGAAAGGTCCTGTGTGGTTACAACGGATTGTCAGACAAAAAGTAACTAGAAGGCTTGCACGAGTTATCGACTTGATAGGATTGAAGTCCCGAATGAAAAAAAGCCATTGGAAAATAACCAGGAGGGTAAAAATATGCTATACAAGATGCAAAAGCAATCTGATGGTTCTAACCTAGTGGGAGTGTTCCACGACCCGATTCGAGGCCCTGGCTGCGACAGGCATCCAAACCATGATGTCCCGAGAATACCCTTAGCATACTATCATGAGCATAACATGAACTAAAATGCGGTAGTAAAATGAAAATAAAAGAAAGTCTTTCAAGCTAAATGAAATAGTAATCCCAGACTCTTAATAAGACACCACAAAATAATCTGTCAACATCTAGTCTATGAAGCCTTTAATCAATACTAAACTGTCTAGACCGAGACTAGGACCCCGGACGAATTATACATATGAATAAAATGCCTTCTGGAAGATGGATGGCTCACTAACTCTGACATTTTTTAAGGTTCTACTGATGTGATGCACTATAAGACCGAGCCTCAAAATATACATTATGTGACAATGTAGCCACTCGAGGATGGTCAATACGTTAAATATATTGGTATGCACAACAATCCAAAAACAACATATAGTTCATATAGAATAATCAAGAGTATTATGAAAAGAATTTAGCATAATAGAGATCAAAATACATGGCCATAGATAAAAAGCTTCAATAACTCTCGTAAAACATAGACTCCACTCTTTCTTTTTATTCTAATCTAGATGGTACACCCTGTAACACTATTACACCATAAGCTATATGGGTCTGCCGTTAATTTTTGGCCAAGCTCCCAATTCAGGTTTTCCACAAGAATCGGAGTTTCTGCATGATGGTATACCCCCTTTCAGGATACGAAAATTATCCCCCTTTCAGGATAACATATCATAATTCCCACGTTGGTGAAACATGATTTTTAGTAAAGAGTCTTTAAGCTCGTGCTTTCTTTGGGTGACCATTCAACTCTCTTTGAGCCCGATTTTAGCCTTTTAAAAAATATGTTTAGAAATATTTATTTCATTTATGTTAAGGGTATTCCATATTAGGTACTGTCATACCTTGACTTGCAATCCGTATCATATAATATCACAACATATGTTGTCCATAGCCCTTTCATTTCAAAAACATGTTAATGACCCCCAAAATATTTAAACATCACATGAGAGATCTCATTTCAAAAGCACATAGAAACTTATGCAAAACATTCTTCCTTCAAGACTTTAACATAGGGTGGTCATCTCTTTCATAAATCACATGCAATTCTCCATTAGAAAACAAGAGCATTTAGAAATAAGAAATACCTCTTTTAAAACACGTAAAATGACAATGCATAATTGATAAAGAGACATTTAAAACTAAATATTATCATCATTCACTAAACAACCCCCAACACTATTCCATATATAAATCTCATGATCGAAAAAGGGGATTTATAGTTCATGCTCTCACATCCATTTCAAATTCCATAACATATGCACATAAATACACTGTACAGTTTATAGAAAACCCCATAGTTAATATATAATTTCATCATAAAAAGGGATTTCACAATTCATGCTTCTCAATCAATTTCAAACCTTAACTTATATATTATAGGGTTTATTAAAAATATCATACTTACGTCCATGAGTGTTACGATAGTTCTACATACTTTTTGCCGGAGGAAAATTGAATAAGAACCTTGAGTTTGGAATCTTCAAGCTTCAGAATTGAAAAATCCTTCTTGTTGTTCTTTGGAGGAAGAGAATAAGGAGTTTGGGAGATTCTACTAGTTTAGGATGACTTTAGGGTTATAAGATGATGGGGAAAGTTATAGAGGGTGAAAGGACCATTTTTTCCTTGATTTAATAAGGGAAGAACATATTTTAACATCTGGAAAAGGAGGGCAGATCCATGGTCCCCTTCGCATGGCTGCAACAATGCCCCGCAACCCTAATCATGCGGCATAAACATTGCCTCGCATGGCCATCGATCACCCTAGATAGGGTCTCACTAAAATGCCCATAACTCTTTACATCTAACTTAGATTGACTAACGATAAGTAGAATTGGAAAGAAAACTCGAAGATCTTTAATTTGATATATAGTAGGCCACATAACTTGTAATATTCTAGGAGAAATGATCGTTGGAATTTGACCTAAGTAAAATCAGATACTAAAATTCAATAGGTAGGAAAGTTCTTAACTCAACTTTGAGCTAGGAGATATTTATGACTTCAATCCATCTCCAAAGATGTTCCTACCCTAAATAATTGATATTCACACTTATATATAAATAGAAACCATTGGGTTTGGGTCTATACACGTAGGATGAATGGTTCAAAATCTAGCCCAAAAATGTGGGGTGTTACATTATCTCCCCCTTGGGATCATTCTTACTTGAATGATGGATAAGAACTTGTTGAAACTCTAGAAGTATGGAATAAAAAACGTAGCCTTATTAGGAATTCTCCCTTAATGAAACATAAATCGGCAGCAAGAAGAGTTTTATGACATCACCAAGTGAATCGTGTAAGCATGGGACATGAGATAATGAGACTTGGAAACTTGGATTTCCAAGAGACATTATTGTTTCTAGTTTAGGGGGAAAATGTGGACATATATCACGACCCAAGCAGAGGCCCAGGCTGTGATGGGCATCCCAAACCACGAAGTCTTGAGAGAACCTTTAGCATACTAATATGACCATAATTCATACCAAATAAAAGTACGAAATATGTAATGAACTTTAAGGAAAACTTATGGTCAGATTATATCAATAAAGTTATGACAAAATAATAACCAAATCTCGTCTACGAAGCCTCTACTGAAAACTAACTGTCTAGGTGAGGACAAGGCCCCCAGCTGGATCATAAACTGAAATAAGTGAATATATGAATAAAATGCCTTTTGGAAGATGGATGACTAACCAACTTTGACATATCCAAATTTTCTACTATTTTGATGGACTACGGGAATGAGCAACAAAATCTACATTATTAGACAATGTAGCAGCCCAAGAATAGTCAATACTATAAGATAATTGAGAGCATTATGAAAATAATTTAACATAATGGAGAACAAAATTCATGGAAATTATTAAAGAGTTCAAATCATTCTTGTAAAATCATAGGCAACTCTCTTTATTTTACTTCTGAGCTAGAGGGTACACCTTATATTCATACAATCTCATGGGCCATATGGAATCCACCATTAACTCGTCGGCCAAGCCCCCAAATCCATGTTTGCCACAAAGATTAGGGTCCTACATACTAGTCTAGTATACCAGTGCCTGGGGGCAAGTATACATTGTCCATCTGCATGTCAAGACTGAGCCAATCATAACTTTCGAGTCGACAAAACCCAATTTTTGGCAATGAGAAATTTGAACTCGCGCCTTCTTCGGGTAACTATCTAACTCTCTTAGACCCCCATTTTTAGCCTCTTAAAAATTATTTTTCATGCTTATAAAAGTTCATCTCTTATTCTATTTAGGGCATTCCATAACAAGGTATCATCATACCCAAACTTGCAAGTCATATCATATCTTATTGTATCCATAGCCCTTTTGTTGAAAAACTTATTATTGACTACCATAATTGATTCAAGTATTACAAATAGTTCTCTTTCGAAAAGAACATAAAAATTTAGGCAAAACAATTTTCTTTAAAGACATAACTCTTCGGTGGTCAGTTCTTTCATAATTCGTACAAGTCTTATGATAAACCAAAAGCATTATTGAAATACATTAAGTGTTCTCTGTAAAATCATATAAGGAATCAGCCCATAATTTAATAAAAGAGAATTTTAAACATCAATCATACTCATTTGAGAACTCACAACAGCTGCCAATTACATGATACTTATCATGAAAATAGGGTTCATAGTTCAAATGCTTCAAAACCCACTAATCAAATCTCAGTTTCATCAAAAACCCCATACTGAGTGCATAATCCTTTATAGAAAGTGGTTTCGTAAGTCATACTTTTTCAATCATTTTCAAGGTCTTACCATATACATATAAATACAATTTAGAGCATTGTAAAACATACTTTTCAAGCCCATGAGCATTAGGATAGTTCTGCATACCTTTCAATGAAGAAAAACCTTTAGTTGGGAACCTTGGAGCTTTGAAATCAAGCAATATTTTTTTATGCTCTTAGGAGGAAGAGAATGAGGGATTTGGGGGATTTTCCTATAGTCTTGTATGACTTTAGGGTCATAAAAATGTATTGGAGGAGTTATGGGGGTGAAAGGACCATTTTTCCCTTAATTTAATAAGGGAAAAACATTTTTTAATGTTTGGGAAGGGAGGGTCGCACCGCGGGCCCAATCGCATGGATCCAGCTGTGATCTGTAACCCCAATCGTGCAGAAAGAGACTTTCTCCATGCGTCCCATCGTGCACCCTGGACAGTGTCTCACTAAAACTCTTGTAACATTTTACTCTGAACTCAGATTTAGGAACGGTTAGTTGTGTTGGAAAGAGGATCCAAAGGTATTTAATTTTATATATAGTAGGCTACATAACTTATTATATTCTAGGAGTAATGGTTTCTGTAAGTTGGTCTAAGTAAAATCATCAACTAAAACTCAACCGGTAGGAAAATGCTCAACTTAACTTTGAGATTGGAGATTTTTATGACATATTCATCTCCAAAGATGTTCCCACACTAAATAATTTTTATTCACACTTATATATAAATAACCATCATTGGTTTTAGGTCTATTTATGCAGAAAGAACGATACAAGTTCTAGCCCAAAAATGTGGGGTGTTACAATATAAGTTGTTTAGGGAATTCTAACCTTAGCCATACACATGACTTGAATACATAAGACATTGGTCGAATGCCTTTTTAAACTGAAGTAGGAGGAACTTACAAGAATAAGAGTAGATTTATCATGCCTCTTCCCTGAAACTCACCACCATGATAAAATTCAACATCAACCTTAGTTCACCATCTCCTCCTTAGCTCAATGGTCACTATCATAAACTTGTAAATATGTACTCTCATTAAATTTATAACCACAACACCCATCACCATGGGGGCATCAATATACACATGAATGTTAGACTCATGCTAACAAACTATTTTAGGAAAAGTACTAACTTTTTGTTATGACATTCCTTCTAGGGTCACTACTCTTAACTTCCTATACGCTCCAAGATTGAATCCTAGCCTTAAAGTTCCCAAGTTGAGTTTTTGAAGTGGAGAATAACCCTTTATGAATGATTTTATTATTTCAAGGGTTTAGGAACGTGATTAGTGTAGAAAGGAAAGTTTATTAGGTGTGAGAGGACCCTAAATTCCCCTAAATACAATTAAAAACATAGATCCATCGAAGAATGGGAGGGGGATTGGCGCGAACCTAATACAGATGTCTAGCCTCGCAGTGGGGGGCCTATTGTGAGGTTCCTCCCGCGCGACACGATGCTTGGCATGGAGGCGAGGCAGTGACCCCTCGAGGGGTGCCTCGCGGTGCGGGGCCGTTGTGGGATGGCTCTTTTGCGAACCACGATCTATTTTTCCTTCCCATACTTCCCAAATGCAACTGAACCTATCTCGGAGAGTTCTACACTCTATCTAGGGACCTCATAGGCTCATTTTAAACTCGATTTAACTCCCCAAACACTCGGGGTTCTACAAATTCATTGCTCCAACACTAGTCCTCATGTGTATATATATCACAATTATCCACTTAATCATAAGTTATCAACCTAGGCTCTTTCACACATTACATCAAGCCTACTAATTAACTCCCATAAATCTTGCACCACAATTCTTGAATTACCATTTTTATCACCACAATCAATATTTAAAGTTCAAACTTAGTGTCTAGCACCAATCATGTAATACCGATGAAATATCTGTATAATATACTAGTCCATCAAGTAGAGAAATCAACCTAAATCCCTTATTCCACTTAACCGCGACTTACAAGCACATAACATTACTTCTATACCTTAAATTTTGTTACATGCCTTCTTCTATACTATATTAATTTACATTTTCTAGCTAGAGAGAGAATCACGGGGAATAAATTCACATAATAAGGGTAACCAATTTTAACCATTTAATAAAGCCCATTACAGATCCTCCTTCCTCACATTACATCTACTTACCCATGCATACATTTAATCTACCTTCAAAATTCTATAAGCACCATTAAGTCCCCCATTCTAAGATTTCCTCAAAGAAGTCTAAATTATAAAATTTGCGACTCTATCCTTCCATTCCCAACCTATAAATAATTTTTCTACTACAACTACTGTCTTCTTTGAGATTTTCACATATTTTAGATAGACTCTAAATCATAATAATCAATCATATCCTCTACTAACTACCATAAAATCTACAAATCTTTGCTACAACATTAACCAATCACCAAAAAGGGCATATGTAACGCCCCAAAATCGGGTCCCGAGATGTCACATAGTTCTTAGGGTTACAAGTGACCCTAAGCTAACCCTTCTACTGGGATAACTCATAAGCAACTGAATAAAATGCTTAAATCTGTATAAAATCAGCGAGAACATAAAAATTTTCTGAATTTGATCAATACAAATCTGAACTTTACAAGATTACAACTCTTCTTTACAAATCAAAACTGAAACTGAATACATCAACTTCTACTGACTGTCTATGAAGCCTCTACTAGTACTGACTTTAGATAGCCGGGTCATGACTCCCAACTATCCCAACTCAATACGACTAAAATATAAAAATAAAGAACTGCTCAAACTGTCTATCTAGATTAAACCCTTGAATCAAAAGGATTTATCACCTGCTGACTGGAAGTCACGAGCTGACTGAATCTGAATGTGCATACTAAGTCTTTTACCTATATTATGAGACAATGTAGCACATAGACGTATATGTGGATCAACACTTTGGGAATGTACTGAGTATATGGGTGTGTATGAAATTAAATAATCAATATCATAAATCCTTATAGAAAACATGCATGCTAGTATAGATGACTCACATAGCTTGAATTAAAACCATCATAATCATGAATAAGAAAACAGGTAATGTAAATCACGTGAGTCATTGTACTTCATTCTAAATCTGCATTCTTTCTTTATTCTCAAACTTGTAAGATAGATAAAGTCTTAAAACAACATCTTTCAGAGCATACACTTTAATCTCATGAAAACTAGGAACTTCTTTGGAAACTTAAAGATTTTGACACTTGAGAGTCTTAGAAATCTTAGACTCATAACTTTCAAAATACATATACTTGTATCTTAGATAGAGTGGGGGACTACTTTGGAAGTTACTTCTAACCGACATAAACCATGTGAGCCACATGGAGTCCAACGTCTTACCCACGTTGGGGAGAGATGTTCTATCCTTTCCATTGGATAGAACCTTAACTTTAGTGATCACTATCTTAACCCACTTGGGGTATATCAGAAACTTATGGGGGGACATAGTTCTGGGTCATGAGACCTCGGAATCAAGCCCAACTCGGTGCTAAATACTACTCCCTTACTTAGCTCAGAACTTTAGAAAATACACCTTAAAACATTTCAATAATATGCAATGGGAGCCAAAACGCATCCCCTTTATCTCAAAATCAAGGATGTGGATTTCTTTCTTAGCTTAAGATAAAAACTCACTTCTTTCGTGAAATCTTGATAATCTTATCATGAATAAGCTTTAAAGTCTCAATAACATAGAAACATATGTACTCTTCTTGAAACACTTTAAAAAGTATCAATAAGTCATTCTCAAAGACTCACAATTTCACAATAAGGCTCAATTCACGACAACAAATCTTGGAAATTCTTGAAAATATGATATCAATATAGGAATGTGCAATTTATGTCATGAACTCTCAATTTATATCATAATTAAATAAGATAATCATGCAATTCAAGACTTGAACAATTCCATAATCTCATAAACTTGAAATATAGCAAAATAATATGAATTCATCTTGAAAATACAAAATTCTTTAAGAAAAACTAAAATTTTTGGGCACAAGAACGAAAGGGTGTTCTTATTCAAAACCCACAAACCTTAAACTTGGAGCTTTTCGATGACTTCAAAAATTCTGGAAGGTTATTCACGAACTATTGGGTGTCCCTCGTAGCCCCCTTAATGGGGAATTCAAATATGCAAGAATTATTGAATTCTCACAGTTGAATCTCTAGATAATTGGGTTTTTATATTGAAACCCTAACCTTGTGGTTGAAGGTGTGAAAAGAATTTTGAGATGTTTAAATAAAGAGAATGGAAGATAATACACTCCTTGAGGGTTATAAGTCGTGGGAAGTAAAGGAAAAGGACCAAAATACCCTTACTAAGCTGCTTCCCAGTTGCTGAAAATCTAAAGCTGACGACATTTGTGATAGGCCATCAGACTTGTGATAAGTCGTCACAAATGTTGTCACTGGGGGGATGGAATTGATGGATTTCTGCCTAAGGTTGACGACATTCGTGATAAGTCATCACACTTGTGATAGCTTATCAGAAATGTTGTCACTGGGGCTGGATTCTGCCTAAGTCTGATGATATTTTGTGATAAGCCGTCACAGACGTGATAGGTTATCAAAAATGTCATCACTCAGTTTCCAGGCTGACATGCTGGAGTAAAATGACCATAACCTTTTGTTCCAATATCAGATTTAGGCGTAATTGATATCGTTGGAAAGATAATTTGAAGAGATTTCATTTGATATATAGTAGGACACCCAGTTAATAATATACAAGGAGTTATGGTCGATTGAAGTTGACTCAAGTTTTGACGCTAACTAAAACTCGAACGATAGAAAAACTTTCAACTTGACCTTGAGTTAGGGGATCTCTATGATCTCAATTCATGCTCATATAGGTTCCTACACTACATAATTGATTAATATACCAAATTTTCATAGGATTTATGGCTTTTGGAACATCTACACATAGAAAAGACTGTTTTCATTCTAGCCCGAAATGCGGGGTGTTATATTATCTCCACCTTGGGATCATTCATCCCTGAATGTTGCTCTTTAGGTTAACAATACAGGGAAAACTGAGGATACACGACTGAAATAACTTATTTAACTGAATATATATCTTTCTAAACTTTGGCATACTTCGATGAATGCATATACTAATGATAAGAATAGCTATCTAACTGAATCTTTGATTAGACAGGAGCTGAATGACGGACGACTGTTACCTTCATCTGAATCTGAGCTAACTTGCCCTTTTTACTAATTTATGAAGAGTTGACTCATGCTGAGAGTTTAGAATTTTCTTGATGTGATCATGGTGAAATCTTACTTATAGACTGTGAGATGATAGTTTATGCAGGCACAAATCATGAGAAAATAAGGCTAAGATCACACAATGGGTATAACAGTATCTGAGATGGAATACTTGGAAAACGAAGATCGTTTGGTGAATACTTATGAAATGAATCATGACTAGATATCCGAATTCTAAAATTGATTCCTGATACATACACTGAGCTGAATTCGCAATTGCGAAACTATTTTGGAATGACCGTACTTATAAAACTTCAGGTAGTAAAACTAGGCTAGTTCGAAAAAACGGAAATCTATAGAAATCTATGTGCCTGATTGTTAAACTGAACTGTTTTCTATCCAAACTGAATCATACTAGATACTCATGCTCAAGTGGAGGGTTTCTTCAACACCCCTCTAGAGAGTTCTAACGATTTGAATAAGGGATTACAATATTGCTACAATTCCATAGCTTGGAATCATAGACCTTTGAATTGTAGACTGGGGTAGAATTTACTAGGCTTTAGGAAATGCAACACCTTACTTAAAATTAGACACACTTCTAAAATATTCTATCAACGATTCCTTTACCCTAAAAACTATACTTATTGATTCATCTTCTAATTCTAACCAGGCCGTTGATATTTCCTTCTACTCCTGTCTAAACTGAACTAAATTCCCTCACCATCTTCAAGCCTAACCCACAATTACAGGGTACACCACATAACACTGTACTACTAGTCTGAACCATAATTCAACACACCCTGCACTTCACAACTTATCATCTCATGAAAATCCTCATTACTACTCCAACAACCCCATTCAACCTTGTACTAGACATTTTACTAATGTGCAGTGCATTTATCTAAATATACAAACATGATGTTCAATCCTCACTTCTATAACCACATATGCACTTCTAAACACACTCCCCTAAAATACCTTTGTCACAACTTACAAACCTCTATCAAGAACAACTTCCATGCACTACTCCTAAGAAGACATACATAAGAGTTCAACTACCCAAACATCTCATATAAAACTTTGACTAACCATGATGGGTATTAAAGACTTGGCTTCAATCTTACTTCACACTTTACTGCCTTAGCTAAAATAAGCATACAACGATCTTTCAGTAACAAGAAATGTTTACTCTCTCCCATCTAGACAACTGATTATCATCACTATCTTGACCGAAGAAAAGATAATAGAAGGTTAGAACATGAGGGCCCGAAATATGAGGGGATACTATGAATAACTTAATACTCAACTGAGGCTTGAGGAATAGAATATATAGCATCATGGACTTATCAAAGAAGTATGATCTGAGGACATGCAAGATATAAATCCAAATTTCACTGATCATTAAAAGTATTGCTTGAGTACTTAGACTGAACATACTGTAAAGCTTGAGTACATGAGTCATGAGCTGCATGACCTGAATTTGGAGTTCATAACTTATGGAATGTGATTCCAACTGCTGAAAGAACTGGAACATCTTATTTTTGGGAACTAGGAGAGTACATAATTCTCCATCATATGCATGAACATGAATTAAGACCATGGAACTGAACGTAAGGCATGCTTAGGTATTAGGACAACTGAAAATACTGAAATAAGATTGGGACAATCATTAATCTTTCTCACAGCTATTCTATAACTTACTGGTATATCTACTAGAATCTGAAGGCTTGACTTGGTTGCTTGTTCTATCATCTCCCCCTTAGACGTAAGCCATCACTCTAAGGATGTGAACCACTATATAAACTCTAGTATAACTATAATCACTTTACTCTAGAGTTTGGGATATAGAAACCCACATGAACAAAAGAACTTAACCCAAATGACTACACCTGAAAACGTAAAACCAACTTCTACTACTCACTTCTGAGCTACACCCTATCTTTCTATAGCCCCAATAGTCATCATATAACACTTGAACACTTACTAACTTTGAATCTACATGATCATCCCTATAGTTGGAGTGCACACCATCTAGTGCTTCAACTCTTATTCCTATTAGCTAAATCTTCGAAATTTCAAACTGAGATTCTAACGCTTAACATGGGTATCTCAAAACCTTTGATGGACCATAAAACTTCTATCATAGCCTACTAATATCATTCTTGTAAAATTATGTTTCTAAACCATGAGAATCACATTCATACTTAAAAAGGCTCAACATCTTAAATCAAACTCCTTAACTTAGCTATTAAGAATATTACTCATTATCTAACTAGTCTTTCTCCACCTAATATTTCAACGGTACTACCAACCCCACAATATGCAATAATCCTCAAAAAATAATAATGCATCCCCATAGCACCTTGGGCGTACTTCTGCATCATACATACAACATCAAACTTGATTACGAATCAAGTAAACTTATGCTCTGGTATACACTATTCAAGCCTATTATATCACTTCATTACTAACTCAATCCTATGCACAAGATTCAGCTATACATATAGTTAGGGAATTGCCCTTACCACTTTTCTTATCACTACACCTCTAAACCCTCAGTTTTAACCAACACAAAAACAACAAGATGCACAACAAGTTGCTAGTGAATCAAAATAGGTCTCACACGGCTTCACTATACTTTGATTTTTCAACAAAACAATGATAACAAGGTTACAAGAGATAGAAACTTGACACACAATATTCAATGATCTAAGAATACACATCTTATTCTGTCTTACTTGCATGACTCATAAGAGTGAGGACATAACTCTGATCTTGAGAGACTTATAACACACTAGAATTCTACTCTTAAGCCGCTTTGTGTAACTTCTGAAGCTTCTTTCTAGACAATCTAAGAACATTATTTGGGGAGGAACTGGAACTTACTAATCATGCTATCTCAAGAATAATACATGGATAGGGAAGTATAGATTAACATTATAGATTCTGAGGAGGAATCTGGAAGTACATCTGACTTGAGCTTAGTGCACAACTTTTATGAATCATGAATAAAGCACTTCAATCATCGGAATGCAAAAGCACTGATGGGATACTTTCTAGCTCGCTTACAATCCGATAACTATCTGTGGAGACTATCTGAGAAAGCACTATCTGTAAAGATTTAAGCTTGACTATTTCTGATACCTTGAAAATAAGGCAGAGATGGCTCGGATAGAGTAAGATGAGAATCTATGTAAGTTTCTTAAAGAACATTTCTATAGCACGATCTGAGACTTGAAAGAATGGAGACATTTCCTAAATGCCTTGTAGCCTCTCAAATAAAAGTACAGACGTCTCCATACCGTTCCGTAAGAATCTACTAGACACGGCTTCACAGACACCCTAGGACTCTTGAACTCTGTGCTCTGATACCAAGTTTGTAACGCCCTAAAATTGGGTCCCGAGACGTCACATGGAGCTTAGGGTCACAAGTGACCCCAAGCTAACCCTTCTACTAGCATAACTCATAAGCAATTGAATAAAATGGTTAAATCTGTATAAAATCAGCTAGAACATAAAACTTTTCTGAACTTGATCGATACAAATCTGAACTTTACAAGATTACAACTCTGTTTTCCAAATCAAAACTAAAACTGAATACATCAACTTCTACTGACTGTCTATGAAGCCTCTACTAGTACTGACTTTAGATAGCCGGGTCATGACTCCCAACTATCCTAACTCAATACGACTAAAATAGAGACATAAAGAACTGCTCAAACTGTCTATCTGGCTTAAACCCTTGAATCAAAAGGATTTATCACCTGCTGACTGGAAGTCACGAGCTGACTGAATCTGAATGTGCATACTAAGTCTTTTACCTACATTATGAGACAATGTAGCACATAGACGTATATGTGGATCAGCACTTTGGGAATGTACTGAGTATATGGGTGTGTATGCAATTAAATAACCAATATCATAAATCCTTATAGAAAACATGCATGCTAGTAGAGATGACTCACATAGCTTGAATTAAAACCATCATAATCATGAATAAGAAAATAGGTAATGTAAATCACGTGAGTCATTGCACTTCATTCTAAATCTGCATTCTTTCTTTATTCTCAAACTTGTAAGATAGATAAAGTCTTAAAACAACATCTTTCAGAGCATACACTTTAATCTCATAAAAACTAGGAACTTCTTTGGAAACTTAAAGATTTTGATACTTGAGAGCCTTAGAAATCTTGGACTTATATCTTTCAAAATACATATACTTGTATCTTAGATAGAGTGTGGGAATACTTTAGGAGTTTCTTCTAACCGACATAAACCATGTGAGATACATGGAGTCCAACGTCTTACCCACATTGGGGAGAGGTGTTCTACCCTTGCTATCAGATAGAACCTTAACTTTAGTGATCACTATCTTTACCCACTTAGGGTATATCAGAAACCTATGGGGGGACGTAGTTCTAGGGCGTGAGACCTCAGAATCAAGCCCAACTCGATGCTAAATACTACTCCCTTACTTAGCTCAGAACTTTAGAAAATCCACCTTAAAACATTTCAATAATATGCAATGGGAGCCAAAATGCATTCCCTTTATCTCAAAATCAAGGATATGGATTTCTTTCTTAACTTGAGATCAAAACTCAATTCTTTCATGAAATCTTGATAGACTTATCATGAATAAGATTTAAAGTCTCAATAATATAGAAATATATGTACTCTTCTTGAAACACTTTAAAAAGTATCAATAAGTCATTCTCAAAGACTCACAATTTCACAATTAGGCTCAATTCACGATAACAAATCTTAGAAATTCTTGAAAATATGATATCAATATAGGAATGTGCAATTTATATCATGAACTCTCAATTTATATCATAATTAAATAAGATAATCATGCAATTCAAGACTTGAACAATTCCATAATCTCATAAACTTGAAATATAGCAAAATAATATGAATTCATCTTGAAAATACAAAATTCTTTAAGAAAAACTAAAACTTTCGAGCAAAAGAACGAAAGGGTGTTCTTGTTCAAAACCCACATACCTTAAACTTGGAGCTTTTCAATGACTTCAAAAATTCTGGAAGGTTATTCACAAACTATTGGGTGTCCCTCGTATCCCTCTTAACGGGGAATTCAAATATGCAAGAATTATTGATTTCTCACGATTGAATCTCTAGATAATTGTGTTTTTATATTGAAACCCTAACCTTGTGGTTGAAGGTGTGCAGAGAATTTTGAGATGTTTAACTAAAGAGAATGGAAGATAATACACTCCTTGAGGGTTATAAGTCATGGTAAGTGAAGGAAAAAGACCAAAATACCCTTACTAAATCTCTTCCCAGTTGCTAAAAATCTAAAGCTGACGACATTTGTGATAGGCCATCAGACTTGTGATAAGTCGTCATAAATGTCGTCACTGGGGGGCTGGAATTGATGGATTTCTACCTAAGGCTGATGACATTCGTGATAAGTCATCACAGTTGTGATAAGTTATCACAAATATCATCACTGGGGCTGGATTGTGCCTAAGGCTAACGACATTTTGTGATAATCCATCACAGACGTGATAGGTTATCAGAAATGTCGTCACTCAATTTTCCAGGCTGACATGCTGGAGTAAAATAGGCATAAATATTTGCTCCGATATCGGATTTAGGAGAAATTGATATTGTTGGACAGATAATTCGAAGAGATTTCAATTAATATATAGTAGGCCATGCAGTTCGTCATATACAAGGTTTTATGGTCGATTGAAATTGACTCAAGTTTCGACGCTCACTAAAACTCGAACGATAGAAAAGCTTTTGACTTGACCTTGAGTTAGGGGATCTCTATGATCTTAATTCATGCTCAAATAGATTCCCACACTACATAATTGATTAATATACCAAATTTGCATAGGATTTATGGCTTTTGGAACATCTACACATAGAAAATATAGTTTTCATTCTAGCCCAAAATGCGGGGGTGTTACAGCATACCACCCTTCTCTCAACAATTATATGACTACAACTACCTTATTTACTCAAAGTTACCTTCACTTTAACTTCTACACTTATGACTTTATATCAGTAGCCCTGGGATCATCTTACTGCTCATTAGTCATAACACCCTAGTTTATACTACCTCTCAGGTGGAAATACTATCACAACATTCAAATGCTTATCTTTTCCCTTAAGTATGACATCTACAATAAAGTTTTTGATAGGGGTTTAAATACACATCTTACCTCAACTCAACCACACAAGCCGTGAATATAGAAGTATATACTAAAAATAAATAAACTTTGATGCTATAAACGCTCCTCTCAGGTTCTTATGTAGTTTCATAACTTTCTAATGACTCACCTTGATTATGAGGTATAACCAATGAAATTAGAGTCAGGAATGTATTTGGATAACTTTCTTTTGGACAACACTATCGCACAACCTAGAGTATGAAAGAATGGAAAATATTTCCTATATGTCTCACAACCTTCCCCTTATAAATGTGGCACACTACACACCCATAAAAAGGACTCTGATCGACATAACTTCATAGATACATGGAACCCTGAACTATGCTCTGATACCAAGCTTGCCATGACCTAAAATGAGGCCCTGATCGCAATGGGCATCTTGAACCATTTAGACCCAAGAATACCCCTTAGTATACTGTCATAAGCATAATACCAACTGAAATCAAATAAAGGGTTTAAAGCTAAATGAAGTAGAAATCATAATCTCTCAATAAGACACCATAATATATATCAGTTAACATCCAGTCTACAAAGCCTCTAATCAATGCTAAACTACCTAGATAGGGACAAGGCCACCAGCCAAACCATAAACTAAAAGAAATAAACATATAAATAAAATGCCTTTCAAAAGATGGATTCCTCACCAACTCTAACATTTTTAAAGATTGTACTATTGTGATGGACCGCAGGATCTACATTGTGAGTGTTGCTTGCATCTATGTAGCATTGTGATTAATGATTGAAGGAATGTGGTACTATGAATGCTTGAAGACATGCATGGGTTTGTCATTATCAAAAATGGAGAAAATTATTAAGTCCTTAGTATTGATGATTGACAAAGTGTATGTTGGGACCTAGTTCCTGAAGAATGTGTGATGACAAAGCTGCAACTACTTAGGGACATGGTTGGCTGCCAGCATGTCACTATAATACAAATGAATGAAAGTACAAGATTGGTGGGAAAAACTGTTGCACTTTTTGGCCTCATCCAATCAAATTCGTCCTAGGTTTTCTTGTCTCATATATATGGCCCATATTACACCGCAAGAAAACCAAGCTTCCATATACTCACAACATATATTTCTCTTGAAGATCTTGAATCAAAGCCTCTTTAGCAACAAGGAAGTGGTCGGTCACAAAGTTGTATTCCATTTTCTTATTGTAATTGAGTCTTTGTATTTTAATCCTAAATATTGCCTACTATTGTTTGTACGCAATTAGTAGGTGTGGTGTTGTAAGTCCAAATCATATTGTAATAATCTATAATTAGGTGATTTCAAATCTAGAGTTAGCTTGTTATTCTAGTTAGAGTTAGCTGGAGTGCAGTGCAATAGAGTTACTGCAAATTTTTCTTTGTAATAGAGTTATTAATAGGAGAAGAAGAATTAAGAGGTTAATCCTTAAAGTCATGGAGTATGAATTAAAGTTTTCTTGAATATGAGTAAAGCTTTAGAAATCCTAGAGCCAGGTCATGGTTTTTCTTCCTCGAGCAAGGAGTTTCCACGTAAAAATTATTGTGTTTGCCATTTACTCTTTTCACGTACTTTACTATTAAGTTTTCTTCAGTTTGGGACCAGGTCCCAAAGTTGGAGGGAAACTCATTTTAACTCTTCATAGACTTTCAACAATCTTTTATGAGTCTCTTGGCAGTATCTATTCCAAAATAGAAAAAGGAGAGCAAAGATAGACAATCCCACTAATGCTTTGTGTGTTCAGTTTTTCTTGAATCAATGAGGGTTCATTTATGTTTGTGGGTTCTCTTCCTTTAGTTAAATGACAAATCCTTACATTTGTGTTATCAAGATTATCGTTATCCATAAAAAAGCATTGAGCATTACTTTGATTTGCTTTAATTAATTATCAAAACTGATGTTGAATGGCATACAGATAGAGAAACAAATTCTTTTTTTTGTGTTTTAGTGATTGAGAATTTCTTTATATGTGGTTTCTTGGTTTAACCTGAATTTATGAGTTTTGATGATTCTCTCTTTGTGGTTTTCTTGATTTAGCATGAATTTATGAGATTTGATGATTGTTTTTCTTTGTGGTTTTCTTGATTAAATGTGAATCTATGAGTTTTGATGATTTTTTCTCTTTGTAGGAGGAGTTCTCTTTAGTTCCTTACTAATTTTGTTCAATGTATAGAACACTTATCAGGAAGACACTGGGTTTAGGATCCATATTAGAGATAGGTGGCAGAACTGGCATGTTATTTTAGGTTTGAATCTAAAAGATATGTCAGAAGAATGGTCTTGTGTGCTTACAAGGGATTGTCAGACAAAAAGTAACTAGACGGCTTGCATGAGTTATCGACTTAATAGGATTAAAGTCGAGAATGACAAAAGGCCATTGGAAAATAACCAGGAGGGTGAAAATGTGAAATACAAGTTGAAAAAATAGTCTGATGGTTCCAACCGAGTGGGAGTGTGGCATGACCCGAGTCGAGGCCCTGGCCGCAATGGGCATCCTAAACCATGAAGGCCCGAGGATACCCCTTAGCATACTATCATAAGAATAACAAGAACTGAAATGCAGAAGTATAATAAAAATCAAAGAAAGCTTTACAAGCTAAATAAAATATAAATCCCGAATTCTCAATAAGACACCATAAAATAATCAGTCAACATCTAGTCTATGAAGACTTTAATCAACGCTAAACTATTTAGATCAAGAAAGGTCCCCCGACTAAATAATACATATGAATAAAATGTCTTCTGGAAGATGGATGACTCACCAACTCTGACATTTTTGAAGGTTCTACTACTGTGATGGACCAAGGAATCGAGCCTCAGAATATACATTATGAGACAATAGAGCCACCTGAGGACGGTCTATACTTGGAATGTATTGGTATACAGGAAAATCCAAAAACAACATATAGTTCATATAGAATAATCAAGAGCATTATGAAAAGAATTTAGCATAATAGAGATCAAAATACATGGTCATAATTAAAAAGCTTCAATAATTCTCGTAAACATTGACTCAACAGTTTTTTTTAATTCTGATCTAGATGGCACACCTTACAAGTCTATTACACCATGAGATATATGGGTCTTCCATTAACTTGCCGACCAAGCCCTCAATCCACATTTGCCTCAATGATCGGAGTTTTTGCATGATGGTATACCCCCTTTCAGGCACACCTAAGTATCCCCCTTTTAGGATAACATATAATAATTCCCCGCATCGACAAAACACGATTTTCAGCAATGAGTCTTTAGCTCGTGCTTTATTCGGGTGACAATTCCGTTCTCTTTGAGCCTAATTTTTGCCTTTTAAAAACCATGCTTAGAAACATTTATTTCGTATCATGTTAAGGGCATTCTATATTAGGTATCATCATACCTAGACTTGCGAAATCATATAATGTCATAACATATCTTGTCCATAGCCCTTTTATTCAAAAATATGTTAATGATCACCAAAAGATTTAAACATCACATGAGAGTTATCATTTCAAAAGCTCATGGAAACTTATGAAAAACATTCTCCTTTCAAGATTTTAACATAGGGTGGTCATCTCTTTCAAAAATCACATGCAATTCTTTATTAGAAAACAAGAGCATTTAAAAATAAGAAACACCCATTTTAAAACACGTAAAATGAGAATGCAAAATTGATAAAGAGACATTTAAAACTCAATCTTATCATCATTCATTAAACAACCACAAACACTAGTCCATAAAAAAATCTCACGATCAGAAAAGGGTATTTATGGTTCTTGCTCTCACATCCATTTCAAAGTCCATAACACATGCACATAAATACAATTTAAAGTTTATAGAAAACCACATAGTTAATACATAATTTCATTGTAGAAAAGGTTTTGTAATTCATTCTTTTCAATCAATTTCAAACCTTAACTTATACATATATAAAATAGGGTTTATTAAAAACGTCAGACTTACGCCCATGAGTGTTAGGATAATTCTACATATTCTTTGATGGAGGAAAATGGAATAAGAACCTTGAGTTTGAAATCTACAAACTTTGGAATTGAGAAATACTTCTTGTTGTTCTAGGGAGGAAGAGAATAAGAAGTTTGGGAGATTTTACTAGTTTAGGACGACTTTAGGGTTATAAAAACGAATTGGGAAGTTATAGGGGTGAAAGGACCATTTTTCCCTTGATTAAATAAGGAAAAAACATATTTTAAAGTCTAGGAAGGGAGGGTTGCACCGCAGGCCCCATCGCATGGCTCCAGCTATGCCCCGTGACCCCAATCGCATGGCATAAACATTCCATCGAATGACCATCGCGCACCCTAGACAATGTCTCAATAAAACGCCCACAACTTTTTACTCTGAACTCGGATTGACTAACGGTGAGTGGAACTGGAAATAAGACTCGTAGGGCATTAATTTGATATATAGTAGTCCATATAACATGTTATATTCTAGGAGAAATGATCATTGGAAGTTGATCCAAGTAAAATTAGATACTAAAACTCAATAGTTAGGAAAGTTCTCAGCTAAACTTTGAGCTAGGAGACATTTATGACTTCAATCCATCTCCAAGGATGTTTCCATACTAAAGAATTGATATTCACACTTGTATATAAATAGAAACCATTGGGTTCAGGTCAATACACGTAGGATGAACGGTTCAAATTCTAGCCCAAAAATATGGGTTGTTACAGAGTGACTCTATCCTTAGGGAGTTCTTAAACATCCCCTGATGAGGAAGCTGAGAAATAAGATCATGCTGGGAAAATTCTGGCAGGAGCACTTTAATACCCCAAACTTTCTTTAAGTCTAAGATCGTCTCTAGAAGGTTAAGGAATGACTTCAAAAATGAGTAATGTCTAAACCATACATAAGTTTCCTAATTTTGACTTTTTATCGTGTGGGAAATTGAATTATATTTCAAACGATATAATATTTGCCTAAATTTGACAACCGGACATGAAGTTATGGATAATCTAAGTTCTAGTCGTAAAACACCATCATTTTAGTATTTGGCGCGTCGCGGAGAGGGTTTATTTCACAATTGTTAAATTCCAGTGCGACTCCATGATGGTGGCGCGTTGAGGAGGACCCCAATTGCCTATTCGTCAATTTTCAGTGAGCCACTTTGATAGTGGCGCGTCATGGTGGCCCATAAAATTGGGCTCCCAGCTATATTTCTCCAGTTACGTTAAGGGTTAAAAGGGGGTATTTTGGGCAATTACCCTACCCCCAATCCATACAAAAACATAAAATCAATGGTATTTGAAAGTTCTTTATGCCCTAAATCTTCATTCTCTTCAAAACAAAAACCCTAAGAATCCAAATCCTCTTCCAAGAATCTCAAGAGTTCACCATAGTTTTTATAAATTGAGTCAAAATTCAAGATTCCCAAGTCAAAATCTCCAAGAAACCTCACTCAAGAGTATGAAAAAGAGTCTAAAGCAAGTTTTTCATCCAAGTTTATCAATCTAAGGTATGTGGGGTTTGAACAAGAATAAATCTTTCGTCCTTGTGCCCAAAATTATATTTTTCAGCAAGTTTCTTATTATTTGAAATTAGGGTTCATACCCAATTATCATTATTTGAAGATTATGAGTTTACAAGTGATTGAATGTTTAATTACATGACTATTTTCATATATTTATGCATGTAATGAGAATTTTCAGATTTTCCCAATTGAGTTTAAGCATGATATTGAGATTCTTAATTTCATTATTTTGATATTGATGAAGTATTTTCAAGAAGCATACTGAGTGTGATATTTTGATATGATATTACATGAGTATGTTTATATTTTCATGCTTATTGCTGAATTTTTTAGATTTTGAGTTGATTTATCAATAATTACATTATCAAGCATGAACCGTTTGGTGTTTTAACATAAGTTTAAAGCATGGGCTTTAAGCCCTAAGATTGAGTTTTGATATTTCAAGAAGATTACATTTTTAGCATGCTTTAAAAAGCAAGTATTCTGATTTTTAAGAAAGAATTAATCTCTTGATCCTAAGCTAAGATAAGGAATCCACATTGTTCATAAAGTTTGAGATTTAAAGAAAGAGAAGTGTAATTGGTTTTTATTATAAACTCTTATGCTATTTTAAGGTGGATTTCCTAAAAGTTCTGAGCCTAAGTATGGGAGTAGTATTTAGCATCGAGTTTGGTATGATTCCATGATCTCATGCCCCAGAACTACGTGACCCCTACTCTTTAAATAGTTTATAGATTTAAAGTCTTAGTATATATTTTGAAAGTTATTATTTTAAGATTTCATCCAGTTGACAAGATTTGAGGGAAAGAAGAGGATACAGATCTTAGAATAAGGTGTAATGACTCATGAGATTTATACTACATGCTTCCTTATTCATGATTTATGAGATTTAGATTTCAGTTTTTGCTCAAGCTATGTGAGTCATTTATGTCAGCATGCATGATTTCTATAAAGATTGATGATATTATTTAACCATATACACCCCCATATACTCAGTACATTCTCAAAGTACTGATCCACACATATATCTTTGTGCTATATTGTCTCATAATATAGTACAAGTTGTAGCACATACACTATACTCAGTCAGTTTGCAGCTTCCAGTCAGCAGGTGATGAGTTCTTTTGATTCAAGGGCTCAAGTTAGTTATACAGTTTGAGAAGTATTGAATTTTTTTTTATTCAGTCATATTGAGTTGGAATAGTTGGGAGTCATGACCCGACTACCTATAGTCAGTACTAGTAGAGGCTTCATAGACAATCAGTAGTGTTAATGTATTTTATTTCAGTTTTGTTGTCAAAAGCAGAGTTGAAATCTTGTAAATCCAGATTTGTATTGATCAAGTTCAGAGAATTTTTGGGGACGTCTTGGAACCCATGTGTGACGGCTATCGTGTGACGTCTTGGGACCCATTTTTGGGGAGTTACAAACTTGATATACGAGCCAAGTTTAAGTGTCCTAGGGTGTCTATGAAGTCATGTCTAGTAGAGTCTTGCGGAACGGTACAAAGACATCTGTACTTTTCTTCGAGAGGCTACAAAGAATTTAGGAAATATTTCCATCTTTCAAGTCTCAGATTGTGCTATAGAGAGGGTGTCTAAGAAACTTATACAAATTCTTATCTTACTCTATTCGGGACATCTTTGCCTTATTTTCAAGGTATCAAAAACAGTCAAGCTTAAACCTTTACTGCTAGGGCTTTCTCAAACAGTCTCCTTAGATAGTTATGGGATTATAAAGAGGCTAGAAAGTATCCTTTCAATGCTTTTAAGTTCCAAAGTTTGAAGGGCTTTATTCATGTTCATGGAAAGTCGTGCACTAAGACCAAGTCAGGTGTGCTTTCAAATTCCTCCTCAGAATCCATAATGATAATTTATACTTCTCTATCTATGTAATGTTCTTGAGGTAACATGATCGGCAAGTTCCAATTCCCTCTCTGATAATGCTCTCAGACTTGCTAGCAAGAAGTTTTTGAAGTCTCACAAAGTGGCTTGAGAGGAGCCTTCTAGTGTGTTATAAGTCCCTCAAGTTTAAGGTTATGTCCTCATTCTTATGAGCCATTCAGTTAAGACAAAGTAAGATATGTATTCTTAGATCATTGAATATTGTGTGTCAAGTTTTCATTTCTTGTAATCTTGTTATCATTGTGTTATTGAAATTCAAAGTCTAGTGAAGCCGTGTGGGGCTCTTTCAATTCACTAGTATAGATGCTTTGTTACTCATCTTATTTTCTTGTTCAAAACACAAAATCAAAGTCTAGTAAAGTTGTGTGAGGCCTATTTTAATTCACTAGCAACTTGTTATTCATCTTGTTGTTCTTGTGTTAGTTGGAACTGGGGGTTTAGAGGTGTAGTGACAAGAAAAATGGTAAGGGCGATTTATTGAATATATGTATAGCCAAATCTTTTTGCATAAGATTGAGTTAGTAATGAAGTGATATGTCTTTGTGTGTTAATTTAGCAGAAGGTAGAGAAGGAGTCATTAGTTAAGGTGAATTGTTGTTGCTTGGAGTATGAAAATAGTTGTTGACGGTATTTGTTGTACAAGAAAAGTATCGGTTATTGATGAAGGTACTTGGTGGATGAGTGTTTTAATTTAAAAATCCTTAAGATTTCCAGAAGGAGTTTAGTTGAAATTTATAGAGCTATGAACTAAGTTTAGCAGTATAAAAAGGGTAGATAGTAATGATGTGTGGAAGGAGGATGTGTTAATGGATTTTTAATAAGATAGATCATAGGATTGTGATTGATCCTTACTATTATGAAGTTTTAGCGGACTAATGTTTTTTGATGTTTGGCATGTAAGAATATTGTGTGAAGTGGGATTCATCATAGCTAAAACTAGACACTAAGTTTGAATAGTAGATATTGATCAAGGTGGGTATAAGGATTGATGTGTTGTGAATGTTAGTTTTGTGGAAGTGATCTAATAGTCTTGAACAGTGTATACAAGAGCTTAAGTTTACTTGATTCATTATTAAGATTGATGTTGTAGGTACGATGTAAGAATATGCCCAAGGTATGATGGGGCTGCATTGTTTTTAGTATCATTACACGTTGTATGGTTGGTAGTACCGTTGAGTTGCTAGGTGGAGAAATACTAGTTAGGTAATGTATGATGTTTTGATAGCTAAGTTAAGAAATTATGATTAAAAGATGTTGAGCCTTTTTAAGTATGATTTTGATTCTCATGGTTTATAAATATAAGTTTTAAGGTGTGATATTGGTAGGCCATGATAGAAGTAGTATGGTCCATCAAAGGTTTGGAGGTATCCATGTTAAGCGTTAGAAATCTAAGTTTGAAAGTTTGAAGATTTAGCTAGTAGAAATAAGATTTGAAGCACTAGATGGTGTGCACTCCGACTATGGGGATGCTCATAAAGATTCAAAGTTAGTAAGTGTTCAAGTATTACATAATACTACTGGGGCTATAGAAAGATAGGGTGTAACTCAGAAGGTAGTATTAGAAGTTGGTTTTACGCTTTCAGGTATAGTCATTCGGGCTAAGTTTAGTTTTATGTGTATTAATTATACCCTAGACTCTAGAGTAAAGTGATTATAGTTTAGATTAGAGTTTACTTAGTGGTTCACAGACTTAGACTGATAGCTTAAAGCTAAGGGGGAGATGATAAGATAAGTAACTAAGTCAGATTCTCAGATTCTAGTAGTGTTGCCCGTGTAGGAGGAAGATGCTTGGCTCATTCTTATTTTAGTATTAGTACTTTAGTCATCACAATATCTAATCGTGCCTTACATGTCATCCCCATGATCATAGTTTTGTTTATGCATATCATCGAAAATCATGTACTCTCTTAGTCCCTAGTATGAGGAGATCTAGGCCATTCAATAGTACGAATCATATTCCAGGAATTTATGAACTCCAAAATCAGGTCATGCATCTCATGACTCATGTACTCATGCTTTATAGTATGTTCAGTTCCCATAACTCATGCTACACTCCTAATGATTAGCGAGATTCAGCTTATAACTATGAATGCCCTCAATTTAGATCTCTTTGATGAATCCATGATGTTGATTCTCTATTCCTCAGGCCTCAGTTAAGTGTCAAGTTATGTATATTATCCTCAAGTTTTGCATATTATCCTTCCATGCATCAAGGTCTTCTCTTCTAACCTTTCAGTGACTCCTCCTTATGTAATGATTATGGTGATGAGTAAATATTTCTTGTTGATGATAGGTTGTTGTATACTTATCTTAGCTAAAACATTAAGTGTGAAGTAAGATTGAGGCCAAGTCCTTGATACATGTCATGGTTGGTTGAAATTCTATGTATTAAGTTTGGGAAGATTGTTGTATGCTTGTTTTATGTAGGTCTATAAATGGAAGAATATTGAGGTAAAGTTTTGAGTATAATAACTTGGTTAGTTGGGAATATTTTGTGTGTCTTCCTAAGAATTGAATAGTGCTTGGATGATGTTATTGATTGAGGTATTGGAGAGTATGAGAAAGATGCTTTCATGTGTGTTTGTTTAGAAGTGCATACATGGTTATAAAGATAGGCTTGAATGTCATGTTCATATATATATGGATGGATGTATTGTGCATTAGTGAGATACTAGTAGAAGGTTGAATGCAGTTGTTGAAGTGGAATGTACAGTATGAGTTAACCCATTTTTAGCCAGTAATTCAGTCTAGCAGCCATACAGGCAAGTTTCTATGGTTTTCAATCTTCTTGCCGCAAATTCAGATTCAGTTCGAGGTAATAAGTTTCCTCAGATCGTCCCATTCCATGTTTCAAGCTTTATATAAGCATTCATGTGATAGATCATGCATTTGCAAATCAGTGTAGTCATGCTCTTAGTAGCACACCAGTTATAGTCTGAGCTTTCAGCATCTCAGTTTTCGCTCGCCATATTCGAGGATGAATGTTTCCAAGGGGGATATATTGTAATACCCCAAACTTTGTTTAAGTCTAAGATCGTCTCTAGAAGGTTAAGGAATGGCTTCCAAAGTGAGTAATGTCCAAAGCGTATAGAATTTTTCTAATTTTGACTTTTTATTGTGTGAAAAATTGAATTAGCTTTCCAACGATATAAGATTTGCCTAAATCTGACAACCGGGCAAGAAGTTATGGCTAATCTAAGTTCTAGTAGTAAAACACTGTCATTTTAGTATTTGACGCGTCGCGGAGAGGGTTTATTTCACAATTGTCAAATTCCAGTGGAACTCTACGATGATGGAGCATTGCGAAGGACCCCAATTCCCATTCGTCAATTTCCAGTGAGCCACTGCGATAGTGGCGCGTCGCAGTGGCCCATAAAATCGGGCTCCCAGCTATATTTCTCCAGTTACGTTAAGGGTTAAAAGGGAGGTATTTTGGGAAATTACCCTACCCCTAATCCATCCAAAAACATAAAATCAATGGAATTAGAAAGCTCTTTACGCCCTAAATCTTCATTCTCTTCAAAACAAAAGCCCTAAGAATCCAAATCCTCTTCCAAGAATCTCAAGAGTTCACCATATTTTTTACAAATTGAGTCAAGATTTAAGATTCCCAAGTCAAAATCTCCAAGAACCCTCACTCAAGAGTACGAAAAAGAGTTTCAAGAAAGTTGTTCATCCAAGTTTATCAATCTAAGGTATGTGGGGATTGAACAAGGATAAATCTTTCGTCCTTGTGCCCAAAATTATATTTTTCAGCAAGTTTCTTATTATTTGAAATTTGGGTTCATACCCAATTACCCTTATTTGAAGATTATGAGTTGACAAGTGATTGAATGTTGAATTACATGACTATTTTCATATATTTATGCATATAATGAGAATTTTCAGATTTTTCCAATTGAGTTTAAGCATGATATTGAGATTCTTGATTTCATTATTTTGATATTGATGAAGTATTTTCAAGAAGCATATTGAGTATGATGTTTTGCTATGATATTACATGAGTATGATTATATTTTCATGCTTATTGCTGAAATTTCCAGATTTTGAGTTGATTTATCAATAATTACATTATCAAGTATGAACCTTTTGGTGTTTTAACATAAGTTTAAAGCATGGGCTTTAAGCCCTAAGATTGAGTTTTGATATATCAAGAAGATTATATTTTTAGCATGCTTTGAAAAGCAAGTTGTCAGATTTTTAAGAAAGAATTTATCTCTTGATCCTAAGCTAAGATAAGGAATCCACATTGTTCATAAAGTTTGAGATTAAAAGAAAGAGAAGCATAAGTGGTTTTTATTATAAACCCTTATTCTATTTTAAGATGAATTTCCTAAAAGTTCTGAGCCTAAGTATGGGAGTAGTATTTAGCACCGAGTTGGGTATGATTCCATTGTCTCATGCCCCAAAACTACGTGCCACCGTAGGTTTTTGATTTACCCTAAGTGGGTTAAGATAGTGATCAATAAAGTTAAGGTTCTATTCCAATGGAAAGGGTAGAACAACTCTCTCCAACGTAGGCAAGGCGTTGGACTCCATGTCAGCTCACATGGTTTATGTCGGTTTGAAGAACCTCCCAAAGAAGACTCCTACTCTTTAAATAGCTTATAGATTTAAAGTCTTAGTATATATTTTGAAATTTATTATTTTAAGATTTCATCCAATTGACAAGATTTGAGGACAAGAAGAGGATACAGATTTTAGAATAAGGTGTAATGACTCATGAGATTTATACTACATGCTTCCTTATTCATGATTTATGAGATTTAGATTTCAGTTTTTGCTCAAGCTATGTGAGTCATTTATGTCAGCATGAATGATTTCTATAAAGACTGATGATATTATTTAACTATTGCATACACTCCCATATACTCAGTACATCCTCAAAGTACTAATCCATACATATGTCTATGTGCTACATTATCTCATAATGTAGGTACAAGTTGTAGCGCATACACCATATTCATTCAGCTTGCAGCTTCCAGTCAGTAGGTGATAAGTTCTTTTGATTCAAGGGATCGAGTCAGTTATACAGTTTGAGAAGTATTGTATTTTCTTTATTCAGTCATATTGAGTTGGGATAGTTGGGAGTCATGACCCAACTACCTATAGTCAGTACTAGTAGAGGCTTCATAGACAATCAGTAGTGTTAATGTATTTTATTTTAGTTTTGTTGTCAAAAGCATAGTTGTAATCTTATAAATTTAGATTTGTATTGATCAAATTTCGATAAGTTTTATGTTTCGCTGATTTTGTTCAGATTTATGTATCTTATTCAGTTACTTATAACTATGCCAGTAGAAGGGTTATCTTGGGATCACTTGTGACCCTAAGCATCGTGTGACATTTTGAGACCCATTTTCGGGGCGTTACAAGCACACTTTTTCCCGCCATTGACCGTGACAACTCTATCAATACTCTCATTTGTTGCTTTAGGTCAGATTATGGTGACATATCATCTTTGAACCACAACTTCCGCTCATTAATTAGGAGTGGTGGACTTTAGACAGTGCGGGGACGAAATGGTGTGGTGGATCATTGGGTGTATTTATCCTATCAACAGCTTGAGTGGAAAGCTTTTGACCCTGCAAAACTGCATTAGATGCATCTACCGAGAATGACTCCCAATGATTGCTTTGTGTTCTCTGATAAGGAATCATTGAGGGTTGGTATGGAGATTCTTGTTTGTGGAAAGAATGTGTTGGCCCATGATATTTAATGATATAGCTTACAAACAAATACGTGGTCAACTGGGATGCAGATGAATGCAATATGATGTTTGTTTGGTAAAGCAATCCTTGGGGAAATCACCATTTTTTCTGGCGGCTATGACTCACAAGGTAAAATCCTTAGCTTTGCTGAACTTTATAATTTGGAGATAGGCACGTGAAGGACTTTACAAAGCATGAATAAGCCACGTAAGATGTGTTCGGGCATATTCATGGGTGGAATATTTTATGTGATAGGAGGCATTGGAGGAGCCGACTCAAAGCAATTGACATGTGCGGAGGAGTATGATCTGGCAATGGGAACATGGACTGAAGTCCCAAACTGTAACTCCCCAAATCTGGTATTCGGAATGCTACATAGTGATCATGACCCCAAAGGACCACAAGCTAACCCATGACTAATATCTGTACCTGAACAATGCATAATATATTGTATAAATGTAGAAATAAAGGGTTTAAGGCCGTAAGGTTCAAAATTGAGACATAACTGTCTGAACATGCTAGTCTGGAAAGCCTCTAACTATCTGAATAAGGAGTTGATGGGACATGTCCCCAACTAACTCCATCTACTAAAAGCTAAAACTAAATTAATGAAATAACTCATAATATCATCCTCGAATGATGAGGACTCACTGCTAAACCTGGCTGCTACTGATGCTCTGGAGCTCGTGCTTCTGAACCTATGGTATAAAAACACCATAGCACAAATGTATCAGTACGATTGAAGGTACTGGTATACATGTGAGGTAGGATAAATGCAAAGGGTTCACATGCATGAACTATACTAACTGGCTGGATAACATGAACGTGAGAATGCATGCATGAATACGTAATAACTCTAACTAAGACCGTGACGACATGATTACTGAGCCTGAGTACTGATATCATAAGATACTGATAGTTGTATAACTGAAATAACTGATACTGAGCGACTGTATCTGATAGTCTAGTTTCTAATGGAACTAGCTGAGTTCCGTACTATTCTAAGTTAACTGTATCTGACAGTCTTAAATTCTAAAAAACTATCTGAGTTCTCTTACTGAAACTGTATAACTGTATCTGATAGTCCTGATTGTATAACTAAAATTGTGGGAAGTAGTTATCTACCTGGCATGCCCCAAATAATTGCAATATAGTTGAGTTGGGGTCCAATCTATAACCCCAATTGGAAGGGTGTCAATACCGCGCCACTGGTAAGGACAATCTATGAGTAACCCTCATATAATAGGTAACTCTAGTAAGAATGGTGGGAACCCTCATATAACAGGTTAAGCCACCTCATCTACCCTTATATAAAAGGCTATGATGTCTCTACCTACGCTGGCTACGGAGTTCAGGAACACAAGGATTTCTTCTAAGAATCACACCCTCTTATAATAGGTGAGTTCCCATCCTTGGGTTCACTCGGTGCTAATTCCTACTCCCATCTGAATAGACACAGAACATAATTAACTGAAATGGACTAGACTGATTTCATGGAGTTCCGTTGACTGACTGAATACTACTGATATTTCTGAATTTACTGAGATTTCCTGAGTCACATGACTAACTGAGTTCTATGGATCGTGACGATATTATGAAACATGACATTGGCTCTAGGTACACAACTATATTTTTTGGATACAAGTACCTCCAAGACTCGATAGAAGGAAACTGACAAAGCATGACTTTCTTGAATACATGGCCAATATCAACAATTCATACTACGACAATAAGGGCTATTTCATGAAGCACATGGTTATCATAACCTTTTATATAGCTTAGAATGCACATGATCATATCTTAACTTCATCATTTTAATATCATAATTATATCATCATGCAATTGTATTACACAACAATCCTCATGGAAATCATTTTAAACATAGGGGAACACATATATTCATAACTTGGGTCACAGTTTAACTATCAACCATACTTTCTATTCTCCTAGACATTTTATCAAACAATTACATTGCATGATTTAAGGCTTAGGCATGAGCATGAATTTAATGCAACCTTACTTCGTAATTCCACCCAATTTCATAATTTCAGTCCACATATTAGCGTAATTTAATAAAGACATAATAAAGGTTCCATCTTGGAATTCATACAACAACAACACATGAACATAATTCAGTTCATACAATGAATATCACAATTCATAATTTAAAACTTGATTCTTGGGATTTATGGATGAAAGGAGTCCATGAATGAACACTATGCATACCTTCAATGAAAGATTCTTGATGATTCACAGAGAAATTTGCTTGGACTTAGATCCCCAATTGAAAACCCTAATGTGTTCTTGAGAGGATCTTGAGGTAAGTGGCTATATTTTTGTGTGAATGAGGCTTAATCACGTTTTTTTGACTTATATAGGAGTGGGAGAATTACCCCTTTGCCTTTAAAAACGTGGGCATTTAACGACTAAATAACTGGGCACCGAAGCTATGGGTGTTGCAGCGTGTCAAGGCTTTCAAAGATATACCCGATGCGACGTGCCATAAATGAATTGAGCCTCGGTTGTTTTGGCTCTGGCAGTCTACACAACTGGTGACCAATGCGATTGGCGACGCGGTGCGCCAAGATCACGTTGGTCCACTATTTTTGACTTCCAAACTTGCTTGAAATGAGTTTCAAAAAATCCGAAACATGTCTGGGAATATCTATTGACCTTCCTGATCATGAATTAACAAGAATATAGACCATTAATGGACGTTAAGGTGACAAAATAAATTTCCCAACTTTTGAAGGCCAAAATTAAGCTAAGTCTGGGCACCTAGCTAGAAATTTCTAAGTCTGTGACCCCCTTGACAAGATTAAAGGACTGAATTAAGCTTAAGTATTTTACGGGTTCTCACACAAACATGTCTCTTATGCGACCTAACCTTAGGCATGACATACCTACTACATTTGCAGTGCCTCCAGTAGTAGTTGTTGTAAATAATCAATTGTATGTTGCTGACTATGCTGAAATGTTGATTAGGAAGTATGAAAAGTATAACAAAGCATGAGTTACTCAAGCCAAGATGCCAATAATAGCCAACATTGCAGACCCTTATTTCTCTCCTCGACAAAGTCAAGAAAATAAAGATCGCAAAACCAAAAAAAAAAGATTAAGTACTTCTATGACTTTCCTAGAAAAGCTTTAAACACTAATCGAAATCTATCAACTGATGAGAGAAAAAAGTTGGGATAAATTACCTATTAGCATGAAACCTGTTTCCCTAGAAACTAATAACCTTTTGTCATTCTGGACTTTAATGTTATTGACCAATAAATTATGCTAGCCATCCAGTTACTTTCTATCCAAAAATCCCTCATAACCACACAGGACGGTTCTTCTGACATATCTTCTAGATTCAACCCTAAAATAAACACCAATTTCACAACCTTCCTCTGATATGGATCCTAAACCCTGTGTCTTCCGAATAAGACTGATGTAATTGAACAAAATTCATTTGGGGTTAGGAATCATTGTTTGCAGTCACAACATTAAAAGAATTAATTAGAGTGAAAATGAAACTGGTTATATAGTCATACCAAGTGAGGAATTTGAACAGAATGGCCTGAATCACCTGATGAAGCCAATCCCAAAAAGTAAGAAAGAAAAATATAGCCAATTGAGGACTGATGTTTTTTTAAGAGCAGACAGTGATAAGTGAATATAGGGAATAAGTTTGATTGTCGAATTGAAGTGACGAAGATTGCGTGGCAATAAATATTCTACTAGGGTTTATGATATATAACTTGTTTTCTTAAAAGGACTCTCACTAATATATTTAAGGATGCGGGACCTGTGTCGCATAATTTTAATGTGTAATTAATAATTTCATGTGTTTCGATATTGTATCTCTAATCTAAATGTATGATATTGCTAGGGAATGTAAGGTTTTAATGATGGACATATGAATGAAACATGTTGTGTAAGTTGTTCCCCACAAGTGAGTCTACTGATGCTCACATGAACTGCATGTTGAAGTTGATGCAAGGCTGACAATGCATTAGGACAAAAATGGATAACCAAGGAAGCTCAGAATTGTTTCAAATACTACAATTAAGGAGAAGATAAATGCAACATCTAGAAGTTAAGTTGATCAAGGAATTCTACAAGACTAATGGATAAAGGAGAAGAGTCCTACTCAACCTAGGAGAGAGAGAGATGGAAGTAACAAAGGAGTGAAACTACCTGGGAGTCCTATTGAAGATAGAAAAGTACATCAACTAAAGGACTCTATCCAGATTTGGCTTAAATACAACAAACAAAATTCAAAGTGTTTCACTCATGCAGTGAAAATATAGTCAACAATTAGCAAATCAGTTCTACAACTTGAAGGAGCTATTGGAACAACTTGGTCCTTTACTTACAGTCATAGACTATATTTAATAGGTTGGTCATTGAGTCATATTGAGTTGTAATATCTAGTCTTAGTGAAGTATAAACTGAGTTAGGATTAACGTCTTCAAGTTGGGGAACTCGAAGACTTTGGAACACTTATCTTGGGAAGATTAGTGTTTTTGTAGAAGTAGGAGTTAGATTTTTTAATTCCTAGTTTACAAGAAGTCTTGTAATTTGTTGATTGGTGAGGCTCAAAAGTTATAGTGAAGTTAGGTTTAAATCCTGTAGAGGTACAAATCGTGGTTTTTTATACTTTTCTTGAGCTGGGTGTTTTCCACGTAAAAACACTGTGTTCAAGTTTTACTTCTGTAAACCATGTTAGCTTACTTGTTCCACAAATAGGCAACCAGTAGAGTAAAATATTAAAATCAGTAGGGCACTCACTCTAACAAGTGTTATCAGAGCGAGGTTGTCTTAAATAAGATTAGAACGTAAGAAAAGATCACAATGATGAATTCTGCACCTCCCACTGGGCACAGTGAAGGTCAGTCAACTACTAGACCTCCACTCTTTGATGGTTCTCACTTTATCTAGTGGAAGGCCAGGATGAAGATGTTCATCCAAGGAGAAAATTATGAACTATAGGATAGGATCACTAATGGTCCTACTATTCCAATGAAGATGGTTGATGGTGAACCAGTCAAGAAAGTAAGGAGTGAATTTACTGCTGATGACTTAGTGGCATTAAACAAAAATATAAAAAATAAGAACATCCTAGTTTGTGGATTAGGACCTACTGAATACAAAAGGGTGTCAACATGCTCTACTGCTAAGAAAATTTAGGATGCACTAGTAAATGCACAAAAGGGTACCTCTCAGGTAAGGAAATTTAGGATTTCTCTTCTTTTCACTGACTATGAGGCATTTAAGATGAAGGATAATGAATCATTGCATGAGATGATAACTAGGCTTACTACCTTAACAAATGAGATAAATTCCTTAGGAAAAGTCATCACTGAGGAGGAACAAGTTGAAAAGGTACTGAGAGTACTGCCAAAATCTAAGTGGAATATCAAAGTAACTGCAATAAGGGAGGTAAATAAGGATCTCACTGGTATGACCTTAGATGAACTGGTAGGAAACTTAAGGACTTATGAAATAGAAGTTGATAGAACCAAAGAATAAGCAGCTCTTGATAAAATCTTGGCATTGAAGGCTTCTGATAGCGATGAGGAATTTGAACTTGATAAAGAACAAGTTGCCTTCATAACTAAGAACTTTAATAAATTCTTTAAAAAGAAGAAGGGAACAGGTAGCAAAAAATGTTCAAATAACAATCCAAATAGCTGCTACATGTGTGGCAAGACTTATCATCATATCAGAGACTATCTAGTTTGGGAAATAGAATAGAAGAAGGAAAGGGCTAAAAAGGAACTGAAGGAAAAGGACAAAAGGAAGGAGGAACATGCAATGATAGAAACTTGGGGGTCTGACTCAGATGATGATGAAACTAATGAAACTGATGAAACTACATTAATGGCACTTGGAAATTCATACTAAGATGAAGAAGATGATGCTACTGAGGTAAGCATACTTGAAGTTAAAGAAAAACTACATTTGTTTTCTAAATCAAAACTTATTTCCTTGATGAGTGCACTAATTGATGATTTCCAAGAATTAACTTCTGATAGGGATGAGTTGTTCAACAGATTTTCAAGCCTTAAATTTGATCTCATTGAATTAAAGGCTTGTAAAGTTACAATTGACAAGGAAAACTGCACTCTCAAGAAATAGGTTGTAGAACTTGATTCTTCTAATAATGATCTTAAGTCTGAAATCCTTAAATTAACTCTCACTAAAAATGGGTAAAAGATCATGTGTAAAGAACAAGAAAGTGTTGAACTTGAATTAGAAAAGTGCAAACTAGAGTGTAGTAATACAGCTAGCATGATAAACAAACTAAGTCAAGAAGTCTCTAAACTGAAACTTAATCTTGAAAGAGCTAATAGGTGGATAAATTCTTCAAGAATTGTTCACAAATTAAGTGAAAGAATTCACAATGAAAAGGCAGGTTTGGGATTCCACAAAGGTAGTGCTGATCCTAAAGATTTTTGTAATATCTATGGAAACCTTGGACATCCAACCACTGAATGTCCAGTAGTTGTTAAAAGAAGATCAAACAGTCAAAACCTGGCAAATAAATTTTCTCAGACCAAAAAGAAAAAAACTGGTTCAAGTCAGAGAAACAGGTTGCACTACATGTTGCCAGTATGGACTAGAAGAAATTTAATTCATCCTTTTACTCATAAAATAAGACCCAAGCTTGTCTGGATTCCTAAGTCTAACCATTGATTTCTTTTGTAGGAGAAAGTGAAATAAAGCAAAAGGCATTGGTACTTGGATAGTGCTTGTTCAAAACACATGACTGGTGGTAAGAAAAAGTTTCTTTCACTTTCAAAAATCAATAGAGGAGGAGTTTCTTTTGGTGATGGAAAAAAGGAAACCATTACTGGAGTTGGAAAAATTGTCTCATCTAAGTCAAGAGCATTGGAATATGTCTCTCTTTTAGAAGGATTAAAGCACGGCCTACTGAGTATTTCACAACTGTGTGATAAAGGTAATAAAGTTATTTTCACTTCTGCAGGTGTCAAAGTCAAGATAATGGACACCAAGGATATTGTGCTCACTTCTAGAAGATACATAAATGTATACAAAGCTAACACAATGGCAATACTAGGACCAGAGTTGACTTGTCTAAGTGCAATAGAAAATGATCCCCTCTTTTGGCACAGGAGACTTGGACATACAAGTCTGAAACAAATAAACATACTTTTCTTCAAAGATATGGTATTGGGATTACCCAAGACCAAATTTATGGAAGAAAAGTTATGTAGTACTTGTGTAAGGGGTAAGAAGGTAAGATTTTCTTTTAAGTCAAAGAACCATGTTAGCACTACCAAGTGCCTTGACCTGGTTCATATGGACCCGTGTGGACCAATGAGACTTCAAAGCGGAAGTGGAAAAAGGTATGTTTTTGTAATTGTTAATGATTATTCCAGGTTCACCTGAACTTTGTTTCTATCCTCTAAAGAAGATGCCTTTGATGTCTTTGCAATTCTCATCAAGAAAATTGAAAAGAAACTGGGCACTTCCTTAGTTTCCATAAGATCTGACCATGGTATAGAATCTGAGAATGTCAAGTTCTTAGAATTTTGTTCAGAAAATGGTATAGATCATAATTTCTCTACTCCTAAAACACCACAACAAAATGGAGTGGCGGAAAGGAAGAATAGAACCTTGGAAGATATGGCTAGAACAATGATGCTTGCAGCAAATATTTCTAAAAAACTTTGGGCTGAGGCAATAAGTATTGCAACATATATCATAAATAGATGTATGATCATACCTATGTTAGAGAAGACTCCCTATGAATTACTAAAAGGAAGAAAGCCAAACATTCTCATTTTAGAACCTTTGGTTATAAATGTTTCATACACAATAATGGAAAGGATAATCTAGAAAAATTTGATGCTAAAAGTGATGAGGGAATCTTCTTAGGTTATTCACTTCATAGTAAGGCTTATAGGGTTCTAAACATCAGAACTAACTGTGTTGAAGAAACCATGCATGTAGTTTTTGATGAATCCTGTGTTAAGACTAACCTGTAGGAAGGAAGTGACTCTGAGAAACATATTACACAACCCGGTTCATCGACTGGAGCTACTAAAAAATGAGGCACCTCAATAGGGGGAACTGAATCTGGAGGCACAATGACAGAGGGAACTAAGCCACCAACTACCCCAACTCAGAATATCAACAGTGATCCTAGTAGTTCACTAGGCTTGGTTCCAAAAGGTTACAAGTATCAAGGATCACATCCTATTGAGAATGTTCTCACTGATCTCACTTCTGGGATTACTATAAGGTCTGGATTAAGAAGTATGTGTGCCTTCAAGGCATTCCTGTCAGAGATTGAGCCAAAGACGGTAACTGAAGCACTGCTTGATGCTGATTGGATCATAGCCATACAGAAAGAGCTCAATTAGTTTGAGAGAAGAAAAGTATGGCACATAGTTCCTCTCCTAAAAGATAGAACATTAATTGGGACTAAGTGTGTGTATAGAAATAAAGTTGATGAGCATGGAACAGTTACAAGGAACAAGGCAAGTTTGGTGGTCCAAGGATACAATCAAGAAGAAGGCATAGATTTTTATTAGACTTTTGTTCTTGTAGCCAGAATTAAAGCTATTAGATTACTTGTTGCATTTGTTACCTACATGGAGTTCATTCTATATCAAATAGATCTTAAGAGTACATTCTTAAATGGAATTCTCAAAGAGGAGGTATATGTTAAACAACCTCCAGGGTTTGAACGCAAGGAGTTTCCTGATCATGTGTATAGACTGGATAAGGCCTTGTATAGGTTGAAACAAGCTCCAAGAGCTTGGTATGAGAGATTTTCAAAGTTTCTACGGGATAATGGACATACTAGAGGTAAAATTGACAATACTCTCTTCTTGAAAACTGATGGAAAAGATTTGTTGGTTGTGCAGGTGTATGTAGATGAAATTATTTTTGGATCAACAAACATGAACATGACTCATGAGTTATGAATTTGAGATGAGCATGATGGGGGAGATAAACTACTTTTTGAGATTGCAAACTAAACAAATAGCATCTGGAACAATGATCCATCAGTAGGAGTATGTAAAAGAACTCCTCAAGATATTCACCATGGAAGAAGCAAAAGAAATCAGCACTTCAATATCCACTGCTACAAAGCTTGATTTGGATGAAACAGGTCCTGATGTGGAGAAAAAGATGTACAGAGGGATAGTAGGGTCATTATTATATCTTACAACAAGCAGGACTGATATTGTGTTCAGTGTAGGATTATGTAACGCCTCGAAATTGAGTCCCAAGACGTCACATGGTTCTTAGGGTCACAAGTGACCCTAAGCTAACCCTTCTACTGGCATAACTCATAAGCAACTGAATAAAAATACAAATCCATAAAAATCGGTAGAAATTAACTCTTTTCTGAATCTGATCGATACAAAAATGGAATTTTACAGGATTACAATTCTGCCTTTACAACCAAAATTGAAACAAAATACATCAACTTCTACTGACTGTCTATGAAGCCTCTACTAGAACAAACTATAGGTAGCCGGGTCATGACTCCCGACTACCCCAACTCAATACGACTGAATAAAGAAAATACAATACTATAAACTCTGCATAACTAACCCAAGCCCTTGAATCAAAAGGACTCATCACCTGCTGACTGGATACTATGAACTGACTGGATCCGAAGGTGAAACTATACCTTGGACCTACATTCCGAGAAAATATAGCCCTCATACGAATATGTGGGTCAGTACCATGGAAAAATACCGAGTATATGGGGGTGTATGCAGTTGTATAAACATCATCATCATAAATATTTATAAGAAATATGCAGGATGTATGAAAGACTCACATAGCCCGAAAAAAATCATCATAATCATGAGAGGATGAAATAAGTATAATAACACATGTGAGTCATCATATAATTTGTCAATCACTTTCAGTTTATCAAGAATATCAATTCTCATAATGTAAATATCATTTAAATCTTTCGAAAGAATAACTTTCACAATTCCACTTTCAAATCACTTCACTGTTCACCATAGACACAAGGAAACACACACACTTTGGGAGATCCTATAACCGACACAAACCATGTGAGCTACATGGAGTCCAACGTACAACCCACGTTGGGGAGAGCCGTCCTATCCTTTCCATCGGAGTAGGACTTCCAATATCAATCCAAAAACACTAGTGATCACTATATAAATCAGCCTCAGGCTCACATCCTACGGGGGAACGTAGTTTTAGGGAAGTAAGGTCAATTTATGACTCCCACTCGGTGCTAAAAATTACTCCCGGACTTAGCTCAGAAATTTAAATCAGCCTCAGGCTCACATTAAAGAAAATCCACAATAAACACTTCAACAATTTTCATCGGGAGCCAATTTTCTACCCCTTTATCATAATTAATAAAAATGTGGATTTCTTTCACAGTCGAGTTCAAAATAACTCATTCACGACCAAAAGGTCAAATCATTCAAAACATCTCAAATATTCAACATCAACGTGCATATAGCACACATTTTCTCAAAGACACAATTTCAAATAGGGTTCAAGACCCAAATATCAAAATCATAGTAAATTTCTTTCAAGCATCATGCTTTAAGTCATAATTTCATATAAATTTGACTTTTCAAAGTCATAAACATCATAATCTCGAGATAACCAAGATAGAATATAAGTTCATGCTCCAAAATCATAATAAACATATAAAAATTATATCTTCGTAAAGAAAATTAATTTTGGGCACAAGAACGAAAGATTGTTCTTGTTGAAAAACCCCACATACCTTAAATGATGAACTTTAGATCGATACTCATTTTTGAGATGTTAATCGTGTCATTGAATGATGGTTTTTGGAGTTCTTGAACTAGGAACTTGGAATCTTGAATAAATTTGCAGAATTAATGGTGAACTTTGGAGGTTCTTGAAGTTGGATGTAGGAGCTTAGGATTTTCTTTTTGAGGGAATTTGATGAAATATAACATATAATGCTTCTAATAGGCTTTAATATAGGGTTTGGACGGATTTTGGGTGAGGGAGAATGACCAAAACGCCCCTAAAAATCAAATAATTCTCGAATCTGTCCTTTGGTGGACTGTTTTGATAGTCTGAAGTAGATCAACCATAACGTTTTACTCTGATGTCCAAATTGGATGAAACCAATTTCATTAGAAATAGGACTCTCATATCTTTCCGTTGATATATAGTATCTCACCCAGATCATTGTGTACGAGGAGTTATGATCATTTGAAGTTGACCTAAAAATTCACTTTTGATAGGTTGAAGTAGATCGACCATAACTTTTTGCTCCGATAGACAAATTGGATGAAACCAATTTCATCGGAAAGAGGACTCGCGGAGATTTCCGTTGATATATAGTAGATCATCCAGATAATTATGTACAAGGAGTTATCATCATTTAAAGTTGGAGAAAAAATACGCCAGGCCTCAGTACTTTTTTTTCCTGCACGTTTTACTGTTCACTACTATTCACGGTTCAATCGGAATGTTCATAACTCGTCGCTCGGGTGTCCGTTTTAGATGATCCATATATAGTTGGAAATATTATTCGATACTCTACGAAATGGTGGGTCATAATCTAAGAAATTCCACATGGAAAATTTATAATTCATTCTATAAGATAGAACCCAACACGTTTACGCATAAAATTTCAACGAAAAATTTCTCGGGGTATTACATCATCTCCCCCTTGGAAACATTCGTCCTCGAATGTCGATGAATAAGTACTAAATACCATGGAAATGAGGACAAAAGGCTGAGATAACGAAGTCAATCCACTTTCTTCACTCCAAACTTTCGAATACTTCATAGAACATGCGATTCATAATGAGAATGGTCACATAGTTGGATCTTAAACAAAGGAGACTGATTTTAAGGAATCGATATCTTTGGTTTATTCAGAGACTGAGAATCAAAGGTCTCGAAGGGTATCTCATCAAAAAAAGGACCACTTGCGCCCAAATGAAACGTCACTCAATACTCCCTCCAAAAGATTCAAATGACATTGTTCGGGGAGAAAATGAACCATAATTTGATACAATCCTACCGTATGGGAATAAGGACCCATATGGCATAAATTAAGATAGGAATTTCTAGGTCTTGGGAAACATAACTCCTTTCTTTGAAACTTAGCAACACTTCCCAACTACTTCCTCGACTATGTTCAAGCCTAACTCCAAGTACTCATGAGATACGCCATATAACACTATAATATTAATCTATATCATGAACCTCAATACACACTGAGCCTTACAACTCCTCACTTCAAACATAACTCTTATTGCTACTCCAACAACCACATACAATCTTATACTAGGGATCCGCTAACTTGCGGTGCATTCTTTTAGATATACAACCATAGCATTCAAGCCTATACTCATAACCACATACGCACTTCGCACATGCACCTCTAAACGAACACTCATAAAGCATCTTCCTCGCTTTCTCTAAGATTCCATCAACTACATCATTCACACATACTTGTCAATTCTTTAAACGGCACACATAACATTTTCTCAACCAATTGAACTATACACAAAAACTCTGTATTACTATTCCTACAACCACATAGAAGTGCATAAAACCAACACACAACAATCTTTCCAAATAAACATTTAAAACTTCAACTAACCACTGCATGTATCAAGGACTTAGCCTCAATCTAACTTCACTTCACCGCCGTGAGCACGCCACCTTCTATTATAGATAAGGAAGTATCTTTTCTCCCTTCTAGACAACTGCTCAACACCATTAGCTTGACTTAATGAAAAGGTCACAAAATTTTAAAACATGAAGACCTTAAACATGAAGACCTGAAACATGAAGGGATAATGTAAATAACTTGACTCTCTCTATTGAGGCCTTAGGAATAAAATATCAAAGACAATGGGTTCATTAAGGTATCAAAACTGAAGACACCCATAACGGAAACTGAATCTTACTGATCAATAAGAGTATTGCCTGAGTACTGGAGCTGAACATACTGTAAAACTTGAGTATATGAGTCATGGGTGGCATGCCCTGAATTTAGAGCTCATAACTTATGGAATGTGATTCCAACAGCTAGAAGAACTGGAATTTCTCATTTTTGGAAACTAGAAGAGTATGTAATTCTCCATCATATGTATGAACATGAATTAAGATCATGGAACTGAAATGTAAAGCATGAGTAGGTTTTGGGACAGCTGAAAATACTGAAATAACGTTGGGTCAAGCACCGATTTTTCTCACAGAAAATTTACAACTTACTAGTACTTCTACTAAAATGTAAAAGCCTGACTTGACTACTTGTTCTATCATCTCCCCCTTAGCTTTAAGCCACCACTCAAATTCTCAAATGCTTACTAATTTCGAATCTCCACGAACATCTCTATCGCCGGAATGTGCACCATCTAGTGCTTCAACTCTTATTTCTATTAGCTCAACTTGAATATTTTCTAACCTTTTGATAGACCATGCTACTTCTGTCTTCTCCCTCTAATACCATTCCTATGAACTTATGTTTCTAACCCATAAGAATCAAAATCACACTTAAGAGGCTCAACATTTCCAATCATACGCCTCGCCTTAACTTAGCCATCAAAACATCATCCATCGTCTAACTAGTATTTATCCATCTAACAATCCCATGGCACGACTCACTACACCACATACACTAATCCTCGAAATTAAAGCAGTCCCATAATATCTTGGGTGAACTTTCTCATCATAATATAATATTAAACTTAATTACAAGTCAACAACACTTAAACTCTTGTGTACACTGTTCAAGCCTATTAGGTCACTTTCGGCAACAAATACCATTAATCCAAAAACCGTCACATTCGGCTTCATGATCACCAATCGTTCAAACTTAAGGTCTCACACTTCACATAATTTACAACTCCATCTCACGCATAACTCCCACGTGAAGATTATAAAACAACACATCCATGAACACTAGACCACTTAAACTTCATAACAATAATAATTGGTCCTAATCATATAGCCTATCTTATTCACAATCCATTAACACATCCTTCTTTCAGCCGTCACTACTATCTATCCTTCATACAAAACTTAACATAGTTCATAGCTCTCTACGTCTTAACTTAACTTCCTCTTGCAATCTGGAGAGCACTTACCCACCGAGTACTTCCATCACTAACCTATACTCTCTGTCATACAAATACCGTCAACACCCGTTTCATACCTCGAACAAACTATATAACTTCATATTAACCCAATTGCATGCAAAAAGGGATTTCGATATACTTATGCTCAACAAATCACACTTACCATCTTTCTTACTACTACACCTCCACATCCCATAGTTTCAGCCAGCACAAGGAACAAGATGAACTACAAGTTGCTAGTGGATCAAAATAGGCCTCACACGGCTTCACTAGACTTTGGTTTTGTGTTTTGATCAAGAAAGTTATATGAATAACAAAGTAACTATGCTAGTGAATCGAAATAGGCCCCACACGGCTTCACTAGACTTTGGTTTGTATTTTGAACAAGAAAATGAGATGAATAACAAAGAAGCTATGCTAGTGAATTGAAAGAGCCCCACACGGCTTCACTAGACTTTGATTTTTCACAAACATAATGATAACAAGATTACATAATACAAGAGATAGAAAATTGACACACAACATTCAACGATCTAAGAATAAACCTTACTCTGTCTTAATTAAATAACTCATAAGAATGAGGGCATAACTTTCAACTTAAGGAACTTAACACACTAGAGAGCTCATCTCAAGCCCTTTGTATAACTTTTGAAATTTTTTCTAGAAAATATAGAAGCATTACCTGGAGAAGGACTGGAGCTTGCGAATCATGTTATCTAAAAAATAATACATAGAGGGAAAAGTATAGATTAACATTGTAGATTCTGAGGAGGAATCTAAAAGCACAACTAACCTAGGCTTAGTTCACGACTTTTATGAACATGAATAAAGTACTTCAATCTTTGGAACTCAAAAGCACTGACAGGATACTTTCTAGCTCTCTTACAATCCCATAACTATCTACGGAGAATTAAGCTTAACTGTTTCTGATACCTTGAAAATAAGGCAGAGTTGGCCAGAATAGAGTAAGATGAGAATCTATATAAGCTTCTTGGAGAACCTTTTTATAGCACGATCTTAGACTTGAAAGAAGGAAAATATTTCCTAAATGCCCTGTAGCCTCTCGAAGAAAAGTACAGACGTCTCCATACCATTCCGCAAGAATCTACTAGACACGACTTCATAGACACCCTAGGACACTTGAACTCTGTGCTCTGATACCAAGTTTGTTACGCCCCGAAATCAGGTCCCGATACGTCACACGGTGCTTAGGGTCACAAGTGACCCCAAGCTAACCCTTCTACTGGCATAACTCATAAGCAACTGAATATAAATACAAATCCATACAAATCAGCAGAAATTAACTCTTTTCTGAATCTGATCGATACAAAAATAGAATTTTACAGGAATACAATTCTTCTTTTACAACCAAAATTGAAACAAAATACATCAACTTCTACTAACTGTCTATGAAGCCTCTACTAGTACTGACTGTAGGTAGCCGGGTCATGACTCCCGACTACCCCAACTCAATACGACTGAATAAAGAAAATACAACACTATAAACTTTGCATAACTAACCCAAGCCCTTGTATCAAAAGGACTCATCACCTGCTGACTGGATACTATGAACTGACTGGATCCGAAGGTGAAACTATACCTTGGACCTACATTCCGAGAAAATGTAACCCACATACGAATATATGGGTCAGTACCATGGAAAAATACCGAGCATATGGGGGTGTATGCAGTTGTATAAACATCATCATCATAAATATTTATAAGAAATATGCAGGATGTATGAAAGACTCACATAGCCCGAAGAAAATCATCATAATCATGAGAGGATGAAATAAGTATAATAACACATGTGAGTCATCATATAATTTGTCAATCACTTTCAGTTTATCAAGAATATCAATTCTCATAATGTAAATATCATTTAAATCTTTCGAAAGAATTACTTTCACAATTCCACTTTCAAATTACTTCACTGTTCACCATAGACACAAGGAAACACACACACACTTTGGGAGATCCTATAACCGACATAAACCATGTGAGATACATGGATTTCAACTTACAACCCACGTTGGGGAGAGCCGTCCTATCCTTGCCATCGGAGTAGGAATTCCAATATCAATCCAAAATCACTAGTGATCATTATATAAATCAGCCTCAGGCTCATATCCTACGGGGGAACGTAGTTCTAGGGAAGTAAGGTCACTTTATACCTCCCACTCGGTGCTAAAGATTACTCCCAGACTTAGCTCAGAAATTTAAATCAGCCTCAGGCTCACATTAAAGAAAATCGACAATAAACACTTCAATAATTTTCATCGGGAGCCAATTTTCTACCCCTTTATCATAATCAATAAAAATGTGGATTTCTTTCACAGTCGAGTTCAAAATAACTCATTCACGACCAAAAGATCAAATCATTCAAAACATCTCAAATATTCAACATCAACTTGCATATAGCACACATTTTCTCAAAGACACAATTTCAAATGGGGTTCAAGACCCAAATATCAAAATCATAGTAAATGTCTTTCAAGCATCATGCTTTAAGTCATAATTTCATATAAATTCGTCTTTTCAAAGTCATAAACATCATAATCTCAAGATAACCAAGATAGAATATAAGTTCATGCTCCAAAATCATAATAAACATATAAAAATCATATCTTCGTAAAGAAAATTACTTTTGGGCACAAGAATGAAAGATTGTTCTTGTTGAAAAATCACACATACCTTAAATGATGAATTTTAGATCGATACTCATTTTTGAGATGTTAATCATGCCTTTGAATAATGGTTCTTGGAGTTCTTGAACTAGGAACTTGGAATCTTGAATAAATTTGCAGAATTAATGGTGAACTTTGGAGGTTCTTGAAGTTGGATGTAGGAGCTTAGGGTTTTCTTTTTGAGGGAATTTGATGAAATATAACATATAATGCTTCTAATAGGCTTTAATATAGGGTTTGGACGGATTTTGGGTGAGGGGGAATGACCAAAACGCCCCAAAAAATCAAATAATTCTCGAATCTGTCCTTTGGTGGACTGTTTTAATAGTCTGAAGTAGATCAACCATAACATTTTACTCCGATATCCAAATTGGATGAAACTAATTTCATTAGAAAGAGGACTCTCATATCTTTACGTCGATATATAGTATCTCACCCAGATCATTGTGTACGAGGAGTTATGATCATTTGAATTTGACCCAAAAATTCACTTTTGATAGGCTGAAGTAGATCGACCATAACTTTTTGCTCCGATAGACAAATTGGATGAAACCAATTTCATCGGAAAGAGGACTCACAGAGATTTCCATTGATATATAGTAGATCACCCAGATAATTATGTACAAGGAGTTGTGATCATTTAAAGTTGGAGCAAAAATACGCCAGGCCTCAGTACGTTTTTTTTCCTGCACATTTTACTGTTCACTACTATTCACTGTTCGATCGGAATGTTCATAACTTGTCGCTCGGGTGTCCGTTTTGGATGATCCACATATCGTTGGAAATATTATTTGATACTCTACATAATGGTGGGTCATAATCTAAGACATTCCACATGGAAAATTTATAATTCATTCTAGAAGATAGAACCCAACACGTTTACGCACAAAATTTCTACAAAAAATTTCTCGGGGTATTACAGATTATGTGATAGATTTCAAGAAATCCTAAAGAGTATCATCTAAAATATGTAAAAAGGATCTTTATATATCTCAAGGGAACTAGTGATCTTGGTTTCTGGTACCCAAAAGGTAGTAATTTCAACTTGGTTTGATATTCTGAAGCTGAATATGCAGGATATTTGGTTGACGAAAAAAGCACTACAGGCATGGCAAACTTCCTTGGATCATGTTTGATTACTTGGTCCACTAAGAATTAAAATTCAGTAGCCTTGTCTACTGCTGAAGCTGAATATGTTGCTGCAAGATCTTGTTTTGCTCAATTGTTATGGATTAAGAAATAGCTTATGGATTTTGGTATAGATGTTGGATGTGTTCCTATTTTCTCTGTTAATACAAGTGCCATTAACATAGCCAAAAATCCTATTCAGCATAAAAGAACTAAGCATATTGATATTAGGCATCACTGTCTTAGAGATAATATTGAAAAAGGTCATATATCAATTATGTTTTGTTCTATTGAGGAACAAATTACTGACATATTCACTAAGGATTTGAGTAGAGAACACTTTGAAAAGTACAGATTAGCCTTGGGGATGATTAAAATTGTATAAATCACCCTCAATGATTGACTAGAATAAGCTGCTCTTAAGTGATTGTTGATTAATTCAGTCTCACACATTTAGTTATGTATCCCAATTCCAAGATTTTGGAGTAAATTTACTCAGCTATGTGTTAATTTTGCAGAAAGACTGGAACATCAAGGCATTTTGTCCCCTTTCTCTTCAGAATTCAGTTATGATTATTACTTGCCCATAGTAGTATAAAGAGAAACAGGTTGTTTATATGGTCCCTTCCATTACACTTAAACCGCCCAAAACCAAAAATCCCTTCTCTTTTAAAAAGTTGTAAGACCTTTCCCATCAGAACTGACCCTCTCTATCATTATGTTTCCTTCTTCAAATACAATTCATAACTATAAATGCATCTCCTTCACATCTCATTGTTCACTACTCATACAACTAAAAGTTAAATCACTATTTATCTCTTTTTCACCATAGCATCTTCTGCTTCTAACCCATCCACAGACTCTACTACCTCTCCCTCAACAACCATTATACTTCATCCTAATATTACCTTACCTCCACTCACTTCTCCCCTAATTTCAATTAAGTTATCTGATTTTGCTATATTCAAGAATCTACAAAACCCTTTTACCAAATTTTCTTCTAACCTTCCACCATCTTATGAACCCTCACTACCACCTCCAATCCTTCTTCAGATTATTGATCAAGATGATGTTCCTATCGCCGGCCTAATTCCACAAAGATCTATATCCAAACCAAAAAGAAAACCCTCTTCCATCTCCATCGATGTTGCTAAAACTGTTACTGTAGAACCCTTCCCTGTTGTCTTTACTCCTCGTACTCCTCACACTCGAGGTAAAAAACAATGGGAAGATGCTTCCTCGACAGAATCACTTTGAGCTAGTAAAAAAATGTATGGCTACATCTGATCCCACTCTTCCTCGGGCATCTTCTACTGATCTTCTTATTTGATCTGTAAGAAAGAAGAAGACAATCATTGCAAAGGTCCCAAAACCCTCCTTGTCTCAAAAATCATCATCTAAACCTACTCCAAAAAGATTCCTCATCTTCAAAATCCACCCTCTCTATCAAAGTTTCCATATACTCTAGAGTCTCTCCTCTAAAGTCCTCTACTCGTTCAAAGAAACAGGTGACCAAACTTGTACATTATGACTCATCTGACTTTGAGTCCCCTCTAGATGCTACTGTTGTGTTGGATCCTGATTTTGAGGTTCAAGAACCATCCTCACATCAAGACACTCCTAAGGAACACAATCTTTACTTTCAAAAGTGAAAATTAGCTAGAGGGAGGGTTATTAGTGGTTTTAAGGGTGTTGATATGCATACTTTATTGGGTAAGTTGGAGTTTCAAGGATGTTCATACCTATTTCTTCAGGATGACCTTCTGAGAAGATTTGCCAAACCTGAAGGTATGAGTTCTACATAAATAGGGTGGCCATTGGTGAGATGTTTTCTAATACTGTTCAAAAGGTTACCATGAACCTTTTTGTTGCTGACATTGCTAGGATCTTGCCTATTCCTTCTTGGGGGTGGGGCCACTATGTCAAGGGCACTTGGCCACCTCTTGAAAATCTTGCCTCTACTCTTGACATATGTTGAAAGTTCTCTGGAAATCCTCACCTAACAATCATAGGAGAGTTCTTAAGAGGGACATGTCTCTACTCCACCAACTCTATTTTGATGGAGTGCATAAGATGATTATCTCTAGGAAGGAAAAAAGGCCTGTGGCTAGTTTTCTTGACCTTACTCTCATGGAACTGTTGGACACTAAGGTTAAAATTGACTTACCTTGACTCATATTGAAGCATATACAAAGGGTTATCCTTAATGAAGTTAATGGGCATACCCTCCTTTATAAATTCTAGCTCACCCTATGTTTGAGGAGTTTCGGGTATCTATCCAAGTATGGTCTTCATAGACTACTAAGGATATCATAGGGAGTGTAAACCATATGATGTTACCTATTTTTATGAGGAGTCCTTATAACCCTATGCAAAGGTTGAGGAATGCCCTTATTGTAAAACAGGATGAGGTGAAAGTTGCTCAGGCTACATTAGAAGCTGCTCAAGCTGCTCATGAGGATGAAAAAAGGGTCCTTCAATCTCAAATTGCTTCCCTCACAGCCTCTTTAGAAAAAGAAAGAGCTGAAAATGCTGATGTTATTAGGAAGATGACCTCTCTTATCCCCTCTTCCTCATCCACTTAAGCCCCCTCTTAGTTCCTTAAGAATAGTTTCTTTGTTTTTTCTTAGTCCCCGTTGTTTCTCTTTTTGTTGTTTCTGGGTATTGATAATTGTATCCTATTTTGTGAATGAAATGGACCTTTTTGTTTAAAGTGATCTGCTTCTATTTTTTTAATGCATAGTTGTTCTCTTGCTTTAAGTTTTGATTGTTTTAGTGATAGCCCCAGTGGCCATGAATTTTTCAACTATTTTCACTTGTTGGACCAGCTTTTTGATGATGTGAAAAGGGGGGAGAATAGATTATACAATGCTTATAAATTAATTGGCTAACTTATTTCATTCTATGATCTTCTATTTAAATCCATTATTGAGTATGTCAGGATTGTATGAATGATGTTGTGCTGCTAATTTTGTCATCATCAAAAATGGGGAATTTGTTAGGGAATGTGAGGTTTTGATGATGGACATATGAATGAAACTAGTTGTGCAAGTTGTTCCACATAAGTGAATTTGTTGATGCTCAGATGAACTGTATGTGGAAGTTGATGAAAGACTCACAATCCATTAGGACAAAAGTGGATAAGCAAGAAAGCTCAAAATTGTTTCAAATGCTACGATTAAGGAGAAGATAAATGCAACATCTAAAAGTTGATTTGATCAAGGAGTTTTACAAGATTAAGGGATAAAGGAGAAGAGTCCTACTCAACCCAGGAGAGAGAGAGACGACAATAACAAAGGAGTGAAACTACTTGGGAGTCCTATTGAAGATAGAAAAGTACATCAACTAAAAGACTCTATTAGAAGTTGGATTAAATACAACAAATGACATTCAAAGTGTTTCACTCATGCACTGAAAAGATAGTCAACAATCAGCAAATTAGTTCTACAACTTGAAGGAGCTATTGGAACAACCTGGTCCTTTACTTAGAGTCATAGACTATATGTAATAGGTTGGTCATTGAGTCATATTGAGTTGTCATCTCTAGTCTCAGTGAAGTATAAACTGAGTTAGGATTAACGTCTTCAAGTTGGGAAACTCGAAGACTTGGGAACACTTATCTTGGGAAGATTAGTATTTTTGTAGAAGTAGAAGTTAGAAGTTTTAATTCCTAGTTTACAAGAAGTCTTGTAATTTATTGATTATTGAGGCCCAAGAGTTATAGTGAAGTTGGGGTTAAATCCTGTAGAGGTATAGGTCATGATTTTTTACACCTTTCTTGAGCCGGGTGTTTTTCACGTAAAAATACTATGTTCAAGTTTTACTTCTGTGAAGTACGTTAGCTTACTTGTTCCACAGATAGGCAACCAGTAGAGTAAAATATTAAAATCAGTAGAGCACGCACTCTAACAGATATTTTAGGAGTGCTTAATTTAAGTCATCAAATGATAATGTGTTTCACACTTAGCACGATGAATTCATCAAAAGTAACTTCACATACTTCAATCAAATTATCTATGAATTAGTTAAAAGAATGTAATCACATCCTCCTTTACAGTAAAATGCCGGTAAATCTATCAAGAGTATTCCTACACACTCCAATGAAAAATGAAAACAGAACGGTGCATACTTTAAGGTAGATCCATCAAACCACATCATTCTGGAAGCACATCCTATTATCCATTAGCAACAAATAAGCTGATAAACTAAAATCTACTCATACAAATTACAATGTACAAGCAAAGGAGTGATTATACAAATTGAAATTGACCAAATTACATGACAAAAACTACTCACAATAAAGTCCAGAAAATCCAACACAACAGTCGTAAAACACCCTACAATTTATTCCAAAACAATAAATTCTCAATGCATTTAAATTTTATAACAACTACGTATTCCTTATTCCCATCAAAGAATCTTTTATTCCTTTCTATCCATATAGTCCATGCTATGCATAAGGGGACTGTCCTCTAAAGCTTCTTCTGTTTCCTGTTAATTCTTTGTGTTAGCCAAATATGCAATATCTCTTTAAAAATACATATAGACCAAATCTGCCATGAAAAGCAATGTGTTCACCATATATATTGAGTTAAACATGCCCCGTGTGAAGCAGACGACTTTTGTTAAGCCTTCTTCAACATTAAAAGCCCCATCCTTATCTCTAATCAAATTGAAGCACGTCCTTAAGAAGTCCATCCTCAAACCATTTTTCAGTCCATAGCCAAAGTTTCCCCTCATTTTATACTTCTAGAATAATGCTCGCATCTACATATGGAAATTGTTGGTTTTTAGCTTTGAAATTAAAGAAATAATAGAGAAAGACTTGAGAAAAAAATATTGCAATTGTATTGTCAAAGAAAATTATTTTTTTTGACTCAAAGACATATATTTATAGAGAAATTTCTAACTAGAAAATATAAAACTAAGAAACTAAATTTAAATTCAAATAACAAAGAGATAACTAATTCCTAAGTTTAATCCACACATAACTCTAATAATTTAAAATTGCTAATAGTTATCTACTTTATTTCTGAGACATATTTTCAAAAACTCCTCCTTGGATCAGAAATTGTAGATTGTAGTCTGTAAGATCCCACAAAATTCTAAGCTAAATTCAGTCCATCTATGCTTGTTAAGGGGGTCCCATACTTAGAAAATTCAAGATAAGTTTCCAGACTTAGTTTATTTTGGCCTTCGAAAGTTCGCAATATCATTTTGCGATCTTAAAATTCTTAAGTGGTCTATATTTCCATTAATTCATGATCAATAAGGTCAATACGTGTTCCCGGATAAGTTTTAGATTTTTCAGAACTTGTTTAGACCACGTTCGGAATCCCAAAATAGTGGACCAACGCGATCTTGGTACGCTGCATCGCCAATCGTGTTGGTTGATATTGTTCCAGGTTGCTAGGGTCAAAGTACTGAGACTCGATGCGATGATGGCGCGACGTATCGACTATAGCATCGAAGCCATCGATGCACCGCATCGATAATAGTGTTGATGCCCAGTTTCAGTCATTAAATGTTTGCATTTTTAAGGGAAAAAATGGTCAATTTCTCACCCTTATATCAGTCTAAAACACGGGATTTAGACCCATTTCAACCATAATATAGCCAATTCTCTCAAAACAATAACAAGTTAAGGTTTTTAATTAAGGATTCAAATTCAATACTCAAATTCGAGAATCTCTCCGTCAATCTTCATACAATCAAGAACTAAGGTATGCATAGTGTTCATTCATGGATTCTTTTCATCCACGAAGCCCAAGAATCAAGTTTTAATCTATGAATTCTGATATTCATGTTATGGATTGATTATGTTCATGTGGTTGTTGTTGTACGATTCCTAAGTTGGAATTTTTACTTGTTTTATGAAAATATGTTAGCATGCAAGTTGAAAACTATGAACTTAGTTGGTTTTGGTGTGTTAATTTGATGATTATTCCTATTACCTAAGTGGTGCATGTATGGTGTTTGATAAAATGCCTAAGAGAATAAAAATTATGCATTATAGCTTAATTGTGACCCAAACGACAAATACATGTTTTACCCTTATGTTCAAATTACTCCCATGCTATTGATGTGCATTGTAGATGTTAGTTGGAATCCTCATGATGTTAGAGTATGAATTTATTACATGATTATATGCATTCCTATCCATGTTGAACATTATGATAACCATGCACTTCATGAAATCCCCAACTTATTGTATTATGATTTATTGATATTGGTCATGTGTTCAAGAAGTGTCAAGTCTTGTCAGTTACATGCTATTGAGTCTTGGGGGTACTTGTACCAGATATTTTAGATGTGTGTCTAGAGCTAGTGTCAGTTTTCATGATACTCTCAGTCAAGCCATGATCATTAGAATTTAGTCGGTATCATGAATCAGGAAAAATTCAATGAATTCAGTATCAGTTTAGTCCTACTCAGTAACCTCGGTAATCTTGGTAACCTCAGTGATCTCGGTGATATCAGTAATCTATGTAATATTCATAATCTCAGTAATCCCAGTCAGTTATCAGATCTCAGTAGTATTCCATCAGTCAACAAAATTTAGTGAACCCAGTTCAAATCAGTTATACAATATGATCAGCAATAGTTAGTTCAGTTAAGTCAGTTCAGTGTCTTCTTAGTTGGGAATAGGATTCAGCACCGAGTAAACCCAGGGATGAGGGCTCACTTGTTATCCAGTAGAGGGTGTGATCCTTAGTAGCAATCCCTGTGTTCCAAAACTGTGTAGCCAGCGTAGGTCGAGATGTACCCCTACGTGTCTAGGGACTATTCATCTCCTTTGAGTTTTCCTTATAGGAAAGGTTGAAGGAAGAGATCCCTGTTAGAGAGGGTTTACTCATAGCTCGTCTTTACCCGTGGCATGGTACTGATACCCTTCCAACTAGGTTTACAGGTTGGATCCCAATCTTTGCAGAAAGGGGCATATCGGTTAGATAATTAACTCCCACAGTCTTAGTTTCAGATTCAATCTCAGTAATAGAACTCAGTTTAGTTCTACAGATATCAGGACTGTCAGATATATTCACTCAGCTCAGTACAAAACTCAGCTAGTTCTATCAGAATCAGGATTGTCAGATACAGTCATCCAGTTCAGTCTAGAACTCAGATAGTTATTCAGGTTCAGGACTGTCAAATACAGTCACTCAGTCCAGTAAAGAACTTAGATAGTTTCTCAGTATGAGTATACTTAGTTATTAGTTATTAGTATTATAGTACCAGTAACCTCAGATATCGATTACCTGTAAACTTCGTAATTTATATCATCAATAGACCCAGTTATTCAGTATCCTAGTATTAGTAAACTCAGATGTCAGTACATCAGTATTCAGTATTGTCACGACCCCAGTTCCAGTTTATGTATCCATGCATGTATTTCTCACGCATTCATGTTCATGTCATCAGTCAGTTATTATTGTTCATGCATATAAACCCTTAAATTTAGCTTAACTCTCTTGCATACCAGTATATTCAATCGTACTGACGCACTAGCGCTATGGTGTTTTATACCATAGGTTTAGAAGCACGAGCTCCTGAGCATCCTTAGTAGATCAGACGTTCATCAGCCAGACTAGCAGTGAGTCCTCATCATTTGAGGATAGCATGATTATTTTATTACTTTATTATTTTAGTACTTCGGAGGTAATTGGGGACATGTCCCATAAACTCCATAGTTTTTAGTCAGTTTTAGAGGCATTCAGACTATATCATGTTTCAGACAGTTTATTTCAGTTTTAGGTATTGTTATACCCCATTACAGACATTGTTTTTGTTATGCCCCGAAAGTTCCTAGCTAAAATTTGTCCCTAAAAGTATCAAGCATGGTGTTCTAGAGTGAATTATACTAAACTCTCTATGGAATTATTTAAGTTTTAACTTTTCATTACGTAGACGACTGAATAAGCTTTTCGTCGATATAAGATTCGTCTAAAACAGACACTCGGTGATAAAGTTATGGCTATTTTATTTGCTAGTCGTAAAACATAGTCATTCAGGTGTTTAGCGCATTGCGGAGAGGGTTTAATTAGCAATTGTCAAATTTAAGTGGGACCTCGCGATAGTGGCGCATCACGGCGGATCCCAATTTCGCATTCGTTAATTTCCAGTGAGACTCCGTGATCGTGGCGCATCGTGGAGTGAGAAAATTCCTCAATTGTCAATTTCCAGTGAGCCACCGTGATTGTGGTGAGTTGCGGTGGCCCATAAAATTGGGCACCCAGTTGTTATTTTTATACCGGTCTCATTAGGGGTATATTGGGTATTTTCCCACACTTTTATCAGTTCAAACATGATATTTCAACACTAATTGAGCATATTACTCATACATTCACCAAAAATCACCAAGAACACTCTCTAGGGTTTCAAACAAAAATCCCAATTAACTCAAGATTTAATCATGAGTTTTCAAAAGCGATTAGAGATTTGGAATCCCCAAGCCTTGGGTATCAAGGAGCCTCCATTAATTTCTTATATAGAGGTACGTGGGGTTGTCCTAAATTTCATGGTCATGTTTTCGAAAAGAATTCATACAAGGCTTTAAATTTATACAAGTATATATATATTATTACAAGTGGGGTTTTCGTTTTAATACTAATAACTTGTTTTGTGATATGGTTTTGAAAGAAATATTGAAATAACATGGGGTTGTCTGTTTGAATATATATCCATGGTTGAATTGAGAACATGTGATCTGAATTTTGAAAGGATGCAATGTGTATGGATTGTTAATTCCTTAAATCCCCCATGATAATGTCTTATATCCCATATTATACTTGTGTTAAACTATTGAGAGCATGAGTTTTTGAAATTGATGTGATATTACTCATAGATGATAAAACTTCTTGAACTATTACATGTTGAGAACCTTGGTGCATGTGTTTGATGTGTGTGAAAGTCTTATATACATGCATGGTGTAAATGGCATGAGAAGTTGGAGAATTGATGTGATACTAATGACTTTCAAGTAGGGTATAAAGATACCCCACAGAGTATGATATGTGATTGATCAAATTGAGCTTAATGCTTGACTTTATGTGAGTTAGGTGGTTATCCGAAGAAAGCTCGGGTCAAATGGCTCTGTGCTGGAAACTGTGAATTGCCAACACGGGAAACTTGATACCATGTTGTGTGATCTTATGTACCTAATAATGTGTTCTCCCTATTCGGGACAAATGGTTAGGAGACCTACTTTGTGATCTTGAGCCCAACCCTGACACATGGACTTGATTGGGATGGAGACACTTTGCTGTGTGATCTTGTGTGTCTTTCTCTCCTCGCTAATATTCAAATCTTAACGTCAATCGGGATTTGACGGTTGGTGAAAATTGTAAGGTGTACCACCTAGCTCAGTAATGTCGCATTGTTATTGAAAAATCATTATACTATGCCCATGTGCTTTCAAATTATTTTGCAATCACGAGTTTCATAGCAGCTCTCATTTATGTTATATAAAAGCCTTTTATATCATTTTTGGATTACTCTGCGTACCAGTACATCTATATTGACCCCCTCTCCCTCCAACCTCTCAGGTGCTGAGGTAGAGTCTAGGGGTCAAGATAAGCAGTAGATAATTCAGACAGCAGAAGAGATTATGCAGTGGTGAGCCTTCTATATTCCGGAAGGCCTAATGTCTTACAGATATTCATCATTCCACAGTTTTGGTCTATTGAGGGCTTTGTCCCAGACTTCAGATAGTATTTTTTTGAGATTTAGTAGAGATTTCGCAGACTGAGTCAGATATTATTTAGATATTATGGGAGTTTTCCTTCATTGTTAAACTACTTTCATAGTATGACCATGTTTCCGATTTAAAATTTTGCACTTTTCTTTTACTATATGAATGTTGTGCACGATTACCAGATAGAGTAGGACATCGAGCCTTTATTGGTTGGATGTCCATCATGGCCAGGCCCTAGTTTAGGTAGTGACAAACTTGGTATCAGAGCATGTTTCATGTTTCCAGGGTGTCTGCAAAATCGCGTCGGGTAGAGTCTTATTTATGGGTGTGTAGCGCGCCACACTTATAAGCAGGAAGCTACTAGGCGTTTAGGAAGGTGTTTCCCCTCTTTGTGATTTAGTTCGTTCTTTAGAGTCTGAATTAGAACTGTCCCCTAATCAGTGATCCATCATATTTCAGAAAATAGTCATGCCCCCTCGTCATTCCAGCAACCAGGATACTCAGGATGATGAAGCCCGCCCCACTCATGGCATGCGGACCCATAATAGAGCCCTCACCCTAGAACCTGTTCCTACTCCGGGAGTACCTCCAGTCCCGACCAGTCCTCCTCGAGCTTCGAGGACAAATGTTTATCGTCCCCAGTCTTCTCAGAGGGACATATCAAATGCAGAATTCAGGCAGTCCACTCACATGCTTGCACAGCTGGTAGCCACACAGACTCAGAGGTCAGAAGATACTGGGTCTGCATCTATCACTTTTGAGGCCACTAAGGTGGTCCGATTCATGAGAATGAACCCACCCAAATTTTTTGGCACTAAAGTAGAAGAGGGCACCCAGGAGTTCATAGATGAAATGGAGAAGATTTTCAAAGTTATGCGTGTGGATCAGGTGGAAGGGGTTGAGTTAGCAGCATACCAACTTAAGGATGTAGCGAACCAATGGTACAACGAGTGGGAGGATGCAAAAAAAGGAGAGTGATGAGCCCACAATTTGGGATGAGTTCGTGGGAGCTTTTCTTGACCGATTCTTTCCTCTAGAGTTGAGGGAAGCCAAAGAAGAGGAATTCATGAATCTTAAACAAGGGAAGATGAGTGTCCATGAGTACACTCTGAAGTTTAATCAACTGGATCGTTATGCACCAGAAATGACATGAAATATGAGGTCCCAGATGAGAAAATTTACATCCGGCTTTTTCAATGATCTAGTACTTGAATGTCAAGGGGTGATGCTAAATAGGGAGGTGGACTTTGCTTGACTGTCAGTCCACATAAAATAGGTAGAAGAGAAGAAAAAGAAAATGTCTGAATCTAGAGAGAAAGACAGGCAGACGAAGAGAGCCAGAACAGCGGATCAGAACCACAGTCAGCCACATAGCGGTAACTTGGGAGGTTAATGGCAAAAGAAGAAGTTTTGGGGAAAGGCACAGTCTGCAGCTAGCGCCCCAGTGCCCAGTTGATAAGAAATCTCAGAGTTTTCAGACTAGTCAGGGACCCAGAGCTCAGGATACTTAGTCGCATGGCAGTGTGGCACAGCCCGCCAGATCTTTTCCCTAGTGTAACACCTGCGGGAAAAATCATCCTAGAAAGTGCTACTTCGAGAGGAGAAATTATTATTCTTGCGGTCAAGTAGGACACCTTCATATAGATTGCCCTGATACAAGAGGTAATGTTGGGGGAGCCAAGTCATAGGCGAATTCTTCTACACCAGCACCTCAGAAGGGAGCCACTTCGGCTGCCAGGAGCGGTCGCAACCGGCTATATGATTTGACCAACTGCCAGGAGGCAGAGGCCTCTCTAGATGTTGTCACCGGTATGTTACAAATCTTTTTCCGTGATGTATATGTGTTGCTTGATCCCGGGTCTACCTTATCTTATGTGACCCCATATATGGATATTGGTTTTGGGTTTGATCCCAAAGTCATTACCGATCCTTTCTCTGTTTCCACTCTAGTGGGTGATTCTGTTGTGGCTAGGAGGATATATAAAAATTTTGTAGTGTCTAATCTTAGCCGGGATACTGTGGCAAATCTCATAGATCTTAATATGGTTGATTTTGATGCTATCCTAGGGATGGACTGGCTCTATTTATGTTATGCTACACTAGACTGTAGAACCCAGAAGGCTACCTTTTCTTTTCTGAATGAGCCAACAATAGAGTGAGAAGGGCACTCTTTAGCACCTAGGGGGCACTTTATATCTTATCTCAGGGCCCGTAAACTCATTTCTAAAGGTTTCTTGTATCATCTTATTCGGGTTAAAGATTGTAACATCAAAAGTCTTCCTCTTCAGTTTGTTTCTATAGTGAATGAATTCCTAGAAGTTTTTCCAGATGATCTCCTAGGAATTCCACCTAATAGGGAGATAGATTTTGGCATTGATGTATTGCCAGATACCCATCCTATTTCTATTTTACCATATAGAATGGATCCTGCAGAGTTAAATGAGTTGAAAGAACAACTAGCAGATTTCCTAGATAAAGGTTTTATCAGACCTAGTATTTCTCCTTGGGGTGCACCTGTACTCTTCGTGCAAAAAATGATGGTTTCCTGCGTATGTGTATAGATTACCATCAGCTGAATAAGATCATGGTTAAAAATAAATATCCTCTTCCTAGGATTGATGACCTCTTTGACCAACTTCAGGGTGCTAAGTGTTTTTCTAAAATAGACCTTCGTTCGGGATATCACCAGTTGAAAGTTAGGGAGTCAGACATTCCTAAAACAACTTTCTGAACCAGATATGGTCATTATGAATTCTTGGTCATGTCCTTCGGGTTGACTAATGCCCCTGCATCTTTCATGGACCTAATGAACAGGGTTTTCCGTCAGTTCCTAGACCTATTTGTCATAGTTTTTATCGGATGACATCTTGATCTACACCATAAGTAAGGAATACCATGCCAATCACCTCCGAATTATTCTATAGACTCTCAAAGATCATAAGTTGTATGAAAAATTCTCTAAGTGTGAATTCTGGCTGAATGCTATTGCTTTCTTGGGGCATATTATGTCTAGTGAGGGGATTCGGGTTTATCCCCAAAAGGTTGAGGCAGTGAGAAAATGGCCCAGACCCATGACTCCAACCGATATTCGGAGCTTCTTGGGTTTGGCGGGTTATTACAGAAGATTCGTAGAGAGTTTTTCTTCCATAGCTGCACCACTTACTAAGTTGACTCAGAAAAAGGTGAAGTTTTTGTGGTCTGACTCTTGTGAGAGTAGTTTTGAGAAGTTGAAAGACAAGTTGACTATTGCTCCTATTTTGACTCTTTCGGAGGGTAAAGAAGGTTTTGTTGTATACTGTGATGCGTCCCGAGTGGGGCTTGGGTGGGTTCTTATGCAGTACGGTAAGGTAGTGTCTTATGTATCTAGGCAGTTGAAGGTGCATGAATGGAACTTCCCTACTCATGACTTGGAATTAGCGATTGTGGTTTTTGCACTTAAGATCTGGCGAAACTATTTGTACGGTGTACATGTTGATATATTCACTGACCATAGAAGTTTATAGTATGTTTTCTCGTAGAAATAATTGAACCTCAGGCAGAGGCGCTGGACGGAATTGCTAAATAATTATGACATGAGCCTGTACTATCATCCGGGCAAGGAAAATGTGGTAGACGATGCCCTCAGCAGATTATCTATGGGCATCCTTTCTCATGTTAAGGAAGAGAAGAGGCATATGGTAAAGGATATTCACCTGCTTGTAAATCTGGGAGTGCGATTCATAGATTCCAAAGATGGAGGAATGGTTGTTCATGAGATAGCTAAATCTTCCCTTTGTGCAGAAGTTAAAGTAAAGCAGATTGAAGATCCCATCTTGATGCAGATCAAGAAAGATGTGGGTCAGTAGAAAGTGATGTCCTTCGAAATTGGTGGTGATGGTATTTTGAGGTATCAAGGTAGATTATGTGTGCCAGATATTGATGGGTTGCGGGAGAGAATCCTTGATGAAGCTCACACTTTGAGGTATGTTGTTCACCCAGGATCTACTAAGATGTACCATGATCTGAAATTTATGTATTGGTGGAATAATATGAAGCGTGATATGGCTAACTTTGTTTCCAAGTGTTTGAATTGCCAACAAGTTAAAGTAGAGCATTTGAGGCCAGGTGTTCTTCCCAAGAGATAGCTTTACCCTTATGCAAGTGGGAGATGATTAATATGGACTTCATTATAGGACTTCCGAGGTACCAAAACTAGTATGATTCCATTTGGGTAATTGTAGATAGGCTGACCAAGTCAGCCCACTTTCTGCCTATCAGGACTAGCTATTCGGGAGAGGATTATGCCAAGCTATTCATTGCGAAAATAGTTTGTTTGTATGGGGCACCTATGTCCATCATATCTGACCGAGGTACACAGTTTTCTTCTCAGTTTGGGAGATCTTTTCAGAGAGGTTTAGGTACTCAAGTGAACCTAAGCACTGCTTTTCACCCACAGACTGATGGGCAGGTGGAGCGCACCATTCAGACCCTTGAGGACATGTTGAGGGCCTGTGTGATTGACTTTAAAGGTAGTTGGGTGGAGCACTTGCCCCTGATAGAGTTTGCATATAATAACAGTTTCCATTCCAGTATTAAGATAGCACCATTTGAGGCATTGTATGGAAAAAGATGTAGGTCACTAATAGGGTGGTATGAAATGGGTGAGATGCAGATGTTTGGGCCTGATCTTGTTCATCAGGCAATGGAGGATGTGAAAGTCATTAGAGAATGACTTAAGACGTCTCAGAGTCATCAGAAATCTTATGCCGACATTAGGAAAAGAGATTTAGAGTTCGAGGTTGGTGATTGGGTGTTTCTAAAAGTTTCTCCTATGAAGGGAGTCATGCAATTCAAAAAGAAAGGTAAATTGAGTCCTCGCTACATAGGACCCTATCAGATTGTGAGAAGGGTAGGTGGTGGTGCATATGAGTTAGAATCACCTGCCAGTTTGGGTTCTGTCCACCTGGTATTTCACATATCCATGCTGAAAAAGTGTATTGGAGACCATTCATTGGTATTTCCTGTCGAAGAAATCAAAGTGACAAACTCCGTATCCTATGAAGTAGAGCCTGTAGAAATTTTGGATCTCCAAGTTAGAAAATTGAGAAACAAAGAGATTGCCTCAGTTAAAGTGTTGTGGAGAAACCAGAAAATTGAAGAAGCAACTTTGGAATCCGAAGTTGACATGAGAGCTAGGTACCCAAACCTTTTTGACCCAGTGGATGACGAAATAAAAGGTACAACCCTTTTCTTATTCTTTCTATGCCTTAGTTTGCTTAAAGTCATGTTTGTCTGTGTTCCGCATCAACATTCGAGGATGAATGTTCCCGGGGGGATATTGTAACGCCCCCGAAAGTTCCTAGCTAAAGTTTGTCCCTAAAAGTATCAATCATGGGCTTTTAGAGTGAACTATACTCAACTCCCTGTGAAATTATTTAAATTTTAACTTTTCATTACGTAGAAGACTGAATAAGTTTTCCGTCAATATAAGATTCATCCAAAACGGACACTCGGTGATAAAGTTATGGCTATTTTATGTGCTAGTCATAAAACATCGTCATTCAGGTGTTTAGCGCATCGTGGAGAGGGTTTAATTAGCAATTGTCAAATTCCAGTAGGACCTCGCGATAGTGGCGAATCACAGAGGATCCCAATATCGCATTCGTCAATTTTCAGTGAGACTCCGCGATCGTGGCGCATCGCGGAGTGAGACAATTTCCCAATTGTGAATTTTCAGTGAGCCACCGCGATTATGGCGCGTCGCGGTGGCCCATAAAATCAGGCACCCAGTTGTTATTTTTATACCGGTCTCATTAGGGATATATTGGGAATTTTCCCACACTTTTATCAGTCCAAACACAAGATTTCAACCCTAATTGAGCATATTACTCATACATTCACAAAAAATCACCAAGAACACTCTCTAGGTTTTCAAATAAGAATCCCCATTAACTCAAGATTCAATCGTGAGTTTTCAAAAGCGATTAGAGATTTGGAATCCCCAAGTCGTGGGTATCAAGGAGCATCCATTAATTTCTTATATAGAGGTACGTGGGGTTGTCCTAAATTTCATGGGCATGTTTTTTAAAAGAATTCATACAAGACTTTAAATTTATACAAGTATATATATATTATTACAAGTAGGGTTTTCATTTTAATACTAATATCTTATTTTGTGATATGGTTTTGAAAGAAATATTGAAATAACATGGGGTTGTCTGTTTGAATATATATCAATGGTTGAATTGTGAACATGTGATCTGAATTTCAAAAGGGTGCAATGTGTATGGATTGTTAATTCTTTAAATACCCCATGATAATGTCTTATACCCCATATTATACTTGTGTTAAACTATTGAGAGCATGAGTTTTTGAAATTGATGTGATATTACTCATAGATGATAAAACTTCTTAAACTATTACATGTTGAGAACCTTGGTGCATGTGTTTAATATGTGTGAAAGTCTGATATACGTGCATGGTGTAAATGGCATGAGAAGTTGGAGAATTTTTATGATACTGATGACTTGTAAGTAGGGTATGACGATACCCCATAGAGTATGATATGTGATTGATCAAATTGATCTTAATGCTTGACTTTATGTGAGTTAGGTGGTTATCCGAAGAAAGCTCGAGTCAAATGGCTTTGTGATGGAAACTGTGAATTCCTGACACGGGAAACTTGGTACCATGTTGTGTGATCTTGTGTACCTAATAATGTGTCCTCCCTATTCGGGATAAATGGTTAGGAGCCCTGCTTTTTGATCTTGAGCCAAACCCTGACACATGGACTTGATTAGGATGGAGACACCCTGCTATGTGATCTTGTGTATCTTTCTCTCCTTGTTAATACTCAGATCTTGATGGAAATCGGGATTTGACAGTTGGTGAAAATTGTAGGGTGTACCACCTAGCTCAGTAATGTCGCATTGTTATTGAAAAATCATTATACTATGCCCATGTGCTTTCGAATTATTTGCAATCACGGGTTTCATAGCAGCTCTCATTTATGTTATATAAATAACTTTTATATTATTTTTGAATTACTCTGTGTACCAGTACATCTGTATTAACCCCCTCCCCCTCCAACCTCTCAGGTTCTGAGGTACAGTTTAGGGGTCAAGATAAGCAGTAGATAATTCAGACATCAGAAGAGATTGTGCATTAGTGAGCCTTCTATATTCTGGAAGGCCTAATGTCTTACAGATATTCATCATTCTATAGTTTGGGTCTACTGGGGCCTTGTCCCAGACTTCAGATAGTATTGTTTTGAGATTTAGTAGAGATTTCGCAGATTAAGTCAGATGTTATTTAGATATTGTTGGAGTTTTCCTTCATTGTTAAACTAATTTCAGAGTATGACCATGTTTCCATATTCGATTTAAAATTTTGCATTTTTCTTTTACTATATGAATGTTGTGCACGATTTCCAGATAGAGTGGGACATCTAGGCCTTCATGGGTCGGATGTCCATCACGGCCAGGCCCTAGTTTTGGTCGTGACAGTTTTATATTCAGTAGTAGTTCGGTTTTGAACCTTTTGGCCTTACATATTATATTCTGCATATTTACAGTATACTATTCAGTGCTCAGTTACAGATATCAGTCATGGGTTAGCTTATGGTACTTCAGGGTCATGAGCATCGTGTAGCATTCCGGGTACAAGATTCGGGGTGTTATATAGTCTTGGCTGAATTTGACCTCTTGAATAAATATGTCAATTCATCTTTGGTCCTACATGGCTTGTGTGCATCATTTTTTAAGAAACTTTTATCTCTCCTTTCAACTTTTAAAATCTCATGATTAGTGGAATCAAAGATTCGACAATATTGTCTCCAAATAATAATTTAAATCTTTCTTCCATTAGCTGGCCAACACTTAACAAACATTTATCAATATCGGGCTCGTAAAGGACATTTGAGATTATTTTTGTACCTAAAAATTGGTTTGATTTGAACATTCCCTTTTCCTTCTACAGGAATAAAGTCACCATTTACAATTTCGACTTTCTTATTTTCCAAAGGCAGAAACTCTTTAAAAAGAATTTTGTCATATATCATTTGATTTGTGCAACCACTGTCAATCATCCAAAAATTAGATTTCTTGGTTGAAAAATATGTTGCCAAAAAAAATGTTCTTCTTCTTCTTTGGTGACTTGAGCATCTGCTTCATATTTTTTAGATTTGCTTTTGCAAATCACAGCTTCATGACCAACCTGATAGCAGATCTTGCATTATGCATCTAGTCTCTTCCAACATTTACATAGAGGATGACCTATTTTGCCATGGTATGGCAAGGTGGTAGTTTTTTCTTGAATTATTACCCTTGCTTTGAGTATTGTGGTTGGCTTCCAAAGTTCATTCAACCATACCATCCAGACTCATAAGCCTGCTTTGCTCTTGTGCCTGCAATGTATTTAATAATTCTGCCAAGGTAATCTTGGAAAGGTCTTCTGTATTTTTCAAGGTAGTTATTGATACTTCGTATCTTTTAGGCAGTGTAACAAGATTTTTTTCAATAATTCTTGAATCTTTAAATTATGTGTCAAGCAATCTTACGTTGTTAACAATGCCAAGAAGTAGGTATGAGTACTCTTTGATGGTCTTAGATTCCTTCATCTTTTGCAATTCAAATTTCCTTTTTAGATTCAATACATTCATGCCTCATATTCTTTCATCTCTTGTATATTCTTCCTTCAGATAATCTCATATTTCTTTTGCTAATTTAAAATCCATAATTCTCGTGAAAATTATTGAACATACACTAACAAATAAAGTTGCTTTTGCCTTTGATTTTATGATTTTCTTTTCCTTTTGGCTTTTGATCTGGGCTACCGTGAGATTATTAGGAAGCGAAAGAACATTATAATCCTCCTCCACGGCCTCCCAGAGATCTAAAGCCTCAAGACAAGTCCCCATTCTTACTGCCTAAAGTCGGTAATTCTCACCATCAAAGACAGGAGGAGCTATTTGGGAAAAGTTATTTTCAGAATTCATCTTTCTCACAGATCCCTCAAGAAAATGGCTCTAAATATCAATTGTTAGTTTTTAGTTTTGAAACTAAAGAAATAACAGAGAAAGACTTGAGAGAAAAAATATTGCAATTGTATTGTCAAAGGAAATTATTTTATTAATAACTCAAAGACATATATTTATAACTAAATTTCTAACTAAAAAATATGAAAATAAGGAACTAAATCTAAATTCAAATAACAAAGAGATTACTAATTCCTATGTTTAATCCATACATAACTCTAATAATTTAAAACTTCCAATAGTTATCTACTTTATTTTTTAGACATATTTTCAACATAAATACGTAATTGTAACACCCTGCAATGTCGGGCTAGAATTCGATCCGTTATTCCTATGTGTATAAACTTGAACCCAATTATTTATATATAAAAATAAGTTTCATGATCATTATCCTAGTGTGAAAAGTGATTTTTAGGGAAAGAATGTTCATATTAAACACTCAGAGTGAAGAAGAGTTAAGAACTTTCGTTATCGACCAAATTTTAGAATTTGATTCTTCAAGAGTCAACTTTAAACATTTATAAATTCTGGAATATGTGATATTTTGAGGCTCACGTTCCACCAAATTAAAAATAATTTAGTCTTTTTTCCAACGCATTCGATTTCACCTTAATTCGATACCCGAGCGGAAAGTTATGGGCATTTTCGTGAGGAACCAGTGAGGATTCGCAATGGTAGCACAGAACGGAGCTTATCATGGAGATTTCCTTTCATGATGCGTTGATGCTTTAAATTCGAGAAATTTATGATTTTGTTTTTTCAGGAAGAGGGGTATTAAAGTCCTTTCACTTATAAATTACTCATAAATTCTATATTAACCTATTTCCATCAATTCTTATGACACAATATCGATTATTTCACTCTAAAAAATCCTCTCTCTCAAATACACCTTATCATGTCAAGACTAGGGTTCAAGGAGGTGGTCATCTAGGATCATAAGGGTCAAATTTCCTTACATTCTTGTCATTATCAAGGTATGTGGGACTATCCTAAATCTCATGGGCATAAGTTTATCGTTTTAACAAGTTCTAAGGATATATAATTATGTATATGTAAAGGGTTTTTGGAAATCATTGAAGAGCATGCATCATGAACCCATGTTTGATGAAATTGTGAAATTTCTAGGGGGGTTTCCATGAACTTGAATTATGGTTATGTGTACATATGTTATGAGTTTCGAAAAGTGATGTAAGAGCATAATTTATGAAATCCTCCTTTCAATAATGAAATTTATTATTTTAACGTGTTATGAATTGTGAAATGGGATTGAGAGCACGAATTATACGTCCCCTCTTTTTTTTATCATGAGATTTACATATAACTAATGTTGGGGATACTTTATGAAATATTATATTTCTCTAGTTATAAATGCCTCTTCATCAATTATGCTTTGTTACTTTTCATGTTTTCAAAGAGGCGATTCTTATTCTAAAAGCTCTTGGGTCCTAATGAAGAATTGCATGTTTTTTTATGTAAGAATTGGCCACCATATGTTAAAGTATTGAAAAGAGAGTGATTTGCATAAGTTTCATATGATTTTAATATAAGAACTCTCTCACGTGATGTTTAAATCTTTTGGGTGGTCATTAACATGCTTTTGAATAAGAAGGGATGCGGATACGATATGGTATGATATGAATAACTTGCAAGTCTGGGTATGACGATACCCTATTATGAAATGCCCTTATCAGAATAAGAGTTGAATCTTTTTAAAAGTATGAACAATGTCTTTACCAGGTTAAAAATGGGTACTAAGAGAGCTAGATGGTTACCCGAAGAAGGAATGAGTTTAGATAGAATAGAGCCCAAAATCGTGTTTTGCCGATTTAGGTTTATGATGTTCTGAAATATGGAATGTACGTTTTCTATGTACTTTTGGTATATTAGATAGTAGAAACTCCAGCCCTTGAGGTAAACTTGAGTTGGGGGCTTGGCCGACGAGTTAAGGACGGACCCATATAGCCCGTAGATAGTAAGTTGTAGGGTGTGCCATCTAGCTCAGAAGTAACACAAAGAGTTGAGTCAATGTCTTACAAGCATGAATTCAAGCTCTTTATATTATGCCCATGTGTTTTTATATATATATTATGACAAATTAGTTTTCATAATGCTCTCACTTATTTTACAAGAAATATATGTTATTTTGAGATTGTTCTACATACCAATACTCTCCAAGTATTAACCCCCCCCCCATATTTCAGGCTCTATGTTATAGTTCCATGGTCTATCACAACAGTAGAATATTTGTGATATGATAGAGATGGTGAGTCGTTTATCTTTTGGAAAGTAATTTATTCATACTTTGTCTCTTTTTGTTATGGTCAAGTCGGGGGACTTGTCCCAGTGTTGAGAGTTATTGTTCAATAGAGGCTTCATAGACGAGATATAAGTATCATACTATCACAGTTGTTGACACAATTTGATTATGAGTTTCCTTGAATGTCATCATATTTTCTGCACTTTAGTTTATGTATGGATTTTGCTTATGATAGTATTCTAAGGGGTCTCTAGAGCCTTCGTGGTTTGGGATGTCCATCGTGGCCAGGGCCTTAGTTTGGATCGTGACAAGTAGATGTTTCCCATTCTTTCATACTCTAAATCGTGGTTTGGGATGTCAGATCTTGGTTCATGGTCCCAGGGTGTCTACAAAACCGTGTCTAGTAGAGTCTTGCTTATGGGTGTGTTGTGCACCACACTTATAATCAGGAGGCTACAGAAATTTAGGAGATGTTTCCCATTCTTTCATACTCTAAATCGTGCAATAGTGTTGTCCCTAGGAAAGTCATTCAAATTCCTTCCTTGCTCTAATTATATAAGCCATGCCTTATTTTCGTGGCGATACAAGTTCAAGAGTTTATATTTCTAATGATATGGTCCTTTTTTATTGAGTTATCCATAAAGTTATGAAATAGCACAAGGACTTGAGAGGAGAACACTAGTGCATCAAGTGTGTTGAGTAAAGTGTATGCCCCTATCTATAACTATCATGCATTCGAACCTGTGTAAGGAGTGTATTCAATTCCTTTCAGAATCCTTGTTGAAGATGTCATGCTTAAGGGTAGAGATATGTAGCATAATGTTGGAATAATATTTCCACCTGAGAGGTAGTAAATTAAGGTGTTATAATCTATGAGTAGTAAGATGATCACAACGTTAGTGACATGAAGCCATAAGTTTAGAAGTTATAGTAAAGATAAATTTGAGTAAAAAAAGTTGTAACCTTTGAGTAGAGGGTGGTATTCCTTTTCATCATGATTGGCTAAAGTTGTAGCATGACTTATATATTTATGGCAGTTAGAAGAGGATGTGATTAGTTATAATGATTAGAATCTATTGGAAGAATGAAAGGAGCTCAAAATGGATGGTTGTTGTAGTAGAAAAATCATTTATAGGTTGTGAATGGAAAGAGGTAGATTAGCCAATAAGTTATAAGTATAGACTAACTTGGCGAAAACTCGGTGATGTTTATAGAATTTTGAAGGTAGTTGAGGGGTATGCATGGGTAAGCAGGTATGATGTGAGAAAGTATGCTAATAGAGCATACTGGGTTATATTATAAGATTACGATCGACTATTTGTATTATGTGATTTTACCACGCCCCCCCCTACATGATTATCTTTTCTTTAGTAGTTGTAAACTAGCACAGCATGTGAGAAGGTATGTAGTATATTTTGAGGTGTAGTAGTAATGTCATGGAGGGGTTGTGTTTGTAGGTCATAGTTAAGTAAAATGGGGAATTTAAGTTGATTTCCCAAGGCGATCTACTAGTATAGTATGTGGTATGCTTCGTCGGTGGTACATATTTAATTCTAGACTATAGGTTTGAACTATAGTGTGGACCGTGGTGGTATGAATAGTAGCTTAAGTTTACTGACGCATGTTTTATGGGAATGCATTAGTAGGCTTAATTTAACGTTTGAAAAAGGCCTAGGTTGATAACTTATGAGAAGTTTGAGTGGAAAATTTGTGATATATATACATGAGGACTAGTATTAAAATGATAAATTGTGGCTGATTCATTAAGTGGATAAGAGCGTTAGGTATTCCTCAAGTATCATATTTTTAGATAAGGTTTTATGTGTATAAGTGTCATGTGCACGTAGTTCATGTTCTTGAATTTTTTAGTATGGAAAAGTCCAGGGAGTTGTTATATGGTGTTCTTTTGATCTGAATTGAGGAAGTATAGATAGGCAACGTGTGCCTTTGGTATAGTTCTATAAATTTTGTTAAGTTGTGAGTTACGTAATTAGAGTTTTAATATTAGTATATTAAGGAGTGGAGAATGGACTGTAATGTGTTAAGAAGTGTGGATGTGATTGCTCAGGAGAGTGTGAGTTGTCGGGTGATGGGTATAGAGGCTAGCAAAAGTTAAGAGTAGCATTCCCAAAAAGCAATGCCTTCAGAGTATAGTTTATCTGGGGAGTTTAGCGTTAATGTTAATAATGATACTCCCCTTTGTGGTGAGAGTTATGGTTATAGATTTAATGAGAGGATATGTCCGCAATTCAAGGATGGTGACTTTGATCTAAGGGGGAGATGATGAATTAAGGTAGTTCTCGAATTTTCTCATAGTGAAAAGTTTCAGGGAAGAGTCATGATAAATTTATTCATATTCAAGAAACCACCTCCTACTTTAATTTAAAATGACACCTACCAATGTATTATATATTCAAATCATGTGTATGTCTAAGGTTTGATTTCTCCATGCAACGTATATATATGTTCTGAACTCCGAATGAAAAGCAATAATGTCCCTCAACAATCCAAACTTTCATTTATTCAAGATATATGTTATGATGCTCATGATCCATAAATCCATGTCTCATATCATGCTTAGTCCTAAGAAACTATACTTTTTATATATTACCAGCTCATTTTATGTTAGGTCAAGCCCAAAGTGATAAGGTTTATGCAAACTCATGGCCATTCTCAGTTCTTTAAAATGTGAAACAATACCTTCAAGTATCAATCCTTGTCTCAATAGTTGACTTCATGAATTTTGGCCTTATGTTACACAACTCATGATATATGCACTCATGTTTCTCACCATGCCTAGTCCTAAGAACTCGTGTGGTGTTATGCTTATGACCGAACAACTCTTTATTTATTATCTAGACATCTGATGTAGAAAGTACTTCATGCCTACTATATCGTATCTTACATCTAAGGCCCCACCTTGAGTAGATCACTAATATAAGTTCTAATTGAGTAGTGTTACTCTTATTCATGATACTTGTGCTTTAGTACCTCAAGGACCCTTCTCATGTTAGTATGATAGTTGTTATGGGAGCATAGTAATGTCTTAGATAAGAGAGTATATGTTTCTTATTGGGTTAAATTTTGAGTGTGACTTCTCGGGCCAAGGTTGTAGACAAAGAGGGAAGAATGATGTGAAATAGTTAGGAATGGGATATGTGGCAAAAATCCTTGTGAGAGTGATTGAAGTTGTTGGTTTTAGAGGAGAGATACATAAAGTAGGTGTAGTTAAGATAGGATTAAATATTGTAATTGATAGATACATAAGTCATTGTGCTTAGTGGCTAGTACTCTTAATAAGACATGATGTTGTTTGACTCTAGTGATAGGGTGGAGTAATATTCTTGGATGGATGTAAAGCCTAGAGCCCCGTAGCTTAAGTTAGAATCTCTTAACTTAGGGTTAGGCTTAAATATGGAAGCAATGTATAGTTAGAATCTAGCTCTTGCAGCAATGTGTTTTGTGGGAAAATTGTGAGATTGAAATGTTGAAGTATGATACTAGTAGCTGAAATCGTAGTTGAGAAGTATTGCGATTTTTAAGGGCTATTAGTATAATAACCTCAAATTTTGGGTATTTTATTTTTGATCTTCCCGTACTTGAAATATCAATTTTTGACTCAAATCATGTTCGGGGATGTAAAAGGTGTAACTCGGGAGAGTTTCAAAAAATTTTAATAGAGTTCGAGGTAGTTTTGGGTCACAGAAGCGGTAAGCTTATGCGATAGCCCTGTGATGCGAAAGAAAATCACCGCTATAAGTTCTGCAACACGAACCTAGGTAAAATTTTGATTGTTTTGATTTTCTCACTTGCGGTGAGGAGCTTTGTGTCTTTTACCCCTTGTAAGACCTTGGTCTCGTTGTCTTATGATTCGTGCTTATATAATTTAATTAGTGATGCCATTAATCTTTTTTCTTTTGGATCCCTATATGTGTTAGGAAGGATTCTTGATGTGAAGTTACATACTTTGTTCCATACTTCTAAAGCTTCAAGAGATTCCTGTCCATCATTTGAGGATTCATAATGATGTAATTCAAGCCACGAGAACTTGAATCTAAACACAAAAAAGTAAAGATAGAAGGATAGGTTAATCAAGATAGGAAGATAGACACAAAATTGATAACGAAAGGGAAATCAAAGCGTGTTTCAAACCATAAAACCTCCCTTCATGGATTACCAATTAGCACCTAACTCTTATGTGACCGTAAAGGGGATTAGATCTTCCTTACAACCAATGTTTCTAGTCAACGTTCAACATCTGCTTTTCTAAGCACTCATCACTCCCAATAGAGTTTCCATGAATACATCATGATAATTAATCAACAAAAACTAACTAATGAAATGTGTAAGGCACCTATTTATAGTAGTTGACTTTGCACAACTAGCCTATTACAAAAATAGCACGAAAGTGTCTATTTAGGAAATGACCCACAAGGTCTCTCTTTATTCCTTGCGCCATTGATTTCCTCGGCTCTAAGCGATCTTCCAAACATTACATTGCTTGATTAGGAGATCGAAGAAGGGCCTCCAAGAACATTCTTGGAGCTTTAGGGAGATCAAGGCTTGGACCTCCTTATGTTGGAATCGAGTTGTGTGATCAAAAGAACTGACGCCCATTTGACTTGTATCATCTTCCCCTTTTTGAAAAGAATTCGACCTTGAATCCTAACCTTGCAAAACTAAAGGAAGATAAACAAATACAATATCGTCATGACATGAGGGTTAGGGTAAGAATAAATAATCATAGCATCATTCCAAGGTTGCACAAACTTGAGATATAACCAAAGATCCTTCATGTTAAACATTAGAAACTCATTGAAAAATGCACAAAGGATTTGGTTAGGGAAATCATTAAGAGATAAGGAAACTACAAAGGTCCCAATGGCATCAAATAATCTAAAAGGTAGAACTATCTTCACTTTACGATCCATGAGATACATATGCTTCATTATCTCTTCAAGAGACCACACCAAGGGTGGTTCCTCAATTGGTTCTGAAGTCCACAAGATCCATATTGCATTGTCACTCAAATAGATGGACAAACTAATAATTTTCCTACCCCTACATAAAACACATCCAAGATTAGCATGGATATCATCATAGGCAAAGAGGTAGTATAGAAGGAATCAAGTGCAAAAACATCATCAAAGATGCTACTATCTACGAGAATGCCATTTGACTCAAAAGACTTAGCACATGATGCACACAAGGATGGAGTCAATACAATTGAGCCCATAGGACTTCTTCCTTTCAAGAAAATAATTAACTTGGCATACATAAGTTAGGAGTTACACAATTTAAGCACAAGTGTGTCAAGAAAGGATGCAAGTTTATAATCAATACTCAAAGGAGACAATGACACATTTGCCCTCGGGTTCTCAAGAATGATACCAGCTTTGAGAAGGAGGTCATCAATTCCACTCAAGTATTGAAGAAGGGTATCACATGAATGGAATTCATCCAAAGTAGTTTCAAGAGAAGACTCTCTTCTTGACCTATAAGTAGTCAAGCCTTGGTTAAGAGTGGAAACACATAATAGTGAACTCTCTTGGAGGTTTTCACTATTCCCCTTCTTTAAAAATCTCTCATTTTTGTTAGAGGTCTTTACCTTACACAATGTTGGTCCATCAAGTGGATCATAAATCATTAAGAAAGACTTTCCATCATAGAGAGGGATACCAACATCCTCACTTAAATTTTGCTGGTCATAGAGACCAAGCAACAAGTTGGGTGTGCCAAAATCACCATATCCAAATTTGGCATCAGGGTCAAATGGATAGAGTGGACATAGACACGGGTCTAGACAACACTCTTTTTCCCTATAGGCTTCACCCAAACTAAAATATATACTCTCCACATTAGAATAAGCATCATACAAAACAAAGGGAGAGTAGAGAAAGATATCGTTCAAGTCAACTTCAACTAAGGTGTCCTCATGTATGTACCCACTATTAGATTCAAGATCATCTCCATGAGTATTCTCAATAATAGGAGCACACAAAATAGAAGAAGAAGCGATTTCTAAACAATTGATACTTTCTCCTTCAATGGAATAATCCTCAAGTAGACATATACCACCACTAACTTCGAAGGAATCATTGCTTAAGTCTTCACAAGAAGCAAGCAATTCACCCTCATAAGCATCAAACAAAGGTGGGGTGTTATACAAAAGGATCACAACAACAAGAATTTTCATAGGAATAATCAGTAATTGGGTTTCTCAAATATTCAAGAAAATCAAAGTAATCATCACCCAATTGATTATTCCTCTCCAAGACTTCACATTCCATTCCCTTAAGGGTATTATCATCTTCCAAGAAGATGTAACACCCCAAGACTATACCCTGGGCATCACACGGTGCTTACAATCCCGAAGGACCACAAGTTAATCCATGACCGGTACCTGCTGTGAGCACTGAATAATAATCATGAAAACATATGTAGAAGTCAAACTAAAAATGCCATAAGGTTCATGAGACTGAATCAATATTGAGTACATATGTAAAATAACTGCTAACTGAAAGTGTCTGAAAGACTCTAACATCTGAAATAAACGAGTTGAAGGGACAAGCCCTAAACTACTGTCTGATAGAAACTGAAAAACTGAAATACTATAAATAATAAAATAACTAAATAAGTGTCATTTCCTCGATGGATGAAGACTCACTACTGTAGTTGCGGCTAATAGATTGATCTGGCTAGGTACGATCAGGAAGGGGTTAGGCACCCTTCTAGGTACGGCTGCGATTTATGTATCAAACTGTGAAAAACAAATTGAGATTCTAAGTAAAGGTTCAAATTATCACGAATGGAAGGGGTTAGGCACCCTTCAGGATCCACAAATGTGGTACCCAGCTAGACTAAATTTATCAAATAGGAGGAGGTAATTTAAAATAATGTAAAAAGTATATGTATTAAGTATAAAATAATTTTTTTAAAAAAATTACAAATGTTTTAAAACTATGTAAATGTATATGTTTATTAAATATATAAATAAAATATATTGTTATAAAAAACATGTAAAAGATATGTATAAAAGTGTATAAATACATGTGAAAAGGAAAGTATTTTATGATGTGGGAAAAGAAATGTATTTTGATATGCCATGAAAAGAAAAAATATTTTCAAGTAATATTTTTTATCTGACTAAAATTACGGAGAAAAAGAAAATTTATTTTGAGAAAAAAAAACTACATAATATGTGAATAACTTAATAATATATATGTTTTGTCATAAAAAAATATAAACAAAAATATATTAGTATATGTATCTAAAGAAAAGATAAAATTAAATAAAGAAAAAAACTTGTTCTCAAGAAAAAGATTACATAATATTTTTTAGAGTAAAAAGTATAAATTATTTAACTAATAATCTAAGTCAATCTAATATTTTTATATAAATATTAATGGTCTAAATTTGCCTAAATGCGTGGTGAAGACTGCGTAAATAAAAAATATCCCACCCAACACTTCAAAAATAAAGCTTTCACTGATTAACATTTGTACAACTGCAAGAATATAAAAAATATAAACACATAATTTAAAGTCCTCTTTCACTGCCTTTTTCGATAATGATTCCCAATAACCTGTATAAACACTTGTAATAAAAATATTAGTAAAAATAAATAATAATCAAAATAAACTAAAAAAATATGTGTTCATATACGTATTTAAAAATATAATTTTTGTTAAAACGTGGGCTCCAATAAAATTTTAAAATATTATAAAGATTTCATCATTATTCAAAAATATTTATTTTTTATTACGTATTTGTATGTATAATGTCTGTCTTTTATTTGGGAAGGGCTCAAAAACTGACGGATTTTCTTCATTGGTATGTGTCAGCCTTTGATGTAACATAATATTTTAGGAAAGTAAAGTCCCGGCCTCAAAATCTCATGGAAAAATAATTTCATTGGCCAAATATATAATAGCTAGAGTAAAATTGTACAATGGTAAAAGGGCGAAATCAGCCCAAAATTTTAGTCGACATGTGGTGTTACTGAATGACGAATTTTAGCAAGAACAATCAGAAAATAGTCCACAGTGAATGAAGTAATCATACAGCTAACCCAAATAGCTGTACGGATCAACATCAACACGGATAGCAAGCAAAGCTAGTCGAAGATAGCGTTTTTCTCATCCAAGATCAACATGAAATTGACAAAATAATATAAAAAATGACACTCCAAGTAATATTAACATAGTCAAAAAAATCAACCAAAAAGTCAGTAATAAAGATCTCGTTGCTAGATTCAAACCCCAAAAATTTCAAATTATGATAAAATGGATCGAAAAGGTCACTTCCACGGCAAGGATTGCTGGAGCGACACTATTCCGCATCTGCCAGATCTGAAAGTAATAACAGAGGAAGAGGAGGCGGTGAACGGTGGCCGAACCTAGTTACTATCGTTTTGAGGCCCACCCGCCGATGATCAACTCCGGCGGGGCACCGCAAGAACAAAGAGAGAGAGACAACTGGCGGCGGTTTGTCTGATGGAGATGGTCCGTGGTGCTTGATGGCTGTTGGTGGCTGGCCAACTGGTAGTTTCTGGTGGAGGCGCGGAGCTGATTTGGGGGTTTGCCGGTTTAATGGTGTTGTCGGCTGGAGGACAGCGATGGTGGCTTTGGGATCGCCGACCAGCCGTGAGGTGGTGGCACGGTGGAAGTAGAGAGAGAGAAAACAGGAAGAGGGGAGAGAAATTAGAGAAAACTCTGTGTATGTGTGGTGATATGCGTGTGTTTGTGTGTGTTGTGTGTTAAAGTGTGTGTATGCATGTATTTATAAAGGGCAAAAGCAATTCATCAGATCTGTATTTTCCAACATATCCTCTTAAATTAGAGATAGTAGGTGAAATAAAGTCAAAAGAAATTAAAAGTGACGAGATCTTAATTTGATTGATTTATTATTTTGTGTATTAAAATAATTAAATTGATTCACATTTATAGGTTGTATTAAATAATATACAAAAATATAAATGATGATGTATAATTATAGAAAAAATGTAAACAACAAATAAAAAATATAATTGTCTTGCAAAAATATATTATGTTCTAAATAATTAAAATTATACTATGCAGTAAAGAATTGTCGTGCTATATTATGTACGTATGCAGATGATTGTAAATTATTAAAATGATAATGAATTGATAAAAATTTCAATGTACAGAGAATTATTAATAAATTATAAAAGGTAAAAATACAAAAAAAATTGATAAAATTCAAAAGTAAGGATGAATATCAATAATTTATTAACAATTATAAAAAATATATGAAAATTATATTTTGTGCCCTTTAACGATCAGAAAGCCTGAAGATGTTAATTTTAAGTATAGAGAGCAAAATTTGGGTGTCAACAGTTGCCCCTTTTTGTTTGAATGAGATGTAGAAGTCTTCAAACGAAAACTTTGACGTGTAACCAATTTTGCTCGACAAAAAATAATTTTGATGATAATTCAACCAAACTCCAATTTAGAGTTGCCTATATAACTCGAGTCGTATGAGGATCAGGTCGGGTGTAGTTCAAAAGAATAGACAATTTCCTCTTGCCTTGTTTTTTGGGGGTGGATAACCATGTAGAATGATTATTGAGAGATGAACCATTTGGGAATAGAAGTGTTCGTCTATTTTCGATGTCCCTTTTAAAATTACCTCAGTATCGAACTGTGAGATTCTGGGGATATAGGATTATGTACTTGCTCGAGAGAAAGAATGATTAGGGGATTGTGATGACCGAACTCTGCATAGAGCTTCCTACATATCTCGAGTGTCGCGTGAATCAGGTCAATGTAGTTCGAGATGAGAAAGTAGAAAATTTTAGAGCGGTTATCTAAATTTGCTCCAATGTATGATGTGTGGGATATGAAACATTGTTTTGTTGTTATGAATTGTACTTTTTGTTGAAAAGAAGCATGATGCCTCCGATTGCCTACGAAGACTTAAGGATGAATGACGTCTCTGAATGTTTACGGAGACTTGAAGATGAATGATGTCTCTGATTATTTACGGGGACTTATGTGATGAATGAAAGATATCTTTGATTGTCTATGAAGACTTAATGCATTACATCTCCAATTATCCATGGAGATTGATGTTGATTGTCGTCTCTGATTGTCTACAGAGATTGATATGATGAATGATATTATCTTCGATTGTCTACGAAAATTTGGTGTATGACACCATCAATTTTCTATGGAGGTTGGTGTTGATTGTTGTCTCCGATTTTCTATGGAGACTGATGTGATGAATGATGTTGTCTTTGATTATCTACAAAGCTTGATGCATGACACCTTCAATTGTCTAAGGAGGCTGGTATGAATTGTCGTCTCCGATTGTGTACAGAGACTGATATGATGAATGATGTTGTCTTCGATTATCTACGAAGACTTGATACATGACATCTCCAGTTGTCTATAGAGACTGGAGTGGATTGTTGTCTCCGATTGTCTACAGAGACTGATGTTGAACGATGATGTCTTCGATTGTATGTGAAGACTTGATGCATAACACCTCCAATTGTCTATGGAGGTTGATATTAATTATTGTCTTCGATTGTCTACGGAGACTGGTGTTAATGACATATCTAATTATATATGAAGAGTGATGTTAATTGTCATCTCCGATTGTCTACGGAGACTGATGTAATGAATGATGATGTCTTCGATTATTTATGAAGACTGATGTTGATTGTCGTTTTTAATTGTCTATGAAAACTAACAGATGACATCTCCAATTATTTATGGAGACTGATGTTGATGGTTGTCACCGATTATCTACGGAGATTGATGTTATGAATGATGTTGTTTTCGATTGTCTACGAAGACTTGATGCATGATACCTCCAATTATCTATGGAGGTTGGTGTTGATTGTCTACGGAGACTGATGTGACGTACTCAATTGTTTACGAAGACAGATGCATGACACTTCTAATTATCTATGGAGGCTAGTGTGGATTGTAGTCTCCAATAGTCTATGTAGACTAATGTGATGTCTTCGATTGTTTACGAAGGCAGATGTATGACACCTTCAATTGTCTATGAAGGCTAGTGTGGATTATCGTCTACGATTATCTATGAAGACTGATGTGACATCTTTGATTATTTACGATGACAAATGAATGACACCTCTAATTGTCTATGGAGGCAAATGTGATGAATGATGTCTTTGATTGTCTACGAAGACTTGATGACATCTCCAATTATCTATGGAGATGGATGTTGAATGATGATGTCTTCGATAGTCTACGAAGACTTGACGATATCTTCAATTGTCTATGGAGATAGATGTTTAATAATGATGTCTTTGATTGTCTACGAAGACTTGATGACATCTCCAATTATCTATGGAGACTAATGTTGAATGATGATGTCTTCAATTGTCTACGAAGACTTAATGACGTCTCCAATTGCTTATCGAGATTGATGTTAATGGTCGTCCTCAACTGTCTATGAAGGCTAAGGTCATCAATCGGTGAGGTAATCAAATTCTAATAGCCTCTTGATTGGTGGACAACTGAAAGGTAATAGTCTCTCGACAGGTAGGGTTATTGAAATTAAAGAGCTCTCGACTGGCGAAGCAAAAGATAATAGCCTCTCAACTGGCGAGGTTACTGAAATAAAGAAGCTCTCGATTGGCAGAGCAATTAAAAAGAAATAGCCTCTCGACTGGTGGGGCTATGAAAAGGTAGAAACAATATTGGAAGGAGAACACTTAATAGAAAAGTAAAATATTTGTGTTTGAATGCGAGAACTTAAAAAGAAAAGTTAATTATCTGTATTTGGAGGTGGGCGTCTTGCATGTAAAGTGTAATACATGTATGTGAAGACATGTGTTTGAAAAGAAAGAAAATTATTTTTTGCATTTTTGTTGTAAAAAATGTGTTGAAAGATGAAAAATACGGGAGATTGCTTTGTGTTTTCTTTGTGGGAAATGTGAAAAAGTGAAAATTTTGAAGATTGTTTTGTATTTTCTTTGTAAGAAATGTTGAAAGTTGAAAAATGTAGAAAATTATTTTGTGTTATTCTTTGTGAGGAATGTTGATAGGTGAAAATTGTAGAAGATTATTTTGTGTTTTTCTTGTAAAAAGTGTTTAACAGTGAAACAAAATTATTTTGTATATGCTTTTGTAAAAAATGTTGAAAGTTGAAAAAAGCATAATTATGCCTTGACTGTAGTTGATACCAAAAATTAGTAGCGTGTATAAGAATTCCCCTATCTCTTCCAGCTAATCGAGATTGACTTCAGGATAACTCCTATAGCTTCAAGCGGTACCTCAGACATACCTAAGTATCAACAAGATTTGTTCGTCTTGCTTCAAACAAAGATTTTGGACTATGTCTGTTCTCAAATTTCAAGTGCACTCTCCAGAAAGAATGTCTCATTCTCACACTTATTTAAATATATTTTTTTGAATGTGGAGACGTTTATAATATACACTCACACTCAGAAAGAAGTTCAATGAATGCAATTGTGATACCATAGACTTGGCCTTCGTGTAAGTATCCACTAATGTGAGAACATTTAGAATAGGATCTTGTAGGACTTGTTATCGGCTAGTAATGTAGGCTTGGGGATGGGTAGGAAGGTATTTGGGTTGAAAGTGACTAATTCCTCAATGAGAATTGCGCTATATTCGTGCTTTTGTCATTTGTTGCACTTTGATGCTTGATATTCTTTGTTGTGCTTCTTTGCAAAATATTTTGTATTTTCTTTGACTTTTTTTGAATCTTGTGTTGGAGTTTTTCTCCCTTTCTTTTGGATATATTTTTTCCTTATATTTTTGGGTGATGATGATTCTCCACCTTTGTCGGAGTTATCTCTTTTTTTGTGGGGGTTTCAGCTCCCTTTTTTTGAAGTTATTTTTTATTTTTTGTTCTTCTGGGCCTATACGTCATTTGCCTTTGAAAGCTTTTATCTTGAATCTTCATTCACAACTTACACGTACTTAGTGCGTTCAAGGAGGTAGGCCAAAAGAGGAATAGTGCATGTAAGCACTCAAACGGTATAGGCTCAGATGTGGTTATTCAAAGAAAAAGTTTCAGGATGAAATAGGGGAATGCTAGGGATTAATGTCATTTGATAGGCTGTGACAGGTACAATCGAGTCAAGGAGGGCCTACAATACTTTCATAAACCAAGTGTAACTCATAATTTTGCCTCAACAGACATTCAGGCCAAGTTCTAGATCAACAATATGCAATGAACTAGTCTAAAGCTTACCACACAATGCACTTGAAACAATAAGGTTTGTTTCGTTCTTGTCTTAGATGTATGGAAGAGAATTTTTGAGTGTTACTCAGGTTTGATGAAAAGTTACCAAGGAAATCTATGGTTTACTGTGAAGTCGGTCCTCTCTATCATACCAATTTGTTCTTTCTCATGCATACTCCTAACTGTGTTGGTACCAACAAAGTCAAAATTCTAAATTTTTATTTATTTAAAAAAAAAAATGGGACCGAACCTGAATGAGGGTTGCCTACATATCTTGTGAAAACAAGAATTAGGTTTGCGTAGTTCAGGAAAATTTGTAAATTTGTATGTAGTATGTATGAATGTACGAGAGTGATGGTCATCCTTGAATATGATGTAAAAGATGATTAGAAAGGAGTTGTTTGTAGCATCAAAATTATTTCAATCAGACGACCGAGAGAAAGAATGCCAATCATGAAGAGAGTTTTGAAATTACTTCAATATGTCGATGAGAGTGAAAAGGTCAGACATTGAAGAAGTTATGACATTATTTCGCCTCAGTTAGCAAGGATTGTTATGAATGAAAGAATGTTGAAGCCTTGCTTTGAAAGTGGGGATCAATACGTCATAAATTTAATGGCTTACAACATTTGAAAGAAGAATCTAGGTGTTCTCGAACCAAAATTGGGTGAGAATTTGGAGGTAGGCCAGCTAAGCACTAGTGTTATTGGAAATTTGCACTCTTGGAGACTTTTGAAGAGCATCTTTGAACTGTTTTTGAAAAATTGCCCCAGTTGAATTCCAGAGAAATTATTCTGAAACAATGAAGAGACTGAACCCTTATGCAGGGTTGCCTACGTATCTTGTCAGGACAAGAATCAGGTCAAAACGTAGTTCAAACTTTTTATGGGTTTGTATAAAGCATGATTTATTTCTAGAATAGGAATTTTTCTAAATGATTTAGTATAGGACTGAATAATTGCGAAAAGACACACTAACCTAAATGCACTAATTCTAAAACTATGGAATTCAAAGAATGTTTGGGGGAATGTAATACACCCTCGCGTGAACCATAGTGTGTGAAGTGTACGGCCGAAGACTCGATGGAATTGTGATTTATGATCAAATGAAGTAAAGAATAATGTGTAACAGTTTTTACAATATGCAGATACAGTGTATTAAACAAATAATAAATAATAAAAAAATTGATAAGACAACAAATTTAATTTGCGCAAATAATGTAAAGAATTTATGAAAAAGTCTATACAAGTTGTAACGTGAAACAAATAAAGAATTAAAGAATTAATACATACAAAAAATGTAAAAAATACCTCCCTCAATTGAAAAATTAAGTCTATCATGGTTAGAACCTGTTTTTATTCCTCAGCAGAGTCGCCAAATTGTCATGCTCTATTTTTACCAAGGTTTAAACGAACACGACTTATTGGACTCTAAAAGAATTAAATTTTTGTATAGAGTCGCCACCTAATTTTTAAGGAAAATAAGAAAACCTATTGAATTATTAACATGTGCGATTTATGTTTCAGTGTGCGAAAAACAATTGAGATTTTAGATAAGGGTTCAAATTATTCCGAAGAGAAGGGGTTAGACACCCTTCAGGATCCACAAATATGATACCCGACTAGACTAATTTTTTATCTAATTAAAATTACGGAGAAATTTAAATTTATTTTGAGAAGAAAAGACTACATAATATGTGAATAACTTAATTCTTTTATGCAAGTGTATTAAAATAATAGATATGTTTTGTCATAGAAAAATACAAACAAAAGTATATTAATATATGTATCTAAAGAAAAGATAAAATTGAATAAAGAAAAAAACTTGTTCTGAAGAAAAAGACTACGTGATATATTTTAGTGTAAAAAGTGTAAATTATTTGACTAAATAATCTAAGTCAACCTAATATTTTTATATAAATATTAATAGCCTAAATTTGCCTAAACGCATGGTGAAGATTGCGTAAATAAAAAATATCCCGTCAACACCCCAAAAATAAAGCTTTTACTATGATTAACATTTGTACAAGTGCAAGAATATAGAAAATATAAACACATAATTTAAAGTCTTCGTTCACTGTCATTTCCGATAATAATTCTCAATAACCTGTATAAACACTTGTAATAAAAATATTAGTAACAAATAAATAATAATCAAAATAAATTAATAAATATGTGTGCATATACATATTTAAAAATATAATTTTTATTAAAATATGGGCTCAGATAAAGTTTTAAAACATTATAAAAATTTAATCATCGTTAAAAAATATTTATTTTTTATTACGTATTTATATATGTAATGTCCTGCTTTTATTTGGTAAGACCTCAAGAACTGACAGATTTTCTTCATTGGTCATGTGTCAGCCCTTGATGTAAAATAATATTTTAGGAAAGTAAAATTTGTATTTGTAATGGGATGGTCTCAAAAATCGGATGGAAAAATAATATCATTGGCCAAATATATAATAGCTAGAGTAAAATTGTACAACAGTAAAAGGGCGAGATCATCCCAAAATTTCAGCCGACACGTGGTGTCACTGAATGACGAATTTTAGAAAGAATAATCAGAAAATAGTCCAACAATGAACGAATTAATCATACAACTAGCCCAAATAGCAGTACGGATCAACATCAACACGGATGGATCAACATCAACACGGATAGCAAGCAAAGCTAGTAGAAGATAGCATTTTCCTCATCCAAGATCAACATGAAATTGACAAAATAATACAAAAAATGACACTCCCAAGTAATATTAACACAGTCAGCAAAATCAACCAAAAAGTCATAATAAAGATCTCGTTGCTAGATTCAAACCCCAAAAATTTCAAATAATGATAAAATGGATCGAAAAGGTCGCTTCCACGGCAAAGATTGTTGGAGCGATACTATTCCACATCTGGCCAGATCTGAAAGTAATAACGGAGGAAGAGGAGGTGGCAAACGGTGGTCGAATCTAGTTGCTATCGGTTTGAGGCCCGCCCGCCGGTGATCAACTCCGGCGGGGCGCGATAAGAACAAAGAGAGAGAGATCTGGCGGCGGTTTGTCTGGTGGAGCTGGTCTGTGGTGCTTGATGGTTGTTGGTGGATGGACAGCTGGTAGTTGCTGGTGGAGGCGTGGAGCTGATTTGGGTGTTTGCCGGTTTAATGGTGTTGCCGGCTGGAGGACAGCGACGGCTGCTTTGGGGTCGCCGACCAGCCGTGAGGTGGTGGCACGGTAGAAGCAAAGAGAGAGAAAAGTGAAAGAGGGGGGAGAAATTGGAGAAAGATCTGTGTATGTGTGGTGATATGCGAGTGTTTGTGTGCGTTGTGTATTAAAGTGTGTATGTGTGTATTTAAAAAGAGAAAAAGCAATTCATCAAATCTGTATTTTCCAACATATCCCCTTGAATTAGGGATAGTAAGTGAAACAAAGTAAAAAAAAATTAAAAAGTGATGAGATCTTGATTTGATTGATTTATTATTTTGTGTATTAAAATAATTAAATTGACTCATATTTATAGGTCATATTAAATAATATATAAAAATATAAATATCGATGTATAATTACAGAAAAAATATAAACAACAAATAAAAAATATAATTATCTTAAAAATATATATTATGTTATAAATAATTAAAATTATACCATATAGTAAAGAATTGCAATATTATATTGTGTACGTATTCAGATGATTGTAAACTATTAAAACGATAATGAATTGATAAAAATTCCAATGTACAGAGAATTATTAATAAATTATAAAAAATAAAAATACAAAATAAATTGATAAAATTCTAAAGTAAGGATGAATATCAATAATTTATTAACAATTGTAAAAAAATATGTAAAAATTATATTTTGTGTCCTTTAACGATCAAGAAGCCTGAAGACGTTAATTTTAAGCATAGAAAGCAAAAATAGGATGTCAACACCCCCATCCCTTGGTTCGCTCGGTGCTGAATCCTACTCCCAACTGAATTGATACTGAACTAATCAATAGACTGTACTAGGTTTGACTGAACTGACACTTGACTACATTAACTGACTGAATAATCTCGCTCAAGGTATAACGAAATTCATTCTATAGACTCTGGAAAACTAGACAACAACTGAATTTTGGATATTCGATACCCTCAGGACTCAATTACATAGATAATGGAACTATATCTCAACCTTAAAAGCATCACACATAAGTTATCATGCACAATTCCTTCACAAAGATATTTTGTCAAACACTTAGGATACATAATTATTGTACATGATAATGAGCAATATATGATTATCATAACTACCACATTCAACACCACAATTTAAGGATTTAACATGAGGGTTACATAAATCAATATGCATTCTAGTTAATTCATATGAAACTCAAAATATTCTTGACTTGAAATCCTACCCAACAACACATACATGAACACAATTTCATTCAAGAATGTAAATCATAATCTAAGTTTCAGAAAATAGATTCTTGAACTCCAAGGGGGGAAGGAAACCAAGGATGAACACCTAAACATACCTTGATTGTTGAATTCGTGAGAATTGTCGGTGAATTCTTGAAACTTGGACTTGAACTTGAAGAAACTAGGGATTTGTTCTTGAGAGAATTTGTGAAAAGATGAGTATATTTACCCTTTTGGATCCTTAATTTTGTGATATAGGTGGGTTAAGATGGGTAGAAAATGACTCATTTTCCCCCACAAACCCATAATTTAGTAAGCAAAAAAGTTCCCAGTGACGCGACAGGCGACACGCCGTGTCGATGGTGTCGGTATGATTACTGACACGCGCGCCGATGGTGACGACACGATAGCCAATGCGATGCATACTAATCACGTTAGCATGCTGCTTTGGTCATCCAAACATTTCCAAAAATACCAAAACTCACCCGAGATGACCTATAGATAACCCTGATCATGAATCAATTTAAAAATCGACTATCTAAGGCCATAAAGATCGAAAATGAGACCATTGAAATATAGAGGCCAAAAATGAGACTAAGTCTTAACACTTAGCTGAAAGTTTTTAAGTCTGGGGCCTCTTTTGACATGCTATAAAGGATTGAAATGGGCTAGGACTTTACGGGGACTTACAAAAGAGATTTTCATCTTTAGGAGGAATTTTTTCACGTCATACTAGGTTGTCATATAAGATATAGCCCACAAGATTAGCTACATCATCAATGTTATCCACACTACTAGGAAATTCATTAGGAGTGATTTTGTCATCTTCAAACAAGATATTGTTCTTAAATAGAGAAGGGCTTATCCATGAAGAGGATGTAGAACATGCAAGTTAACTCTCTAAAAGACAATTATCAAGCATTAAAGATGTTTCAAACACATTATTATCCCTATGAGCCAAGCAAGCATTAAAATCTTCACTAAAGAACGTGCTCAAAGGGTCACTCCTATTTTCTTGACCAACATTTTCAATTTCATCACTCACTTAAGGTTCATTAATCACATCACAAACACCATCAAGTGGTGGACCAATTTCGCACACAAGTTGATCAACACGATTTCTACAAGATGATGTACTATCATTCAGCGCAATGGCTTCAACACTAAGTGGACACAAATTGATATTATAAGAAGAGTCAATTCACTCATCAATAGGATCAATTGGTGTATCCACTCCCACAATATGTACATCATCATCAAGAGGCAAAAAATCATTAGACTCACATGCAGGTAAGCTACTACTCATACTCATTGGGCTACTAGCTACACAATCATCATTCACATGCACAAAAGTGTAAGAATTAGCTATTTTACCTTGAGTTTATTAAGAATTTTCTTCTTTACCTTGGTGTGAAGGTCCTCCACAAGATTTGAAAGCATCTAAGATTGCCCTCATCAAATCTTCAAAGGGAATCTTCTTCTCTTTTGTCACTTGATCTTCTTCGTTTTCCATATTGTTACCTACACACATGTCCTTATTAAAAGAAGGACAAAAATTATTAGCTCCGGTTGGTGGCAACCCCCTCACTACACTCCTCTCAACCTCTCATTTTTTCTCTCTTATATTGCCACCTTGCACTCTCTTACTCCTTTAAATGTTTAGTCTTTTAATTTTTTTAAGCTTGGAGTAAGTGGTCACATCTCTTTGAGATTTAGGAAGAACGGGTGGAAAGAGATGATTTTCCCATTGGTCCCTTTCAATATTAGGCCAATTTTGCACATTGGGAACTCTATGTTGTGCAAATCAATTGGCACCCAAACATAAATGTTAGTGTTCTAAGAGGAAGATATCACACCACACCTCCTCGTAGTACCCACATTGGGTGAAGGAAACCTTCACTCTCTGGAAACGTTGTACCCTTCCAAGAAGTATGGAACAAGTAAAGGTTCTCGAGGTATACCTATATGGTTAACCATGGTTGGAATGATGTAGTTTCTATAGCACCAACCATCTATCTCAAGGAGGCATCCCGTAACCCCACAAATGCTTTTCTTTATGAAGTGAGCATTTATTCTTGGATCAACATTACAAAGCTTCGTATACCCCAATGGTACATGGTCACCCCTCAAGAGTTCTTTTAAGGCCCTCCATGTTTGGTCGAACTTTCTTTTAATATCAAACCAAATTGATGTCGGACCTCGAATATGTTTAGTGGCACACGTAGCTTTTTAGAATTCATTCATATCATAATCCTAGAATATCCTTTTGTCACGACCCGAGCCGAGGCCCTGGCCACGAAGGGAATCCCAGACCATAAAGGATCGAGAGACCCCTTAGCATTCTACCATAAGCATAATCCATACATAATTAAAGTACGGAAGGTATGATGAAAACTCAAGGGAAATTTATAATACAATTGTGTTAACAAATATGACAATACAATACTCAACTTTCGTCTACGAGGCCTCTAATGAAAACTACTATCTAGACAGGGACAACGCCCCTGGCTGGACTATAAACTAAAACTACTATCTACAGGCCACTTTTCGAATAGCACATAAAACTAGTATCGGCAAAATATGATTTTAGGATAGGAGTTATCTGAACTCAATCCTTCTTCGGGTAACCAGCTAGCTCTCTTTAAGCCCAGTTTTTAGTTCTTTAAAACCTTGTTTCATACCTTTAAAACATTCTTTGCTTTCATAATTAAGGGCATTTAATAATAGGTATTGTCATACCTAGACTTGCAAGCCATATCATAGCATATCACATTCTTAGTTCTTTTCATTTCAAAATGTATAAATGACCACTCAAAAGATTTAAACATCATAAGAGAGTTCTCATTTTAAAAGCACATGAACACTTATGTAAACACACTCTCTTTTCAAGAGTTAAACATGCGGTAGTCAATTCAATCATTTAATTCATGCATTATTTCCATTAGGACACGAGAGCCTTTAGAACAAGAATAGCCTCCTTAAAAACATATGAAATAACAAAGTATAATTGACCAAGAGGCATTTAAGACTTGAGAAAACATCATCCTTCATAAAGCAGCCCCAACACTTAGTTACACATATATCTCACATTCAAAAAGTGGCCTAAAATTCATGCTCTCAAAAACAATTCATAATTCATACCATGCAAAAGCCATAAATTACATCATGGCGAAGGGGATTTCATAAATCACATTCATAAATCACTTTTCAAACTCAAATCACATATGCATGAGAATATAAATCAATCTTATGGAAAAAAAACCATGACAATTATGTACTTTGATCAAATTGGATTCATGATGCATGCTCTTAAAATAATTTCTCAAAACTCATTACATACACATACGTATATAACTTTAAAGCTTGTTAAAATCGTAAAATCTATGCCCATGAGATTTCAGATAGCCCCACATACCTTAATGATGAAGAAATCATGATGAAATTAATCCTTTAAGCTTGAATGTTCAAACCCTAAGTTATTTTTCTCCTCTTGTGTTTCTAGGAAGATAAACTAGGGATTTGAGAGTGTTAATACGTATTTAGGGACCTTAATTTCGTGTAAATATGTTTAGGGAAGTTTATGGAATGTAAAAAGACTTTGTTTCCTTTGAAATAACTCAAAAATGAAGACCCTATGTCTTATAACATTAGTTATGCGACGCCCAGCCCATGGCCTAACCATTAAGTGGGCGCCGCCTAGCCCATGGCATAGCCATAACATGGGTGGTGCCTTGCCCATCTCCTAGCACAAGGTGGCAGGTGCCTAGGCTATCGTCTAGCCATTCTAGTGGTGGTAGACGATGGCAATGCGGATCCTAGCCATCTTCTAGGCTCTACTTTGCGACACCTACTTAGTTTGGAGGTCCTAAAACACCCCCAACACCTCCCCAAACGTCAACACATGATCTACCATTACTACAGGGGACCTAAAGGTTATTTTTGACACATTAAAAGAGTGTTATGACTATGGGGTGTTACATTATCTCCCCCTTGGGATCATTCTTCCCCGAATGAATGGTAGGATCTGTTTGAAGCTCTAAAAGTATGAAGTAAGAAATGTAACCTCATATTTAATATTTTCTTTTCCTCAATAGAATATGCAAAGGCATCAAAAGAGCTTCGTGTTAATCCTCTAATGAATCGTATAAGCATGAAGCGTGAGATGATAAGGGTTGACGTAGAAATGACTTTGGACATGATTTCTAGGGATCATGATCATCATAACATAAGGCATGAGTTTATTTGGTGATCATAGGACTGATTCACTTTGGTACTAATCATGAAATAAGATATCGCAGAAGATAGAAATAGAAGCATTCTCCCCCGTACAATTTAAAATGAATTGACCTTACACTTAGAGACACTACTCGACTATGCCCCAAATAATAAATAAATAACATACTTCATCCTTTCCATCTTACATTTCTACCCTCACACATCTAACCATAAGAGTTTGAGTCCCGCGCATAATACTTCTATGTTGGAGACTAACTCGGAGAAAAGAAGTACTAGCTTAAGCTATAGGACCCCATACTCTACATCCCTTTAAGAATGTCACTTCACCTTATCAATACCATAAAAACCCTAGGGTTTTAATTCTGTAACGCCCCGAAATCTTATCTCGAGATGTCACACGGTGCTCAAGGCTACGAGTAACCCCAAGCTAACCCTTTGATCCTGCTACTAAATCTGGGGCTTACTTTAGGATAAATAGAACAAGCAATAATACTATATCATGTAAATCTGAACTTAAATAACTGAAAACATTATCTGAAAAACCAATACACAAAGTATAGAAATCCACTCATAGTCCAACAAGCCTCTACTGTTAAAGAACTAGAGAGTTATTAGGACGGACCCCCAACTAACTCGGACTAAACTGAAAATGATAACTCAACTACTTATGAAAACTGGAAACCTGAAGAAGTAGGCCCTCGAATCATGAGGACTCACAAACTATAAGAGCGTAGATAGAGATGCTCGAACTACTCACGTTGTTGATACGGAGCACCCGAACCTACATTATAAGACAATGTAGCACATAGACATATATGTGGATCAGTACTTTGAGGATGTGCTGAGTATATGGGGGTGCAATGCATAAGAAAACATCATCATACTTTACAAAATCAATGCATACTGAACGTAAATGACTCACGTAAGCAGGAATGTCTAAAATACTAAAATCTGAAATAATAAGAGTAATTCATACTTTGTAAATCTTGTGAGCCATCACATTCGGTTCTAAAAAACGTACTTAAATTCTCTCTTTAAAACATATTGTCCAAGTGTAGAAAGGTCTCACTCTTTACATTTGAAATCTGAAATCTAATATCTTTCATAAAACATAATCTGAATAAATTTGTGAGCCTTTACAATTAGTGTTCTAAAAGCTTTTCTGTTCATCTCTTCTTTTAGGACTTAAGAACTATAGAACTTCAGGACTTGGCTTGGGAGTTTCTTCTAACCGACATAAACCATGTGAGCTGACATGAAGTCCAAGGTCTTACCCATATTGGGGAGAGCTATTCTATCCTTACCATCGGAATAGAACCTTAACTTTAGTGATCACTATCTTAGCCCACCATGGACAATTATAAACCTACATGGCACGTAGTTTTGGGGAATGAGACCTTGGAATCATACCCAACTCGGTGCTAAATACTACTCCCATACTTATTGCTTAAAACTTTTAGGGAAAATCCACCTTAAAACAACACAAGGGTCTATAATGAAAACCAATTATGTTTTTCTTTACTTTAAATCATGAACTATATGAATAATGTGAATTCCCTATCTTAGCTTAGGATCAAAAGATCAACTTCTTTCTTGAATTTTTGTAAACAATCATCAAAGAGGCTTAAAATCATAATCTCAATTGAATATCAGTACACTTCTTGAAATACTTTAACAAATGCCAAGATTCATTCTTGGACTTAAAGAAAACATATGTACTTAAATGATCACAATTTCATAATGAAGCTTAGTTCTTGACAACTATCTTAAAAACACTTGAAAATATCAATTCACAATAGGGATATGCAATTCATGGTATAAATTCTCAATTCAAAACATCAATAGATGAGATAATCATGCAATTCAAGGCTTAAATCACTTCTAAACTCATAAACTCAAAGCAAAATACTTTGTATAAACCCTAACTTACAAATCATAAAATCTTTAATAAAATCAAAGTTTTTGGGCACAAGAATGAGAGAATTGTTCTTGTTCAAACTCCACATACCTTGGATGATGAACTAGATGAACAAGTTTTCTTTTGAGTCTCTATTTGTGTTCTTGAAGGAGGATTCTTGAAGCTCTTAAGTTGGAAACCTTGAATCTTAAACCAATTTAGAAAAACAATGGTGGAATCTTGGGATTGAGTTTTGAAACTTAGGGTTTTTAATTTGAGAGAAATTGATAAAAAAAAATAAGCCATATGTGGTTAAAATAGGCTTTGATCTTGTGTTTGGGCGGATTGGGGTAAAGAAAATGACCCAATTGACCTTAAAAATGTGGAACTGAACTGCAGAATTACCCCAGCCGGACTGGCCAGGGCACCGCAGCACCTGGAGCCCCGCTCTAGGTTAGGCACTACCTAGCCCATTGCGGGTACCCCCCAGGTACCAGACTGGGTGAGGCTTCGTAGGCTAATCACCCCGAGCTTTTATTTTGGGGCACCAAACATGCCCTTACGTGTGTCCGAAAATTTTGAAACTCACCTGAGATGTACTATTGACTTCCCCGATCATGAATCAACTTTCCAAGGTCGGGAAGGTCATGAATAAAATCCTCAAAGTTTGAAGGCTTTGGAAAAGACTAAGTCCCAACACTTAGCTAAATTTTTCTAAGCCTGGGACCTCTTTTGGCACACTTTAAAGGACTTAAGAAACTAAGACTTTCATGGGGTCTTACAATATCTCCCTCTTTGGAACATTCATCCTCAAATGTTGCTAGATAGACTAAGAACATAGAGGGGTCAAATAATATAAGATAGCATGCACCACTGAAATAAACTTCAAAACTGAATCTAAATCATTCCGAGCCTCTGAGTTAAGCTATGAGTGCATGAACTTATAATGAGGACATCTATATATCTGAATCTGTGATTAGAAAAGAACTGAATCAAGGGAAAAACTAGTACCTTCGGCTAAATCTGTGTTTGCAGCAAAGAGGTGAGGGTACTTGGCTTGTATATCTTCTTCTGTTTGCACCCTCAATAGACTGGTTCCGCCAAAGAACTTTGACCAAAGGAGCTTCTTTGTTCCTTAGTCTACAGATCTGGTGATCTAAAATTTCAACTAGAATCTCTTCATAAAAAAGGTTGTTCTAAATTTCAGAGCTGTCCACGGGAACTACAATGGTGGAGTCACCAATGTATTTTTTAAGCATAGAAACGTGGAATACAGGATGAACAGCCGACAAGTCTGTGGGAAACTCAAGCTCATAAGCTACTTTACCAATGTGACTCAAGATTCTAAAAGGGCCAACATACTGGGGACTAAGTTTCCACTTTTTGCCAAATCTCTTCACCTCTTTCATGGGTGAAACCTTCAGATACACTAATTCACGAACCTCAAACTCGAGGTCCCTTCTTCTCATATCTGCATAGGATTTTTGACTACTCTGGGCTGTTTTCAATCTTTCTCTAATCAACTTAACCTTCTCCATAGCTTCAAACACTGCATCTGTCCCAAGTAGGGTAGCCTCACCCACTTCAAACCAAACTATGGGTGATCTACATCTCCTTCCATAAAACGCCTCAAATGGGGTCATTTGAATGCTAGAATGATAGTTTTTGTTGTACGTGAACTCAATCAATGGCAAATGCTCATCCCAACTACCTTTGAAGTCAAGAGTGCATGCCCTCAACATATCTTTTAGAGTTTGGATGGTCCTTTCTGCTTGACCATATGTCTGGGGGTAAAAAGCTGAACTAATATAAACTTGGGTGCCAAGATGCTTCTGGAAGGCTCTCTAAAACTAGGAAGTAAACTGAGTACCCCTATCTGAGATGATAGATAAGGGAATTCCATGCAACCTAACTAACTCTTGGATATACAACTTAGCATAGTCTTCAACTGTGTAGGATGTGTGAACTGGCAAGAAGTGCGCTAACTTAGTCAACATGTCTACTATAACCCAAATTGAACCATGGTACCGACACGAACGGGATAGACCAATCATAAAATCTATATTGATATCTTCCTACTTCCAAGTAGGAATACTAAACTCTTGGAATGTACCACCAGGCCTTTGGTGCACTACCTTAACCTGTTAACAAGTTGCACACTTTGTTACAAACTCGGCTATATCTCTCATCATACCGCTCCACTAATAGATTTCTCGCACGTCGCAATACATCTTGGTGGCACCTGGATGGATGAAATAACGCGCACTATGCACTTTTGCCATAATCCGTTATCTCAAATCATCTACACCAGGCACACATAATGTACTCTGGTATCTTAACATGCCATCTCTCCCTTGGGAGAAAACCTCTACCTTTTGGTATGTAACGGACTCTTTCAACTTAACTAAGATGGGATCCTGTTTCTCCTTCACCTTAGAGACTAGAGAAGATTCTACACTATGTTGCACCCAAATGCTACCCTCAGCTGAATCAACCAATCTAACACCCAACCTAGCTAAACTATGAACTTCTCAAGCTAACTCCTTCTTATCATTCTCCACATGAGCAACACTGCCTATAGACAATCTACTAAGGGTATCTTCCACTACATTGGTCTTGCTCGGATGATATAACACACTCATATCATAATCTTTCAGTAGTTCTAACCACCTTATTTTATGAAGATTCAACTCCCTCTGAGTAAACACATACTGCAAGCTTTTGTGATCCGTGAACACACCAATATGAACACCATACAGATAGTGTCTCTAGATTTTCAAAGCAAACACAATAGCAACTAATTCAAGATCATGGGTTGAGTAATTCTTTTCATGAGTCTTCAACTGTCTATATTAATACACAACCCAAACCAACTCTAGAGGCATCACAATACACTACAAAACCTTCGGTACCATCCGGTAATGGTAAGACTAGCGTTGAGGTCAGTCGAGTCTTCAACTCCTGAAAACTCTTCTCGCAGGAATCTGACCACTGAAACTTAACTTTCTTTTGGGTCAATCTAGACATAGGAGACACAATAGATGAAAAACCTTCAAAAAAGCAGTGGTAATAACCACCAAGACCTAAGAAACTCCTAATGTCTAATAGAGAAATCGGTCTAGGCTAGTTTCTTATGGCTTCTGTCTTTTGGGGATCAACTCTAATGCCGTCGGTGGAAATAATATGACGTAGAAAGGCTACTGATCTTAGCCAAAACTCACACTTGCTAAATTTGGCGAATAATTTATGATCTCTAAGAGTCTGTAGCATAATTCGAAGATGGTCTGCATGATTAACCTCACTATGAGAGTACACGAGGATATCATCTATGAATACTATAACAAACATGTCTAGATACTGCTTGAACACTCGATTCATGAGGTCCATGAAAGTTGCTAGAGTATTAGTTAGACTGAAGGATATGACTAGAAACTCAAAATGACCATAACTGGTCCTGAAGGCTGTCTTCAGAATATCACATTCCCTTACTTTAAGCTAGTGATAGCCGGATCTAAGGTCTATCTTTGAGAAATAACTTGCACCTTAGATTTGGTCAAATAAGTCATCAATTTTAAGAAGAGGATATTTGTTATTGACTGTGACTTTATTCAGCTGACGATAGTTAATGCACATACATAATGAACCATCTTTCTTTCACACGAATAGGATGGGAGCACCCCATGGAGAAACACTGGGCCTTATAAAACCTTTATCTAAAAGATCCTTGATTTGCTCTTTTAATTTCTTAAGTTTTGTGGGAGCCATATGATATGGAGGAATGGAAATAGGCTGAGTCTCAGGTAGAAGATCAATTCCAATTATATTTCCCTATCGGGAGGTACCCCTAGTAAATCTTTGGGAAAGACATCCGAAAACTCATTAACTATGCTGACTGACTGAACTGTTGGAGTCTCAGACTTATCATTTTTTACTCGAACTAGGTGGTAGATACACCCTTTGGAGATTACTCGAACTAGGTGGTAGATACACCCTTTGGAGATTAACTTTCTGGATCTAAAATAAGATGTGAAATGACTCTTGGGAGACACTGAGTTACCTGACCATTCAAAGACTGGCTCATCAGGGAACTAAAACTTCACCATTCGGTTGTGACAATCTATATATGCATAATAAGAATGGAGCCAATCCATACCCAGAATAACATCAAAGTCAATCATATCTAACTCTATCAAGTCTGCAAACATGACCTTACGAAGGACAGTAATGGGACACTTTCTATAAACTCTTTTGGCAACAACTGATTCCCCTACTAGTGTAGAAACTAAGAAAGGCCCAGGGATCTTTTCAGAACTTATCTCAAAATTAACTGCAACTAGTGGGGTCACATATGAGAAACTCGACCCAGGGTCCAACAACACATAAACATTAAAATATAATACACAAAGCATACCAGTAACAACATCTGGGGAGCTCTTCTGCTCCTGGCGGGATGGTAAAGCATAGAACTGATTCTGGTGCGGACCACCATCGGTACTGGATGAAGCACCCTGAGGAGAGGCTGGGTGATCTATAAGAGTTGGTGTACTGGTGGCCTGAGTCTGGGGACGATCACCTCTATTTTCCTGCTTAGCATACGGTCACTCTCTAATTCTATGACCCAACTTGCAATAACCAAAACAACCCTTCTGCTCGGCCAAGCACTCACCCAGATGATTCCTACCATACTTAGCACATGGAGGATAACTAGGCTTACCACTCATACTATTTTGGGACCTGGACATGGAAGACTTACCCCACTGCTCTTTCTTGGTTTTGGGTGTGGGGGCCCTAGCTAAAAATGGTGCTGGAAAAGGCAGACGACTCTGAAACTGCAAAGTATTTCCTCCATGAGATCTAGCCTGACCATACTCAAACTGCCCTGTTCTAGCCTTTTTGTTCCCTCTCTCTCTTCCTTTAACCTTTTCTACCTTGATTTGTTGGGCATGAGTCATTACTCTAGCAAGGTCCATATCTCCAATAAGCATGGAAGTCCTACACTCCTTGACTACTAACCCTGATACTCCAGTAACAAACTTACTCATAGTAGATCTGGTGTCATCTCTCAAATCAGGAGCATACTTAGATAACTGGTTGAACTTAAGGCAGTACTCTTTCACTGTCATTGAGCCTTACCTAAGGTTCATGAACTCTTCAACCTTGGCCTCCCGCAACTCCTGCAGAAAGAACATATCTAGAAAAGCATCCTGAAACACCTGCCAACTCTGGGAGCTGCATCCTCGCCCCTACCTTTCTTCTACGCGACAACCCAATCACAGGCAACATCTTTCAACCAATAAGAGGATAAATCTACGCTTTCATCTTCAGTAATATGCATGACTTGGGTGATCTTTTTCACCTCATAAAGATATAACTGCGGGTCCTCACCTAACTTTGACCTAAAAAATTCGGGCAGATTCATTCTCATAAAGTCACAAAGTCTGGCTACGGCTAAATCACCTTCTTGCTGACACAGTAATGCAGCCTGATTATTGTCTTAAACAATCGCGGTCACAGCTTGGGCTAGCACCTGAAAGACAGCCTGAAATTTAGCATGAGACATATTCTCATCCAGGGGATCAATAGGCTGAGGTGGCTGGTTATCATTCCTACGGGCATTAGCTCTGCGAGGAGGCATATTCTATCATAAGAAAGCATGAGTTAATAGCAGATAGAGACAGCTATAGGCATGATGGATCATGAAAGAAAGAGATAATTTTCCTAAAACGTCCCATAGTCTCTTGCTCATAAATGTGGTGCGCTTCACATCCATGATCAATACTCTACGTAATCTGAAAGCTAATATCTTTCATAAAACATAATCTGAATAAATTTTTGTGCCTTTACACTTAGTTTTCTAAAAACTTTTATGTTCACCTCTGCTTTTAAGACTTTAGAACTATAGAACTTCGGGACTTAGCTTGACAGTTTCTTCTAACCGACATAAACCATATGAGCTGACATGGAGTCCAACGTCTTGCCCATGTTGGGGAGAGTTGTTCTACCTTTGCCATCTGAATAGAACCTTAAATTTAGTGATCACTATCTTAGCCCACTATGGGCAATCATAAACCTACGGTGGCACATAGTTCTGGGGCATGACACCTTGGAATCATACCCAACTAGGTGTTAAATACTACTCCCATACTTATTGCTTAGAACTTTTAGGGAAAATCCACCTTAAAACAGCACAAGGGTCTATAATGAAAACCAATTATGCTTTTCTTTACTTTTAATCATGAACTATATGAATAATATGGATTCCCTATCTTAGCTTAGGATCAAAAGATCAACTTCTTTCTTGAATCTTAGTAAACAATTATCAAACAGGCTTAAAATCATAATCTCAATTGAATATCAGTACACTTCTTGAAATACTTTAACAAATGTCAAGATTCATTCCTGGACTTAAACCATACATATGTACTTAAATGATCACGATTTCATAATGAAACTCAATTCTTGACAACTATCTTGAAAACACTTGAAAATAACAATTCACAATAAGGATGTGCAATTCATGGTATAAATTCTCAATTCAAAACATCAATAGATGAGATAATTATGTAATTCAAGTCTTAAATCACTTCCAAACTCATAAACTCAAAACAAGATACTTTGGGTATAAACCCCAACTTGAAAATCATAAAATCTTTAATAAAATTCAAGTTTTTGGGTACAAGAACGAGAGAATTGTTCTTGTTCAAACTCCACATACCTTGGATGATGAACTACATGAACAAGTTTGCTTTTGAGTCTCTATGTGTGTTCTTGAAGAAGGATTCTTAAAGCTCTTGAGTTGGGAACCTTGAATCATAAACTAATTTAGAAAAACAATGGTGGAATCTTAGGATTCTTGGGGTTGAGTTTTGAAACTTAGGGTTTTTAATTTGAGAGAAATTGATGAAAAATAAGCCATATGTGGTTAGAATAGGCTTTGATCTTGTGTTTGGGCGGATTGGGGTAAAGAAAATGACCCAATTGCCCTTAAAAATATGGAACTGAACTGCAAAATTACCCCAGCCGAACTGGTAAGGGCATCGCGGCACCTGGAGCGCCACCTTGTCCATCATAGGTACCCCCCAGGTACCGGACTGGGCAATACACTGCGGCCTAATCATCTTGAGCTTATATTTTGCGGCACCAAACATGCCCTTACCGTGTCTGAAAATTCCGAAACTCATCCGAGATGTACTATTGACTTCCCCGATCATAAATCAACTTAAAAATCAACTTTCCAAGGTCGAGAAGGTCATGAATAAAATCCTCAAAGTTTGAAGGCTTTGGAAAAGACTAATGCCCAACACTTAGCTAAATTTTTCTAAGTCTGGGAACTCATTTGGCACACTTTAAAGGACTTAAGCAACTAAGACTTTCGCGGGGTTTTACAAATTCAAGGAGTACTAACCACATAGCATATTGGTTCGTGTTTTCATCAATCACAACACTCAAGACTATCATTACTACACCCACTTCAAGGATCTCCCCACTAAGTCCAGCAATTTCAATCACTCTCACAAAGATTTTTTCCACATATCTCTTTCCTACTATTTCACATAATGAAAGTTCATCTCTTTCACTCCACCTTCACCTATAACCTTAGCTAAAGTTATCACATAAAAATTTTCACCTTCAATGGCATCTACTTCACTACTTAAAATATTACTACGCTTCCACAACCACCATCATACTAACATATGGAGGGTCATTAAAGGACCTGAGCATAACCATCATGAAATGGAGTAACACTATTCGCTTATAACATATACCTATTGCACTACTCAAGGTGGGATATGAGGTTGAGATAAGATGCAATAGACACAAAGTGCTACATATATCAAGTGTCTGGATCATATGTAAAGTGTCGTTCGGCGTAAACACAACACAACATGAGTTCTTAGGACAGACCATAGTGAGAAACATGAACACTTACATCATGATTTGAATAACATATGATCGGAATTCCTGAAGTCAATTGATTGAGATAGGAATTTATACTTGAACCTATTGCTTCACATTTTCAGAGTTGAGGTTATCATGAGTTAGCACAAACTTTATCATTTTGGCTAATCCCGACATAAAATGAATCAGTAACATATTAAAACATAATTTCTTAGAACCAACCTTAATTTGGGACACGAATTTATGGATCATAAACATCATAACATAGAGACTGAATACATGAAAGACTGGACTTAATGAGACTTGGAGGTCGAAACATGACATGACTTATCTAGGGAACTCAAACCTTAGGCATAGGCTGGACTTGTATACATAAGACATCGATGGAATGAACTCTTAAATTGAAGTAGGAGGAGTTCGCTTGGATAGGAATAGATTTATCATGACTCTTCCTTAAAACTTATCACCATGAGAAAATTTAGGGAAATTCCTTAATTCACCATCTCCCGCTTAGATCAAAGTCACAATCCTAGACTTGAGGACATATCCCCTCATCAAATGTATAACCACAACTCTCAACACAATGGAGGTATCACCATACACATAAATGCTAGACCCCCTCGATAATTTTAATGTAAAGACACTTAATTCTTTCTAGGATACCCACTTTAGGGACACTAATCATAACTTTCTCCAACCCCCAAAGTCATCGACTTATGACTAACATTATTTGAAACGATGTCCAAAAATTCCAAAACTCACTCGAGATGACCTATAGATAACTCTGATCATGAATTAATTTAAAAATAGACTATCTAAGGCCGTAAAGATTGAAAATGAGACCATTAAAATATCGAGGCTAAAAATAAGACTAAGTCTTAACACTTCGCTGAAATTTTCTAAGTCTGAGGCCTCTTTTGGCATGCTATAAAGGAATGAAATGGTCTAGGACTTTACGGGGTCTTACAGAAGAGATTTTCATCTTTAGGAGGAATTTTGTCACGTCATACTGAGTTTTCATATAAGATATAGCCCATAAGATCAGCTATTTCATCAATGCAATCCACACTACTAGGTAATTCATTAGGAGTGATTTTGTCATCTTCAGACAAGATATTGTTCTTAAATAGGGAAGGGTTTATCCTTAAAGAGTATGTAGAATATGCAAGTTCACTCTCTAGAAGACAATTATCAAGCATAAAAAATGTTTCAAACTCATGATTATCCCTATGAGCTAAGCAAGCATTAGAATCTTCACTAAAGAACATGCTCAAAGGGTCACTCCTATTTTCTTGACCAACATTTTCAATTTCATCACTCACTTGAGGTTCATTAATCACATCACAAACATCGTCAAGTGGTGGACCAGTTTTGCACACAAGTTGATCAACACAATTTCTACAAGATGATGAACTATCATTCTAGGGTAGAAGTTTAGTGTGTGTGTGGGTTGTAACTAGTAGTTTGGGAGTTCTGGTGTAGCTGAATTAGTAAACCTAGGACTGTGTTCATTGGTAGGAGTCGTTAGTAAATGCTACTACTAGGGGGTGTCCTTATCTAAATTATTATTACCTATTTCTTTTTTCGTATTGCTCTTATTTTCGTGTCTCTTTTAGCTCTATTTTTATTATTTCTCATTTCTTATTTTGGTTTTTCCACCTGTCCTATTTCATGTATAACTATGACCTTGTTAACTATTTATTATCTTGAGCTGGGGGTCTATCGGAAATAGCCTCTCTACTTCTTCGGAGGTAGCGGTATTGACTACAAAAATTTTACCCCCGACCCCACTTGGTGGGAATATGTTGGGTTTGTTGTTGTTGATGATGTACTATCATTCAACATAATGTCTTCAACACTAGGTGGACACAAATTAATATTATAAGAAGATTCAATTCGCTCATGAATGGGATCAACTGGTGTATCCACTCTTACAACTTGTACATCATCATCAAAAGGCAAAGAATCATTAGACTCACATGCAGGTAAGCTAATACTTATACTCATTGGGCTACTAGCCACACAATCATCATTCACATGCACAAAAGTGTAAGAGTTAGATATTTTACCTTGAGTTTATTGAGAATTTTCTTCTTTACCTTGGTGTAAAGGTCCTCCATAAGCTTTGGAAGCATCTAAGGTTGCCCTCGTCAAATCTTCAAATAGAATCTTCTCTTTTGGCACTTGATCTCCTCCATTTTCCATGTTGTTACCTACACACATGTCCTTATTAAAAGAATTACAAACATTGTTAGCTCTGATTGATGGCAACCCCCTCACTACACTCCTCTCAGCCTCTCTTTTTCTTCTCTTGGATTTCCACCTTGCACTTCCTTTCTCCTCTCAATCTTTTGTCTTTTAATTTCTTTAGGCTTGGAGTAAGTGGTAACATCTCTTTTAGATTTAGGAAGAACGGGTGGAAAGTGATGATTTCCCCATTGGTCCCTTACAATATTAGGCTAATTTTGCACATCTGGAACTCTATGTTGTGCAAACCAATTGGCACCCAAACAGAAATGTTAGTGTTCTAAGAGGAAGATGTCATACCAAACTTCCTCATAGTACCCACATCGGGTGAAGGAGATGTTGTACCCTTCCAAGAAGTATGGAACAAGTAGAGGGTCTTGAGGTATACCTATATGGCCAACCATGGTTGGAATGATGTAGTTTCTATTGCACCAATCATCTTGCACAAAGAGGAATCCTGGAACCCAACAAATTCTTACTTTACGGAGTGAGCGTTTATTCTTGGATCAACATTACAAAGCTTCGTAAACCCCAATGGTACATGGGCACCCCTTAAGAGTTCCTTTAAGGCCCTCCATGTTTGGTCGGACTTTCTTTTCATACCCCACCAAATTGATGTCGGACCTCGAATATGTTTAGTTTCACATGTAGCTTTTTTGAACTCATTCATATCATAATCCTATATGATACTTCTGTCATGACCCGAATCGAGGCCCTGTCCGCAACTGGAATCCCAAACCACAAAGGCCCTAGAGACCTCTTAGCATTCTACTATAAGCATAATCCATACATAATCAAAGTGGTGAAGGTATGATGAAAACTCAAGGAAAATTTATAATACAATTGTGTCAACAAATATTACAATACAATACTCAACTTTTGTCTACGAAGACTCTAATGAAAACTACTATCTAAACTAGGACAAAGCCCCCAGCTGGACCATAAATTGAAAGACTCAACATATAAATAAATTTCTTTCAAAAAATGGATGGCTCACCTATTTCTGTCATATCCCAAGTGTTAAAATGATGAGGTAAACCCCTGGACTATACCGCAGAACCTGAAATATAAGGGGTCAAAACTCAAAGGTACTGGTACGTAGAACAACCCAAAAACAAAATACATTTGTATACAACATAGGTGAGAGCATTTCATAAAAACATGTCATCAAAAAACATTTGAAAATTCATGGATATAATTTGATGAGCTTCAAAAAATCTTCTTGAAATCATGACTCACTCTTTATTTTAATTCTAAGCTAGATGGGTCATCTTACGTACATGGTAATCCATAGGCTATGTGGATCCTCACCCATAACCTGGCGGCCAGGCCCTTAATCTATGTTTGCCGCAAGAATCGGGTATTCATGAAAAGATATGCCCAACTTGCCAACGTACCATGCTATCCCATTTGCCGACTAGCATATAAAACCCGTATCGGCAAAACAAGATTTTGGGATAGGAGCTTTCTGAACTCAATCCTTCTTCGTGTAACTATCTAGCTCTATTTAAACCCAGTTTTTAGTTCTTTAAAACCATGTTTCATACCTTTAAAACATTCTTTTCTTTCATAATTAAGGGCATTTTGCAAGCCATATCATAGCATATCATATTCTTAGTCCTTTTCATTTCAAAATATATAAATGTAATGCCCCGATTCTGGTAATCGAAATGCTACATGGTGCCCATGACCCCGAAGGACCACAAGCTAACCCGTGACTGATATTTATACCTGTACACTGCATAATATAGAGCATAAATACGGAATATGTAATACTGTAAGGCCATAAGGTTCAATACTGAATGAAACATAATATCTAAAAGGGGTATTACAATACCAAAACAACTAAAAATACTGAAGTCTAAATCTGAAGATACTTTAATCATATGAAAGCCTCTAACTGTATGAATAAGGAGTTGAATGGGACATTTCCCCAACTAACTCCGTCTAGAAAACTGAAATGAAATAATAAAATAAAATTGAGTACTGAAATAACAAGCCAAAATATGCCTCACATGATGAGGACTCACCACTGACGCTGAAAGTTGGAACTGGTCAACTACTACTGCTCTGATGCTCATGCCTCTGAACCTATGGTGTAACATAAGAGAAAGCACCATAGCGCAAATACGTCAGTACAACTGAATGTATTGAGTATACGACTGAGGTAGGCTATATGCAAAGGGTTCATATACATGAACTATACTAACTGACTAATATGAATGTGAGAATACATACGTGATTACGAGAATGAAACTGTCATAACATGATACTAATAACTGACAACATAAGTGACTGTAACTGAGAGTTTGATGCTGGTGGAACAAGCTGAGTTCTGTATGTAACTGAGTTGACTGTATCTGAAAGTCCTGATATTCTGATGAGCTATCTGAGTTCTTTTACTGAGACTGATACTAAAACTATAACTGTGGGAGAATTCATCTAACCGACATGCCCCAAATGTGGTTCAATAGCTAAATCGGGGTCCAATCTATACCCTGATTGGAAGGGTGCCAATACCGTGCCACGAATAAAGACAAGTTGTGAGTGACCCTCAAATCTGGCAGTGTCCCCATAAGAGAATGGCGGGTATCCGCGTCATCAACTCTAAAGTTAGTAGTGTTGATGTCTCAAACTATGTTGTCTACATAGTTCTGGAATGCAAAGATTGCTTCTAGGAATCTCACCCTCAATCTGGCAGTGTGGATTCCCATCCTGGGGTTGCTTGGTGCTGAATCCTACTCCCATCTGAATAGATACTGAACATGAATACAGAGCTGAGTTACTGAGTTCCGTTGACTGACGAAATACTACTTACGACTGACTGAGTTCATGAAATTTCTGAGAATACTGAGTTACTACATTTTTCCTGAGTCGCATGACTGACTGAGTTCTATGGAACATGACTTGACTGTGGATATCATGAAAACATGACATGTCTCTAGGAACACAGCTATAATTTTTGGGTACAAGTACCCCAGGACTAGATGGAAAGAAACTGACACATATGACTGACTTGTTCATAGGAATAGAGTCCACAATTCACAATATCATAAGTAGGGGATTCAATACTACACATGGTTCTCAACATTTCATATGTGGGAGGGGATACATTCAACATGGAAGTACTTTCTTAACTTCAACATCATGTTCACTACATATCACCACCACAATACATCAATAACATGGAATTCATGTAGAATCATAAAGCATAGAGCATGGACTTGTTACTTGGTACTCTTAAGTCATGAAAACATGATTATTATTATTCTAGGCATTTCATCGAACACCTTGCATGCACAATTTAGGCATAGGTGAAACCATAAGATTTTACATCATGAACAACCAAGTTTTACATGTTTTCAACTCACATAGTGTCATAGATTCATAATAACACATAAAGATTCCAACTTGGGAATCATTCAACATCAACAACTTGATTATCAACATTCAACAATATAGATATCATAAACAACTAATTTCATAGATTTCAACTTACATACTAACATAGATTCATGAAAATACATAAAAATCCCAACTTGAAAATCCAAAAACGGAGGTCGGGAAGGTCGTCAAATAAATCCCTGAAGTTCGGAGGCTTGAAATAGGCTAAGTGTTGGAATACTTGCCAAAATTTTCTAAGTGTTGAATCTTTTAAAGAGCTTTAAGAGCTAAACGAGCTGAATTTTAGACTTAGGATTTTATGGGGTATTACAATAAATGACCACTAAAAGGATTTAAATATCACAAGAGAGTTCTCATTTTAAAAGCACATGGACACTTATGTAAACACACTCTCTTTACAAGACTTAAACATGGAGTTGTCAATTTAATCATTTAATTCATGCATTATTTCCATTAGGACACGTGAGCCTTTAGCACAAGAATAGCCTCCTTAAAAACATATAAAATAATAAAGTATAATTGAATAAGAGGCATTTAAGACTCGAGAAAACATCATCCTTCATAAAGCATCCTCAACATTTAGTTACACATAAATATCACGTTCAAAAAGGGGCCTAAAATTCATGCTCTAAAAAACAATCCACAATTCATACCATGCCAATTCCATAAATTACATGATGAGGAAGGGTATTTCATAAATCACATTCATAACTCACTTTTCGAACTCAAATCACATATGCACGAGATTATAAATCAATCTTATTGAAAAAACCCATGACAATTACGTACATTCATCAAATTGGATTCATGATGCATGCTCTTAAAATAATTTCTCAAAACTCATTACATACACATACATATATAACTTTAAATCTTGTTAAAATCATTAAACCTATGTCCATGAGATTTTGAATAGCCCCACATACCTTAATGATGAAAAAATCATAACGAAATTAACCCTTTAAGCTTGAATGTTCAAACCCTATGTTGTTTTTCACCTCTTGTGTTTCTAGGAAGATGAACTAGGGATTTGAGAGTGTTAATACGTATTTAGGGACCTTAATTTCGTATAAAGATGTTTAGGGACGGTTATGGCACGTAAAAAGACTTTGTTGCCCTTGAAATAACTCAAAAATAGAGACCCTATGTCGTATAACATTAGGCATGCGGCACCCAGACCATGGCCTAACCATTAAGTGGGCGCTGCCTAGCCCATGGCATAGCCATAACATGGGTGGCGCCTTGCCCATCTCCTAGCATAAGATGGCAGGCGCCTAGGACATCTCTTCACAATTCTAGAGGCGATAGGCGATGGTAATGCGGATCCTATCTATCGCCTAGGCTCTACTTTATGATGCCTACTTAGTTTTGAGGTCCTAACCCCCCCCCCAACACCTCCCAAAATGTCAACACATGATCTACCATCACTATGGGGGTCCTAAAGTTCATTTTTGACACATTAAAAGAGTGTTACGACTACGTGGTGTTATATTATCTCTCCCTTGGAATCATTCATCCCCGAATGATAGGTAGGATCTTGTTGAAGCTCTAAAAGTATGAAGAAAGGAATGTAACCTCACAGTTAACATTTTCTTTTCCTCAATGAAATACGCAAAGGCATCAAAAGAGCTTCATGATAATCTCTTAGTGAATCGTATAAGCATGAAGCGTGAGATGATAAGGGTTGACATAGAGATGAATTTGCACATCATTTTTAGGGATCATGATCATCACAACACAAGGCATGAGTTTATTTGGTGGTCATAGGACTGATTCACATTGGTACTAATCATAAAATAAGATATCGCAGAAGATAGAAATAGAAGCATTCTCCCCCGTACAATTTAAAATTAATGGACCTTACACTTAGAGACACTACTCGACTATGCCCCAAATAATAAATAAATAACAAACTTCATCCTTTATATCTTACATTTCTACTATCACACATCTAACCACAAGAGTTTGAGTCCCGCCGTATAATACTACTATGTTTGAGCCTAACTGGAGAAAAAAAGTGCTAGCTTAATGGATGGGACCCCATACTCTACATCCCTTTAGGAATATCAGTTTACCTTATCACTACCATAAAAAACCCTTGCATTTTAATTCAAGGAGTACTAACCACATAGCACATTGGTTTGTGTTTTCATCAATTACTACACTCAAGCCTATCATTACTACACACACTTCATGGATCTCCCCACTAAGTCCAAAAATTTCAATCACTCTCACCAAGATTTTTGCCACATATCTCCTTCCTACTATTTCACAAAATAAAAGTTCATCTCTTTCTTTCGACCTTCACCTATAACCTTAGCTAAAGATATCACATCAAAATTTTCACCTTCAAGGGCATCTACTTCCCTACTTAAAATATTACTAATTTTCCACAACTACTATCATACTAAGATACGGAGGGACATTGAGGGACCCGAGCATAAGCATCATGAAAGGGAGTAACACTATTCGCTTTTAACATATACCTATTGCACTACTCAAGGTGGGACATGACGTGGAGATAAAATACAATAGAAATGAAGTGCTATATATATCGAGTGTCTGGATCATAAGAAAAGTGTTGTTCATCGTAAACACAACACAACATGAGTTCTTAGGATAGACTATAGTGAGAGACATGAGCACTTACATCATGATTCGTATAACATATGATCGAAATTCCTGATGTCAATCGATTGAGATAGGGATTTATACTTGAAGCTATTGCTTCTCATTTTCAAAGCTGATGTTGTCATGAGTTAGAATAAACTTTATCATTTTGGCTAATCCCAACATAAAATGAATCAGTAACATATTAAAACATAGTTCTATAGAACCAAGCATGATTTAGGACACGGATTTATGGATCATAAACATCATAACATAGATATTGAATACATGAAAGACTGGACTTAATGACACATCATTATTTATAGTTTGAAGGTCGGAAAACGACATGACTTACAAAAAGAACTCAAATCTTAGACATAGGTAGGACTTGTATACTTAATACATCGGTGGAATGAACTCTTAAATTGAAGTAGGAAGAGTTTGCTTGGATAGGAATAGATTTATCATGACTCTTCCTTAAAACTTATCACCATGAGAAAATTCAGGGAACTGCCTTAATTCACCATCTCCCGCTTAGATCAAAGTCAAAATCCTAGACTTGAGGACATATCCCCTCATCAAATCTATAACCACAACTATCAACACAATGGGGGTATCACCATGCACATAAATGTTAGACTCTCTCAATAATTTTAATTTAAAGACAGTTAATTCTTTTTAGGACACCCATTTTAGGAACGCTAATCATAACTTTCTCCAACTCCCAAAGTCATCGACTTATGACTAACATTATCTGAAATGATGTCCATAAATTTTGAAACTCACCCTAGATGACTTATAGATAACCCTGATCATGAATTAATTTAAAAATTGACTATCTAAGACCGTAAAGATCAAAAGTGAGACCATTGAAATATCGAGGCTGAAAATGAGACTAAGTCTTAACACTTGGCTGAAATTTTCTAAGTCTGGGTCCTCTTTTGGTATGCTATGAAAGACTGAAATGGGCTAGGACTTTACGGGGTCTTACAGAAGAGATTTCCATCTTTAGGAGGAATTTTTTCACGTCATATTGGGTTGTCATGTAAGATATAGCCCACAAGATGAGCTACATCATCAATGTTATCCATACTGCTAGGTAATTCATTAGGAGTGATTTTGTCATTTTCAAACAAGATATTTTTCTTAAATAGAGAAGGGTTTATCCATAAAGAGGATGTAGAACATGGAAGTTCACTCTCTAAAAGACAATTATCAAGCATCAAAGATATTTCAAACATATGATTATCCCTAAGAGCCAACCAAGCATTATAATCTTCACTAAAGAACATGCTCAATGGGTCACTCCTATTTTCTTGACCAACATTTTTAATTTCATCACTAACTTAAGATTCATTAATCACATCACAAACATTGCCAACTGGTGGACCAGTTTCGGACACAAGTTAATCAACATAATTTCAACAAGAAGATGTACTATCATTTAACGCAATGACCTTAACACTAGGTTGACACAAATTGATATTATAAGAAGAGTCAATTCGCTCATCAATAGGATCAACTAGAGTATCCACTCTCACAATATGTACGTCATCATCAAGAGGCAAAAAATCATTAGACTCACATGCAAGTAAGCTACTACTCATACTCATTGGTCTACTAGCCACACAATCATCATTCACATGCATAAAAGTGTATAAGTTAGCTTTTTTACCTTGATGTTCTTAAGAATTTTTTTCTTTACCTTGGTGTAAAGGTACTCCACAAGCTTTGGAAGCATCTAAGATTTGCCTCGTCAAATCTTCAAAGAGAATCTTCTCTTTTGGCACTTGATCTCCTCCGTTTTTCATATTGTTACCTGCACACATGTCCTTATTAAAAGAAGGACAAACTTTGTTAGCTCTGGTCAGTGGCAACTCCCTCACTACACTCCTCTCAACATCTCTGTTTTCCTCACTTAGATTGCCACCTTTCACTCCCTTACTCCTCAAAATCTTTTGTCTTTTAATTTCTTTAGGCTTGGAGTAAGTGGTCACATCTTTTTTAGATTTAGTAAGAACGGGTGGAAAGAGATGATTTCCCCATTGGTCCCTTACAATATTAGGCCAATTTTGCGCATCGAGAACTCTATGTTATGCAAACCAATTAGCAACCAAACATAAATATTCGTGTTCTAAGAGAAAGATGTCATATTATACCTCCTCATAGTACCCACATTGGGTAAAGGAAACCTCCACTCTCTAGAAACCTTGTACCCTTCAAAGAAGTATGGAACAAGTAGAGGTTCTCGAGGTATACCTATAGGGTCAACCATGGTTGGAATGATGTAGTTTCTATAGCACCAATCATCTAGCACAAGGAGGCATCCCGGAACCCAACAAATGCTTTTCTTTACGGAGTGAGCATTTATTCATGGATCAATATTATAAAGCTTCGTATACCCCAATGGTGCATGGGCACCCCTCAAGAGTTCTTTTAAGGCCCTCCATGTTTGGTCGGACTTTATTTTAATATCCAACCAAATTGATGTCAGACCTCGAATATGTTTAGTGGCACACGTAGCTTTTTTTAATTCATTCATATCATAATCCTAGAAGATCCTTCTGTCACGACCCGAGCTGAGGAACTAGCCGTGATGGGAATCCCAAACAACAAAAGGCCTAAGAGACCCCTTAGCATTCTACCATAAACATAATCCATACATAATCAAAGTGAAGAAGGTATGATGAAAACTCAAGGGAAATTTATAATACAATTGTGTCAACAGATATGACAATACAATACTCAACTTTCATCTACGAAGCCTCTAATGAAAACTACTATCTAGACCGGAACAATGCCCCCGACTAGACCATAAACTTAAAGACTCAACATGTAAGTAAATGCTTTTGAAAAGATAGATGGCTCACCTATTTCTATCATATCCCAAGTTTTAAACTGATTAGGTGGACCCTGGGACTATACCGCAGAACCTGAATTATAGGGGGTCAAAAGATAAAGGTACTAGTACATAGAACAACCCAAAAACAAAATATATTTTTATACAACATAGAATAGAGCGTTTCATAAAACATGTCATCATAAAACATTTGAAAATTCATGGGCACAATTTGAAGTAATTCAAAATATCTTCTTAAAATCATAACTCACTCTTTATTTTACTTCTGAGCTAGATGGGTCATCTTACATACATGGTAATCCACGGGCTTTATGGATCCCCACCTAGAACACGGCGGAAAGGCCTTTAATCCATGTTCGCCGCAAGAATCGGGTATTCATATAAAGGTATGCCCAACTTGGAGACATACCATGCTATCCCACTTACCGAATAGAACATAAAACCCGTATTAGTAAAACACGATTTTGGGATAGGAGCTATCTGAACTCAAGCCTTCTTCGAGTAACCAGCTAGCTCTCTTTAAGCCTAGTTTTTAGTTCTTTAAAACCATGTTTCATACCTTTAAAACATTCTATGATTTCATAATTAAGGGCATTTAATAATAGGTATCGTCATACCTAGACTTGCAAGCCATATTATAGCATATCACATTCTTAATCCTTTTCATTTAAAAATGCATAAATGACCACTCAAAAGATTTAAACAACACAAGAGAGTTATCATTTTAAAAGCACATGAACACTTATGTAAACACACTCTCTTTTAAAGAGTTAAACATGCGGTGGTCAATTCAATCATTTAATTCATACATTATTTCCATTAGGACACAAGAGCCTTTAGAACAAGAATAGCCTCCTTAAAAACATATGAAATAACAAATTATAATTGACCAAGAGGCATTTAAGACTCGAGAAAACATCATCCTTCTTAAAGCATCCCTAACACTTAGTTACACATAAATCTCATATTCAAAAAGGGGCCTAAAATTCATACTCTCAAAAACAATTCACAATTCATACCATGCAAAGTCCATAAATTACATCATGGGGAAGGAGATTTCACAAATCACATTCATAAATCACTTTTCAAACTCAAATAACATATGCACGAGATTATAAATCAATCTTATAGAAAAAACCCATAACAATTACTTACTTTCATCAAAATGGATTCATGATGCATGCTTTTAAAATAATTTCTCAAAACTCATTACATACACATACATATATAACTTTAAATCTTGTTAAAATCATAAAACCTATGCCCATGAGATTTCAAATAGCCCTACATACCTTAATAACGAAGAAATCTAGAAGAAATTAACCCTTTATGCTTGAATGTTCAAACCCTAATTTTTTCTCCTCTTGTGTTTTTAGGAAGATGAACTAGGGATTTAAGAGTGTTAATACGTATTTAGGGAACTTAATTTTGTGTAAAGATATTTAGGGACATTTATGGAAGGTAAAAAGACTCTGTTGCCCTTGAAATTAACCAAAAATGGAGACCCCTATATCACAAAATATCAGCCATACGGCGCCTAAGCCATGGCCTAACCATTAAGTGGGCGCCGCCTAGCCCATGGCATAGCCATAACATGGCTGGCGCCCTGCTTTAATGCCCTGAGTCTGGTACCCAAAATGCTACACGGTGCCCATTACCCCGAAGGACCACAAGCTAACCCATGACTGATATTTGTAACTGAACACTGCATGATGTACTGTATAAATGTGGAATATAAGTTGTAAGTCCATAAGGTTCGAAACTGTAACATATATGATAAAACAATATCTGAACGGGGTATAGTAATACCAGAAACTGAAATAAACCGTCTGAACATATTATAGTCTGAAAGCCTTTAAACTATCTGAAAACTGTGGAGTTAATGGGACATGTCCCAAACTAACTCCGAACTACTAAAATAAACTAAGTGCTGAAGGAATAAAATAATCAAATAATAACATACTTGAATAATGAGGACTCACTGCTAACTCTGACTGCCGAAACTGGAATGCTACTGATGCTTTGGATCTCGTGCTTCTGAACCTACGGTATAAGAACATCATAGAACAAATGCATCAGTACAATTGAAAGCACTGGTATGCAAGTGAGGTAGACTGAATACAAAGGGTTCATATGCATGAACAATACTAATTGACTGTATAACATGAACATGAGAATACATACATGGATAAGAAATTAAAACTGAATACGTGGTAATACTGACTACTGAGTCTGAATACTGATAACATAAACTACTGATAACTGAGATAACTGATACTGAGTGATTGTATCTGGTAGTCTAGATTCTGATGAAACTTGCTGAGTTCCATACTATACTGAGTGACTGTATCTGACAGTCCTGATATCTGAAGAACTATTTAAGTTCTATTACTGAGACTGAGTGACTGTATCTAACAGTCCTAATTCTATAACTGAAACTGTGGGAGAATTTATCTAATCGACATACCCCTAATAAGCTATTATAGCTGAGTTGGGGTCCAATCTATAATCCTAATTGGAAGGGTGTCAACACCGCGCCACTGGTAAGGACAAGCTGTAAGTGACCCTTATCTGATAGTGTACCTAAAGGAGAATGATGGGACCCTCATCTGACAGTGTTAATCCACCTCATCAACCCTCAACTGACAGTGTTGATGTCTCAACCTATGTTGGCTACATAGTTCTAGAATGCATGGATTGCTTCTAAGAATTACACCCTCTACTGACAGTATGTGTTTCCATCCTTGGGTTCACTCGGTGTTGAATCCTACTCCCATTTGAATAGACACTGAACTAGACTGGACTGATCTGTTACTGATCGTACTGATTAACTAGACTGAACTGAGTTCACTGGATTCTATTGACTGATGGAATACTATTTAGATCTGATAACTGACTAAGATTTCTGAGATTTCTAAGTATTGAGATTACTGGATTATTGAGATTGCTGAGATTAATAAAATTACTGAGATTATTGAGATTACCAAGTACTGGACTGATACTGAATTTACTAAGTTTTCCTGAGTCATGTGACTGACTGAATTTTACTGATCGTGACTTGACTGAGAGTAATGTGGAAACTGACACTGGATTTAGGCACACAGCTAAATTTTCGGGTACAAGTACCCCCAGGATTCTATAGAAGGAAACTGATAAGGCATGACATTCTTGAATACACGACCAACATCAACAATCCATAATACAATAAGTTGGGGATTTCATGAAGTACATGGTTATCATAATCTTGTACATGGTAGGAATGCATACACTCAATGTCATAATTTCATATTCTAACATCATGAGCATTCCAAAAAACATCTACATTGAACATCAATAGCATGGGAGTCATTTGAACATAAGGGTAAAACATGAATCCTTCTCTTAAGTCACAATTGAGTCATATTACATAATTTCTAGTCACTTTGGCATTTTATCAAACACTTAGGGTGCATGACTTAGGGCATGGCATAATCATCAAATTAATATATCATAACCAACTAAAATTCATGGTTTTCAACTCATATGCTAACATGTTTTCATAGAAGCACATAAAGATTCCAACTTGGAATCATACAACAACAACAACCACATGAACATAATCAACACATAGCATGAATATCATAATTTATAGTTTAAAACTAACATAATCAATACATAGCATGAATGTCATAATTCATAGTTTAAAACTTGATTCTTAGGCTTCATGGATGAAAGGAATCCATGAATGAACACCATGCATACTTGAGAAAGGAAACCTTGAGGGTTTTTGGAAATCTTGGATGGATTTCTTGAGATAGGGTTTTTGCCTCTTGAGAGAGAAGGATTTTTTTCTTGAGAGAAAGTGAGGAAAAATGATATAATAGGATTTTTAGGACATAATTTCATGGTTAAAGGCTGATCTGTATCATTGAAAAGGACCCTATTGCCCTTAGAAAGTTTTTATTTTTCATCACTAAAAACCCAATTTGGGCACCTAGCGTGATGCGGTGCTATCATGTTGTGTCTCTGGAAAATGACTACTGAGAAATTGCATCATGGCTCGATGCGGTGAAATTGTGTTGCAATACTGGATGGGACCTGGAAGCTCACCGCGATGCAGTGATATCGCACTGAGACACTAGAAAGGGACAATTCTAATTTTGAGCCTTGGCGCGACATGCCATAATCACGGAGGCTCACTGGATTTTACGATTTCCATTTTGGCATGCTCCGCAATGCATTGATGGCTCAGGTGGCACACTATCTTACTAAAATAGCTCTAACTCTTCTCCCGAGTATCGTATTTGGGAGAATTTGGTATCGATGGAAATCTTATTCAATTTACCACATAGAAAAAAGTGAAAATCTTGAAAATTCTACATATATAAAAGTGTATTCATCTTTAAAGCATGATTTTGACATCTTCAAGGTGAATTTAAGCTAGGTAGAAGTACGGGGTATTACAATATCTCCCCCTTGGGAAATTGTCCTCGAATGAAACTGACTGAGATGGGAGAAATGATAAACTAAAATATTTACGGAACATGAACAACTGAAACATGAGTACATGACTGACATTACTGCTTTACTGAGATTTATTCTAAGCATGCATATCTGATGCATGAGTAACTGATTCGTGAATGCATGACTGGGATCACTGATGAGCTGATTATACTAAACATGCATATCTGATGCATGAATGCATGGATAAACTGACACATGAATGCATAGCTGGGAGTAATAATAAGCTGATCATGCATATCAGATTCATGAATACATGACTGAATTGACTCATGAACATGCGACTGAACATGTAATGGTAAAGATACCAAATTTGAAATAAAAACTGAGCGTGGAACTGAATACCAAGTTTATAATTGAAATTTGAACATGAGACTGAATAAGCTTAAGAAAAGTTGTTACCATGGGCTGATTCTAAATTAACGGAGAAGAGGTGAGGATACTTGGTTTGCATATCTGCTTTTGTTTCCCAAGTAGCTCTCTCAATGGACTGATTCTTCCAAAGAACTTTAACTACAGGGACCTCTTGTTCCTCAGTCTACAAGTCTGATAGTCAAGGATTTTGACTGAAATCTCTTCAAAGGAGAGATTGTTCTGAATATCGATGCCCTCAACAGGGACTACAACTACTGGGTCACCTATGCACTTTCTTAAGAAAGAATACATGGAACACTGGATGAACTGAGGCAAGATCTGAAGGCAATTCAAGCTCATAAGCTACTTTGCCAAAGCGACTGAGAATTTTAAAGGGACTGATCTTTCCCTTCTTTCCAAACCTCTTTACTCCCTTCATGGGAGAGATTTTTTTTTTAATATATGAAACTTTATGATCTCAACTCGATATCCTTTAGTGAACGCGCATGAACTATAACATGACAATATGACTGACTATGTGATGTGTGTCATAGACTGAGCATCGTGAGCTGAACTGAGCCATTGAGTATATGGCTTATGATCGAGATTGGAGCTAGAGGGTCAACTTATGGGTACCCACTACTCCAAATTGGATTCATTATGTGAAGAGGAAAATAGAGTGTCTAGGTCATGGAAGTTTGAGAGTTATAGTGTATCTCCCCCTTAGGATAATATGTCCCTCGAAGAATGCTGACTTGATTGAGATGTTAAGAAAAACTGAGGTGATGCACAAGGCACCTACGAACTGAATCGTGACTGTATATCTGGAATCTGAGACTGAGACATGAAATATGGACTGAGCTGCACACGCAAATACATGATTGGTCCATCTTATAATGGTTACATTCATGAGACTTCGGATAGTGTGACTAGATGGACAGAATGGGAAAATACATGAACTTGTCTATCTGACTGCTGGACTGAGGTACTGGTTGTTCAAACTTGTTCCTACTGACTAACTTATCTGAGTTGTTGACTGACCAATGGATGAGTGCTAGGCATGTAAGACTGAACGGTACTTTGTTTGGATAGTTGGACTTAAACTACAGACTATCACGCATAGAAGTTAAGGATTGACTGGGTAACATGAGAAAACTAAGCATAAATAAGTGGAAGTTGTATTATCTTATGGATGCAAGACCAAGCATATAACATGATTCAGAAACTCTCTATAATCTGAGGTACTGAAATATTACTAACTAAGTAACTATTGGCTATATGCTATGGTTGGGTAATTCTAAAAGTCAACTAAGTTTCTGATCTGGCTGGACAATGACTGGGGATGAGATTGTAGCTATGATGGTAATTGAGACTGTAATCGCAACTAAGATTGTAACCGGGACTGAATGCTGGTTTCTGATAACTGAGGTTTAGACTAGTACTGAAGTACTAAATTCAAATGGCTAAGTAACTAATAACTGAAATCCATGGTCCTGTAGGACTATCTGAGTCTTTTACTGAATATTGATTACTGAACTGACGCTGTAACTGAGACTCGAGGAATAGAACATCATCACAACAAATTCACCAAGAGATCTAAACTGAGGGTATACATAACATAATCTGAGTTTGGCCGATCATTAGGAGGGGAGCATGAATCATGTGAGCTAAGCATACTGTAAATCGTGACATGAGTGTATGGGTCATAAGCTGTATGACCTGAGTCTGAAATTTTTGTACTTGTGATTCATAACACTGAGTGAACTAAAACTCCCTATATTAGAAATTGGAAACGCACACGATTCTATGGAAAGTGTGTGAATACAAGTTATGTTCATGGAATTGAGACGTGAAGCTTATGTAAGTATCGTGGTGACTGTAGTACAAAACTTTACACTGAGGTAAGAATGAGTCGGGAATCACCTTCCCTTATGGATTTCCTACACATACTGCATTACTACTAGAATCTGAAAGCCTGATATTTGTGGGATATCATGATCGGACAGTCCCTGTATACCTGTCTAGTTATGATAGACTGACCAAATGGGTGAAGACTGAGAAAAGTCCTATTAATATTTGGTTTGACCTTAAAAGTCGATCATTATACAAAAAGTTACAAAAGAAAAGAAGCTCATGAATCTGAAGGTGCATAAATATGTAAATGGTAAACTTGTAACGTACCGGTGGCTGCATTAGGAGAACTTTACCGATCTTGTCTAGACTGAAGCGCATAAAGACTATTTGGGCGCTGCCCACTAGCAGCACTGAAAGTGGTACCCCACTGATTTGGACGATTAGACTGAGCTAAGGAACGGTTATGCTAACCTTGAAAGCCTGACTGAGGAAAATCTCTGACTCTATGGCCTGGATTACCACATCTAAAACACACATCACTGCCAGCTTTGAAAATACCCTTGTGGTTCTTACCATAAGTCTGGCAAAGAGGATTAGTTCGGGCATTGCTAACACTACCCTGCGATTGAGAGCCTGGTGCCCTATCTTTGTTACCCTTCCTGAACTTAGGAACTGGAGCACAGGCAAAGAAAGGAGCTGGAATGGATGGCTTTGGGCAAAACTGAGAACGGTTACTACTCTCTGACTTAGGCTTATTGAAATTGAAGCTACCTATTCTAGCTCTCTTATTCTACTTTTCTCTCTCCTTAATGTTCTACTCCTCTATCTTCTGAGCTTGGATCATAAGCCTAGCTATGTCCATCTCACTAATCAACATCATAGTCTTGCACTCCTTAACTACACTATCATTCACCCCTGAAACAAACTTACTCATCTTAGCTCTGCTATCTGCCACCACATGAGGAGCATATCTAGATAGTTGAGTAAACTTAAGAGAATACTCTTTCACTATCATGTTACCCTACCTGAGGTTGATAAACTCTAACACCTTAGCTTCTCTTAGCTCTAGGGGAAATAATCTATCTAAGAAGGCAGTGGCAAACTTCTCCCATTCTATGGGCACTACATTTGCACCCCTCTCTTCTTTTCATTGCTTAAACCATGTGTGAGCCACATCCTACAACTGATATACAGCTAGATCATCACTCTCACTAATGGTAACCCCCATGATATATGTAACCTTCTGAACATGATCAAGGAATTCCTGAGGGTCCTCATCTGACTTAGACCCGAAAAAGGATGAAGGAATCATTCGGGTAAAGTCCCGAATCCTGGCTGCAGCAGTATTGGCCACTGGATTGGCCGGAATATTAGTTGGTCATTCATTCTGAGCAACAACTAAATTAGCGAGAGTAGTGAATGCAGCTCTGAACTCTGCATGAGAAATGTGTTCGTCCAGGGGATCTGCCTGAACGGGCTGAGAGGCAGTCTGATTTCCCGTTTCTCTTCCCTGAGTCCTCTTTGGAGGCATGCTCTATAACGGAAAGGAAGGAAGGGATTAGATTGAGAATTTAAATGGAGCTCATTCTTACTCGTATGACTAGATTACTAAAAGAAGGGAAACTGTTCCTAAAACATCTCATAACCTTTTGTCCATAAGTGTGGTGCAGTACACACCCATGCATAAGACTATACTAGATTAGACTTCCTAGGACACTGTTGAACCTTAGGCTCTAATACCAAGTTTGTAACGCCTCGAGTTTGGTACCTGGAATGCTATACGGTGCCCGTGACTCCGAAGGACCACAAGCTAACCCATGACTTATATCTGTAACTGAGCACTACATGATATACTGTATAAATGCGGATTATAAGCTGTAAGGCCGTAAGGTTCAAAAATGTAACATGTCTGATAAACTAATATCTGAATGGGGTATAGAAATACCCAAAACTAAAATAAACTATTTGAATATACTGTAGTCTGAAAACCTCTAAACTGTCTAAAAACTGTGGAGTTTATGGGATATGTCCCTAACTAACTCCGAACTACTGAAATAAACTAAGTAATAAAGGAATAAAATAATCAAATAATAACATCCTCAAATGATGAGGACTCATTATTGACTCTGACTGCCGAAACTGGAATGTTACTGATGCTCTGGAGCTTGTGCTTTTGAACCTATGGTATAAAAACACCATAGCACAAATGCATCAGTACAATTGAAAGCACTGGTATGCAAGTAAGGTAGACTGAATACAAAGGGTTCATATGCATAAACAATACTAATTGACTGTATAACATGAACATGAGAATACATGCATGGATAAGAAACTTAAACTGAATACGTGGTAATACTGACTACTGAGTCTGAATACTGATAACATAAACTACTAATAACTGAGATAACTGATACAGAGTGATTGTATCTAATAGTCTAGATTCTAATAAAACTTGCTGAGTTCCATACTATACTGAGTGACTGTATCTGACAGTCCTAATATTTGAAGAACTATTTGAGTTCTATTATTGAGACTGAGTGACTATATCTGATAGTCCTAATTCTATAACTGAAACTGTGGGAGAATTCATCTAACTGACATGCCCCTAATAAGCTATTATAGCTGAGATGGGGTCCAATTTATAATGCTAATTAGAAGGGTGTCAATATCGCGCCACTGGTAAGGACAAGATGTAAGTGACACTTATCTGATAGTGTACCCAAAGGAGAATGATGGGACCCTCATCTGACAGTGTTAATCCACCTCATCAACCCTCAACTGACAGTGTTGATGTCTCAACCTATGTTGGCTACATAGTTCTAGAACACATGGATTTCTTCTAAGAATCACACCCTATGCTGACAGTGTGTGTTCCCATCCTTGGGTTCACTTGGTACTGAATCCTAATCCCATCTGAATAGACACTGAACTAGACTGGACTGATCTATTACTAATTAACTGGACTGAACTGAGTTCACTGGATTCTGTTGACTGATAGAATACTACTGAGATGTGATAACTGACTGAGATTTCTGAGTACTGAGATTACTAGATTACTAAGATTACTGAGATTACCAAGTACTGGACTGATACTGAATTTACTGAGTTTTCCTGAGTCATGTGACTGACTGAATTCTATTGATCGTGGTTTAACTGAGAGTAATATGGAAACTGACACTGGCTTTAGGCACACAGCTAAATTATCGGGTACAAGTACCCCTAGGAATCGATAGAAGGAAACTGACAAGGCATGACATTCTTAAATACACGACCAACATCAACAATCCATAATACAATAAGTTGGGCATTTCATGAAGTACATGGTTATCATAATCTTGTACATGGTAGGAATGCATATACGCAATGTCATAATTTCATACTCTAACATCATGAGCATTCCAACAAACATCTACATTGCACATTAATAGCATGGAAGCCATTTAAACATAAGGGTAAAACATGAATCCTTTACTTAAGTCACAATTGAGTCATATTACATAATTTCTAGTATCTTAGGCATTTTTCAAACACTTAGGGTGCATGACGTGGGGCATGGAATAATCATCAAATTAACATATCATAATGTAATACCCCGTATATTTCTATGCTAGAAAATGAATCATTGTTCCTACAAATGAAACCTCTTATACTGTGATTCATGTTTGAATACATGAATTAGGATGAGTATCCTAGTGATAATAGAGCTTATGATGTGTTAAGCTTGTTCATAAGAGTCACTTAGAGTAAGCCAAGCTAAGAACTTTTGAATCCACCAAATTTTCGTTTGTGATTTCACATAAGTCATATTTGAACGAGCATAACTTGATTTATAGGTGGTATTTTGGCAGATTTACACCCTCCAAATTATATAGAATTGAATAATATTTCCGTCGATATCAAATTAGCCTAAAACAGACACCCAGTGAAGAAGTAATGGCGATTTAAAATTTCAGCAGTGTCATTTCAGTCAGTGGTGCATCGCGCCGTAAGCCAAAATGATGATTGTCAATTTCCAGCGTATCTACGCAATTCAAGAATGTCACGGTGAGTTTCCATGTCATAAAAAAGTGGCAACGCGATGTCTCCGCATCGCGCCGGGGGCCCAAATTGGGATATTTTCACAGAAATTAAAAGACGCATCTAGAGGGGCATTTGGGTCATCTTCCCACCCCTATATATATTGCATAAATATGGAATTAAGCTATTATTTCACCAAAACATACTCTTTTTCATCAAAATCCTCTCAAGAACACATTAGGGTTTTTCATAGAAGATTCAAGTTCATGCAAATTCTACCATCAAAATCCAAGAATCTCTCCGTCAATCTTCACTAAATCAAGAACTAAGGTATGCGTAGTGTTCATCCGCGGATTCCATACATACATGGAGTTCAAGAATCAATCTTTAAATACTAAATCATGAATGTTTTGTGGTGATATGATTGTATTTATATTGGCGGTTGTGGTTATGCTATAGAGTAGTGATTTGATGAATTTTCATGAAGGTTTTGATCATGTAGTTGGAACCCATGAATTTGGGTGGTTTAATATGATATAAATTTATGAACACACCTATGCTTTAAAGAGTGCATGCAAGGTGTTTGATAAAATACTTTGAATGCTAGGAATTTCATGTTTACATGGTCCCATATTATCTACATGACAAGTCCATGTTAACTATACAATTCAATATGAGTTTCAAGCCATTGTTTTATTGCTATTGTTGTGGTATGAAGCATTTATGATAATTGAGTGATATAATATGCACATGATATGTATATTCCATGCACTCCCTACTGTGCACAAGATGTTTAAAACTACATGTGGTATATTATTCCTTACTTATGATATTATGAATTATGGACTCCAATCTTGTGATCAAGTCATGTCATATGTGTTAGTTTTCTTTTATCGAATCCTGGGGGTATTCGTACCCAAAAAATATAGTTGTGTGCCTAGAGCCATGTCATGTTGTCATGATAATCTCAGTCAAGTCATGATCTACAGAACTCAATCAATCATGTGACTCAGGAAACCTCAGAAATCTCATGATCTCAGTAAATTCTTAGATAGTAGTACTATTCTGTCAGTCAACGGAAGTCAATTACTCAGTCCATGCACAGTCAGTAAATTATGATCAGTCTCTTCATATGAGAGTAGGAGTTAGAACTGAGTGAACCTAAGGATGGAAAATCACCTGTCATATGAGGGTGTGATTCTTAGTAGTCATCCTTGCATTCCTGAACTATATAGCCAGCATAGGTTGAGACATCGTAGCCTGCTATATGAGGGTGGATGAGGTGGCTTAAACTGTTATATGAGGGATCCCACCATTCTCACTAGAGTTACCTATTATATGAGGGTTGCTCACACGTTGTCCTTACTAGTGGCGTGGTGTTGACACCCTTCCAGTCAGGGTAGAGATTAGACCCCAGCTTAGCCATAATGGCACATATGGGGCATGTCGGTTAAGTAACTACCTCCCACAGTCTCAGTCTCAATTTTAGTAATAGAACTAAGATAGTTCTTCATAATATCAGGACTGTCAGATACAACCAACTCAGATACAATACGTAACTCAGCTAGTTCCACCACATTCATGACTATCAGATACGGTCACTCATGTTATCATTATTACCAGTTCTCTAAACTCATATTACCAGTATCCATCTTCATGACTGTCAGATACGATCAAGCATTTAAGTTCCTCATATTCATGGATGCCAAATACAGTCAATCAGATTAATAATTTGTAGTTAGACTATTAGATACAGTCGACCAGACCAGTCCTTCATAATCAGGACTGTCATACACAGTTATTCATATATCAGTAACATAGCACTAGTCCCTCAGTATTTAGTAATATAGTGTCAGTTCCTCACTTATTAGTGATTTATATACTCAGTATTCAGTTTCAGGACTGTTAGACACAGTCAAACAGACCAGTTCTTCATAATTTGAACTGTCAAAATAGTCATTCATCTATGAAGTACCTCAGTGTCAGTAAATTCATAATGTCAGTATTCAGACTCAATAGTTGGTATCATCACGAGTTCAGTTATAGTTTCTCATGTATGTATGTATTCTCACGTTCATATCAGTCAACATTGTTCATACATATAACCCTTTGTATTTAGCCTACCTTACTCGTACATTCGGTCGTACTGATGCATTTGCGCTATGGTTCTTTCTCTTATGTTACACCATAGGTTCAGAGGCACGAGCTCCAGATCAGCAGTAGATTCCAGTATCAACAGTCAGAGTTAGAAGTAAGTCCTTATATTTTGAGGACACGATGATTTCATTGCTATTGTAGTTTTCAGTTTATTTCAGTAGTTGGAGTTAGTTGGGGACATGTCCCATCAACTCCTTATTCAGATAGTTAGAGGCTTTCCAGACTTAAGCATATCAGACAGTTATTTCAGATTTGATTTGGTATTGTTATACCATTTTTAGATATTGTTCTTATCAAATGTTTATTCAGTTGAACCTTATGTCCATTCAGTACATGTTTCCATATTTTTATGTTATAGTATGTAGTATACAGGTACAGATATTGGTCATGGGTTAGCTTATGATCCTTTGGGGTCATGAGCACCGTGTAGCATTCTGGTTCAGAAAATTAGGGCGTTACAAACTTGGTATCAGAACCTAAGGTTCAATAGAGTCCTAGGAAGTCTGAAAGCCACATCTAGTAGAGTCTTGTACATGCGTGTGTTGTTCACCACACTTATGTGCAGGAGGCTAGATGTTTTAGGAACAGTTTCCCTTTTTTTATGTCTCAGATCGTGCTATAGCAAGGTTATCTAAGGAACCCATACAGATTCATATCATGCTCCTCTCATGTCAACTTTACCTTACTTCCAAGGTAACAGAAATAGTGAAGCTCAAGTCCTAAAGATAGGGCTTTCTCAGATAGTATCCCCCAGTTCCCTTATGTTCCAAAGTTGTACGGATCTTATTCATGATCATGAGAACTTATTCTCGAATCCAAATTTAGATATTCCATCTGATCCTTTCTTAGAATCCTATGACAGCATAGACCTAGAATTTTTAAGCATGAACTAAGAAGTTAACAGTGGTAGAGTTGGGAAAGTATTATCCAGTTTGATCAGATTATGTATTCATGGGGATAGTTGTGCCAGAATGAATTAGTAGGCTTGAACTTTGTGAGTTGGAAATTTAAGTTTATTGACTTGAAATTAAGCATGGAGGTATGAATGTAATATTAGTAGTTTGTGAGGGAACAGAGGTAGATAATGGGCTTAGTAAGGCAAGCATGTGTTTGACAGAGTGTAAGTATGTGATTAACATTACAATTCAGTTCAGATATTAGTTTAGTTTTCATAGGCTTATGATGATGGCATTAAGCTAAGGACAAGATAATAGATCAAGTAACCCAGCCAGGCTCTCAGATTCCAGTAGTAGCGTCAGTATGTATAGAAAAGCAGTTAGGGAAGACAATTCCTGACCCATCCTTATCTCAGCGTAAAGCTTCATACTTCAGTCAGCATAATGCCTATTCATGCTTCATGTCTCAGATTCCATGAATACAGCTTATTTTCACACGCCTCCCATAGAATCGTGTGTGCTTTTAGTTCCCAGCATAAGGAGTTCAGTTCCAGCTCACTCAGTGTTACGAATCATGTTCCACGAACTCAGAAATTCCAGACTCAGGTTATGCAGCTCATGAATCATGTACACGTATCATGCTCCCCAGTATACTCAGCTTCCATGACTCATACTGCACCCCCACTAATTAGATAAGTCTAGAATATGTCATCTATATCCTCAGTCCAGACCTTTTTGGTAAATTTATGCCACAGATATTCCATTCCTCAAGTTTCAGTTATGTGTCAAATTTAGTCAGTATACATTCATGCTTCAGGTCCTCCTAATTTAATCCTTCAGTAAGCTCTCCTTGTGGAACAGTGTAGTGGTGAGCAGTCACTTAGATGGAAGAGAGTTAATATTCCATGTTAAGGGCAGACTGTTGCATGCATGTTTTATACGAGGGTGTAGATACGAAGATAGGCTTGAATATCCTATTAGTATGCAAGGAAAGGGCTAGCAAGAGGTAGTAATTAGATATTAGGAAAGTTTAGAGTGTGAATGAGTATTCAGATCCTTGACTTATGTCAGCCTTCATTATGAGACTGTCATAACTCAGTTGCCATCTCAGTTATAGTTTCAGTACTAAACACTCAGTAATTAGTGTTCAGTCTCAAAATTAAGCACTTTAGTATCAGTCTAAACCTCTGTTTCAGTATTCAGTTATTAGGACCCAATATTTAGTTCCAGTATGGATCCTAGTTACAGTCTTAAGTTATAGTGTCAGCTTCAAATTAGTATTCAGCTCATAAATTCAGTTCACTTTTAGACTTGCTTTACCATAGCGTACAGTTATCAACTACTCAGTTATAGGTATTCCAATACCTCAGTCTATGGAATGTTTCCAAATCATGCAATATGCTTGGTCCTGTATTTTTTTAAACAGTATAGCTTTCATGAAATCCATGATCAGTTACCTCATGTTACTCAGTCAGTCCCTTCTCATATGCATAATACTTTATGGCCTCAGCCCAACTATTCAGATTAAGTACAATTCAGTCTTGCATACCCAGCATTCAGTTACCATTTACTCAGTTAATCAGATAAGTCAGTATGTCTATGCATTCATGCATCATGCTTTAGTTTTAGATCTCAGATAATCAGTTACGATTTTGTTCCTAGGTGCCTTGAGCATCGCCTCAACTTTCTCAATATCTCAACAAGGTTAGACCAGCATCTTTCAAGGGACATAGTTTCCCAAGGAGGAGATACACTACAGCCCCCAAAATTTTATGATTTAAACATATCATTTTCTTCGATGAATCTGTCTTGAAGGAAGTATTACTTACAAGCCGACCTTCTAACTTCAAAACTCAGCAGTAAGCCATGTACTCAATTTTTTAGTTCAGTTCATGTATCACATTCCAGACTCGGTTCTATTATTATGTTCCCGCTCATGCATATTGAGTAATTAATCTCAGACTCATTAGTATTTTCGGTTCAAGGTAATAGTCTTGTTTGAGCTTACTCGTTCTCATGTTCAAATTTTAGTAACAAACTTGGTATCCAGTTCCATACTCAGTTTTCAGTTCAAACTTAGTACCTTTTGCATATTCAATTGCATGTTCATGAGTCAGTTCCATCATGTATTCACACATCAGATATGCATAATCAGCAAATCAGTACTTCCAGTCATGTATTCATATATCATGCCAGTCATATAATCATACATCGGATATGCATGGATTCATCTTATCAATTTTTGTATCACATATGCATTCTCATTCTAAGAAACTTAGTTCATCAGAACACTCAGTCCTTCATTCATGAATCAGTTACCCATCCATCAGATATGCATGTTCAGTATGATATGCTCAGTTTTCAGTCATGTCAGTCATGAACCTAGGTTTCAGTAGTGTATGTCTTGTATGTACTCCAGTTTATATTTTCTCCCCTCTCAGTTAGCCTCATTCGAGGACGAATGTTCCCAAATGGGAGATATTGTAATACCCCGTATATTTCTAAGCTAGAAAATAAACCATTGTTCCTATGCATGAAACCTCTTATACTGTGATTCATGTTTGAGTACATGAATTAGGATGAGTATCTTGTGATAATAGATCTTATGATGTGTTAATCATGTTCATAAAAGTCACTTAGAGTAAGCCAAGCTAAGAACTTTTGAATCCACCAAATTTTCGTGTGTGATTTCACATTGGTCATCTTTGAACGAGAATAACTTGGTTTATAGGTAGTATTTTGGAATATTTATACCCTCCAAATTTTAGAGAAATGAATAATCTTTCCGTCGATACCAAATTTGCCTAAAACGGACACCCAGTGAAGAAGTTATGGTGATTTAAAGTTTCAGCAGTGTCATTTCAGTCAGTGGCGCGTCGCGCCGTAAGTCAAAATGACGATTGTCAATTTCCAGTGTCTCTACGTAATTCCATCACGTCGAGGTGAGTTTCTAGGTCATAAACAAGTGGCAACGAGATGTCTCTGAATCACGTCGGGGGCCCAAATCGGGATATTTTCACAGAAATTAAAAGACGCATCTAGAGGGGCATTTGGGTCATCTTCCCACCCCTATATATATTCCATAAATACGGAATTAAGACATTATTTCACAAATACATACTCTTTTTCATCAAAATCCTCTCAAGAACACATTAGGATTTTTCATAGAAGATTTAAGTTCAAGCAAATTCTACCATCAAATTTCAAGAATCTCTCCGTCAATCTTCACTAAATCAAGAACTAGGGTATGCGTAGTGTTCATCCATGGATTCCTTTCATCCGTGGAGTTCAAGAATCAATATTTAAATACTAAATCATAAATGTTTTGTGGTGATATAATTGTATTCATGTTAGTGGTTGTGGTTATGCTATAAAGTAGTGATTTGATGAATTTTCATGAAGGTTTTGATCATGTAGTTGGAACCCATGAATTTGGATGGTTTAATGTGATGTAAATTTATCAACACACCTATGCTTTAAAGAGTACATGCAAGGTGTTTGATAAAATACTTAGAATTCTAGGAATTTCATGTTTACATAGTCCCACATTATCTACATGACAAGTCCATGTTAACTATACAATTCAATATGAGTTCCATGCCATTGTTTTGTTGCTATTGTTGTGGTATGAAGCATTTTGATAATTGAGTGATATAATATGCACATGATATATATATTTCATGCACTCCCTGATATGTACAAGATGTTGAAAACTACATGTGGTAAATTATCCCCTACTTATGATATTATGAATTGTGGACTCCAATTTTGTGATCAAGTCATGTCATGTGTGTCAGTTTTCTTCTATCAAGTCCTGGGGGTATTCGTACCCAAAAAATATAGTTGTGTGCTTAGAGCCATGTCATGTTGTCATGATAATCTCAGTCAAGCCATGATCTATAGAACTCAGTCAGTCATGTGACTCAGAAAACCTCAGAAATCTCATGATCTCAGTAAATTCTCAAATAGTAGTACTATTTTGTCAGTCAACGGAAGTCAGTTACTCAGTCCATACACAGTCAGTAAATTATGATCAGTCTCTTCAGATGGGAGTAGGATTTAGCATCGAGTGAACCCAAGGATGGGAACTCACCTATTATATGAGGGTGTGATTCTTAGAAGTCATTCTTGCGTTCCTGAACTATGTAGCCAGCATTGGTTGAGACTTCGTATCCTACTATATGATAGTGGATGAGGTGGCTTAACCTGTTATATAAGGGTTCCCACCGTTCTCACTAGAGTTACTGTTATATGAGGGTTACTCACACGTTGTCCTTACTAGTGGCGCGGTATTGACACCCTTCCAGTCATGGCAGAGATTAGACCCCAGCTTAGCCATAATGGCACATATGGGGCATGTCGGTTAAGCAAATACCTCCCACAGTCTCAGTCTCATTTTCAGTAATAGAACTAAGATAGTTCTTCAGAATATCAAGACTTTCAGATACAGCCAACTCAGATACAATACGAAACTCATCTAGTTCCACCACATTCATGACTGTCAGATACGGTCACTCATGTTATCATTATTACCAGTTCTCTAAACTCATATTACCAGTATCTATCTTCATGACTGTCAGATACGGTCAAGAATTTAAGTTCCTCATATTCATGGCTGCCAGATACAGTCAATCAAATTAATACTTTATAATTAGACTGTCAGATACAGTCGACCGGACCAGTCCTTCATAATCTGGACTGTCATACACAGTTATTCATGTATCAGTAACATAGCACTAGTCCCTCAGTATTTAGTAATACTGTGTCAGTTCCTCACTTATTAGTGATTTGTATACTCAGTATTCAGTTTTAGGACTGTTAGACACAGTCAAACAGACCAGTTCTTCATAATTCGAACTGTCAAAATAGTCATTAATCTATGCAGTACCTCAGTGTTAGTAAAGTCATGATGTCAGTATTCAGACTTAGTAGTCAGTATCATCATGAGTTCAGTTATAGTTTCTCATGTATTTATTCTCATGTTCATATCAGTCAGCATTGTTCATACATATAACCCTTTGCATTTAGCCTACCTTACTTGTACATTCAGTCGTACTGAAGCATTTGCGCTATGGTTCTTTATCTTATGTTACACCATAGGTTTAGAGGCACGAGCTCCAGATCAGCAGTAGATTCCAGTATTAGCAGTCAGAGTTAGAAGTAAGTCCTCATATTTCGAGGACACGATGATTTTATTGCTATTGTAGTTTTCAATTTATTTCAGTAGTTGGAGTTAGTTGGGGACATGTCCCATCAACTCCTTATTCAGAAAGTTAGAGGCTTTCCAGACTATAGGATGTTAGTGATGTGCTAGATATTTGTAGCACATTTAAAACTTTTTAACTTGAAATAATTATAAGTTCTTAAGTAATTATTGGTGTTTTTGATGTTATTTCTTAATATTTTGTGGGAAAGTCAAGGATGGGAGGAAAGCATAGAAAAAATGAACAAAATAAGTAAAATCTGGTACAAGTGAGCTGATATGAGTCTGACGGCATTTCTTGCAAGCCGTCAGAGATGTGGTAAGCTACCACAAAAAGGCGTCAGGAAGAACAGTGAAGAAGAGTGTCTGGATGAAGGTGACGACATTCTCAATATGTCGTCACAAGTGTGGTAAGCCGTCACAAGATGCTGTCAAGTGGGACAGAACATGGTGAAATATGTTGAAGGTCTAACAATATTTTCTACACGCCGTCACTCCTCTGGTAAGCCGTTGGAGGACATCGTCAGAGTGAGGCAGAACAGGTTAAGAAGGTACGACTTCTGACGACATATCTGAGACACCGTCAGAAGCCTGACGATCGACACCAATATGCCGTCACCTAAATCCGAGCCCAGCTATGATTTTGTTATTTTATTACCTTAATTAGGATTTAGTATAAATAGCAATTTTGAGGGTTTTTAAATTATCAAGTTTTCATTATTCAGAACAAGAACTTTGGAGAGGGAAACACATACATGGTTCTCTTTCATCAATTATTCTTAGTTTTCTTTCTTATCATCTATTCTTAGGTTTCTAACTTGGGATTTAATTGAAGAAATTGATTGTTGTTTTCCATCTATACATAAGTTGATTATTATCATCATGAATTCAACTTGTGATTTCTTTCATCAAATCATGTGAAACTAATTCCATTAGTCGGGGTTATGGGATCCAAGGATTAGGGTTTGATATGATGCTAGGTGTTTAACGGATTCAAGGAGTAGTAGAACATCTTGAAATTCTGTGGTTTTAACTTAAATCTAGTGGTTGCAAACATTAGATTATACCTTAGGTTTTATTTGCTTCTAACGGAGAAATAGACTAGAGGACGAGAATTATCAACAGTGAATCGGAAGCTACAAACCTTTTGTTTAATGATTAATGTCGTAACTGGATTAATCTATATGAGATAACATCCTATTGGAAAAAGATAAGTTATCTAAGTTTGAGAGAATTAGATAATAAATTATCTGGTGAGGTCAAGAGATAAGTCAGATAGTATAGTCGTCAGGGATATTCTGTTGTTTCTAATAAAGGAATCAATGAATGAACACTATGCATACCTGAGAAAGGAAGCCTTGAAGGTTTTTGGAGTTCTTGGATGGATTTCTTGAGATAGGGTTTTTACCTCTTGAGAGAGAAGGATTTTGTTCTTGAGAGAAAGTGAGGAAAAATGATATAATGGGGTTTTAGGGCATAATTTCGTGGTTAAAGGCTGATCTGGGTCGTGGAAAAGGACCAAATTACCCTTAGAAAGCTTTTATTTTATGTCACTAAAGACCCAATTTGGGCACCTGGCGCGACGCAGCGCTATCGCGCCGTGTCTCTTGAAAATGACTACTGAGAAATTGCATCAGGGCGCGACGCAGTTAAATCATATTGCAATACTGGATGGGACCTGGAAGCTCACCGCGATGCGGTGATATCTCGTTGAGACACTGGAAAGGGACAATTCTGAATTTGAGCCTTGGCGCGACGCGCCATAATCGTGGAGGCTCACTGGATTTAACGATTGCCATTTTGGCATGCTCCGCGACGCGTTGATGGCTCAAGTGGAACACTGTCTTACTAAAATGACTCTAATTCTTCGCCCAGGTATCGGATTTGGGCGAATTTGGTATCGATGGAAAGCTTATTCAATTTCCCACACAGCAAAATGTGAAAATCATGAAAATTCCACATAAATAAAAGTGTATTCATCTTTAAACCATGTCTTTGACATCTTTGGGACGAATTTAAGTTAGGTAGAAGTACGGGGTATTACACTTTCCCATCACCTAGAATAAGGTAGCAGGCGCCTAGGACATCACCTAGCCATTCTAGTGGCGGTAGGCGATGGCAATGCGGATCCTAGCCAATGCCTAGGCTCTACTTATTGACACCTACTTGGTTTTGAGATCCTAAAACACCTCCAACACCTCCCAAAACGTCAACACATGATCTACCATCACTACGGGGGTCCCAAAGGTCATTTTTGATGCATTAAAAGAGTGTTACAACTATGAGGTGTTACATTATCTCCCCTTGGGATCATTTGTCCTCAAATGATAGGTAAGATCTTGTTGAATCTCTAAAAGTATGAAGTAAGGAATGTAACCTCGTATTTAACATTTTCTTTTCCTCAACGGAATATGCAAAGGCATTAAAAGAGCTTTATGATAAACCCCTAATGAATCGTATAAGCACGAAGCGTGAGATGATAAGGGTTGACATAGAGATGACTTTGCACATGATTTCTAGGGATCATGATCATCATTACATAAGGCATGAGTTTATTTGGTGATCATAGGATTGATTCACATCGGTACAAATCATGAAATAAGATTTCGCGGGAGATTGAAATAGAAGCATTCTCCTCCGTACAATTTAAAATGAATGGACCTTACACTTAGAGACATTATTCGACTATGCCCCAAATAATAAATAAATAACATACTTCATCCATTCCATCTTAGATTTTTACCATCATACATCTAACCACAAGAGTTTGAGTCCCGCTGCATAATACTTCTATGTTGGAGCCTAACTCAAAGAAAAGAGGTGCTAGCTTAAGCTATGGGACCCCATACTCTACATCCCTTTAAGAATATCACTTCACCTTTATCACTACCATAAAAAACCCTTGGGTTTTAATTCTAGGAGTACTTACCACATAGCACATTGGTTTGTGTTTTCATCAATCACAACACTCAAGCCTATCATTACTACACCCACTTCATGGATCTCCCCACTAGGTCCAACAATTTCAATCACTCTCACAAAGATATTTGCCACATATCTCCTTCCTACTATTTCACATAATATAAGTTCATCTCTTTCTTTCCACATTCATCTATAACCTTAGCTAAAGATATCACATCAAAATTTTCACCTTCAAGGGCATCTACTTCCCTACTTAAAATATTACTACGCTTCCATAACCACTATCATACTAACATATGGAGCGTCATTAAGGGATCCGAGCATAAGCATCATGAAAGGGAGTAACACTATTCGCTTATAATATATACCTATTGGATTACTCAATGTGGGACATGAGGTGGAGATAAGAAATAATAGACACAAAGTGCTTCATATATCGAGTGTCTGGATCTTAAGTAAAGAGTCATTCGGCGTAAACACAACACAACATAAGTTCTTAGGACAGACCATAGTGAGAAACATGAGCACTTACATCATGATTTGTATAACATATGATCGGAATTCCTGAAGTCAATCGATTGAGATAGGGATTTATACTTGAAGCTATTTCTTCTTATTTTCAGAGCTGAGATTGTCATGAGTTAGCATAAAATTTATTATTTTGGTTAATCCCGACATAAAATGAATCAGTAACATATAAAAACATAGTTCCTTAGAACCAAGCATGATTTGGGACACGAATTTATGGATCATAAACATCATAACATAGAGATTGAATACATGAAAGACTGGACTTAATGAGACATCACTGTTTGTAGTTTGGAGGTCGAAACATGACACGACTTACATACAGAACTCAAACCTTAGATATAGGCAGGACTTGTATACATAAGACATCGGTGGAATGACCTCTTAAATTGAAGTAGGAGGAGTTCGCTTGGATAGGAATAGATTTATCATGACTCTTTCCTAAAACTTATCACCATGAGAAAATTCAGGGGACTGTCTTAATTCACCATCTCCCGCTTATATCAAAGTCACAATCCTAGACTTGAGGACATATCCCCTTATCAAATCTACAACAACAACTCTCAACACAATGGGGGTATCATCATGCACATAAATACTAGACCCCCTCAACAACACCCACTTCAGCGACACTAATCATAACTTTCTCCAACCCCCAAAGTCATTGACTTATGACTAACATTATCATGGGCATGGACATCTATGCTTCTATAACTTACAACTTAACAAAAATTGTAAAACTATACCACGGGCGCATATTGCCTACCTATATTTTCTCCATTCAACTTTAAAGAACACTATACAACAACTCCCCAGACTTCTCCATACTACAAAATTCAAGAACACAAACTAGGTACACAGGACACTTATATACATAAAACCTTATCTAACAACATACTACCTGGGGGTTCAACCTATCCTTATTTTCTTACGCTCTTACCCCCTTAATGACTCAACCACAATTCAACATTTTATCCTTATATACTTATCCCCTTACCCCATTAATGACTTAACCACAATTTATCATTTTACCCTAGTCCTCATGTATATCTATCACAATTATCCACTCTTTATTCCGCAAGTTGCCAACCTCGGCTATTGAACACATCAAATCAAGCCTACTACTTCCTCCCACAAACATGAATCATTAACCTTAAGCTAATGTTCCCACTACCACAATCTACATCTAAAGTTCAAGCCTATTGTCTAACAACGCCTATCATATGAAGCATGCCATATACTATATTAATCAATCGAATAGAAATATCAACCTAAGTCTCTTATTTCACTTAACTATGGCCTATAAGTTCATCCTTTACACAACATTACGACTACCTCTCAAAATCTACTACATACCTTCTCACATGAAGAACTAGTTTACAACTACTAGAGAAAATAAAATCAAGGGGGTAAAGTCTCATAACAAGGATAGTCGATCTTAATCTTATAGTATAATCCATTATGACCTTATCAACATATTATACTTTCTCACATCACATTTTACTTACCCATACATACATTTCCACTATATTCAAATTCCATAAACACCAATGAGTCTCTACCCATAACTTAGTGGCTGATCTACTCCTTTCCATTTAACACTTATAAATGATTTCGACAACCACCATAACTATCCACTTTGAGATCCTTCCCTATTTTGAATAAATAACAGTCATAGCCAATCACTTCCTTCACAAACTACCATAGAATCAACAAATCTTTCTACAACATTAGTCCATCACTATAAAATGGAAACCCATCCCTTAATCAAAGGTTATACAATGAAAACTAGCTTCTTTATACAAAAGTCACCCTTACTCTGACTTCTAAACTTGTGACTTCATATTACTAACTTTTGGACCATCTTACTACCAGTAAGTCATGACACCTTATCATATACTACTACTCGGGTTGAAATATTATTCCATCATTCTGCTATATATCTCTACCCTTAAGCATAACAATCTGCCATAAGGATTCTGAAAGGAATTAAATACACCTCTTACCTCAGGCTGAAAAGCATGATTTCATTATGATAGAGGTATACACTCGAATCAATACTCTTTCAAAAACTAATGGACTCCTATTAAGTCCTCGTGCTATCTCATAATTTCATGGACAAGTCAATCAGAAAGGACTGCATTATTTAGACTCTAAGCCCTTGAGCTTGAACTGCCTCGATAATGAGACATAGCTAATAAAATTAGAGTAAAGAAGAAATTTGGATAACTTTAATATGGACATCATAATGGCATGATCAAGAGTATAAAGGAATGGAAACATCTCTTAAATGCCCAGTAGCCTCCTGATTATAAGTGTGGTGCACAGCACACCCATAAGCAAGACACTACTAGACACAGCTTCGTAAATACCCCGGGACCATGAACCATGCTCTGATATCAAGCTTTTCATGACTCAATCCGAGGCCCTAGCCTCGGCGGGAATCCCAATCCATAAAGGCTTGAGAGACCTCTTAGCATTCTACCATAAGCATAATCCATACATAATCAAAGTGCGGAAGATATGATGAAAACTCAAGGGACATTTATAATAAAATTATTTCAACAAATATGACAATACATTACTCAACTTTCTTCTACGAAGCCTCTAATGAAAAATACTATCTAGACTAAGACAAAGCCCCCTGATGGACCATAAACTAAAAAACTCAACATATAAGTAAATGCATTTCGAAAGGTGGATGCCTCATCCATTTTTGTGATATCCCAAATGTTAAACTGATGAGGTAGACCCTGGCACTACACCGCAGAACCTGAAATATAGGGAGTCAATACACAAAGGTACTGGTACATAGAATAATCCTAAAATAAAATACATTTTTATACAACATAGGTGAGAGCATTTTATAATAACATGTCATCATAAAACATTAGAAAATACATCGGCATAATTTAATGAGCTTCAAAACATCTTCTTGAAATCATGTCTCACTATTTATTTTTCTTTTGAGCTAGATAGGTTACCCTACATACATGATATTCCAAGGGATATGTGGATCCCGCCCATAACTCGCCAGCCAGGCCCCCAATCCATGTTTGCCGCAAGGATCGGGTATTCATGAAAAGGCATGCCCAACTTACCAACATACCATGCTATCCAACTTGTCGAATAGCACATTAAAACCATATCGATAAAACACGATTTTGGTCTAGGAGTTATCTAAACTCAAGCCTTTATCAGGTAACTAGCTAACTCTATTTAAGCCCAGTTTTTAGTTGTTTAAAACCATGCTTCATACTTTTAAAACATTCTTTGCTTTCCTAATTAAGGGCACTTCATAATAGGTATCGTCATACCTAGACTTGCAAGCCATATCATAGCATATCACAATCTTAGACCTTTTTATTTTCAAAACGTATAAATGACCACTCAAAAGATTTAAACATCACAAGAGAGTTCTCATTTTAAAAGCACATGAACACTTATGTAAACACACTCTCTTTTCAAGACTTAAACATACAGAGGTCAATTCAATCATTTAATTCATGCATTATTTCCATTAGGACACGAGAGCCATTAGAACAAGAATAGCCTTCTTAAAAACATATGAAATAATAAATTATAATTGACCAAGAGGCACTTAATACTCGAGAAAACATCATCCTTCGTAAAGCAGCCCCAAGACTTAGTTATACATTAATCTCACGTTCAAAAAGTGGCCTAAAATTCATGCTCTCAAAAATAATTCCCAATTCATACCATGCAAAATCCATAAATTACATCATGGGGAAGGGCATTTCAAAAATCATATTCATAAATCACTCTTCGAACTCAATTAAATATGCACAAGATTATAAATCAATCTTATGGAAAAACCCATGAAAATTATGTACTTTTATCAAACTGGATTCATGATGCATGCTCTTAAAATAATTTCTCAAAACTCATTACATATACATACATATATAACTTTAAAGCTTGTTAAAGTCGTAAAACCTATGCCCATGAGATTTAGGATAGCCCCACGTACCTTAATAACAAATAAATCATGAAGAAACTGACCCTTTAAGCTTGAATTTTCAAACCCTAAGTTATTTTTCTCCTCTTGTATTTTTAGGAATATGAACTTTGGATTTGAGAGTGTTAATACATATTTAGGGACCTTAATTTCATGTAAAGATGTTTAGGGATAGTTATGGAATGTAAAAAGACTTTGTTGCCCTTGAAATAACTCAAAAACGGAGCCCCTATATCGTAAAAGACTGGCTATATAGCGCCCAGCCCATGGCCTAACCATCAAGTGGATGGCGCCTAGCCCATGGCATAGCTATAATGAGGGTCGCGTCTATCCCATCTCCTATCACAAGGTGGGCGGCACCTAGGGCATTGCCTAGCCATTCCAGTAGCAGTAGGTGATAGCAATGCAATGCCTAGCCAATGCCTAGGCTCTACTTTGCAATGCCTACTTAATTTTGAGGTCCTAAAACATCCCCAACACCTCCCACAATGTCAACACATGATCTACCATTACCACGGGGGTACTAAAGATACTTTTTTATGCATTAAAAAGGTGTAATAACTATAGGGTGTTACACTTTCACACTTCCAATTCCAATCAAGATACTCTTTGGGACCTAAATACCTTTTGAAGATAGGTAGGTGTAAAGACCTGAAATTGTCTCCTGGGACATCACACGGTGCTTGAGGCTACAAGTAGCCCCAAGCTAACCCTTTGAGCCTATTTCTACTAATAACACTCATTTCAAGATGAAATAATTCAAACACTAGCATAGTCATATCATATGAAAGGAAATACAGAGAAAATACTTGATCTAAACGAGTAAGAAATACCGGAAACCTCAACACAACCACAATCTGATAACTAGTTTGACAAAGCCTCTACTAATCCATGAATTAGAGAGCCATTGGGATAAGTCCTCAACTGACTCGAAATGAACTGAAAGTAAAAACATAGTCTCTCAAACACAGAAACGTCTGAAGATAGATCCTTGAACCATGAGGACTCACCATTGTAGGAATGTAGACAGAGGTACTCAAAATTCACTGACGAGTCTGGGACTGAGCACCTGAACCTATATTATAAGATAATGTAGCACATAGACGTATATGTAGATCAGCACTTGGGAATGTACTGAGTATGTGGGGGTGCATGCATTTACATAAAACAACACCAATACTCTTTAATCAAATCATGTATGTAATAAGTAATGACACACATGGCTTGAATAAGTATAAAATGCGAAGCTCATGAATCATGTACAATGGAACCTGTAACACAAGTTTGTGAGTCATTATACTTTCAGCCTTGAAATTTGTACTCTTCTCTTATTCTCATTACTCAAGGCTAAAGGAAACTTTAAGCAATACTTTCAACTCATGCATATGTCTCATGGAGAGTAAAACTTCTTCAATGCTCAAGAACTCATAACTCTTTTGAACTCAAATACTTGGAATTCGAAATCATATAACTTTGGAACATACTTGAAGGCATTTCATTCACGTTAGTAAAATATCTTATTTCAAGCTTTAGGGAAAAATACTCATATTAAGGGAAAGTATTTTAGTTTTAAAGAAAAATATCTTATCTCAATGGAAAATACTTTAGTTTAGGGAGGTAACTGATCTCGAAGTTTAAATGTCAATGGAGGTTCTCTTAACCGACATAAACCATGTGAGCTACATGGAGTCCAACGTTTTGTACTCCTAAGGAAGAGACCCCACATTGGGGAGGAGTGTCATACTCTTTGCCAGGGAGTATAACCTAGGTCTAGTAATCACTAAACAAACTCGGCCTCGGGCCCAATATCAACTCGGCCTTAGGCCCAATAATAATCATAAACTCAGCCTCAGGCCCAACCTACGGTGGCACATAGTTTTGGGGTAAGAAACCATAGTAACTTACCCGCACGGTGCTAAATACTACTCCCTTTAGATTATCTGCGCTCATCTCATAAAAATCCACTTTTAGAAATAATCTCATGGTTCACCACAAACCCAATAATAAAATTTGTACTCTCATGTAGGAAAGTGGATTTCAAAGCTCAATGACCATTAGGTCAAAACATTTCTCAACAATCTCAAAATACTCAAATCATGGGTGCTTATAGCACAAGAGTTCATAAAATCTCAAGTCTCAAGTAGAGATTAATAAACCATAGTTCAATCTTAAGTTAAAACTCATCAAAAGAACAATAGATGGCATATAGATTCATAACTCATGTAGAAATCTGTAAGTTTCAGCAATTTATCTCAAAATCTCAACATACTCACGTACTTCAATGTTTCAAATATTTCAACTATTAACTTCTCAAGGATTAAAATCATGGGGTATAGACCCAGCTGCAATTTCTCAATAAAACATGTAAAAATCATGCCATTAGACTCTCAATTCATGGGAAACATCAAAAGCTTGCAACCAATAACAATCGGTGAAAAACCCCAATTCAATTTTAAGTAAAATCTCATAAATTGCAAAGAATTGTAGTTTAAATAAGCCTTTGGGCACAAAGGTGAAAGGATTTCCCTTGTTCAAAACCCCACATACCTTGAATTAGAAGCTTTGGATGAACTCTCGCTTTTGGGACTCAATTCGTACTCTTGAATGAAGGTTCTTGAAGCCCTTGACTTGGGAACCTTGAATCTTGACTCAATTAAGAAAATCTATGGTGGATTCTTGAGATTCTTGAAAGAGGTTTTGGATGCTTAGAGTTTTTTGTTGAGAGAGACTCCATAGAATTCTTGTAAATGACCTTGATTTGGTGTTTGCACGGTTTAAGAGGCTTGAAAAAGGTCCAAAATGCCCTTTTTAACTTCTGTACGAAGCTGGAAAAATTAAACTGGGAACCCAATTTCATGGGCCACCGTGACGCGCCACTATCGTGGTGGCTCACTGGAAATTGACAAATGGGAAATTGGTAGTCACCGCGATGTAGAGCCATCGCATTGTCCCATTAGTTGAGACCTAGAACTTCAGCGCGATGTGTCACAATTGTGCTAGGCCACTAGAAATTTACTATTGGGAAATTGGGGTCCTCCACGATGCGTCACTATCGCAGAGTTCCACTGAAAATTGACACTTGTCAAATAGACCCTCTCCGCGACACGCCAAGCACCAAAATGATGTTGTTTTACGACTAGGACTTAAATTAGCCATAACTTCTTACCCGGGTATCGGATTTGGGCGAATCTTATATCGACGAAAAGCTTATCGAATTTCCCATATGATAAAAAGTCTAAATTGGGGAAATTCTATATGGTTAACATGATACTCACTTAGGAAGTCACTTCTCAATCTTTTAGGGTCGGAATCACGCCTCACTTGACACGCCCTAAGGTTCATTCTATGAGAGAATTTTGCGAGGTCTTATAGTAGGGTAGGAAGATCATGACTCCTCCTTTATTTTGACCTTGGTTCCTGCTTTCACAAGTTTGGGCACTAGAATAAGAAGAATAGGATGTAGTACCCTTAGACTCTAGAGATGCATAATCTCTTCTTTTCTTGGGACAACATCCATAATAACTAATATAACCATTCACACCACTTTGAATTTGATAAGAAGTACTACAAGGTGAGGAATATAAATCTTCATACTTTACATGTGCACTCCCACCATTACTCTTAGAAGGTGTATAAGAGAGAAGTTTATACTTTACATTGTCTTGATATTCGGAGTGGGAAATATAGTACTCCTTACATGTCCTATTTTCTTATAAGAACCCTCACTAGGCTCTTCATCATCTCTATTCTCACTATAAGAATTAGGGTCATCATCCATCTCACATTCTCTTTCAGAATAGTAGCCCTCATTCTCATCCATATCTGGATCATGACTATTTTTGTAGCCCCCATAATCTTCGATCATCTTCATAGCCATAACTATCTTCACCACAATCATAGTCGCCTATGTCGTAGTCATAATTATCCAAGACTTCTGAAGATATGTTCTCCTTATATCACCTTGTGCCTACAAAATAAACAAACAAGATTAATAGTAAAGCTTCTCACCAACACTCGTAATAATATCACCTTTGTGATCCTAACAATTGGAGCGGCGAATGTTGAAAGTTTCTTATACTTTGGTGGAAAATAAAGTGTCAATCTCTACTTTGCGGCCGGAATGGATTCTTGTTTGATTGACTCAAAGAAATAAAAATCAACTTATGGACTTGAACCAAAGAATTTACAACAAATTAAAACTAGAAGAGCACAAAAGAAATAGGACAAAGAAAGATAACGAACTCAAAAACTAATTCACATATAAGTAGGATGATTACTAGTTGTTAATTAGTGTTTAGGATCAAGAAAAGAAGTCCAAAAATCAAATAAAAGAAACTAAGAATCGAAAAATGAGCTTACTGAAATTCAGTCCAAGTTGATGATTAGGTTGATGACTAGGATGGTAGTCGTCACTTGGTTGACAACTTGTTACTCTCGTCGTCAACCTTAGGCAGAATAAGAGTTGGGCTTTCTTTAGGTGATGACTTGGTTGATAGGTCGTCACTTAGTTGATGGATTGTCACTCTAGTCATCAACCTTAGACAGAATAAGAGTCGGGTTGTCTTTAGGTGATGACATGGTTGATAGGTGATTCACTTAGTTGATGGCCTATCACTTTTGTCATTGACCTTGGGAAGAATAGTTGATCACTTGATTTCATGGGCCCACTTCTTATAATACTCATCTCTTTTTGGAATATTCCATAGCACAAACAAGTACACCTCCTTTTTCTCCGATTTCTTTGGATCAAAACTTTACTTTTGTAGCTTCTTCAACAAGATATGAAGAACTTGAAAAACATTCAAATTTGGGCCCTCAATCAAACGATCTTGGAATTCAATAAAATTCAAAACCCAAGCTCATTTCAAGATCTCAAACAAACCCCAATAGTTTTCATACCTCAAAACACACCCAATAATTTTAGATTTTGAAACCCATTTGAAATTTCTTTTAACTTAAGCTTTAACAATGGCAGATGCTCAAATCTCACCGGAATAAGCTCAACTCTTGGATTCTAACTCTATTAGTACTCGGAAACACAAATCTAGTACTAGAAACTCAAAATGACCCAAAAATAAAAAACATAAGATTTTAAAAAAATGGAACTCTTTTTCTATTTTTTTTCTAATTTTTTGTGATTTTCAAGATAACAAACACAAAATTAGAATTGTTGGAATGATCCTAAGCTTGGATCTGATACCAAATAATGTAATTCAAGCCACAAGAATTTGAATCTAAACATGGAAAAGTAAACATAGAAGGATAGCATAACCAAGATAGGAATATAGACACAAAATTGATAACGAAAGGGTAATCAAAGGGTGTTTCAACCCTAAAACCTCCCTTAATGGATTACCAATTAGCATTTAACTCTTATATGACCGCAAAGAAGATTAGATCTTCCTTACAACCAACATTTCTAGTCAAGGTTCAACATCAGATTTTCCAAGCACTCATCACTCCCAATGGAGTTTCCATGAATACATCATGATAATTATTCAACAAAAACTAACTAATGAAATTTCTAAGGCACCTATTTATAGTAGTTGTCTTTGCACAACTAGACTATTATAAAAGTAGCCCAAAAGTGGCTATTTTGGAAATAACCCACAAGGGCTCTCTTTATTCCTTGCGCCATGAATTTTCTCGGCTCCAAGCTATCTTCCAAACACGGCATTGCTTGATGAGGAGCTCGAAGAAGGGACTTCAAGAACATTCTTGGATCCTTAGGGCGATCAAGGCTTGGACCTCCTTATGTTGGCATCGAGTTATGTAATCAAAAGCATTGGCACTCATTTGACTTGTATCACATGATTCCAAGGGGGAGATAATGTAACACCCCACAATTTTGGGCTAGAATTCGAACCGTTATTCCTACATGTATAAACTTGAACCCAATTATTTATATATAAAAGTTAGTGTTATTATCATAATCCTAATATGAAAAGTGCTTTTGAGGGGAAAAATATTCATATTAAATACTTAGTGTGAAGCGGAGTTAAGAACTTTTGTTATCGACCAAATTTTGGAATTTGATTATACAAGGGTCAAATTTGAACGTGTATAACTTCTAGAATATGTGGAATTGTGAGGCTCAAGACCCACAAAATTAAAGATAATTGAGTCCTCTTTCCAACACATCTGATTTTGCCTTAATTTAATTCCCAAGTGGAAAGTTATGGGAATTTTTGTGAGAAACCAGTGAGGATCCGTGATAGTAGTTGTGCAAGGGAGAACAAGATAAGGAAAGGAGATGCTTTTCTAAAGAAAGAAAAGGGGTTGTTAGTTGTGAAAGTAGTGTCCACTAATACTGGTAAGAGAAAAAAATTAGAACAGGTTGCCAACCAGGGACCAGGTTCCATCTCAAGCCTATCTAGAGAGGCAAGGGAAGAGTTTCTTAAGAATTAGGAAGTCCTGGAGAAGATTTTTTGACCCTGCTATGGTTGATATGCCGAAAATAAGAGAGTTGTTTGACTTAGTAATGTTTTAGAATTGGGAGCACTTATTTGACTTGGTTGTGGATCATTCGTGTGAAGAAAAAGTAAGAATGTTTTGTCATAACTTGGAAATTTTAACCTCTCAGGTCAATGGTGTGGCTATGGGATTAGATGAAGAAACACTCTCTAAAATCCTTAGTGCTCCTACTGTGGGAATCAGGTTCATAAGTTAGAGAAGGGTTCTGCTGAGTTTATGAAATTGTATGGTGCACTTGATGATGTAAACACTAAAAATTTTGACAAAAAGGTTCTCAAGGGAGAATTTCAGTTGTTGTTTGAGCTTGTGATAGGGACACTACTTCCTAGGTTTGAAAAAAATTACTATGACAGGTCCTGATCTATTCCTAATGGAAATATTTTTTAAGCACAAGAAGGTTAACCTGCTAGCCATTGTCATTGAGCATATAAACACAATCATTAATGCTAAAGCTGGAAGGCATGGGCTACACTATGGTTTTTTGTTGAATAGGGTGCTTTCTTATTTCAACATTGAGTGTGGGAAAGTGAAAGCTGATTCAATGAAGTGGTGTTTAACATCTCAACTCATGAGGAAAACTAATGCATTCTTAGGATGAGTGATGGAAATTCCAAGTTTTTGGTGTCTGACCTTATGGATGAACAAGAACGGTTGAAGAAAGAGATAAAGACTCTAACTGCTCTACTTTCTCTAAGGGATGCAGAGATAGTTGTGTTATAAGTTGCTTCTGCAAAAGAAAGGTAAAGTTGGAACAAACTCAGAAAAGGATGTGTGCGCTGCAAAAGCTACCTTGTAGGGAAGGGTGGAGGAGCCAGAAACTGAGAATGTCTATATAAAGCTCCTTCCTAGAATCAAATCCTACCTAGTTCCCTCTCCTTTTCTTCTTAGATATCTCTTCAAGTCCTGACAACTTTTGTCCTCCTAAAGCTTTGTGTATCTGACTTCTATTTTTCTTGGGGATGTAATTGGCACTGTTTTTTTAATATTTTTTTGTTATTATTTTTTATGAATGGAATATGGTACTGATTAATGCATGGATGAATTAAATCTCTCTCGTGCTATCACTTGTCCTGCTTCTATATGATCTTTCCTTTTGCTCATGTAAGTGTTGCGTCAATGGCCATGAATTAACATCTATGCTTATCTTTGTCTAGTTTACTGCTTAACCTCTTTGATGATGCCAAAAGAGGGAAATTTTAAGGAAGCTACTTGCAATAATTTGGCTAGGTGGGGATGTTTGGTTGGGATGTAATGTAATAAGGTGCATAGGGGTTCTCTCACTTAGGAGAAACTTGATGCTCATAGATTGAGAGAATAAGTTGTAGGATGCCTATATACTTATAGGTATCAGTGATAGAGGGAATTGGTTGGGCAAACTAGTTTGGCATGACCATATGGCTTATGGTGTGTTGTTGAGGTGTAGACTATATTGTATGTGGATGGTTTGAAAATAATGAATGATTGCATAGGTTTGTCATCATCAAATGAGGAAAATTGTTAAGTCCTTAGTTTCGATGATTGACAAACTATATGAATTCTGTATGTCGGAACCTGTTTCCAGGAATTTTTGTGATGACAAAGCTACTAAGATTAGGGAATAGGTTGGGCTCACCTGTCACTGTCACGGTCAACAGTCACAGCTGACATAAAGTACAAATGTTGGTGGAAAAGCTGCTGCCACCTTTTTGCCTCAACCAATGGGATCTCTTCTAGGTTTTCTTGTGTTACAATATATCACTCATCTTCCTTAACAAGAAAACCTACACGTCCATATTCTTACAACTAAAAATCTTTCTGAAGTGTTGAATCAAAAGACTGCAGTTGCAACAGGAAAGTGATTGTTTATCGAGTTGTATCTTTATTTCCTTGTTGTAGTTGAGTCTTTGTATTTTGTTCTAAAACATTTGCCTACATTTGCTTATGATTGTCAGTAGGTTTTGAGGTGTAAACCTTTCATTGTAATCATCCAGAGTTAGGTGATTGTTCAAGCTAGAGTTAGCTTGTGAAGTCCAGCTATAGTTAGCTTGAGTATAGTGGAGTATAGTGGAGTATAGTGTTGTTTCTAGGAAACAAAGGATTATGAGGTTAATCCTTAGAGTCTGTATTCAAGAAATTGCTTGAGTATAGTGGAGCTTAGAAATCCTGGAGCAGGTCATGATTTTTTTCCCTTGAGCAAGGAGTTTCCACATAAAAACCCTGTGTCATCTATTTATTTTATTCGTGCACTTCTTAATATATCTCCTAGTTCTTGTCGTGTCAGTGCATTTGGGAACAGATTTCTGAGCTTAGGAGCAACCCACAGCACCCCTTCAATCCTTAAATCAAACCTGCTTTACCCTTGCTCGTAACAACAAATCTGTGTCATTTCACAGAAATTCAAGTATGGATCGATTCTTGTGTATAACTCACAACAACCAAACACCAAACTTTCATAGGATTGTCACACTTAACACCCACCTAAAGAAACCGGAGAGAGAAAATATGCAATAATGCAAACATCATTGAACAAAGTATAATGTAACTGAAACACAGGTTTAAACCATAAATTTGAAAAAAGTTAACAGAAATAGAAACTTACAGCGAAAGGGGGGAAAATCAATAAAGTAGAAGGGAAATAGAAAAAGAGAAACAAAAATAAGAACTTATAGAGAAAGGGAAACACCTGATGGATTTTCTCTTTGTGATATCCTATAACAGAAGATCAGTATTTAGATCTTCCTTTGGTTATATCAATCCTCAATCTAGAAACACTTGATATCTCGGATTAGACGTAAAACCATTGTATCAAACTATGGGTCTAATGTGTATCCAAGGATACTCTTTAAAGTTCCACTATCAGTATTTAGATCTGGAGCATTTGCATATAAACAAATACAATTTTGTTCGTTAAAAGTATATCATGAATAATTCACCGAAGGTACGGCTTCAGCACTAACACAGTCCACAATCCATGGGTAGGATATCAGGGAAATAACATAAGCAACTTGAACGAGGCATCGTAATTCTCGGTGGTCTTCATTAGCTTGTTCCCAGTTACTGAACATACGAATGAATCTGATTACATTTTCTGTAATTTAGGCAAAATGCTGGTTTACTGGAAGAGCCAATAATACTCTTTCACCCTGAAAAGCAAGGGAAGAATCCACAAGGTTTCCTCCATTCTTTGTGCACAAGTTGGAATCAATTATATGAATCCACAGAATCTGTTTTGCTTCATTTGGACTTGTTTCATTCCAATATTCAACAGTATTAGGTTCTCTTCACATTCTAGAGCCATTAAAATATCTAATTATACACAAAAAAAGAAAGTTTACACCAAACCAAGTTCATAATGCGACTGTTATCGGGATTCTGGTTTTATAGCAGAGGAATGTAAATTGGTAAAAAGATAGAGTTACAAGTCTAACACTAAATACAACTGATACCATGGAGAGTGTAAAACAGATCATTGTTCAACTTTGGCAGGCAAGAAAGATCCGCAATGTATCAAAAAACAGAAATGTCAAGGCTTCATCATTTCAATCCAAGCAGTCAGCAAGTACGGATTAGCATTCAACATCAGCTTCTACTTCCTGAAATTCAATTGTACAAAACAAGTTAAGGTCCATCTGACAAAATTTTCACATAACCAGTAAAAATAGTCTATAGCACTACAAAAACAGTCAGCTAGTTTAAGCAAAAGAACAGCATAGACGCGAGCAAATCATTTTTCAGTGAAAAGGGATGTTAAATCAACTGATTAGCAATGACATCCAAGCAGCACTGTTGAAAATTCAGACCTAGTGCAACTCTTAACTCACCACAATTTCCATTTCCATATATACACATCAGTTCCGTTCTTTTTTCTTTCTTTTTTTTTATTTTTTGTGGTGGGGGGTTACAAGTCAATTAAATCATCAATGTACAGAATTTCATCCTCTGTATGCTTTTTGATAATAGCAAACTTGATAAAAAGAAAAATATTTTGGGAATAATTTGCCAAGACATTGTCAAGAGTATACATAGTTGGGTTTATTGCTCAACCACTGTCACCTTCAAATTAGCGCAACTATCTATAAGAAGATTCTCCTTTCACCAAAGGTATACATGAACAAAACTCTTCCAGATCAGAAAAAGAAAATGAAAACAGAACTCTGCATACTTCGAAGACTGTAGTAACCCTGCTAAAACCTGATCATACAAATTACAACATAAAAAACAAAGAAGCATGGAATCTATCTCCAAATCGCAACTACATATGGAAATACATAATCTACATATCTCTCCAGATCTCATTCCGTTGTGCATCACTTTAGACAATCATTTGTTCTCCCACTATCCAGTTTGGGCAACAACTTCCATGTTGATTTCTAATCATAGCAGCTATGACAGTCTCATAGCCATGGATCATATCTATTAGGACCGCACAAGGATATATTTTCTTATCACAACAACATATGCTATGCGGAACTCCGCCCTATTTAAACTATTACTTTAGCTCACAAAATTGAATATATCTCTCACCCTTACTGCCTCTCCATCTATAGTGTCCCAAATGCACTAATTTAGGCAAACTAATTCTCCAAAAGATACTCCATCCAAACAAACTCTCTTCTAGTTTCTTGTATCCTATGTTGCATCACATGTACAATATAATTAAGTAATTTTGGCCTTTTTATCTTTCTATCCACATATTCTCAATTTAACAAGTATAACTACAGAAATTTGCATCTTGTTCGAAATTATAATCAGAGTTTGTTATTGTTTTTAGAGATAAACATTCAGTACCCCCTCGAATTATGATCAAAGTTGCTACGGCACACTCAACTTCACATGGGTCTTATTACCCAAACTCAATTTTAGCAAATGGGACCCACATCAAAGGTGCCACGTCAGCTAAAAAGGTGTCACATCAGCTAAAAAGTGTGACAAAAATATACTAAAATTGAGTTCAGGGAGTAATAGGACCCTTGTAAAGTTAGAGTGTGCCGTAGCAAATTTGGTCATAGTTCGGGGGTACTAGATGCTTAACTCTTGTTTTTTATAGTGATGATTACTTGGTTTTAAGGCTCAACCATTGTCACCACACTATAGAAAAGAAGATTCTCTTTTTACGCCAAAGGTATAAAAGAACCAAACTCTATCAGATCAGAAAAAGAAAATGAAAACAGAATTTTTCATATATTCGTACTTCAAGGTAGACCCATCACACCTCATCCTTCTGAAAGCACATCCTATAATCCATTACCAACAGTTTAGCCAATAAAATAAAACCTGCTCATATAAATTACAACATAAAAACAAAGGACTGATTATACAAATTGAACTTGACCAAATTACATGACAAAAGACTGCTCACAATAAAGTCTGGAAAATCCAACAGCTCAGTCGCAAAAGACCCACTATTCCAAAAGAATAAATTTAAATTTTATAACAGCTATGTGTTCCTTCTTCCCATCAAAGCATCTATTTTATTCCTTTAGTCATATAGTTGAAGGGGAGCCTTGGAGTAATTGGTAAAGTTGCTGCCATGTGACCAGGAGGTCACGGCTTCAAGCCTTGGAAACAGCCTCTGGCAGAAATGCAAGGTAAGGCTGCGTACGATACACCCTTGTGGTGGGGCCCTTCCCCGGACACCGCGCATAGCGGTAGCTTTAGTGCACCGGGCTGCCCTTTTTTTTTAGTCATATAGTTCATGCTATTGCTGTCCTCCAAAAGCTTCTTCTATTTCCCCGTCAATTTTGTCTTTGCCATATATGTAAAGCTACAACGGAGTAGCAAGTAATCCACCTGAACCCCTAGCATTCTCACATAAAAGCACCCGCTGCAAAGCTTAAATCCTCTCTTCAACAGTCTATCTTGTGTTAAACACACACCACAAAAAAAGTTCTACACGAGTTCAACGCAGTAATGAGAACCTGGTCCCTCACCAGGTTCTATGACTAACAACAAAAAACTGAAGAACAAAAGTAAAGAAGGAAAGATGTTTTACGTGAAAACCTCTACCCATTAGGATTTCTCAACCACTTCACTAAAACAAGAGCAACTTTCGGATTACAACCTCTTGCAACCGAAAAATTAAACTCTTAATTCCTCACCCATACAATAACTCTATTGTAAGCTCTCTCCACGATAACTCTATTGTAAAGACAACCAAGGCTAAGTCTAGCCCACAAAGGTACTACCACGGCTAACTCCAGCCCTCAATACTACAATGGCTAACTCTAGCCTACAACTCAAATCTACAAGATAAGAGAGGAAACAAAATACCTATACAAGCTTCTCAAAAAAGGAGTAGGTTTACAATGTTAGAGCAAAATACAAAGGCTCAACAACCTAGACCTAAAGACATATTTCATTGTAGCACACTGGTCCTTTGGTTGTTGGAGTTTTGTCTTGATGGAACTTTGTGATTGCTTTGCAAGAAGATAAGAAATTTTGATTGTGCAAAAAGTTAGGTTTTCCTCAATATTCTATATATATATGAAGAAAATGCGAGGGAAAAACATAGAATATTTCTCATTGGTTGAGATTAAAAAGATGTTGCTCCTCTGCCACTGTGCCACCAGCTTTTCTCCAAAAAAGTACAGCTGTAGTCGACTGCCAGAAGTTCGATGACCGGGGACCTGGTTCCTCATCTGGTCCCTTGGCAGGTTTGTCAATTATTAGGAACAGATGTCTCATGTATCATTCACTGCTTCCATGTCATATATCATTGCACATATTAGAACTAGAAAACATCCCCTTGAGAAGTTACCGCATAACAAGGTTATGAGTACATCCATGATATGAACCTAGTCCCTAGGAAACAAGATCCCTTTGAGGACCAGGTTCTCACATAGTTGACTATGAGAAATGGATCAAGTTCTATAGACGGCATATCTGGTACCAAGTTCCTTCACGAGTTTTGTCAATCACCAAAATCACATGAACACCAATTTCCCCCTTTTTGATGATGACAACCCAATAACCAATATAGCAGCAGATTTAGAGACTTTTCCTATTATCAGCAGCATTTATCCTTTCTTTAGTTTTTCCTATCGACTAGGAGTATCTAGTCCCTTATCAGTTACCCTATCACCAGTATTTCTATTATCAGTTCTCCCCATCACCAGTATCGCAAGATAATAACTTTTGAATTCTTTTCAGGTCACTTTACGAGCTTTCCAGTCATAAGAATCAAGAATAAATTTGCCAATAATCAAAATTACAAATATAACAAAAGTCTCATCCTTATCTCTGACCAAATTGAAACATATTAATAAGAATCCCATGCACACATCATTAGCCTGTCCATAGTCGAAGTTTCCCCTCATCTCCTACATTTAGAATAATACTATGTTTGAACTTCCCTCCCTGAGGTTCACAATATATCTCCACATCACAACTACATATGGAAATACAAAATCCACAAATCTCTCCATATCTCATTCCATTGTGAATCACTATAGACCATCATTTGTTCTCTCAATATCCAGTTCGGGCAACGATGTCCCTGTAGGTTTCTAATCATAGTAGCTACGACAGCCTCATAGCCAATGGTCATATCTATTAGGACTGCACAAGTATATATCTTCTTCCAGCAATAACATATGCTACGCCGAACGAGATTATCCATAAATGCTACAAATATCCTGACTAGCTTATTTACTACTCCCTCCGTCCTATTTAAACACTCGCTTTAGCTCACAAATTGCCCAAAGTAGTTGTCACTTCTAAAGGTAGCAATTCTTTCAAACTACGTCCTTCACATTAAAGAACTAGTTTTTTAATGATGCTCAATTCTCAAGAAAAAAACATTTAATAAATAGGGCTAACTTAGTAAACTGCACGTTGTATTTTTTTTTCTTAATAGGCATGAAAAGAGATAAAAGCGACAACTAAAATTGAACGAAGGCAGCATTTCCTTTGACGAAAATATGTCTCTTAAATATCCATGTCTGACGTGGCAAAATGTGAGTTTTAAAACCAGTTTCAAGCACGTGAGAACCTTAGTTTTACCCATATTTCTCATCTTATTTCTATAGAAGACCTCTAATATTAGCTCTATCCTTTTCACATCACCGGCAAGTATGTGACCAAAAAAGAGGGTCACTCCAACCTAATCTAATAGAAAAATGCCCGAAATTGAACTCCTTCACTTGTTCTTTCTTTCCCTAAAATAATCATTACTACTTCAGTTCATTATCCAAAAGAAGTTCGAACTTGCAAATATTTTTATTTGAAAATTTACAATTAATAACTCACTCGCATCTATCAATTTTTTTATCTAATCTGAGGAGGACCCAAAACTTGTACGAGTAAAATTAGTTGCAAATGCAAAGTTATTGCTCTTTGTGAGCGGATTTCTTAAAAGGGTCTTTGTCCAATATTTTCCGATGGATTTTCATCGGAAACTTGATTTACCAAGGAATGCGTTGTTTAATACAAAAGTCTGAATTCTGCAAAAGATTCAATAACGAATAGAGCTAAAAAAGAGATGCGAAGAAAAAGTGTGTGTGTGGATAGGAGGGGGACGGTTGGGGGGGGGGGGATGAGGTCTCTAGTATGAGAAGCTAAGAAGGGATGGTTCAAGGGTTGGGAGATGGAGGGACGTCATGTTCAATGTATGTGAGGAGATACCAATAAACTAAGTCGTGGGAACTCTTCACTTTCAATGTTGCACCACTACTTTGGAGAATCTACACTCACCCGTATTGGCTTCTCCAAAAATACACTACTTTGGAGAATCTACACGCACCCATTGACATTTTTGAAGAGTCCGAGCAACATAGCCAACAAATGTTATTACTCTCCTTCCCTGAAAAGTCTACAGACAAAGTTAAACATAATCCAACCAAACAATGAGACACATACTTCAAAAGATTCGATTGAATATCTCTCACCTTTACTGCCTCTTCCTTCTAACCACTGTCCCAAATGCACTTATTAAAGAAAAACTAATGCTCTGAATGATACTCTATCCAAACAAACTCTCTTCTAGTTTCGTGTGTCCTTCGTTGCATCACATGTACAACTAGTAATTTGGCCTTTTTATCTTTTTACCTCATATTCACAATTTAACAACTATAGAAATATGTGTCTTGTTCGAAATTATTATCAGAATTTGTTATTGTTTTTACAGTGATCAACCCTTCAAACAAGGATTCAATCCAAGTCTATTTCTCTCCAGACTTCCCTTTGATATTGTAGTTTCACTCTCTCGCTTTCTCTCTCGCTCTCAGGATTATTGCATCCTAGAACACTGGTCAAGAGATTATATTGGGAAAAAAAATATAGAAGAAACAACTTTTTCATGAATTATGATACAATAAAGAGGAGAAACACTTGCAAGAAATACAAGCAACTATGATCATGAATGGATTCATATATATTCAATGTTTTGTTGTCGTATGATGATAAAACATTTTCAATGTCTTGTCTTATATTTGACAGAAAAAGAAGTACAAAAAGAGCATACCAGCATCAACTAAGTGATTGTGAGGTTTCACGGATACGAGGTCCCTGGCCAGATATCGTTAAGGGATTAATAAGGCTTTCTTCATAGACTTCTAGAGGACTGTAACCCTCAACATCATCAATGTGCTGCTCAAGTTGTCTGCTTAAACCATCGCACATCATAATAACCGAATGAAGGAAAAACAAAAGGTCTTCGTTATTTGACTGGCCAAAACGTACAGAGAATGTTTCAAGGGGTGGAACACACATCACGATAGATAAGTCGTTAGTTAGAGGATTCTTGATGGTGAACCATTTTGTCCAGAGTCCGCAATCATTCAAACTCCAGACATCAGAAGTAGTATCACCTATCTGACAAGCATGAAGCAAAGAAAGGTCACTTCCCACAACTCCCAGTCTGAAATGATGAGTGGCTTCTCCATAAATGGGAAGCTCCATGCTTCCCCATGTCTCGTCTACCAAGTCAAAAGAAATGATTCTGCACACAATGTAGTAAGTAAGAGTAGATGAAGAAAGCCAATAAAGCTTCCCATTGACAAATATACCCGAATTATTTACTAAATAGATGCCCTGAAGCTGGTCATCGAGTGTTGTCCAAGAATCAGTCCTCAAACAGTATATATTTACCACATTATGGAAAGAAGGAAAATAATAATCAACAAATACAGCTTTGTAATCCAAAGCCATATTTGGTACTGAAAGAACCCCACGTGGATTTAAGTAATTTCTTAGACTTGCTAATGGTGGGGTTCCATATATATGCCTCGAATTTGAGATTGACCAGACAAATAAGTCCATTAGCAGAACCCACAATGAATTCCTCTAAAGTGGGAGAATCCACGTCAATTAGCTCCTCAGCGGTTTGTTGTCTGTTAAACAGGGGAAGGAGAGTACAAAACTTGAAATCTCCGTTCCTGCTTCGAAATAGAACCCTATGATGGCTGTTTAATTTCATATGGGTGTTGACAAAATAAGGACTATAAATTAACTCATTCCATGATTTTGACACACACATGAATTTCGACAATGTCTTAATGGGCAGTCTTAACAGGATGTCTGTCATGATCTCATCGAGGATTACGGGATGATCACTGGTTGTAGTAGGAACATGAAAAGGAGTGAAAATGAAAGTGGTTGCGTAGTGGTAGCATGAGAGGAATTTGAAGAGAATGATGTGGATTACCTGATGAATCCAATCCCAAAAACAACGAAGAGAAAACATGGTCAATTGAAGTTTGAGGAATAGAGAAGTGATGTTTTTGAAATGGCGAAGACTACTAGAGAGTGAATATCGCAGAATCGAAGTGACGAAGAGTACTGTGTGTTCTTATATAATGAACTCTTGAGTCATATATTTAATTGAGTACTCCCTCCCCTCCGTTCATTTTATTCAGGCACATTTCACTTTACACACCGATTAATCATAAATTGAATCAGAAATTTTATTATTCTATTTTTTTTTTCATATTAATAATATTCATTGGGAGTAGAAATATATATTATTAAGTATAGAGGTAAAATAAAAAAAAAAATTAAATCTATCTTAATTTAATAAGTGATAAACTAATATGTACATATTTTTGGTAAGATGACTAAAATGAGACGAGGGAGTAATTCACAATGTGTGTGTTCCTATATTTTATTTTTATTCTAAATAACGGACTACTAGAGATAGAGATAACGGACTGATGTAACGAATATCGCAGAATTGAAGTGACGAAGACTAATAGGGAGTGAGTGAATATTCTTCTACTAGGGTCACCTACTAAGCAGTAATATTTTTCTTGTTTCAGTCATATATTTAAGTGAGTAATTGACAATCTACTCTCATGTGTTTCGATATTTTATTTTTAATCTAAATGAATTATTTTTAGGAGTGGTATTTTTTTTTTCACTATTCTAAATAAAACTAATGAAAAAGATAATCTCTCTGCCATATCATATACTTTCTCCGTTTAAAAAAGAATGACTTACTTTCCTTTTTAGTTCGTTTCAAAAGGAATGACCGTTTTCCTTTTTTGACAATACTTTAATTTCAACTTTTCACATAACGTGTTTAGGACCACAAGATTAAAGGGCATTTTGGTACATTTGATATAACTTTAATTTAAGACCACAAGATTCAAAAATCTTCTTTATTTTCTTAAACTTTGTGTCAAGTCAAAGAAGGTCATTCTTTTTTAAATGGAGGGAGTATCATATTATATTAAAGTGAGTCAATCTTTAAAATCCGATTACCATTTTGCCCCTATAATAATGAAACACCTATTAATATTATATAATTCTAGTCGGAAAATATATAATCTTTTATTATTTTGCTCATGTCTATATCTATAATCAATATCTATATCTATATCTATAATATATTAATAGTGTGAAGGGTCTAAATGTGGTTTGAACTTTCTGCCCTTCATTAAAAGTCTCTACTTTAGACAAAATCATTTTTCACTATTTTTTTCTAATATTTAAGAGTTGAAAATCACTTAAATATATTTATGGTAATAAGTCGTCACAACTAATGACAACTAATATTTTTTCATCAGTTTAAGAATTTTAAATCAACTAAATTTAATTTTAAGTAGATTTCGAAAGTTTATGATCTACATCTCCAATATATTAAATCCATTAACCATTTCAAAACTTCTGATGGTAAAATATATGTGTTTATAGTAATATATATGTTTTGAACTTTTTACAACTTTTGCACTTTATTAAAAAACTTTTGTAATAGATAAAATCATATAATTTTAAATAATCAAAAGTTACACGTGCGGCTAAACTAGTAATAAAAAAAAGGGCAGCCCAGTACACTAAAGTGTCCTCTATGCGCAGGGTTCGAAGAAGGACCTCACCACAAGGGTGTTTCCAATACTTAACCCGTGATCTTCTGGTCACATAGCAACAACTTTACCCGTTACTCCAACACTCCCCTTCAATTTTGCCCATATAATAATCAAATCAAAAGCAATTTAAATTATCTAGCTAAATAATAATAGTTAAATTACATGATGTTGAATTAAAATTTCAAAACCCCCTAAACGTCTATTATTAGAGCTGTCAAAATGAATTTGGCTCATGAGGCCGGCTCAATCCAACACTTTAATTAAGTAGGGTTGGGCTAAGTGTTTTAAGCTTATTTAGGAAAGAGACTTATAAGCCCAGTCTTACTTGGTCCATTGGCCTCAGAGGCCTGATTCAATGGCCTCTGAGGTCAGATCGTGGGCTGAGACTTTAAAAAGAATTATTAAATATTTTTAATTTGGTCATTTATTTATTACGAATTAAGATTTTGTCAATCTTTTCTAACTAGTTACTTATTTTTTATTCATGCTTTAGTTGATACTAATTCTTTGAAAGTTTATAGTGTGTGTTTGAAATGACTGGTAAGCTTCTTTTAGTTGTGAACTTTAAAAAGTTGATTTTACTCGTGATTGTTTAATACTTATTGTCTTTGCTTAATGCAATATTTTGTTCTTTAAATTTAGGCTCTCTTTTGTTGATCTTACTGCTTTTATGTAGATACTTTGTGTATACCTGTATTTATTTTTTTAACTATATTAGAATTTCCCCATGAAATTTATAGCTAATCATCCTTTCTCTGCTTATTACAGTAAATGCTACGAGCTAATTACAACTAAATGTATTAATAATATGCTTATAACATGTGGATTACCTGATCAATCCAATCCCGAAAATAACGAAACGAAAACATGGTCAATTGAGGAGTAGCGGAGTGTGTTTTTGTGAAAGATGTCAAACAGAGATGAGTTAATATCCTCAGAATTGAAGTGACGAAGACTACACCAGAGGGAGTGAATATTCTTCTACTAGTGTCACCTACTCCTAGTAAGTATTATTTTTTTTATCTGGCATATACTTAAGTGAGTAATTGACAATCTCATGTGTTTCTATATTTTATTTTTATACTAAATGAATTACTTTTAGGAGTGCTTTCTTTCTTTCCTTTTTAATTATTCTAAATCATAATGAAAAGGATAATTTCTCTCTATTATATCATGTCATATCTATAATTTATAATATATTAAAAGTGTGAAGACTCTCTTAAAAAAAGTGATTTGAACTTTTTGTCCTTCATTAAAAGACTGTTCTTTAGACAAAATTATCTTTTAACTATTTTCTTCAATTTATTATTTAATTACTTTTATTATATTAATTAGACTCCTAAAATATATGGAAGGAGAATCAATTAATATTTTTCTTTGTATTGATCAATTAGAAAAATACTCCTATTTAGTGTCAAAATTTTCGCTCAGAAAAAAATTATTTTCATCAAAATTGAAGTTTTGTGATCACTATTGTATTATTTTGTTGTAATTTACAGGTCGTAGATGAATTTACAGGTGGTAGATGAATGTCGGTCGGCTTTTTGAGAATTTTTTTTAGGTAAATGTTAGGTTTAATTGTATTGTTTGTATATCTTTGTTTTGAGAATTTTTTTTGTGTAAAGATAAAGTTTAGTTGTATTATTTTGATATCTCTATTATCATATTATTTTGTTATAATTTACAAGTGGTAGATGAGTATCAAAATGGCTTTGAGGAAATTTTTGTGTAAAGGTTAGATTTAATTATATTGTTTTAATGTCTCTATCATCGTATTGTTTTGTTGCAGTTTACAGGTGTTAGATGAATTTCGATCGACTTTGAGAACTTTTTTTGTAAAGGTTAGGTTTAATTAAATAAATTCTCCAAAAGATGTTGAATTTAATTATTAGGTACACGCATGAGACACGTACAGATAAACTAGTTAATATTAAAAGTGAGAAGCTCTAATCTTTAAAGTTGGATTACCATTTTGTCTCTATAATAATCAAATAAAAAATTTAGTTAAATTATCTAGCTGGGCATGTCCATTGCACGTGTAATCTTATTAATATCATTCTGGCCGAAAAATATATATCCAATTACTATTTTGCCCCTATAATAATCAAATCAAAATTAAGTTAAATTATCTAGCTAGATAATAATATTTAAATTACATAAATGTTGAATTAAAAGTTCAAAATCCCTTGAACATTCATCATTAGAGCAATGAGTTTGGCCCGTCAGACCGGCCCAACCTAATTCTTTAATGAAAAAATTGCATTCTACAAATAAAATATGTCCTTAATTACCTGGTATGGTTAAGGTTTAAAATAATTACCTTAAATAGTTATTTGTTATTTTTATAATTGATTTTTATGTAGACCCATATATACAAATATTATACCCAATGTATATAGTCAATACAAGATTCTCTGATACCAATTGTAGGGGGGTGCGGATAACTTGTGAGGTAAAATAGATCCATTGTAAAAATAGATCTATTAGAAATACAATAGATCTATTTTTATTTGTGCGTGGATATTTCTTAACTTCTCTAAATATTTTTATTTTTATTTTGAGTTTATTTATGTTAGTTTTGTCGATATACATATCTTGGGGGGGGGGGGGGGTGATTATATGGTAATTGGTTAAATGTTTTACTATAGTATTTTTTATTTTTTTCCGTTAGTTTTTGTAATTCTTCTATATTATTTTGAAGGTATTCTAAATATTCTATATCTTTTGTTTCAAAATATCCAATTAGATTATCTTTCATAAGTTTTTCTAATAATATTATTTCTTCCATATTTTCTCTCCAATATTTTAAATATTCATAGTCTATCATTTTATCCTGTAGTAATTGTAGATTTACAAATTTTTGTATAATAATTTATCCTAATTGTACTGTAATGTATATCTAATTCTAGATTTTCAATGCTATTTATTATCTTGTGTTGTTCTTCTCGTAGTGAGTTTTTTAAATTATATAAACTATCACATGTACTTTTTCCTAAATTTTCTAGGATTTCTTCTATCCATATTAATTTTTCTTTTAGATTCTCCATTATTTTTCTAATTCGGTTTCTATAATTAATTTCTTCATTTAAATTATCTTGATTTTCTCTAGTTTTTCTAATATATTCTAACATTTCTTAATCTGAATAATATCCATCTGGATAATTATCCAGGTATAACTGTTATATCCAATTTATAGTTTCAATTTCATAGTCTAATACTTTTTCTAATATTATTCTCTTAATATCTATAATTTTTATATCTTTAAGTATATATAAGATTAATATTTTAAGATTATTTATCATTTAAAATTTGTTAAATACTTTATTATAATATTTTTTAGTTGTTTGTTTTAATCTCATTAATTCTTCTATATTTTCACTAAGAAATTGTATATATTTTATATCTATTTTCCAAAATTCTAAATATACATAATTTATCATAGTTAGTGTGTGGGTTTGGTATGTAAGTATTTATAAGAGTAGTTCGGTAGGTGTGATATATAATTAATTCTAGTCATAAAATATCTATCAAATATTTTTTCCAATATGATTTTTCTTATATCTACTATTTCTATATCCTTAAGTACATATAAAACGAGTATTTTAAATTTATCTACCATTTCGTCAGATAAATAATTATCCATTTTTCATAAAATTATTATTTTCAAAATATTCCCTTCAATCATGCACATAACAAAATATGATCACTTTAGATTCCTATATACTAGATTATTCTTAAATAACATATTCTTCGGTCACTATTAGCATGGTAATCTGGATACTTTTCCCTTAAACAACGCCTCTACTCTGGTTACTCCCCTATCACGGCTTTCTTGCCTCACCGGTTTCACCATTAGGATGGCATAGTTCTTAGGGATTTTTCTCCTTTTCCACTTTGCTAATAAACTTCTTAACATGCTATTTTTCGAATAATTCTACTATAAAGCAACTAACATGAACTTATTTTATCATATCATGATTGTTAGGAATTTATGAATTTAGCTATTCATAATAGTAAATGAATATACCTGTTCTGATAGTTTTGATAATTCTAAGATTTGTTCTTCCATAGATTTTTCCATTGAAATATATACTTGTTTTTTTAATAAATAAGCAAAATATTCGTTGTAGACAAGAGAGAGTTTTTTGCTTCAACGCATGAAGGTTTACCTTTATTTCTGCCTTCGATGCCTTTTTTTTATAATCTGAAACTTTACAAAAGTTTTCCTTCCTCATTTTACACGTTTCTAAAACTTTACAAAAAGTCTTCAAAAATTATTTCTCTAACCTAATTTACAAGAAAGTCTACAAAATCATAAATGTTTTTGGCTAAAAATTCAAAAAGCCTAGATAAGCTACCTAACCTAACTTTACAATGTCTTTTACGTAAAAGAAATCAAAAGATATAATAATTCACATGTTGAAAATTATAAGTCATATGCCCTTTTCATATTTTTTATGACTTTGATAACTTTTGTCTTCTTTTCTTTATCCGTAGTTGATTTTCCTTCGTTGCTGTCTCTATCGTATCTACTGCTTTTTTATCTTCTTTCCAGCTGGCATGCTTATCTTTATTCTAGCTGTACATCTGGGACAATATTATCTTCTCCATTACATCTCGAACATTGATGGTCTGGATATTTGTGTCCAATTATCTTGCAATATCTTGTCAATAATCTGTCTGAAATAAATCCTCTCTTAATTGCTCTTGCAGTAGATTATTTTTCTGAGTTAAGTAATGTCATTATCCATTGTTTAACATCTTTCATATCTGTTTGTCATAGTTCTTTTGAATTTGAATAAATCATCTGATGGTCTCTTGAATAATAGCTCCATATTCGATTTCCATTGGTATAATTGTTTGCTAGTTCTTGAATAATTGTAGCTAGTCCAATAAGTCATTTGTTTGCATAAAAATTAGGTATCTCGATTCTGGGTATCTTTGGCTGCTGCACAATATCTTCTGGTATAATCATATCTCTGGTTAATCCTATTTTTACAACTTGTATAACTAGTTTTATCTCGTCATATAATATCTCTGCTGGTGCAGTATAACACTTTATATAAAATAGATTTCCTTTGGTTACTCTTTTATAGGTGTTGAATATTTTTTGTAATTCTTCCATAGCTGATAGTTCTTCTCCATCTCGGGTGTATATGGTATTTAATAATCCATAATCAAAACAAGTTTTTATTAAGCTTGGGTTGGTTTTGGGTAGTGCAATTAGCTTGTTGTGACCTTGTAATCTTTGAGTTATATAGTTTGTGTTGGGTTCTTTGATATCTGTAGCTCTGGGGTTAAGGTTTAGAAAAGTTTGTACTCGGTAGATATTTTCTATGTATTTTTGGGCTGTATAGTTATAAACTTTTTTATCTTAGTTCAGACTATCTCGATATGTGGTAATTTGTAGGGGTATGTTCATGAGGTCTTTTTGTATTTTTGGTGTAAATGGTTTTTCAAATGTCTTATTTAAGTTCATATTCTGGTATCTTTGTCCAATAACTCCTTTGCTTGTACCTGCAATTGTAGATTGACAAACGTTATGAGTTTTACGGAGTGTCCCAACGTCTCCTTCTAGCTCTGGACTTTTAATATCTTCCGATCGACATAGCTCTGCACACTACTGAGTTAGATGATTTGTAGATACAGACTTCAGTTTATCTTCATTAGTCATTAGCTTTTCTATTTCATTACTGTAATACCCCGGAAATTTTTCGTTGAAATTTTGTGCGTAAACGTGTTGGGTTCTATCTTCTAGAATGAATTATAAATTTTCCATTTGGAATGTCTTAGATTATGACCCACCATTATGTAGAGTATCGAATAAGCTTTCCAATGATATGTGGATCATCCAAAACGGACACCCGAGCGACGAGTTATGAACATTCCGATCGAACCGTGAATAGTAGTGAACAGTAAAACGTGCAGAAAAAAAAAGTACTGAGGCCTGGCATATTTTTTCTCCAACTTTAAACGATCATAACTCCTTGTACATAATGATCTGGGTGATCTACTATATATAAACAGAAAGCTCTACGAGTCCTCTTTCCGATGAAATTAGTTTCATCCAATCTGTCTATCGGAGCAAAAAGTTATGGTCGATCTACTTCAGCCTATCAAAAGTGAATTTTTGGGTCAACTTCAAACGATCATAACTCCTCGTACACAATGATCTGGGTGAGATACTATATATCAACGGAAAGATATGAGAGTCCTCTTTCTAATAAAATTGGTTTCATCCAATTTGGGTATCGGAGTAAAACATTATGGTTGATCTAATCTACTTCAGACTATCAAAATAGTCCACCAAAGGACAGATGCAAGAATTATTTGATTTTTAGGGGCGTTTTGGTCATTCCCCCTCACCCAAAATCCGTCCAAAGCCTATTAGAAGCATTATATGTTATATTTCATCAAATTCCCTCAAAAAGAAAACCCTAAGCTCCTACATCCAACTTCAAGAACCTCCAAAGTTCACCATTAATTCTGCAAATTTATTCAAGATTCCAAGTTCCTAGTTCAAGAACTTCAAGAACCTCCAAAGTTCACCATTAATTCTGCAAATTTATTTAAGATTCCAAGTTCCTAGTTCAAGAACTCCAAGAACCATCATTCAAAGGCACGATTAACATCTCAAAAATGAGTATCGATCTAAAGTTCATCATTCAAGGTATGTGAGGTTTTTCAACAAGAACTCTTTTTCGTTCTTGTGCCCAAAAGTAATTTTCTTGACAAAGGCATAATTTTTATTTGATTTTTATGAATTTGAAGCATGAACCCATATCTTATGATGATTATTATGAAATCTTGATGTTTATGATTTTGAAAGATGAATTTACATGTGTGGTGATATAAAGCATGAATCTTGAACGATATTAATCATGATTTTGATATTTGGGTCGTGAATCCCCATTGAAAATTATATTTTTTGAGAAAGTCTGTGTTATAAGCACGTTGATGTTGAATATTTGAGATATTTTGAATGATTTGACCTTTTGGTCTTAATGGAGTTGTTTTGAACTCGAGTGTGAAAGAAATCCACAACGTGGTTATTTTGATAGATGGGAAGCATGATGGCTCCCGATGTATATTTATATATTACTGAAATTGTTTTGTTGTGGATTGTCTTTGAAATGATCTGAGCTAAGTCCGAGAGAAATCTTTAGCACCGAGTGAGAGGTATAAAGTGACCTTACTTCCCTAGAACTACGTGCCCCCGTAGGAGTGAGCCTGAGGCTGATTTATATGGTGATCACTAGTTTGTGTGGATTTGATATCGATAGTCCTACTCCGATGGAAAGGATAGGACGACTCTCCCCAACGTGGGTTGTACGTTGGACTCCATGTATCTCACATGGTTTATGTCGGTTATAGGATCTCCCAGTGTGTGTGTGTTTTCTTGTGTCTATGGTGAATGGTGAAGTGATTTGAAAGTGGAATTGTGAAAGTTATTATTTCGAAAGATTTAAATGATATTTACATTATGAGAATTGATATTCTTAATGAACTGAAAATGATTGACAAATTATATGATGACTCACATGTGTTATTATACTTATTTCATCCTCTCATGATTACGATGATTTTCTACGGGCTATGTGAGTCTTTCATACATCCTGCATATTTCTTATAAATATTTATGATGATGATGTTTATACATCTGCATACACCCCCATATAATCGGTTTCTTTCTATGGTACTGACCCACATCTTCGGATGTGGGATGCATTTTCTCGGAATGTAGGTACAAGGTATAGTTACACATTCGGATCCAGTAAGTTCGTGGTATCCAGTCAGCAGGTGATGAGTCCTTTTGATTCAAGGGCTTGGGTTAGTTATGCAGAGTTATAGTGTTGTATTTTCTTTATTCAGTCGTATTGAGTTGGGGTAGTCGGGAGTCATGACCCGGCTACCTACAGTCAGTACTAGTAGAGGCTTCATAGACAGTCAGTAGAAGTTGATGTATTTTGTTTCAATTTTGGTTGTAAAGGCAGAATTTTAATCCTGTAAAATTCCATTTTTGTATCGATCAGATTCAGAAAAGAGTTAATTTCTGCTGATTTGTATGGATTTGTATTTTTATTCAGTTGCTTATGAGTTATGCCAGTAGAAGGGTTAGCTTGGGGTCACTTGTGATCCTAAGCACCGTGTGACGTCTCGGGACCCGATTTCGGGGCGTTACAATTACCCATACTGTCCACTTTCATTGAAAGCGTAGTTAGGGTTTTGAATATCTTTTCTAAAGCATCATCTTCTATTATATCAGTCTGTGTAGCTTTTTCTTGATATGTAATCTGCAATAACGTTTTTGTTAGTACTAATTACTTCAATTGTAAATGTAAAATTTAATATATTCAATACTAGTCTCCGAATCTCTTTTGTTGTAACTGAATTTTGTATTTTCTTTGTTAGCCATCAACGTACCTGTGTATTATCTGTTCATACAATAAACTTGTTATATACAATATATGACTCAAATGCTAATAAACATTTATATAATGAACATAATTCTTTTCTATTTATTTACCATTTTATTTCTATTTCATTAAACGTTCCTGAATAATATCTACAATAAATGTGCTATTTTTTCATTTTCATACCTATATTTAAGTACTCCTCCATAATTACATTCACTAGCATCTGTTTCTACTATATATATAAATTTTCTATTTTCGTCTGGGAATTGTAATTTTGGTAATTCTTTACAAAGTGTTTATTTTCTGGACTTGTTTTTATCTTCTTCGTTATAATTATATTCTACATCCTTTTAAAAAAAAATTTGTAAAGGCTTTAGATTTTCTGCTAATTTTGGTATATATTCCCTTACTTGGTTAACTAATCCCAAAAATGATTGTAATTTCTTTTTTGCATCTAATTCTTCTTTCGAATTTATTATTTTTTGTACAATATGTTGTTGCATTTTTACTCCACTTTTATCTATTTGTATCCTAAAAATTCTATCTGGTTTTCATAATTTCAGCTTTCTTTTCACTTAAACTTGTTTTCGATTTTTCTATTATATCCCTAAATTGTTCTAATAATTTTAAATGTTCTTCTTTGGTTTTTGTATATAATAGTATATCCACTATATGTAATATACAATTAGGTAATTGTTTAAAATAACTATCCATAAAATGTTGATATCTACCTAGTGCATTTTTATATCCAAATGGTAGTACATTCCATTCATAAAATCCTTGTGGTACCGTAAATGCGGTTAATTCCTTAGATTCTTCTTCTAACTTTAAATGGTAAAATCCTGATTTACAATCAAATTTACTAAAGTAATTATATCTTTGTATTTGTCTTATTTTTAATATCTTATTTGGTATTGGGTAATTATATGTCATAGTTTTGGCATTTAAATTTCTATAATCAATAACCATTCTACTTTTTCCTCTTTTTTGTTCACTATGTTTATTTACTATAAATGCTGGACTATTGTGTTTACTATTACTTTTTTGTATATATTGTTTTTCTAATAATTCATCTATATGCATTTTAAATTCTTTTAGATCGTCAAAATTATATGTTAATGGTTTTTGAGTTATTATGCTATTTTTATCTATTAATTCAATTTTTATAGTAGTTTTATGTTTTTCCCATCCTTTTAATGAATCTTCACTTTATAATTGTTTTAATTTTTTCTTAATTATTTATATCTTATTTATTGAAAATATAGTTATTTCCTTTTATTTATTGAAAATACGACTAGTTTTATTGTATCTTTAGTATTTTTTATATTTTCTAATTTTTGTGTAATTTTTTCACTTCCTTCTATCCAATCAGTTTTCTCTCTTATTTTATTAGTAACTCTTTTTGCTCTTACTTTCTGTTTACATGGTGTTGTAAACCACCAATCTGTTCTAATTATTATATGTGGGTATAATTTATTTAAAAACGGCATTCCTAAAAGCATATCTTTTGATGTTAGCTCATAGTTATAGTTTTCTTCTATTGTTAATATTTTATCCCATACTTGTGTTTTTACATTCTTAGCTTTATAAGTAATTAAGCTTCCTTCGTTATTAAATCCTTTAACAATTATTGGTGTTTTTAATTTATCCCATTTACTTTTTGGTAAACAATTATATCTACATAAATTATCTTTTGTTCCTGTATCTATCATAGGCGTATAATATCTACTGTAATACCTTTCTACTACTATCTTCATTAATACATATATTTTCATATCATGTTAAAGCTCTTCTTAAGAATAATTTCTCTTTGTTATATGTTATAGATAATCGTGTATGCTCTATATTATATGGTTTACTTGTTCTAGCCATTTTATTCCTAATATTATGTCTTCTTTTTGCATTTCTTCCTTTATTTCAAATTCTATTTTTATTTTTCTAACTCCTATTGTTATTTCTTTTTCTGCTATATTTTTAGTGTTTATTAAGTTTCTTAGTAGATCTTGGCATATATTATTGTCAGATTTTATTTTCTCATTTTTTATTAGATATCTTGCTATATAATTTTCTTCTTGTCATGTATTTAAGAGTATTAAATATTCTTTTTCATTTATTGTTCCTGTTATTTAATATTGGTTTAAATTAGTTGTTGAACTTGTTTCATAACTTGTTCTTTTTTATGAACTTGATGATTCTGTTTTTTCATAAGCTATTCTTTTTGTTGTACTTATTCTATCATTTATTATTTCTAAATTTTCTTCTATATCTATGTCTCTATAACTATAATCATTATTATCAATTGTTTTTACAAATTGTTCGAAAGGACTTTCTATTTGTGTTTTGTTAATTTTATTTTTTCCCGTTATTTTATGTTTTGTTGTTAATACATATAAATTTTTACATCTTGCTGTAAATATTTTACTTCCTGGGGTTAGTTCTATTCCTGATATTTTTCAATATAATACTAATGATTTATCTATATTTTTATCTGTTATTGCTACTGAATAATTTGCACTTTTTATAAATTAAAATTTTTGGTATATTAAATTTTCTTTTATGGCAGTTATTATACTTTTTTCTATAGGTTTTATAATTCTATCATCTGCTAGGTATAATTCTATTGGTGTATCTATTCCTTCTCTAAAACATGCTTTTATCAATATCTCTGTTCCTCCAAGGTATACATCTTTTAATGGGTCTTTACTTTTTATATCGTTTATTTCTTTATTAATTATTCTTTTTGTTACTAATGGTATAATAGCTCTTTCTTTTACATATCTACAATCTATTACATGTTTTTTTGACTTACTGCGTAGTATTCCTCTTTTCTTCTACTAAATATGTTTTTTATTGTTGGTATTTTAAATATTTTGTCTACACTTAAATCTAATTCTTTTTCTTTTATTTCATCAAATATATGACTATCAAATATTATTTTTTGATTTGTTCCTTCTTCATTTAAATATTCTTCCTTTGTTATTATTTTTATATCTTCTTCAGTTATTTGGTTTATTCTTATATCTTCTTCAGTCATTTAATTCATCTAATTCACTATCTATTTCATTATCTTTTTCATTCTCTGAAATTTCATATATACTATCTTCACTTTCTAATTCGTAATCTATATAATCTATCTGCATATATTCTGTATTTTCTATTTTTATTTTTGGTATCTGTTTATTTTTTTGGTTTTTAGGTAATTTACAATCTCTAGCTAAATGTCCTAATTTTTCGCAATTATAACAAGTATATTCTTTTATAAATTTCTTTTTCCTATATGGTCTTTTATTTTTATAATTTTTTACATAATATCTTTTCCTTGGTTTCTTATAATTATATTTTGATTTTTTGTATTTCTTATATTTCTTATGTCTTTTTCTTTTCTTATAATATCTTTCTTCGCATCCAAATTGAGGTGTTATTTTATCTTTGCAATATGTTAAATTTTTTATTAATGTTTTTTCTATTTTTATTTCTTCTCTATATTTTTCACATAGGTTTCTATACCATTGTTGTAAAAATTTTATTCTTGCTCCTAGAGTATCTACTATTTTTTCTTCATCCCAACTTTTTATTATTTTTGAACTAAATGGTTCAGGTAATTTATTAAAATATAATTTTCTTATTTCTTTACTTTCTTCTGTATTATATGTTCCTTTATAATAATATTATTTAAATGCGCAAGTATACTCATCTATGTAACACATATTACATATTGCTAATTTTAACATTAAATTCCTATTTATATCTTTCTCTTTAGTTTGTTCTTCTTCTTTTGTTGTCATGCTGCTAAATTCGTCTTTTATAGCTATTTCATATTTTTTTTAATAATTCTATAGGTGTTAATTTAGTTGTAGTTGTTGATGATGTTTCTTCTATAGGTTTGTTAGTTCTTAATACCCTTTTACTATTTTCAGTTAGATTTGAAAACCATAATTTCACTGCTCCTATTAGTGTTCTTTTTATATATTCTGGTGCATCTGTTACATTTATATTATTATCTAATAATTTTTTTGTCATATATCCTATCCATAATTGTATTGTTTTTTCTGTATCTATTACACAATCTAAATCTAAAAAGTTATGATTTTTATTAACTATTTTTTTTGGTGTCCATTTGTCATATTCATCCTTTAGATTAACTATTTCTTATTTCTGATGTTCTAGGTATTATATTTCCATCTTCTTTTTTATCAAGAGTATTTATTTCTGTGTTTCTATTTTCTAAGTTTTCTTCATTAATTACTTCTTGTTTTTCATTGATTTCTAAATTTTTTGTATTTGTTAAGATTTCTGTATATGTTTCACTATCTTCTGAATCATAATTATCTGTTTCTTCAACATCTATTGTATTTATTTTTAATTTTTATTTAAATTGATTTGTCTCATTTAATAATTTTTGTTCTTTATCTTTTTCTTCTTTTTCTTTCGGTCTTTTTTCATACAAATCTTTTAGCATTTGTAGTTCTTTTTCTAATTCAGCAATCCTACTATTTTTTGCTTCTTTTATTTTTCGTATTTCTTTTGTAGTTTGTTGTTTTATTTTTTCTATTTTCTTTTTTTCTATCTATTTCTTCATTTTCTTTTTCTATTCTTACCATAGCTGTCAATTTATTTTCTAATTTTAGTTCTTCTTTTTCTAACATTAAATATAAATGTTCACCTATTTTCTTATACCTTCTTCCTAGATTAGAAAATACTATTTTTATTTTTAATCCTTCATGGTTTTCATGTATTATTTAATCTATTATAAATTTTTCTTTGTTCATTTTTTATTTTATTGTTAATAGATCATGTTGGTATGTATATTCTAGACTATCTATTGTTGATTCTAAATTTGATATTTCTTCTTTTTGTGCATTTATTGAGTTTTTACTAACTCCGGTAATTATGTTATATTGTAGTCTTTCTATCCTTATTTTTAATTATTTACGTTTTTTAGATATTATTTGCTTTAATTCTTTATATTTTTATAATTTTTGTACGTTATTAATCTAAATAATATTCTGGGGAATATCTAAATCTAGTTTTATCAGATAAGTCAGTCATAATTAATAAATTAATCAAATAAATTCAAATATATACTACTTCCATAACTTTAAACAACATATGCTCTGATACCAATTTTAGGTAAGCCTTCATGTTTTTTATTTATAATCTGAAATTTTACAAAAGTTTTCCTTCCTCATTTTACACGTTTCTAAAACTTTACAAAATGTCTTCAAAAATTATTTCTCTAACCTAATTTATAAGAAAGTCTACAAAATCATAAATGTTTTTGGCTAAAAAGTCAAAAAGCCTAGATAAGCTACCTAACCTAATTATACAATGTCTTTTACGTAAAAGAAATCAAAAGTTGTAATAATTCACATGTTGAAAATTATGTCATATGTCTTTTTCATATTTTTTATGACTTTCATAACTTTTGTATTCTTTTCTTTATCCGTAGTTGATTTTCCTTCGTTGTTGTCTCTATCGTATTTGCTTTTTTTTTTATCTTCTTTCCAGCTGGCATGCTTATTTTTATTCTAGTTGTACATCTGGGACAATATTATCTTCTCCAGTACATCTCAAACATTGATGGTCTGGATATTTGTGTCCAATTATCTTGCAATATCTTGTCAATAATTCGTCTGAAATAAATCCTCTCTTAATTGCCCTTACAGTAGATTGTTTTTATGGGTTAAGTAATGTCATTATCCATTGTATAACATCTTCCATATCTGTTTGTCGTAGTTCTTTTGAATTTGAATAAATCATCTTATGGTCTCTTGAATAATAGCTCCATATTCGGTTTCCATTGGTATAATTGTTTGCTAGTTCTTGAATAATTGTAGCTAGTCCAATAAGCCATTTGTTTGCATAAAAATTAGGTATCTCGATTCTGGGTATCTCTGGTTGCTGCACAATATCTTCTGGTATAATCATATCTCTAATTAATCCTATTTTTACAACTTGTATAACTGGTTTTATCTCGTCGTATAATATCTCTGTTGGTGCAGTATAACACTTTATATAAAGTAGATTTCCTTTGATTACTCTTTTATAGGTGTTGAATATTTTTGTAATTCTTCCATAGCTGATAGTTCTTCTCCATCTTGGGTGTATATGGTCTTTAATAATCCATGCTTTAGAAAAGATATTCAAAACCCTAACTACGCTTTCAATGAAAGTGGACAGTATGGGTAATGAAATAGAAAAGCTAAAGACTAATGAAGACAAACTGAAGTGTGTATCTTGTCATTATCCTTTGTCTAACATCTTTCATATCTGCTTGTCGTAGTTCTTTTGAATTTGAATAAATCATCTGATGGTCTCTTGAATAATAGTTCCATATTCGGTTAAACCATTTACACTAAAAATACAAAAAGACCTCTTGAACATACCCTCACAAATTACCACATATCGACATAGTCTGAACCAAGATAAAAAAATATTAGGGAGGTGCGGATAACTTGTGTGGAAAAATAGATCCATTGTATTTATATTTGTGCGTGGATATTTCTTAACTTCTCTAAATATTTTTATTTTGAGTTTATTTATGTTAGTTTTATCGATATTCATATCTTGGGGGGGGGGGGGTGATTATATGGTAATTGGTTAAATGCTTTACTATAGTATTCTTTATTTTTTCCCCTTATTTTTTGTAATTCTTCTTTATTATTTTGAAGGTATTCTAAATATTCTATATCTTTTGTTTCAAAATATTCAATTAGATTATCTTTCATAAGTTTTTCTAATAATATTATTTCTTCCATATTTTCTCTCCAATATTTTAAATATTCATAGTCTATAATTTTATCCTGTAGTAATTGTAGATTTACAAATTTCAGTGTAATAATTTATCCTAATTGTACTGTAATGTATATCTAATTCTAGATTTTCAATGCTATTTATTATCTCGTGTTGTTCTTCTCGTAGCGAGTTTTTTGAATTATATAAACTATCACATGTACTTTTTCCTAAATTTTCTAGGGTTTCTTCTATCCATATTAATTTTTCTTTTTGATTCTCCATTATTTTTCTAATTCGGTTTCTATAATTAATTTCATTTAGATTATCTTGATTTTCTCTAACTTTTCTATTATATTCTAACATTTCTTAATCTGAATAATATCCATCTGGATAATTATCCAGGTATAACTGTTCTATCCAATTTATAGTTTCAATTTCATAGTCTAATACTTTTTCTAATATTATTCTCTTAATATCTATAATTTCTATATCTCTAAGTATATATAAGATTAATATTTTAAGATTATCTATCATTTAAAATTTGTTAAATACTTTATTATAATAGTTTTTAGTTATTTGTTTTAATCTCATTAATTCTTCTATATTTTCACTAAGAAATTGTATATATTTTATATCTATTTTCCAAAATTCTAAATTTACATAATTTATCATAGTTAGTGTGTGGGTTTGGTATGTAAGTAATTATAAGAGTAGTTCGGTAGGTATGGTATATAATTAATTCTAGTCATAAAATATCTATCAAATATTTTTTCCAATATGATTTTTCTTATATCTACTATTTCTATATCCTTAAGTACATATAAAACGAGTATTTTAAATTTATCTACTATTTCGTCAGATGAATAATTATCCATTTTTCATAAAATTGCTATTTTCAAAATATTCCCTTCAATCATGCACATAACAAAATATGATCACTTTAGATTGTTATATACTAGATTACTCTTAAATAACATATTCTTCGGTCACTATTAGCATGGTAATCTGGATACTTTTCCCTTAAACAGCGCCTCTACTCTGGTTACTCCCCTATCACGGCTTTCTTGCCTCACTAGTTTCACCATTAGGATGACATAGTTCTTAGGGATTTTCTCCTTTTCCACTTTGCTAATAAACTTCTTAACATGCTATTTTTCGAATAATTCTACTATAAAGCAGCTAACATGAACTTATTTTATCATATCTTGATTGTTAGGAATTTATGAATTTAGCTATTCATAATAGTAAATGAATATACCTGTTCTGGTAGTTTTGATAATTCTAAGCTTTGTTCCTCCATAGATTTTTCCATTGAAATATATACCTGTTTTTTTAATAAATAAGCAAAATATTTCTTGTAGACAAGAGAGAGTTTTTTGCTTCAACGCATGAAGGCTTACCTTTCTTTCTACCTTCGATGCCTTTTTTTTTTAATCTGAAACTTTACAAAAGTTTTCCTTCCTCATTTTACACGTTTCTAAAACTTTACAAAAAAGTCTTCAAAATTATTTCTCTAACCTAATTTACAAGAAAGTCTATAAAATCATAAATGCTTTTGGCTAAAAAGTCAAAAAACTTAGATAAGCTACCTAACCTAACTATACAATGTCTTTTACGTAAAAGAAATCAAAAGCTATAATAATTCACATGTTGAAAATTATAAGTCATATGTCATTTTCATATTTTTTATGACTTTGATAACTTTTATCTTCTTTTCTTTATCCGTAGTTGATTTTCCTTCGTTGTTGTCTCTATCGTATCTGTTGCTTTTTTATCTTCTTTCCAACTAGCATGCTTATCTTTATTCTAGTTGTACATATGGGACAATATTATCTTCTCCATTACATCTCGAACATTGATGGTTTAGATATTTGTGTCCAATTATCTTGCAATATCTTGTCAATAATTCGTCTGAAATAAATCCTCTCTTAATTGCCCTTACAGTAGATTGTTTTTATTGGTTAAGTAATGTCATTATCCATTGTCTAACATCTTCCATATCTTCTTGTCGTAGTTCTTTTGAATTTGAATAAATCATCTGATGGTCTCTTGAATAATAGCTCCATATTCGGTTTCCATTGGTATAATTGTTTGCTAGTTCTTGAATAATTGTAGCTAGTCCATAGTCGTTTATTTGCATAAAAATTAAGTATCTCGATTCTGGGTATCTCTAGCTGCTGCACAATATCTTCTGGTATAATCATATCTCTGGTTAATCCTATTTTTACAACTTGTATAACTGGTTTTATCTCGTCGTATAATATCTCTGTTGGTGCAGTATAACACTTTATATAATATAGATTTCCTTTGGTTACTCTTTTATAAGTGTTGAATATTTTTTGTAATTCTTCCATAGCTGATAGTTCTTCTCCATCTTGGGTGTATATGGTATTTAATAATCCATAATCAAAACAAGTTTTTATTAAGCTTGTGTTGGTTTTGGGTAGTGCAATTAGCTTGTTGCGACCTTGTAATTTTTGAGTTATATAGTTTATGTTGGGTTCTTTGATATCTGTAGCTCTGGGGTTAAGGTTTAGAAAAGTTTGTACTCGGTAGATATTTTCTATGTATTTTTGGGCTGTATAGTTATAAACTTTTTTTATCTTGGTTCAGACTATCTCGATATGTGGTAATTTGTGGGGGTATGTTCAAGAGGTCTTTTTGTATTTTTGGTGTAAATGGTTTTTCAAATGTCTTATTTAATTTCATATTGTGGTATCTTTGTCCAATAACTCCTTTGCTTGTACCTGCAATTGTAGATTGATAAACGTTATGGGTTTTACGGAGTGTCCCAATATCTCCTTCTAGCTCTGGAATTTTAATGTCTTCCGATCGACATAGCTCTGCGCACTGCTGAGTTAGCTGATTTGTAGCTACAAACTTCAGTTTATCTTCATTAGTCTTTAGCTTTTCTATTTCATTATCCATACTGTCCACTTTCATTGAAAGCATAGTTAGGGTTTTGAATATCTTTTCTAAAGCATCATCTTCTATTATATCAGTCTGTGTAGCTTTTTCTTGATATGTATTCTGCAATAACGTTTTTGTTAGTACTAATTACTTCAATTGTAAATATAAAATTTAATATATTCAATACTAGTCTCCGAATCTCTTTTGTTGTAACTGAATTTTGTATTTTCTTTGTTAGCCACCAACGTACCTGTGTATTATCTATTCGTACAATAAATTTGTTATATACAATATATGGCTCAAATGCTAATAAACATTTATATCTATTATAAATTCTTCTTTGTTCATTTTTTATTTAATTGTTAATAGATCATGTTGGTATGTATATTCTAGACTATCTATTGTTGATTCTAAATTTGATATTTCTTCTTTTTGTGCATTTATTGAGTTTTTACTAACTCAGGCAATTATGTTATATTGTAGTCTTGCTATCCTTATTTTTAATTCCTTACGTTTTTTAGACAAGCACTTTCTCTTATCTAATTGGCTAATTTGGCAAATGAAACCTTTACACCTTTCTCTCACATAGCCATTACAAGATTCTCTCACTTAAAGATAATTTTAAAAAAAATTTCCTCTCAATTCATCTGCAATTTGTCATCCTAAACTTCCACTTGGATATTCATTAAAGATTTTGAAGTAATCTTGTAAGATTTCGTGTATATACATTGCATTTTCTTTAGTTTTTTTAAGAGAAATAATTTTCTACTTTTACTTCATCTATTAATCTCTAAGTTTCTGAGAATTTTTTCCTATTTGGTGTTGTTTTAGATTTTCTTCAAGTTATCAATTAACTTGATTCAAATGGATTAAAAAATTTCATATAGGAGTTTGACAAGAGATATTGAACCTATAGCTTCGATTAATGATTGACAAGAGGTATCACACCTATAGCTCCGACTAATGTAATGTTTCTGTTTCATCTCAATTTTCTAAAAATCTATAGAATAGAATGTATAATTTGAAAACCGAATTATATATTAGTGTCAATTTCACAGAATAAATTTTGATGATTTTTTTTATAATTGGGTATTTGATCCAATTTTAGTAAATTTGGTAATTGTATATAGGTGAATTAATTATATTCAGTCTGATTTGTTTAGATTTTTGTATATGGGTATGCATTGTATATTTTTATATATATAGAATGTATTGGATGTATATTTTTTGTATAACTATATATGTATACAAGTTTGTTTTGTGTTGGTACACATATACATATGTATATGCATTATGTATAATATATTTGTTATGTGTTGGCTCATATACACATTATACATATGTGTATACATCTGTTCTATATTTTTGTACACACACACACATATATGCATATCTTTATATATGTATATACATGTGCATATAAGTATAATTATTTTTATATACATATACTGATTTTTATACATTGCATATAGCATATTAGAATGAGTATCAACTCATTAGGATCATAATATACAAATGTTCAATTGTTTAATTGTATATGTATAATGTTATACATTTATAAAATATAGCATTGATATACGTATGTAATATATGCTTATTCAATACATAGTTGATATACATATTTATATGTTATAAAAATGTGTTTGTCTCGTATGCATATGTTTATTTGTTTAACTGTATATGTATAATATTATACGTTTATACAATATATATATATATATATGGTTAAAATTCAATTGTATAAATTATAATTGGTTTGTATACATTTTTACTAAAAGTTGATCAATTATGGAAGGAGAATAACAATAAAAAAAGGAGAATAATATTAGGAAAAGTTGGAGATAATAATGCGCATTAATTATTTTTTCTTTCCTTTTAAATTAATATTAATTATATTATATTAATGAGTCTTAAATACATTTGGTCACTATCTGATGCCTATAACATTTAATTAGTAAAACTTAAATCATGAAGTTAGTTAAAAGGAGTCTAAGTTGTCTATATTTGAAGTTTTATCTTCTTTAATTAAGTAGGGTTGTGCTAAGTTTTTTAAACCCAATTAGGAACGAGGCTTATAGGCCTAGCCTTTCTTGGCCCATCCAACTCAGATGGCTAACCCGTCAGCCTCAGAGGTCAGCCCATGGGCCAGAACCTTAAAAATAATTATTAAATATCTTTAAGTTGGTCATTCATTTGTTAGGAATTAAGATTTTGTCAATCTTTTCTGATTATCTACTCTCTTTTTTCATCCTTTGATTGATACTATTTTTTTGAAAGTTCATAGTGTGTGTTTGAAATGGTTGGTAAGCTCCTTTTAGTTGTGAATTTTAAAAGGTTGCTTTTACTCGTGATTGTTTAATACTTGTTGCTTTGTGTAATGCAACATCTTGTTCTTTAAATTAGGCTTTCTTCTGTTATGATCTTACTGCTTTTATGTAGATACTTTGTGTATACTTGTATTTGTTATGAAATTTGTAGCTAATCATCCTTTCTTTGCTTATTACAGTAAATGCCACGAGCTAATTACAATTGAAGCTATTGGTAAGATGCCTATAATATGTTAAAAACTATTAGGAGACATATTAAAATGAAAAATAAAAATTGGTGATTATCTAGAACTTTCAATATTTTTATTTATCATGTTTCAGGTTACTTTTATTTTTTTGAAGGGCCAATTCATCTCAACCTTCATATACATATCCATATACATATCACACCTCAGAATTTATGCTTAAAATCAAGCAACCATAATTAAGGAATTTCAAGGTTTGAATTTACATCAAATTGTTGAACACCATCGTCTTCTTCAATTTATTTTTGAGGTTAGTTTAATTTCTTAATTTGTTTCAACTTTACTAAATCAAAAACCTAAGAGTTACTTGTTGCATGTGCGTAATTCTCAAAACTTAAGCATAGTAATGGAGTCTAGTCCAAGTTTTAGAGAAAATAGATTGAAACACCGAAACGATCCCGTCAAGATAAAAAAGTTGAGGAAAGTTGCTCATATAAGCTCTAAAAACACCCATTGCTAAAGCTTCAAGTAAGATAAAATTAAAACTGAAGAATCATCACGACCGCATCTTCCAAAGGTATAATGATTTGTTGCTGAATCTATTTTTTTTTGTCGATTTACGCATTCTTATACATTGTTATATAAGAGCGTTTTGTTGTTATTTCAACCTTATACATAAATTAGTTATGTATAGTGTTAGAGACTCTTTCTTATACATTAAATTTGTTATGCATATGGTCAGATTACTTAGTAAATTCATGTTGTTATTTTGAACTATGATACATAGCGAGTTATGTATATATTTGTAGTTATGTCATTTGTAGGACGTTTTATTTCAATCCATCTACATAAATCTGTTATGTATATGCATTGAAACAATACACTACTGCGTTGTTTAATTTCAGGTCATATACATTACAGAGTTAATTGTATGTTATGAATCAATAGTGTTATACATAACATAGCAATGTTTTGTATATGAAAAAATATCAGGCATGTGTATAATGTGTTATCTTTATATTTTTAAGTTTTATTTCATATTGTTATGTATATGTGATGTTTGAGATGCGTATTTTGCAAACCTATATATAAAAAGGTTGGGGTTCAGTGTTGCCATGTTCTTCAAATATTATAGGAATCCATTTTTTTTTTTGTTTTAAATTTTTCCATACTTACGTAGTAAAAATTTCTTTATATGTAGACTAGGTAGTAAAAATTTTCGTAGACTTACGTGATAAAATTTTCTTTATACGATTTTTTTTTCTTTTTAAAATTTTCTATCTCCCTTCATTTTATAAGAGTCTTTTTTCTTTGATTCTAAAACTTTATAGGTGATTTATGAGGTAAATTTTCCTCTATGAGTATATTTTTAAAAACATTTACATAATTAAGGAATTCATTAATCACTCATTAATAAGGTATAATAATGAATAATTAGACTTGATTTATTTCCTTAAATATCATTTTGGATAAGTATAGACTTTATTTATTTTCTTAATATCGTTAAGGAAGTTATTTATGATACATAAGATACTTATGTATATTAACGTTTAGTTATGTATATGGACAATTAAAATTTGAGAGAGAGAAATTTATTAAAAATATCGAGAGAGAAAGTAATTGAGAAGAAACCTGGTGAAATTTATGAAAATTGCCCATTAATTAAAAGGGTTAGTCCGTCCTAACCCGTTTAGCTCTGTAGCTCGCTAGAATTGAATTGAGTTGAATTGGACGTGCCCATTTTGACCGCTCTATCCACCATTACTATTCACTCATTATGTCATCATAATAAAAGAAAGGTCAAACCCATCAATAGCCCCTCAAACTTGTCTCTAAAATTCACTTAGGCCCCTAAACTAAGGCTTGTACTTATTAAAGCCCTAAATCCCCCCAATTTGGTTCCAATTGAGCATTTTTTGCCCACATGACACTGCGCGTGCAATGCACTTCGGGAAGCGCGTGAGGTACTTTTTTTAATTAAATTATGAATAAAAATGTGCCAAGTGGCACTGAGGGCCCCAAAAATTATTAATTAAAAAATTTATATTTAAATTATTTTATTAATATAATTTTTAATTAATATAATTTCTTAATTCTTTTTTGAAAAAAAGCACCCCACCCCCCCTATGTCATCTTCTTCACAACACCCCACCCCCACCCCCACCCCCTGCGTCTCCACCCCACCCCGCATCTTCATCATTTCAACCTCACCCCAGCCCTGCGTCTTCCCCGTCACCCCCCGCTCACCCCACATCTTCACGTGAACAAATTCATTTTAATCCACCATAATTATTCCCATTTCTTGAAAATTTTCAACAAGATTCACTTTTTTTCCTCCATTAGTATCATCATTTCTTGAAAAATTACAACATATTTCAATAAAGATCACTTTTTTCTTCAAGAAAGATAACTTTTATCACCATTTCTTTTTTTCCTCCACAAGAAAGATCACTTTTTTTTCATTAATATCATCATTTTATAAAAAATTTCAATAAAAATGACTTTTTTATAGACCCCTTTTGAATTCTTGAAGTAGATTTAAACAAAAATTTTATGTGTGTATTTTTTAGGATCATGGAGAAGCAAGATTCACTTTAATGGAGAAGAAGAGGAAGGGGAGGGGGGGAGATTAACGCTGGGGAAGGTGGGGGCTGGGGAGCGGGGATGGGCTGGGGAAGGTTGGGGTTTCTAAATGATTTTATAATTTCTTTTCAATAATTAGTTTTTAATTTTTATTTTATAAATAATTTTATAATTATTTTTTAATAATTTTGATCCTCAATGTCATTTTTTAAAAAATTTTCTAATATATTTTTAATAATCAGTTTTTTATTTTTATTTTTTAAATAATTTTATAATCTTTATTTTAATAATTAGTTTTTTATTTTTATTTTTTAAATAATTTTATAATTATTTTTTAATAATTGGAATCCTTAATGCAATTTTTTATTTTTATTTTTTTTAAATTTTATGATTTCTTTTAAATATTCAGTTTTTTATTTTTATTTTTTAAATAATTTTATAATTATTTTTTAATAATTGGAATCCTCAATGCAATTTTTTTTTTAAATAATTTTATAATTATTTTTTAATAATTTGGATCCTCAATGCTATTTAAAAAAATTATAATTTTTTTTAATAATAATTTTTTTTATATTTTTAAAATAAATTTATAATTATTTATTAATAATTTGGATCTTCAATGTAATTTTTTATTTTTTAAAATTTTTATAATTTTTTTTATTTTTATATTTTTAATTTTTTTTATAATGATTTTTTAATAATTTGTTTTTTTATTTTATAATTTATTTTTAATAATCAGCTTTTTATTTTTATTTTTTAAATAATTATATAATTAATTTTTAATAATTATCGGACCCACAATGCCATGTGGCTGCTTCCAATTAACCCTTTTTGCCACATCAGCGCGTGTGTGCAACACACACTTTGAGCTTTTAGCTGATTGGGCAAAAAATGCCCAATTGGAACCAAATTGGGGGGGGGGGGGTTAGGGGTTTAATAGGTACAAACCTTAGTTTAGGGGCCTAAGTGAATTTTAGGGACAAATTTGAGGGGCTATCGATGGGTTTGGCCTAAAAGAAACGGTCTAAACATTTCATCCCTTTCCTCAGCTTTTTATCAGTTATTCTCGTCTTTTCTTCTCATATTTAATTTCCTCCCCCCCCCCTTTAATTCCCTTAATTCTGGAATTTGAAAGGATTTTGAACCCCATTACATAAACAAACACATCATCATATGGATTCACCATTTGGCTTTTCATTATAAATCATATTCAAACATTGCACATCATTTTGTAATTTTAAGGCATCATCAATACTGCCATCTTCGGATTATACCATATTACATTAATAGCCCGTTTGGGATTGCTGTTACAAAACTGCTTATTTAAGAAACACTTTTATAAAATAGCTTTTCAGAAAAGTGCTTTTGAAAAAAGCAATTTGTATTTGGTAAATTCATTTGAAAAATATTTTTGATAAATAGATTGTGTTTGGATAATCTTTTTCAAGAAGTACTTTTTTGAAGCAAATGACCAAAAAGGACATGTATCAATAGACTTTTACTACTAAAATTAATTTATAGAGAAAATTAATTTTAAATATTTATTATAATATTTTAATTAAAATTTATTTTTATTTAATTAAAAAGCACGTACTCTAAAATTTTCAATCAATATTTATATGCACAGATAGATTAAAAATATTAATAATGATATATTACTTAAATAATTTAAATATCACTTTAAAATATCAAACAAAAATAAATATAAAAATTATTTCATTAATTAAATCATTATTTATGAAAAATTGACGACAAAAATAATTAGTCCTTCATACATCACAAAATTCTCAATGATTTTATCCCTAATTTTATTATGTAATATCTCCATGCTAGTAGAAGATCTGTCTTGTATTTCTGAAGGTATACCAGAAGGCTCATCTCCTTCTTCATATATGTATACTACATGATAACAAATTTGTCACTTTTTATAAATTATTTATTTAAAATTAAATATTCAAGAAACATTTACAAGTGTTGTCAAAATATCATTTATTTTTGTAATGTGATTCATCTGTCATTTGTTATTATTAATAATAAAAAATAAAAAGTTATATATTCTTCGGATCATCGTCAATGATTTTTTAAAATTTATTTAAAGAAAATGAGTGAAAATAAAATAATAATATATAAATCATAAATAAAATAAAGAATTGTGATGTAAATATGAAGTATAAAATATTAAAAATCAAACTTTAATCATACTAATAAGATATGTTATATATATATATATATATATCTATAATCTATATCTATAATCTATAATATATTAAAAGTGTGAAGACCTTTAGAAAAGTGATTTAAACTTTTTGCCCTTCATTAAAAGACTCTTCTTTAAACAAAACTGTCTTTTCACTATTTTTTAATTTATTATTTAATTATTTTTTATTATATTAACTAAACTTCCTAAAATATATGGTAGGAGAATTAATTAATATTTTCCTGTTCAATTAGAAAAATACCCCTAAAATAGGACTCTATTAAGGAAATACTTCTATAAATATTGAGATGTACATTAAACTAGAGAACAAACCGGTTTGCCTATTAGGAGAATATGATTGATGCTCATCTAACTTGATTCGATTGCATGTCTAGATTGGTGGATGCTTGATTTTCTAACCATCAACTTATTCATTGTTTTTGTCAACATAATAGAATTCAACATGTGTGTATATATATATCTTCTTTGTTTTCATTCAAAATCATTTTTTAGGGTTAAAATTTTCTCTTAGATAAGAATTAGTTGGATCAAAATCGAAGCTTTGTGATCACTATTATATTTTTTTTATAGTTTACAGGTCGTAGATGAATGTCGGTTGGCTTTGAATTTCTTGTGTAAATGTTAGGTTTAATTATATTGGTTTGATATCTTTATTATTTTATTATTTTATTTTAATTTACATTACAGCGGCTAAATGAATGTGGGTCGGCTTTAAAAATTTTTTTTAGATAAAGGTTAGGTTTAATTGTATTAGAGTAATATCTCTATTAGTTTGTTACTTTGTGGTAGTTTACAGTTCGTAGATGAATCTCGATCGGCTTTGAGAAATTTGCGTGTAAAATTTAAGTTTAATTGTATTGTTTTGATATCACTTATTTTGTTGCAGTTTACAGGTGACAGATAAATGTTGGTTGGCTTTGAAGATTCTTTTTTGTAAAAGTTAGGTTTAGTTGTATTATTTTGATATCTCTATTATCGTATTATTTTATTATTATTTACAAGTGGTAGATGAGTGTCAGACGACTTTGAAAAAAATTTGTGTGTAAAAATTAGATTTAATAAATAAATTCTCCATAATTACATATTCAAAAGATATTAAATTTAATTATTATATTCATCTTTGTTATTTAAACAAATATCCTATTTAATGTAATGTTTGAACTCATTAAAGTGAGGTACACGCGCAAGGCGTGTACACCTAAACTAGTATATATATTAGTGTGTGTGTGTGTGTGAGAGAGAGAGAGAGAGAGAGAGAGAGATAGGGATATTTTAGTCATGAAAAAAGTAATTTTTTTCTTTTACTTCTGCTTTTTTTGAAAAGCAGAAATTTTCTGCTTCTTTCCAGAAGCAGAAAAACTGCTTCTGCTTCTTTTTAAAAACACTTTTGCAAGTTTACCAAACACCATTCTTTTAAAAAAAAGTGTTTTTTCTCAAAATAAGTGCTTTTCTTTGGAAAATAAGCAATCCCAAACAGGGACTAAGGAATGAGGTAAGAAGAGAAAAGGAAGCAATGATCAGAAGTTAAGTAAGAAATTTTCAATTACAAAGAAAATATAACAACTGAATGCTTTATTTACCACATTGAATGGGGGAGAACCCGTAACAAAATTAAAGAAATATTCATATACCAAGTTAGCCAAACAATAATTTGAAAAGAATGATTGATTTAGTCTGCTCAATGTGTAGAGTCTGTTAAGATGAATTTTTTGAGTTGATTGAAATTCTTTATCGTTCTCTACCTTCCTTTAACCAGTTTCTTAAAACTATGATAGCATAACACAAAAATAAGAATTAATAACTTAAATGGTCACTCAACTTTGGATTTTTATCTCAAAAGTGACTCAATTTTAAATTTTACTTAGAAAGTCACTCAACTTTAGATCTTTTACTCAGAAAGTCACTCAACTTTAAATCTTTTACTCAGAAAGTCACTCAGTCCATTTTATTATTTTTTAAATTAAATTTTGCTTATGTGAAATTTTTTAATAACAAAATTTTTAAAAATATAAAATATTCATTTAAGGACCTTTTTACCCTTTCCGTTAAGGACTTTTTCCCCCTTTCCTTCATTCTCCTAAATTATCTTTATCTTTCACAAAAAAATTAAAAGTTTTGCTTAAACATAGCTCAGGATTCTGGAGGAGAAAGGATGAACTAAGCCCTTCGATTCATTAAAAAGAGTTGTACTTTACATTCAAGAAAGCTATTGTTGTAGACACCTAATTTCGTCCCTCCCCGATATCGTTTTTACCTATTGTTTATCCTATCCTACCGTGTACCCTCACCCGTGTGATAATCCCTCCACAAAATGACAAAAATAACAACCCCTAACTAATTTTGTTTTATCCTAATATTCTAACAACCCACCCAATAAAAAACAACACCTAATCCTTATCCCATCCAACCAAAAAAAAATACCTCACACCCTACCCCCTACCCCACGTAACCCCACCTACCTCACCACTACCCCACCCTCACTTCAATATATACACACATACTCTCACAAAGGAAGGGAGAAAGAGTAACCCAAAAAAAGAGGACCAAAAAATCTGATAGAGACAAAAAATATTGAGTTTTTTTTTCTCTCTCTAAAACTCTCTCTCTCTCTCTCCCCGATCTCTCTCTCTCCCCGATATCTCTCTCCGATCTCAGCTCCGACGACGGTGACAACGCCTTCGTCTCTCCGTCGCCTCTCTCTCTCCGATCTCAGCTCCGACGATGGCAACAGCGCCGTCGTCTCTCCAATCTCTCTCTCTCTCTCTCTCTCTCTCTTTCCGACCTCTCCGATCTCTGCTCCGATGATGGCAACATCACCGTCATCTCTCTGATCCCTCTCTCTCTCTCTTTTCGACCTCTCCAATCTCAGCTCCGACGACGGCAACATCGCCGTCGTCTCTCCGATCCCTCTCTCTCTCTCTCTCTCTCTCTTTTCGACCTCTCCGATCTCAGCTCCGACGACGGCAACATCGTCGTCGTCTCTCTGTCGTCTCCCTCTTTATCTCTCCCCAACTCTCTTTCCAATCTCAGCTCCGACGATGGCAACATCGCCGTCGTCTCTCTCTCTCTCCGACCGCTCTCCGGCGACGACAACAGCGCCGTCGTCTCTCCCTCTCCAATAAACAATCGCCGGCGTCACAGATTTTGTGTACGGGTCTTCTCAATTTTTTATAAATTCAGTCTCGGTTCATCTGGTATTTCTTATTTCTTCGTGCAAGGATAGTTGGAAATTGATGGTTTGGGGTTTCGAATTTGAGATCTTGGGTTGTTTTTGAGTTTTATTCGGGTTTACGGATTATTCATCGTGAGGTTTTGTCGTGGTTTTCCGATCTGTCCGGTTGAATTCAATATCGAGTTTGGTTAGCTCGTTGTGAGGTTCTCCGGTCGAGTCTTTTGATCTTCGGATTTCTTTATTATCGACAAGGATCAATTTCATCGAGGTTCATTTCTTCTAACCGAATCTTTAATTTATTTTTCGTGATGTTGTGGGTGTGGATGATTTTATTCGTTGCGTGCTTGGTATGTTCGAATATGTGTTATGTGTTGGTTGATGTTGGTCTCGGACTTCGAAAAGTGAATTGATAAATCGAAGCATGTTTAATCGTATTGTTTGAAATAAATTTGGGGACGGGAATCAAAAATTGATAAAAGTAAATATTTTGATATTTTTGATACATTGTTGATGTTAAATGCGGTATGTCGACGAGCGGGTAGGAAAACGTAGGCCGGGTAGGCAAAATTTAGGAATAAGTATTTCGTGGGATGTTGAAATGTGCGTGTGAATGTCTCTTTCTAGATTATCGTGTTTAATTCAGATGTATTTATTTAGCCGGGGAATGCCCCTAGATCATTTGTGTTTATTCACTGGGGAATGCCCCGACGTATCATGTTGGCGGAAAATAATCGTGATGAAGGCCCGCGGCGTCGGGTAAGACATTGGAGCTTAATCTAGAATTAGTTTAGACTAGGATTTATATTTTCGTATTTTTCTATTTTTGGACTGTATAATTGGACTGGAATTTACATTTTTGGATTTGTTTTGTTTCACGTGTTTGATGGATTGTTTTATGTGTTTTTGTGTGGTCCTCAAACCGGTGACCCAACCTCCGATAGTTGATACGAAAAAGATTCCCTGGAATTATGGACGGACCGTGATGACTTATCATGGAAAAGAAGTAGTGGAAGATGTAGATGATGTAGGGGGTTTGATTAGGTCAGGAAGATGTTTCGTGCCTGAAAGCTTAAGAAAGTCCAAGCCAACGGTGAGTGGACCGTCATCTATAAAAAAGTCTATCACCGAAGAAGAAGCCGAAGAATTTTTGAAAAAGATTAAATTGCCAGAGTATTCAATATTAGACCAGCTGAAGAAAACCCCTGCTTAAATTTCCCTTTTATCTTTACTGTTGCACTCCAAGGAGCATCGTGATGTTTTACTGAAGGTATTAAATGAAGCATATGTTCCAAGGGAGATTACAATCAACCAGCTTGAGAAAATGGTTGGAAAAATCTTTGAGGTCAATCGGATCAGCTTTTCTGATGATGAATTGCCTGTTGAAGGTACATGGCATAATCGGGGCCTTTACATTACAGTGAAGTGTGAAGATTTCTATGTCACTCATGTTATGATTGATGGAGGTTTAGGAGAAAACATTTGCCCTATTTCTACTTTGCAAAAGCTGAATATTGGTGCAGAGAGGATCAGGCCCAACAATGTATGTGTCAGGGCTTTCGATGGTGCAAAATCAAATTCCATTGGCGAAATAGAACTAATGTTGACCATAGGGCCTGTTGAGTTCGCCATAGAGTTTCAAGTATTGAATGTAGACTCCTCTTACAATCTGTTGTTGGGAAGGCCGTGGATCCACAAGGCCAAGGCGGTTGCATCTACACTGCACCAAATGATTAAGTTTGAGCATGACAGGCAAGAAGTAGTTATTCATGGTGAAGGAGATTTGTCAGCCTACGAAGATTCTCCCTTGTCTCTTATTGAAGCAAATAACGTAGAGGAGACATTCGTCTATCAAATTTTTGATACAGTGCCAGTGAATCGTATCCTTGAATGACAGGCTATACCGGGACCGCAATTGTCTTCTGCTTCTATCATGATGGTGAGTGAACTTTGGAAATACGGATTTGAGCCAGGAAAGGGTTTGGGAGCGTCTCTGCACGGTATAGTTCATCCCATATGTCCGAGTGAGAGCGTGGGCACGTTTGGTCTGGGATTTGAGCCTACAGTTGAAGATCTGAAGAAATCCAAGGGAAGGAAAAAAGAAATATGGTCACTCCCTTGCCCAATGCCACTACTCAGTGAATCATTTGTTAAGAGCGGTGTCACGAAGCATGTGGAATTTGAGGTTGAATTGGTTGATGACTTCTAGAACCTTTGTATTGAAGTTGATATGGTCGAAGCAGGAGAAGGTACCAGTATGGCAGACGTGCAATTCATAGGTCCAGCTGTTCGGCTCAATAATTGGGAAGTCACTCCTCTCCCCGTCAGGAGGGAGTTTTGGTAGTTTATTTTCCTTTTCTTTCTGTTTATCCGAGTTATTTCAGGGTTGTAATTCGGATTTTAGTTTGTTTATGTTATGTTGGCATCTGTGTTTAAACCCTTCTATCTTTTTATTTAATGAAATGCAATGTCCCTTTTGTTGTGTCTAATATATTTTGTTTTTCTTTTCTTACACAGTTCTCTTTATGCTGATTCTAATGACATGACATGCATGCGAAATTTTCAGCCTGATCTTAAAATCCAAACTAATCAAGATGTAATGAAGTGGGATGGGGAATATAATGAAGAAGGAGCACTAGAAGAAATAAGCAAAGAGTTGGAACAGTTTGAAGACAAACCGAATCCTAATTTGAATGAGACTGAGCCAATAAATCTAGGGGATCAAGAAGATGTTAGGGAAACTAAAATCAGTGTACATGCTTTGCCACAACTAAAAGAGGGAATGATTCAAGCATTAATTGATTATAAGGATGTTTTTGCATGGTCTTATGATGATATGCCCGGTTTAAGCACAAAATTAGTGGCTCACAAATTGCCAACTGATCCCGCGTTTCCCCCGGTCAAATAGAAGTTGAGGAAGTTTAAAACCGATGTGAGTATTAAAATCAAAGAGGAAATCATGAAACAACTTGAAGCCAAAGTAATTCGAGTGTCTCGTTATCCTATGTGGGTTATCCAATGTTGTTCCCGTACCAAAGAAAGATGGCAAAATTTGAGTGTGTGTTGATTATCGTGATTTGAACAGAGCAAGTCCATAAGATGATTTTCCACTGCCCAACATTCATATTTTGTTAGACAACTGTGCTAAACACGAGGTTGCCTCTTTTATGGATTGCTATGCCAGATATCACCAGATCATTATGGATGATGAAGACGCGGAGAAGACGTCTTTTATCACACCATGGGGAACTTATTGTTATCGAGTGATGCCGTTCGGTTTGAAGAATGCTGGAGCAACATACATGAGAGCCATGACCACTATGTTTCATGACATGATGCATAATGAGATTGAGGTCTACGTGGATGATGTGATTATTAAGTCAAAAATTCAGGCCGACCATGTTAAAGATTTAAGAAAGTTCTTTGAGAGGCTTCGCAGGTATAATCTCAAACATAACCCGGCCAAATGTGTATTTGGAGTTCCATCTGGAAAGCTGTTGGGGTTTGTAGTTAGCCGTCGGGGAATTGAATTGGATCCCTCAAAAATCAAAGCCATTCAGGATTTGCCCCCGCCCAAGAATAGAACGGAGGTGATGAGTTTGCTTGGTAGACTGAACTACATTAGCAGGTTTATTGCTCAACTAACAACCACTACTGAGCCCATATTCAAGTTGCTGAAAAAGAGTGCTGCGGTAAAATGGACTGAAGAATGTCAGGAAGCGTTCGATCGAATCAAAAAATATTTGTCAAATCCGCCCGTGCTGGTACCCCCAGAGCCTGGTAGACCTTTGATCTTATATTTATCAGTCGTGGACAATTCTTTCGGTTGTGTCCTGGGTCAACATGATGTCACAGGCAAAAAGGAGTAGGCTATTTATTATCTTAGCAAGAAGTTCACCGCATATGAGGCCAGGTATACTTTTCTTGAAAGGACGTGTTATGCCCTAACTTAGATAGCACAGAAGTTGAAGCACTATCTCTCATCCTATACTACTTATCTCATCTCCCGCATGGATCCTTTGAAGTATATCTTTCAGAAGCCTATGCCGACAGGTCGATTGGCAAAGTGGCAAATATTGCTTACCGAGTTCGACATCGTATATGTGACTCGAACCGCCATGAAAGCCCAAGCCTTGGCAGATCATCTTTCTGAGAATCCCATCGATGAAGAGTACGAGCCATTAAAGACATATTTTCCTGACGAAAAAATATCGTGTGTTGATGAAGTCGTTATAGATGCTGATCCCAGTTGGAGGTTATTCTTCGATGGAGCTATTAATATGAAAGGATTCGGAATAGGTGCGGTTCTTATCTCTGAATCGGGACAACATTTCCCGGTAACAGCACAACTTCGATTCTACTGTACTAACAATATGGCAGAGTATGAAGCCTGCATCCTTGGTTTGAGGTTAGCTGTTGATATGGGAGTCCAAGAATTATTGGTGTTGGGTGATTCGGATTTGATCGTCCATCAAATTCAAGGCGATTGGGAGACGCGAGATTTGAAACTCATCCCGTATCGACAATGCTTGCAGGAGCTATGTCAACAATTTGTGTTAGTAAAATTTAGGCATATTCCAAGGATTCATAATGAAATTGTTGATGCTTTAGCCACTCTGTCTTCAATGCTCCAACATCCTGACAAAGCCTATGTCGATCCAGTGCATATACAGAGTCGTGATCAACATGCTTACTCTAATGCGGTTGAAGAAGAGCTCGATGGATAACCTTGGTTTTTGGATATCAAGCGATACATTCAGTCAGGAGAATACCCAACATATGCCACCAACGATCAAAAGAGGACTATTAGGCGTTTGGCTAGTAGATTTTTCTTAAGTGGGGGAATCTTGTATAAGAGGACCCCAGATCTGGGACTTTTAAGGTGTGTAGATGCAAAAGAATCCTCGGCAATCATGGTTGAAATACACTCTGGAGTATGTGGGTCGCATATGAACGATCATGTCTTGTCAAAGAAGATTCTTCGAGCAGGTTATTACTGGCTTACTATGGAGAGGGATTCTATTCAATTTGTTCGAAAGTGTCATCAATGTCAGGTGCACGGCGATCTGATACGTTCTCCTCCTGTTGAGTTGCATGCAATGGCCTCTCCATGGCCGTTCGTGGCTTGGGGAATGGATGTGATTGGACCGATTGAGCCAAAGGTATCAAATGGACATAGATTCATTTTGGTAGCCATTGACTACTTCACAAAGTGGGTGGAAGCAGTAACTTTTAAGTCAGTGACAAAGAAGGCTGTGGTAGATTTTGTTCATGCCAATATCATTTGTAGATTTGGAATTCCTAAGATGATCGTTACAGACAATGCTGTCAATCTCAATAGTCATTTGATGCAAGAAGTGTGTCAACAGTTTAAGATCGCACATCGAAATTCTACTCCATATCGCCCAAAGGCCAATGGTGCTGTAAAAGCCGCCAATAAAAATATAAAAAAGATACTGCAAAAAATGGTACAAGGTTCTAGACAGTGGCATGAAAAGTTGCCGTTTGCATTGCTAGGTTATCGCACCACTGTTCGTACTTCAACAGGGGTAACTCCATATTTATTAGTGTATGGGACAGAAGCAGTCATCCCTGCAGAAGTTGAAATTCCTTCTCTTCGAGTCATTGTAGAAGCAGAGATTGATGATGACGAATGGGTAAAAAACCGATTGGAACATTTGAGTTTGATCGAGGAAAAAAGGCTAACGTCCGTGTGTCATGGCCAGTTGTATCAGAGGAGGATGGCTCGTGCATATAACAAAAAGGTCCGTCCCAGGTATTTTGAAGTTGGTCAGTTGGTATTAAGACGTATCCTTCCTCACCAGGTTAAAGCGAAAGGCAAGTTCTCCCCTAACTGGCAAGGTCCCTTCGTTGTGAAGAAAGTGTTACCCAATGGAGCCTTATATTTGACAGCTATTGAAGGCAAAATGGCAGAAATGGCTATCAATGCTGATGCGGTCAAAAGATACTATGTATGATATTTGGTCCTTTGTTTGATTTTATTGCATGTTTAGTACTTGCATTTTTGAAGATTGATATGATGAAGGCATTTTATTCTTCTATCCAAACATTGTGTCATCCTTTGTTTACTCGTTTGAGACTCGTTTATTTTTCTTTCATATCCCTCTTTTGGAATCAAAATAGAGTCAAAGGTAAATGTCAAGAAAATAAGAATAAAAGAAAGAGTTCGAAAATAAAAGAAAAAAAATCAAATGAAAATAAAGAATAAAGATTTAAGATTCACCCAGTCAACAAAAACTGGGGCATGAGTTAACATGTTGTTTGAGTCGATTCCAAAAGTTGTAAGTCCCACCCCCACTTCAAGTATCGTTTGAGCCTCTTACCATCTTTTCTAACCTTGACCAAAAGCCAAGTTACAACCAAAGAAAGTCCTTCAGATCAATTTTTGATAGTGTTAAGGCTAAGCATGCAATGGATATGGTGATACATTGTGAAGTGCCACTAGTCTCCCTCAGCATAAGAAATCAAGAAAAAAAAATACAAAAATGAGAGTCTTATTGGTGAAGACCCCCGTGGTCATCATAAGGCGATGGTGAGTTGAGAGAAATACAAAAATGAGAGAGTCTTATTGGTGATAACCCCCGTGGGCATCATAAGGCGATGTTGAGTTGAAAGAAATGAAAATGAGAGTCTTATTGGTGAAAACCCTTGCAGGCACCATAAGGCGATGGTGAGTAGAGAGAAATAAAAATGAGAGAGTCTTATTGGTGAAAACCCTCACGGGCACCGTAAGGTGATGGAGAGTTCAAAAGAAAAGAGAAAAGTAAAAAGTGAAAAAAAAGAGATTTGCTATCAAAAGTCATTTAAAATGTCGACAATCGAATGTGATGAATGAGTCCAATGGATTTGAACAAGCGGCTCAGCGGCAAAGGCACGAACTCAACAACAAATGAGGAGTTTGGATAGGAAGATCAGGCAGCTGAATCCAAAATACATGTCATACTCATTGGAGTTGGTTGTCGTATGCAGATAAGTTTTCTTTTTGAATATGGGACATTGCCCTCTTTCTTTCATCTACATATTCATGATTTTTGTCTTTTCTGTCATTTATCAAAACAAAAGTCACCATCGTTTCTTTACATTTTTAAGTCAAGTCTGTGTCAAAACAAGTGAGAAAGGATTTCAAAATTTACTACCAGTCTTTCCAATTATATGAGGAAAAGCCAAGGACCGGCACAGGAAAGAAATATGATCGTAGTTCAACATGAAGCAAAGGAAGTCTATCAACCGACAGACTGTTGGATTCGTTAAAGCATTCAGATTTGGAAAAAGGGTGCACCTCAGAGGCATGGTAAAATGGAAGCCCATTGTTCGAGTCAGAACTCACCTCCCTCAATCTGGATCCGGGTCAATGATGCGGCAAGATACGACAAGTGTTAGCAATTTGGAACAAAGATGAAAAGAACGAGTGCTGGGCAGATACCTGAGAATCCAAGATCTGCAAGCCACCACTAAGTTTTTAACTGATAAATTTTCTTTGTTGAAATAGGGGCAAATACGTTTCACTTGATTCAGCTACCATTGGAAATGCACATTCGTGAGAATTTACTTTCAATTCAGGACCCTCCTGAAAAATGGGAATTTACTTTCAGCTCAGGACCCTCCTGAAAAATGGGATTTACTTATGTTCAGGACCCTCCTGAAAAATGGGACTTTACTTTCTGTTCAGGACCCTCCTGAAAAATGGGACTTTACTTTCTGTTCAGGACCCTCCTGAAAAATGGGATTTTACTTTCAGTTCAGGACCCTCCTGAAGAATGGGACTTTACTTTCTGTTCAGGACCCTCCTAAAAAATGGGAATTTACTTTATGTTCAGGACCCTCCTGAAAAATGGAATTTTACTTTATGTTTAGGACCCTACTGAAAAATGGGATTTTACTTTATGTTCAGGACCCTCCTGAAAAATGGGATTTTACTTTATGTTCAGGACCCTCCTGAAAAATGGGATTTTTACTTTCTATTCAGGACCCTCCTGAAGAATAGGAATTTACTTTCAGTTCAGGACCCTCCTGAAAAATGAGATTTTACTTTATGTTCAGGACCCTCCTGAAAAATGAGATTTTACTTTCTGTTCAGGACCCTACTGAAAAATGGGATTTTACTTTATGTTCAGGACCCTCCTGAAAAATGGGACTTTACTTTATGTTCAGGACCCTCATGAAAAATGGGATTTTACTTTCTGTTCAGGACCCTCTTGAAAATTGGGATTTTACTTTCTGCTCAGGACCCTCCTGAAAAACTGGGGATTTCACTTTATGCTCAGGACCCTCCTGAAGGATGGGAATTTACTTTCAGTTCAGGACCTTCCTGAAAAATGGGATTTTTATTTTATGTTCAGGACTCTCCTGAAAAATGGGATATTACTTTATGTTTAGGAGGACCCTACTGAAAAATGGGATTTTACTTTATGTTCAGGACTCTCCTGAAAAATGGGACTTTACTTTATGTTCAGGACCCTCCTGAAGAATGGGATTTTACTTTCTGTTCAGGACCCTCCTGAAAAATGGGATTTTACTTTCTGCTCAGGACCCTCCTGAAAAATTGGGGATTTCACTTAATGCTCAGGACCCTCCTGAAAAATTGGGGATTTCACTTTCTGCTCAGGACCCTCCTGAAAAATGGGATTTTTACTTTATGTTCAGGACCCTCCTGAAAAATGGGATTTTACTTTATGTTCCGGACCCTCCTGAAAAATAGGATTTTACTTTATGTTTAGGACCCTCCTGAAAAATGGGATTTTACTTTATGTTCAGGACCCTCCTGAAAAATGGGATTTTACTTTTGTTCAGGACCCTCCTGAAAAATGGGATTTTACTTTATGTTCAGGACCCTCCTGAAAAATGGGATTTTACTTTTTTTTAGGACCCACCTGAAAAATGGGATTTTACTTTATGTTCAGGACCCTCCTGAAAAATGGTATTTTACTTTATGTTCAGGACCCTCCTGAAAAATGGGATTTTACTTTATGCTCAGGACCCTCCTGAAAAATAGGATTTTACTTTCTGTTCAGGACCTCCTGGAAAATGGGACAACGCTTTCAAAAATGATATACTACTTTACTATAATCTTTGTTTAGGATAATTTTCGTTCTAGTTTTAATTTTGGATTTTAGGAGCACGCCTGAAGAACGGGGTGATGAACTAGCAAGTCAGGAGCCCGCCTGAAGAACAGGGTGATGAAATAGCAAGTCAGGAGCCTGCCTGAAGAACAGGGTGTTGAAATAGCAAGTCAGGAGCCCGCCTGGAGAATAGAGTGAAGAAACGAAAAGTCAAGCAACAAAGCGAAGTAATTGAAAGCCAAGCAACAAGTCGAAAGAAATTGCAAGTCAGGAGCCCGCCTGAAGAATAGGGTGATGAAAGTCGAGTCAAGAACCAACAGAAGCAGTATAGATAGGATTTTTGTAATTTTATTTATGTTTTAGCTTGTAATTTTCATTTTTATGTAATAACAGAGCCGCAGACCGGAACCTCGACGGAACCTCACTCGACTCTCCAACTCGGTATAGTCAATCTCCATCCAATCCTTGGAGATACTTATCACTTGATCCCTTCATAACTTGGGTGGGTAGGCTGTCCTAATTCAAGACCCGGTAGTCCTTCTTTCTCCTGTTTCTTTCTTTGAATAATGGTCGGGACAAAATTCTATCTCGCTGTCTACTTCTTTGCCTGAAAACACATCATGTTTACATTCAAAGGGGGCATGATGTAGACACCTAATTTTGTCCCTCCCCGATATCGTTTTTACCTATTGTTTACCTTATACCGTGTACCCTCACCCGTGTGATAATCCCTCCACAAAATGACAAAAATAACAACCCCTAACTAATTTTGTTTTATCCTAATATTCTAACAACCCACCCAATAAAAAAACAACACCTAATCCTTATCCCATCCAACCACAAAGAAATACCTCACACCCTACCCCTTACCTCACGTAACCCCACCTACCTCACCACTACCCCACCCTTACTTCAATATATACACACATACTCTCACAAAGGAAGGGAGAAAGAGTAACCCAAAAAAAGAGGACCAAAAAATCTGATAGAGACAAAAAATATTGAGCTTTTTTTTTCTCTCTCTAAAACTCTCTCTCTCTCCCCGATCTTTCTCTCTAAACTATCTCTCTCCCCGATCTCTCTCTTCGATCTCAATTCCGACGACGGCGACAGCGCCGTCGTCTCTCCGTCGCCTCTCTCTCTCTCTCTCTCCGATCTCAGCTCTGACGACGGCAACAGCACCGTCGTCTCTCCGATCTCTCTCTCTCTCTTTCTGACCTCTCCGATCTCAGCTCCGACGATGGCAACATCGTCGTTGTCTCTCCAATCCCTCTCTCTCTCATTCCGACCTCTCCGATCTCAGCTCCAATGACGGCAACATCGTCGTCGTCTCTCTGATCCCTCTCTCTCTCTCTCTCTTTCCGACCTCTCCGATCTCAGCTCTGACGACGGCAACATCACCGTCGTCTCTCCATCATCTCCCTCTCTCTCTCTCTCTCTCTCTCCCTGACTCTCTTTCCGATCTCAGCTCCAACGACGACAACATTGTCGTCGTCTCTCTCTCTTCGACCGCTCTCCGGCGATGGCAGCAACGCCGTCGTCTCTCCCTCTCCAATAAACAGTCGCCGCCATCACAGATTTCGTGTACGGATCTTCTCGATTTTTTATAAATTCAGTCTCGGTTCATCTGGTATTTCTTATTTCTTCGTGCACGGATAGTTGGAAATTGATGGTTTGGGGTTTCGAATTTGAGATCTTGGGTTTTTTTGAGTTTTATTTGGGTTTACGGATTATTCATCGTGAGGTTTTGTCGTGGTTTTCCGATCTGTCCGGTTGATTTCAATATCGAGTTTGGTTCGCTCGTTGTGAGGTTCTCCGGTCGAGTATTTTGGTCTTCGGATTTCTTTATTATCGACAAGGATAAATTTCATCGAGGTTCATTTCTTCTAACCGAATCTTTAATTTATTTTTCGTGATGTTGTGGGTGTGGATGATTTTATTCGTTGCGTGCTTGGTATGTTCAAATATGTGTTATGTGTTGGTTGATGTTGGTTTCAGACTTCGAAAAGTGAATTGATAAATCAAAGCATGTTTAATCGTATTTTTTGAAATAAATTTGGGGACGGAAATCGAAAATTGATAAAAGTAAATATTTTGATATTTTTGATACATTGTTGATGTTGAATGCGGTATGTCGACGAGCGGGTAGGCAAACGTTGGCCGGGTAGGCAAAATTTAGGAATAAGTATTTCGTCGGATGTTGGAATGTGCGTGTGAATGTCTCTTTCTAGATTATCGTGTTTAATTCAGATGTATTTATTTAGCCGGGGAATGCCCCGAGATCATTTGTATTTATTCACTGGGGAATGCCCCGACGTCTCATGTTGGCGGAAAATAATCGTGATGAAGGCCCGCGGCGTCGGGTAAGGCATTGGAGCTTAATCTAGAATTAGTTTAGACTAGGATTTATATTTTCGTATTTTTCTATTTTTGGACTGTATAATTGGACTGGACTTTACATTTTTGGATTTGTTTTGTTTCATGTGTTTGATGGATTGTTTTATGTGTTTTTGTGTGGTTTATACATTTGTAATGCCAAATTAGTCGATACCCTCCACCAAGCGATTGTGGTCAAACCACGGGATCGAGGGGTGCCTAACACCTTCCCCTCGGTCAACAAAATTCCTTAGCCGGAATCTCTGTTCACAAATCGGTTTAAGAGTCAAATGGTTTCGAAAAGGATTTTCCAAAGGTGACTTGGCACACCGGATTATGCCAAGTGGCGACTCTGAATAAAAATGCAAATAATCCTTTTCCGAAACAAATTTTCATTTCTTGTCACTTAAATAATAAAACCCCTTTCAAAACTTAATCCATAATCTTTTGGAGTACGTAAAAAAGGGGGTGTGATAGCTCTGGCGACTCTGCTGGGGATGTTTCAGAATTCGAGCTTATTTTTGAGTCGTATCGGCTTTATTTGGTATTACGAGTGTATAAACATTGTTTGTGATTATTGTTTTGTTATTGTTTTCACTTTTGTGCGTTTTGTGCTCTTTGTTTATAGTATTTATCCTATGTGTTACCGTTTTATATCTGTCATCATGAGTCCATCCCCCCGGCCTTCTTTCTGCAACAAGTCTCGGAGCGCACGTCGTGCGCACGAACTCTAGTTGCGTCACCTTTATTTTAGGGGGGGAGCCGTTGGATGTATGGAGTAGGTGGAAAGCAAAGCAACAACTATCGACCATATGCTCCCTCGAACGGCCTTGTTAGTAAACCACAACGTAGGTCAGCCTTTAGGTCATTCTTATGTGCATCATATTGAGACCTAGCGAGGCCCACACGGCCCTTTGTAGGAGACTCACCTTTAAAGCATCCCTACGTGCTAACTGTTGCATATTTGAGGGTAACGTGGTCATTTGACGGACTGATTTAAAAAAAAAGAGAAAAAAAAAGAAAAAGAAAAAGAAAAATATAGAAAGCGAGTCGAAAAGAATGAATCAAAAGGAATGTTGTAGTTTATTTTAGAATTCTTTATGACTTTTGTTCTTCACGATCCAAAAACTCAAAAAATAAAAAATTATTTTTATTTTTGCATTTGTCTTCTCAAAGTACCGTAAATTCAAAAAAAAAAAGAATTTTGTTTGCCTTTTCTACTTATTTGTCAAAAGCAAAAATACCAAAAAGATTTTTTTTTCCATAATTGATGGTGTCAGTCTTAGTTAAAGTGTCTAATTGAAAATCCAAAAAGTTTTTATTCGTTTGTTTTTGGCTGTGTCTCTTAAGTTAGGGTCAATTTATTAGTTAATCGTTAATTATCCAATCTGGACGAACTACGCATATCTGATTCCCGTCCCTCGGGGCGGGATACGTAGGCAACCCTCGGTGGGTCCGGTAACCTTTATTTTGGCCTTCGTCTTAGTTTTAGGCTAGGTCTTTTACTCCGTAACCTAGAGTTGTTAGCCAAGTAAGCTGATTTTATTCAGCGTTACTGTTCGGCGATTTGGAGTCATGAAGCGGTCTGTCCCATCGACGTATGTCCGCATCAAATTCCCATTGGTTGGGAACCTTTTGCTCTTATCAAATTTTGAGATAATTTCTTATCTGCTACTACAGGATGGATCTGTCCACAAAGTCTAGAGTCCTTATGGTTATCAAGGTACCCAAAAAGTTGATCAAGTGGTGGGGCACGCTCAATTACTCTATAAAGAACGAAGTGAGGAAAGTGTTAGGCAATCTTGTAACACTCATGGATCTCACGCCTCGTCCGGATTTAATAGAAGCTGCGTTGACTTTCTGGGATCCAAATAATTTGGTGTTTAGGTTCGGAAGTTGTGAATTGACTCCTACCCTGGCAGAAATATCTCGTTTGTTTCGGTTGACTTACATGGGTCAGCAGATGATTTTAGCCCGCAATCATACTCGTAAGAAATTCCTTCGACTCTGTGGATTAAAAAATAACAAGCATCTGGGATGTCTCAAACAATCTTGGATTTCCTTAGACTATCTGTTTGCTAGATTTGGGTCCTTAGAGGGTTTCGACTGCTTTTGGGATAAATTTTGTACTACCAAAAAAATCTGGGAACAACGTCGTCTTGAGGTTTTATGTCTGGCTTTGTTGGGTATCTTAGTGTTCCCGTTATATGAGAGGTGTATCAATACTCGTCTACAATCAGTGGTGGTAGCTTTATTCAAGAAAAAAAATGAGGTCACCATTGTACCAATGATCTTAACAGAAATATCTAAGGCTTTAATTGAAGTAAAAGGAGGGGTACGATTTTTTGAGGGGAGTAATCTGATATTGCAGCTGTGGATGATGGAGCACTTGCATACACCTTCTTTGATTAGAGCAGATGTGATCGACCGTTGTCTGAATGATCGAGTGCAAGCCATGCAAGAAAGAATGTGTTTTGACAAATTTTCTTTTCCTATTGGAGTTAATTCTTGGATCGAATTTCTCGAATCAAGAACTCCGAACAACATTCTTTGGTGCTATATGTGGTTTCGTCCTAAGAAAATCTTGATTGGATCTCAAATGCAACTCTTTCTAGTTTTGATAGGACTTAACTGCACCAGGCCTTACAGTCCAAGAAGGGTGATGCGTCAGTTGGGTAGGATGCAAGACGTCCCCCCAATAATGGACCTTCTAAAGGATGTAGAGTACTTTAAAGACCAAGCCGTGGGGGAAAGGAAATATGAACAATTCTTGAATAACGCGATAAAGTTAGGTGTCGATACTCTCGAGGAAAATCCAGGATGCACTCAAAACTATGAAATCTGGCTACAATCTCTGCCCCGTGGCATTAGTAGACCCTTACCAGTCCAACTTAGAGGGCGAATACGGGAAACAATCATGGTAGAAGATGATGAACAGGAAGATCCGGGTGCAAAGGTGAAGTTTTTGAGAGTTCAGTTGTCGCGTTTGATCACAATTGTGGATGGGTGTCAGAGAAACCTTTGCGGGTGTACTCTCCAAAAGGCGGGGATACGGGGAAGAAATTTGTTTCCGGGTATCAAAACGTCGTTGCAGGATATGTTGCAAAGTCTGAGTGGAAAAGTAGGGACTTCACAGATGGGTTCATCTCAGCCGGGGACATCACACAGAGCACCAGTTTGAAAGAGCATGTCTTATCTTTATGTAGTTTTGAGTCTTTTATGTTTCTATCATTGTAGGTTGGTGTCTGTGTTAAGTCGGAGTCAAGTTATTTTTTATATTCGGGTCTTTATTGCACGCATGTCGTTAGGGGTTTAAAGTGTTGTTTTGTATTTGTTGTTTAGTTTTAAAGTGGTCCTAAATTCGTTGTATGTTTTGCTGTCTTTCATCGAAATGTTAGGATGTTACGTCTTTCTTTTGTTTACTTGTTTTTGTGTTTCGTGAAAAAAAAAACCTTCAATTGTGTAATGTTTATGCATAAGCTGCCCGAACTACGCAAGATCTAATACATGTACAACATGATACGTAGGCAACCTACTTTTGGGTTCGATCTAATCATTTTGTTTCATTGTCTTTCATTATTTTTCCTCTTTTAAAGAAAAAAACAAAAGCCATAAAGAATAATAAAATAAAGGTAGATAACAAGAGAAGTGGAAAGAATAGAGATGGATACGAAAAAAAAAATATAATAATAATAAAAAAAAAAAGAGTGTAGATAAAAATTGGGATGATGTTGAAATGACCTCGCTACCCTCAAAAGCTGGTAGAAATGAACATGAATTTAGGACAATTTTACTAATGTGACTCTCATGCTTGTTGTGTGCCCTAATCCTAACGGATGTCGTCTTTGATGAGCATGTTCTTTCAGATAACAGTGGTAGGTTTGCAGCATTCTGTCTAGTCACCCATACTTCACTAGATCCAAAGCAAAGCTTGTCATGGCTAGCAGGGAGATTGAAAATTCGCTCATTGACCCGGATCAGGATCACAGGGAAGAAAGTTCAGAACACAATAATGAGGTAGTAAGGCTCAGGCAACAATTGATAGATTTGCACCGGGCATGGGCCAGTGGAATGCCTCCAACTCCGCTCCCTGAAGGTCTTAGGAATATCTCTAATTGCCCACCGCTCTTTCAGGCACAATTCTCTGCTCCTATTGAGTCACCTGAGCACGCGCCAGGATTCACTCCGCGACATTATTATCCTGGCAATTCTGGTGTGCCCTTGGCAGCTTCCCAATCAAGACCAGCTGCTCAGTCAGCGCCACCGATCACACCGGTATTCGTGGCTCCGCCACCACATGAAACTCCCATATATGTTGTGCGTCCCACAATGAGGCTTCCTCGGTTTGCCAGTGAGCCAGTATTGAAGGTTCCAGATAGTCAGTATTATACCCCGGAGCCGACTTTGAGAATGAATGAACCGTATGGGTACACTCAGCCACCTGCATTTCCATTTGATTCAGAGAAACCTGTCGCAACAGAGGAACAGGAAGTCATAGCGAGGAAGTTGAAAAGTTTAGAACAGGCCATGAGAAATTTGCAGGGAATCGGAGGTTATAAGAGTGTTTCTTATAAAGATCTGTGCATGTTCCCAGGCATCAACCTTCCCTTTGGTTTTAAAATGCCTAAGTTCGAGAAGTATGCAGGACACGGTGATCCCGTGGCCCACTTAAGACGCTATTGCAACCAGTTGAGGGCTGCAGGAGGAAGGGAAGAGCTTCTCATGGCTTTCTTTGGCGAGAGTCTTTCTGATCTGGCTTCAGAATGGTTTATCGATCAAGATATCGACAAGTGGAATAGCTGGGATGACTTGGCTTCTGAGTTTGTCCAACATTTTCAGTATAACATCGACCTGATTCCAGACGAAAAATCTTTGGTCAACATGAAGAAAAAAAGCACTGAAGGTTTTAGGGAATACGCGATAAGGTGGCGTGAACAAGCCGCCAGGGTAAAGCCTCCGATGAAAGAAAGTAAGTTGGTAGAGGTTTTCACTCAGGCACAGGATGAGACTTATTTTCTACATTTACTCCCGGCAATGGGTAAGTCTTTTATTGAAGTCCTCAAAATGGGGGAGATGATAGAGGACGGAATCAAGACCGGACGAATAGTGAGTTTTGCCGTATTGAAAGCCACCACACAAGCGATTCAAGGTGGATCTGGCGCATTTGGAGGTAAAAAGAAGAAAGTGGACGTGGCGACTGTTGTAGCTGGAACCCATTCCTATCCCAAAAGACCACCTCGCCCCTATCCCCAATCCCAAGCCCAAGTCTACGCCCAAGCTCCATATATTCCTCCCCACCATTACTACCCTCCACAAAACCCTTTATATTCCATTCCACCACCCCCGTACCCAGTATATAGCGTGCAACCATATGCCCAAACTCCTTCTTACCCGCAGTGGCGCGTGCAAACTCCACAAAATCGCCCATTCGCTCTACCAAATTACCAAAACCCTTCCAGACCCAGTTTTCAACCTAGGCCCGAGTATAAGAAGGAGAAGGCGGTCAAAAATCAATTCACACCTTTTGGGGAGTCATATGCTAGCTTGTTTGATAGGTTGAGAAAGTTGAAGGTTTTAAGCCCAATTCAAGGAAGGCTTTCAAATCCACCACCAAGGAATCTCGATTATTCTTTAAGGTGTGTGTACTATTTTGATATGCCAGGCCATGATATCGAGCAATGCTAGCATTTAAAGAGAGCTGTGGAAGATTTAATTGACATAAATCAGATGCTGGTCCAGGCCCCGGAGGGTCTAAACATTAACCAAAATCCGCTGCCAACCCATGCTGAAGCCAATATATTAGAGTTGATATATGATGGGAAAGAGTCTTCGAGGGGTTATAAGCCTATTGTCAAGATACAGACCATTGAGGAGAAATCGGTGAATGTAGCGGAGTCTTTGAAAGCAATGTCATTGAACCAGGAAGGAATGAGAAAAGATAAAGCGCAAGAAAGCACAAAGAAACCTCTGATCACAGTACAGAGCGCCAGAAGGTATGTTGATTCAAGTCAGGATAAACCTAAGTTGACGGTGGTGGGAGCTCTGAGTCAGCCTATCTTGACGGTGAAAGGAGCACTGACAGCTCCTATTGTCCTCAAACCGGTGACCCAACCTCCGATAGTTGATACGAAAAAGATTCCCTGGAATTATGGACGGACTGTGATGACCTATCATGGAAAAAAAGTAGTGGAAGATGTAGATAATGTGGGGGTTTGATTAGGTCAGAAAGATGTTTCGTGCCTGAAAGCTTAAGAAAGTCCAAGCCAACGGTGAGTGGACCGTCATCTATCAAAAAGCCTATCACCGAAAAAGAAGCCGAAGAATTTTTGAAAAAGATGAAATTGCCAGAGTATTCAATATTAGACCAGCTGAAGAAAACCCCTGCTCAAATTTCCCTTTTATCTTTGCTGTTGCACTCCAAGGAGCATCGTGATGTTTTACTGAAGGTATTAAATAAAGCATATGTTCCAAGGGAGATTACAATCAACCAGCTTGAGAAAATGGTTGGAAAAATCTTTGAGGTCAATCGGATCAGCTTTTCTGATGATGAATTGCCAGTTGAAGGTACATGGCATAATCGGGGCCTTTACATTACAGTGAAGTGTGAAGATTTCTATGTCACTCATGTTATGATTGATGGAGGTTTAGGAGAAAACATTTGCCCTATTTCTACTTTGCAAAAGCTGAATATTGGTGCAGAGAGGATCAGGCCCAACAATGTATGTGTCAGGGCTTTCGATGGTGCAAAATCAAATTCCATTGGCGAAATAGAACTAATGTTGACCATAGGGCCTGTTGAGTTTGCCATAGAGTTTCAAGTATTGAATGTAGACTCCTCTTACAATCTGTTGTTGGGAAGGCCGTGGATCCACAAGGCCAAGGCGGTTGCATCTACACTGCACCAAATGATTAAGTTTGAGCATGACAGGCAAGAAGTAGTTATTCATGGTGAAGGAGATTTGTCAGCCTACGAAGATTCTCCCTTGTCTCTTATTGAAGCAAATAACGTAGAGGAGACATTCGTCTATCAAATTTTTGATACAGTGCCAGTGAATCGTATCCTTGAATGACAGGCTATACCGGGACCGCAATTGTCTTCTGCTTCTATCATGATGGTGAGTGAACTTTGGAAATACGGATTTGAGCCAGGAAAGGGTTTGGGAGCGTCTCTGCACGGTATAGTTCATCCCATATGTCCGAGTGAGAGCGTGGGCACGTTTGGTCTGGGATTTAAGCCTACAATTGAAGATCTGAAGAAAGCCAAGGGAAGGAAAAAAGAAATATGGTCACTCCCTTGCCCAATGCCACTACTCAGTGAATCATTTGTTAAGAGTGGTGTCACGAAGCATGTGGAATTTGAGGTTGAATTGGTTGATGACTTCCAGAACCTTTGTATTGAAGTTGATATGGTCAAAGCAGGAGAAGGTACCAGTATGGCAGACGTGCAATTCATAGGTCCAGCTGTTCCGCTCAATAATTGGGAAGTCACTCCTCTCCCCGTCAGGAGTGAGTTTTAGTAGTTTATTTTTTTTCTTTCTGTTTATCCGAGTTATTTCAGGGTTGTAATTCGGATTTTAGTTTGTTTATGTTATGTTGGCATCTGTGTTTAAACCCTTCTATCTTTTTATTTAATGAAATGCAATGTCCCTTTTGTTGTGTCTAATATATTTTGTTTTTCTTTTCTTACACAGTTCTCTTTATGCTGATTCTAATGACATGACATGCATGCGGAATTTTCATCCTGATCTTAAAATCCAAACTAATCAAGATGTAATGAAGCGGGATGGGGAATATAATGAAGGAGCACTAGAAGAAATAAGCAAAAAGTTGGAACAGTTTGAAGACAAACCGAATCCTAATTTGAATGAGACTGAGCCAATAAATCTAGGGGATCAAGAAGATGTTAGGGAAACTAAAATCAGTGTACATGCTTTGCCACAGCTAAAAGAGGGAATGATTCAAGCATTAATTGATTATAAGGATGTTTTTGCATGGTCTTATGATGATATGCCCGGTTTAAGCACAAAATTAGTGGCTCACAAATTGCCAACTGATCCCGCGTTTCCCCCGGTCAAATAGAAGTTGAGAAAGTTTAAAACCGATGTGAGTATTAAAATCAAAGAGGAAATCATGAAACAACTTGAAGCCAAAGTAATTCGAGTGTCTCGTTATCCTATGTGGTTATCCAATGTTGTTCCCGTACCAAAGAAAGATGGCAAAATTCGAGTGTGTGTTGATTATCGTGATTTGAACAGAGCAAGTCCAAAAGATGATTTTCCACTGCCCAACATTCATATTTTGTTAGACAACTGTGCTAAACACGAGGTTGCCTCTTTTATGGATTGCTATGCCGGATATCACCAGATCATTATGGATGATGAAGACGCGGAGAAGACGTCTTTTATCACACCATGGGGAAATTATTGTTATCGAGTGATGTCGTTCGGTTTGAAGAATGCTGGAGCAACATACATGAGAGACATGACCACTATGTTTCATGACATGATGCATAATGAGATTGAGGTCTACGTGGATGATGTGATTATTAAGTCAAAAAGTCAGGCCGACCATGTTAAAGATTTAAGAAAGTTCTTTGAGAGGCTTCGCAGGTATAATCTCAAACTCAACCCGGCCAAATGTGTATTTGGAGTTCCATCTGGAAAGCTGTTGGGGTTTGTAGTCAGCCGTCGGGGAATTGAATTGGATCCCTCAAAAATCAAAGCCATTCAGGATTTGCCCCCGCCCAAGAATAGAACGGAGGTGATGAGTTTGCTTGGTAGACTGAACTACATTAGCACGTTTATTGTTCAACTCACAACCACTACTGAGCCCATATTCAAGTTGCTGAAAAAGAGTGCTGCGGTAAAATGGACTGAAGAATGTCAGGAAGCGTTCGATCGAATCAAAAAATATTTGTCAAATCCGCCCGTGCTGGTACCCCCCGGAGCCTGGTAGGCCTTTGATCTTATATTTATCAGTCATGGACAATTCTTTCGGTTGTGTCCTGGGTCAACATGATGTCACAGGCAAAAAGGAGCAGGCTATTTATTATCTTAGCAAGAAGTTCACCGCATATGAGGCCAGGTATACTTTTCTTGAAAGGACGTGTTGTGCCCTAACTTGGATAACACAGAAGTTGAAGCACTATCTCTCATCCTATACTACTTATCTCATCTCCCGCATGGATCCTTTAAAGTATATCTTTCAGAAGCCTATGCCGACAGGTCGATTGGCAAAGTGGAAAATATTGCTTACCGAGTTTGACATCGTATATGTGACTCGAACCGCCATGAAAGCCCAAGCCTTGGCAGATCATCTTTCTGAGAATCCCATCGATGAAGAGTACGAGCCATTAAAGACATATTTTCCTGACGAAAAAATGTCGTGTGTTGATGAAGTCGTTATAGATGCTGATCCAGGTTGGAGGTTATTCTTCGATGGAGCTATTAATATGAAAGGAGTCGGAATAGGTGTGGTTCTTATCTCTGAATCGGGACAACATTTCCCGGTAACAGCACAACTTCGATTCTACTGTACTAACAATATGGCAGAGTATGAAGCCTGCATCCTTGGTTTGAGGTTAGCTGTTGATATGGGAGTCCAAGAATTATTGGTGTTGGGAGATTCGGATTTGCTCGTCCATCAAATTCAAGGCGATTGGGAGACGCGAGATTTGAAACTCATCCCGTATCGACAATGCTTGCAGGAGCTATGTCAACAATTTGTGTTAGTAAAATTTAGGCATATTCCAAGGATTCATAATGAAATTGCTGATGCTTTAGCCACTCTGTCTTCAATGCTCCAACATCCTGACAAAGCCTATGTCGATCCAGTGCATATATAGAGTCGTGATCAGCATGCTTACTGTAATGCGGTTGAAGAAGAGCTCGATGGAGAACCTTGGTTTTTGGATATCAAGCGATACATTCAGTCAGGAGAATACCCAGCATATGCCACCAACGATCAAAAGAGGACTATTAGGCGTTTGGCTAGTGGATTTTTCTTAAGTGGGGGAATCTTGTATAAGAGGACCCCAGATCTGGGACTTTTAAGGTGTGTAGATGCAAAAGAATCCTCGGCAATCATGGTTGAAATACACTCTGGAGTATGTGGGTCGCATATGAACGATCATGTCTTGTCAAAGAAGATTCTTTGAGCAGGTTATTACTGGCTTACTATGGAGAGGGATTCTATTCAATTTGTTCGAAAGTGTCATCAATGTCAGGTGCACGGCGATCTGATACGTTCTCCTCCTGTTGAGTTGCATGCAATGGCCTCTCCATGGCCGTTCGTGGCTTGGGGAATGGATGTGATTGGACCGATTGAGCCGAAGGTATCAAATGGACATAGATTCATTTTGGTAGCCATTGACTACTTCACAAAGTGGGTGGAAGCAGTAACTTTTAAGTCAGTGACAAAGAAGGCTGTGGTAGATTTTGTTCATGCCAATATCATTTGTAGATTTGGAATTCCTAAGATGATCGTTACAGACAATGCTGCCAATCTCAATAGTCATTTGATACAAGAAGTGTGTCAACAGTTTAAGATCGCACATCGAAATTCTACTCCATATCGCCCAAAGGCCAATGGTGCTGTAGAAGCCTCCAATAAAAATATAAAAAAGATACTGCAAAAAATGGTACAAGGTTCTAGACAGTAGCATGAAAAGTTGCCGTTTGCATTGCTAGGTTATCGCACCACTGTTCGCACTTCAACAGGGAAAACTCCATATTTATTAGTGTATGGGACAGAAGCAGTCATCCCTGCAGAAGTTGAAATTCCTTCTCTTCGAGTCATTGTAGAAGCAGAGATTGATGATGACGAATGGGTAAAAAACCGATTGGAACATTTGAGTTTGATCGAGGAAAAAAGGCTAACGTCCGTGTGTCATGGCCAGTTGTATCAGAGGAGGATGGCTCGTGCATATAACAAAAAGGTCCGTCCCAGGTATTTTGAAGTTGGTCAGTTGGTATTAAGACGTATCCTTCCTCACCAGGTTAAAGCGAAAGGCAAGTTCTCCCCTAACTGGCAAGGTCCCTTCGTTGTGAAGAAAGTGTTACCCAATGGAGCCTTATATTTGACAGCTATTGAAGGCAAAATGGCAGAAATGGCTATCAATGCTGATGCGGTCAAAAGATACTATGTATGATATTTGGTCCTTTGTTTGATTTTATTGCATGTTTAGTACTTGTATTTTTGAAGATTGATATGATGAAGGCATTTTATTCTTCTATCCAAACATTGTTTCATCCTTTGTTTACTCGTTTGAGCCTCGTTTATTTTTCTTTCATATCCCTCTTTTGGAATCAAAATAGAGTCAAAGATAAATGTCAAGAAAATAAGAATAAAAGAAAGAGTTTGAAAATAAAAGAAAAAAAATCAAATCAAAACAAAGAACAAGCTGATGGAACTACGTGCGACCTGATTCTCCTCTATCGGGAGTGAGATACGTAGGCTGCCCTATTTCGGGCTCGGTCCGACCAAATAAAGATTTAAGATTCACCCAGTCAACAAAAACTGGGGCATGAGTTAACATGTTGTTTGAGTTGATTCCAAAAGTTGTAAGTCCCACCCCCACTTCAAGTATCGTTTGAGCCTCTTACCATCTTTTCTAACCTTGACCAAAAGCCAAGTTACAACCAAAGAAAGTCCTTCAGATCAATTTTTGATAGTGTTAAGGCTAAGCATGCAATGGATATGGTGATACATTGTGAAGTGCCACTAGTCTCCCTCAGCATAAGAAATCAGGAAAAAAAAATACAAAAATGAGAGTCTTATTGGTGAAGACCCCCGTGGTCATCATAAGGCGATGGTGAGTTGAGAGAAATACAAAAATGAGAGAGTCTTATTGGTGAAAACCCCCGTGGGCATCATAAGGCGATGGTGAGTTGAAAGAAATGAAAATGAGAGTCTTATTGGTGAAAACTCTTGCAGGCACCATAAGACGATGGTGAGTAGAGAGAAATAAAAGTGAGAGAGTCTTATTGGTGAAAACCCTCACGGGCACCGTAAGGTGATGGAGAGTTCAAGAGAAAAGTGAAAAGTGAAAAAAAAGAGATTTGCTATCAAAAGTCATTTAAAATGTCGACAATCGAATGTGATGAATGAGTCCAATGGATTTGAACAAGCGGCTCAACGGCAAAGGCACGAACTCAACAACAAATGAGGAGTTTGGATAGGAAGATCAGGCAGCTGAATCCAAAATGCATGTCATACTTATTGGAGTTGGTTGTCGTATTCAGATAAGTTTTCTTTTTGAATATGGGACATTGCCCTCTTTCTTTCATCTACATATTCATGATTTTTGTCTTTTATGTCATTTATCAAAACAAAAGTCACCATCGTTTCTTTATATTTTTAAGTCAAGTTTGTGTCAAAACAAGTGAGAAAGGATTTCAAAATTTACTACCAGTCTTTCCAATTATATGAGGAAAAGCCAAGGACCAACACAGGAAAGAAATATGATCGTAGTTCAACATGAAGCAAAGGAAGTCTATCAACCGACAGACTGTTGGATTCGTGAAAGCATTCAGATTTGGAAAAAGGGTGCACCTCAGAGGCATGGTAAAATAGAAGCCCATTGTTCGAGTCAGAACTCACCTCCCTCAATCTGGATCCGGGTCAATGATGCAGAAAGACACGACAAATGTTAGCAATTTAGAACAAAGATGAAAAGAACGAGTGTTGGGCAGATACCTGAGAATCCAAGATCTGCAAGCCACCACTAAGTTTTTAACTGATAAATTTTCTTTGTTGAAATAGGGGCAAATTCGTTTCACTTGATTCAGCTACCATTGGAAATGCACATCCGTGAGAATTTACTTTCAATTCAGGACCCTCCTGAAAAATGGGAATTTACTTTCAGCTCAGGACCCTCCTGAAAAATGGGATTTACTTATGTTCAGGACCCTCCTGAAAAATGGGACTTTACTTTCTGTTCAGGACCCTCCTGAAAAATGGGATTTTACTTTCAGTTCAGGACCCTCCTGAAGAATGGGACTTTACTTTTGTTCAGGACCCTCCTGAAAAATGGGAATTTACTTTATGTTCAGGACCCTCCTGAAAAATGGGATTTTACTTTCAGTTCAGGACCCTCCTGAAGAATGGGAATTTACTTTCAGTTCAGGACCCTCCTGAAAAATGGGACTTTACTTTATGTTCAGGACCCTCCTGAAAAATGGGATTTTTACTTTCTATTCAGGACCCTACTAAAGAATGGGAATTTACTTTCAGTTCAGGACCCTCCTGAAAAATGAGATTTTACTTTATGTTCAGGACCCTCCTGAAAAATGAGATTTTACTTTCTGTTCAGGACCCTACTGAAAAATGGGATTTTACTTTATATTCAGGACCCTCCTGAAAAATGGGACTTTACTTTATGTTCAGGACCCTCCTGAAAAATAGGATTTTACTTTCTGCTCAGGACCCTCCTGAAAAATTGGGGATTTCACTTTATGCTCAGGACCCTCCTGAAGAATGGGAATTTACTTTCAGTTCAGGACCCTCCTGAAAAATGGGATTTTTACTTTATGTTCAGGACCCTCCTGAAAAATGGGATTTTACTTTATGTTCAGGACCCTACTGAAAAATGGGATTTTACTTTATGTTCAGGACCCTCCTGAAAAATGGGACTTTACTTTATGTTGAGGACCCTCCTGAAGAATGGGATTTTACTTTCTGTTCAGGACCCTCCTGAAAAATGGGATTTTACTTTCTGTTCAGGACCCTCCTGAAAAATTAGGGATTTCACTTTATGCTCAGGACCCTCCTGAAAAATTGGGGATTTCACTTTCTGCTCAAGACCCTCCTGAAAAATGGGATTTTTACTTTATGTTCAGGACCCTCCTGAAAAATGGGATTTTACTTTATGTTCAGGACCCTCCTGAAAAATGGGATTTTACTTTATGTTCAGGACCCTCCTGAAAAATGGGATTTTACTTTATGTTCAGGACCCTCCTGAAAAATGGGATTTTACTTTATGTTCAGGACCCTCCTGAAAAATGGGATTTTACTTTTTTTTAGGACCCACCTGAAAAATGGGATTTTACTTTATGTTCAGGACCCTCCTGAAAAATGGTATTTTACTTTATGTTCAGGACCCTCCTGAAAAATGGGATTTTACTTTATGCTCAGGACCCTCCTGAAAAATAGGATTTTACTTTCTGTTTAGGACCTCCTGGAAAATGGGACAACGCTTTCAAAAATGAAATACTACTTTACTATAATCTTTGTTTAGGATAATTTTCCTTCTAGTTTTAATTTTGGATTTCAGGAGCCCGCCTGAAGAACGGGGTGATGAACTAGCAAGTCAGGAGCCCGCCTGAAGAACAGGGTGATGAAATAGCAAGTCAGGAGCCCGCCTGAAGAACAGGGTGTTGAAATAGCAAGTCAGAAACCCGCCTGGAGAATAGGGTGAAGAAACGAAAAGTCAAGCAACAAAGCGAAGTAATTGAAAGCCAAGCAACAAGTCGAAAGAAATTGCAAGTCAGGAGCCCGCCTGAAGAATAGGGTGATGAAAGTCGAGTCAAGAACCAACAGAAGCTGTATAGATAGGATTTTTGTAATTTCGTTTATGTTTTAGCTTGTAATTTTCATTTTGATGTAATAACAGAGCCGCGGACCGGAACCTCGACGGAACCTCACTCGACTCTCCAACTCGGTATAGTCAATCTCCGTCCAATCCTTGGAGATACTTATCACTTGATCCCTTCATAACTTGGGTGGGTAGGCTGTCCTAATTCAAGACCCGATAGTCCTTCTTTCTCCTGTTTCTTTCTTTGAATAATGGTCGGGACAAAATTCTATCTCGCTGTCTACTTCTTTGCCTGAACACACTTCATGTTTACATTCAAAGGGGGCATGATGTAGACACCTAATTTTGTCCCTCCCCGATATCGTTTTTACCTATTGTTTACCTTATCCTACTGTGTACCCTCACCCGTGTGATAATCCCTCCACAAAGTGACAAAAATAACAACCCCTAACTAATTTTGTTTTATCCTAATATTCTAACAACCTACCCAATAAAAAAACAACACCTAATCCTTATCCCATCCAACCACAAAGAAACACCTCACACCCTACCCCCTACCCCACGTAACCCCACCTACCTCACCACTACCCCACCCTCACTTCAATATATACACACATACTCTCACAAAGGAAGGGAGAAAGAGTAACCCAAAAAAAGAGGACCAAAAAATCTAATAGAGACAAAAAATATTGAGCTTTTTTTTTTCTCTCTCTAAAACTCTCTCTCTCTCTCCCCGATCTCTCTCTCTAAACTATCTCTCTCTCTCCCTGATCTCTCTCTCCGATCTCAATTCCGACGACGGCGACAGCGTCGTCGTCTCTCCGTCGCCTCTCTCTCTCTCTCCGATCTCAGCTCCGACGACGGCAACAACAACGCCGTCGTCTCTCTGATCTCTCTCTCTCTCTTTCTGACCTCTCCAATCTCAGCTCTGACGATGGCAACATCGTCGTTGTCTCTCCGATCCCTCTCTCTCTCTTTTCGACCTCTCCGATCTCAGCTCCGACGACGGCAACATCGCCGTCGTCTCTCCGATCCCTCTCTCTCTCTCTTTCCGACCTCAGCTCTGACGACAGCAACATCGCCGTCGTCTCCCTCTCTCTCTTTCTCCCCGACTCTCTTTCTGATCTCAGCTCCGACGACGGCAATATTGTCGTCGTCTCTCTCTCTCCGACCGCTCTCCGGCGATGGCAACAGCGCCGTCATCTCTCCCTCTCCAATAAACAGTCGCCGGCATCACAGATTTCGTGTACGGATCTTCTCGATTTTTTATAAATTCAGTCTCGGTTCATCTGGTATTTCTTATTTCTTCGTGCAAGGATAGTTGGAAATTGATGGTTTGGGGTTTCGAATTTGAGATCTTGGGTTGTTTTTGAGTTTTATTTGGGTTTACGGATTATTCATCGTGAGGTTTTGTCGTGGTTTTCCGATCTGTCCGGTTGAATTCAATATCGAGTTTGGTTCGCTCGTTGTGAGGTTCTCCGGTCTAGTATTTTGGTCTTCGGATTTCTTTATTATCGATAAGGATAAATTTTATCGAGGTTCATTTCTTCTAACCGAATCTTTAATTTATTTTTCATGATGTTGTGGGTGTGGATGATTTTATTCGTTGCGTGCTTGGTATGTTCGAATATGTGTTATGTGTTGGTTGATGTTGGTTTTGGACTTCGAAAAGTGAAATTGATAAATCGAAGCATGTTTAATCGTATTGTTTGAAATAAATTTGAGGACGGAAATCGAAAATTGATAAAAGTAAATATTTTGATATTTTTGATACATTGTTGATGTTGAATGCGGTATGTCGACGAGCGGGTAGGCAAACGTAGGCCGGGTAGGCAAAATTTAGGAATAAGTATTTCGTCGGATGTTGGAATGTGCGTGTGAATGTCTCTTTCTAGATTATCGTGTTTAATTCAGATGTATTTATTTAGCCGGGGAATGCCCCGAGATCATTTGTATTTATTCACTGGGGAATGCCCCGACGTCTCATGTTGGCGGAAAATAATCGTGATGAAGGCCCGCGGCGTCGGGTAAGGCATTGGAGCTTAATCTAGAATTAGTTTAGACTAGGATTTATATTTTCGTATTTTTCTATTTTTGGACTGTATAATTGGACTGGACTTTACATTTTTGGATTTGTTTTGTTTCATGTGTTTGATGGATTATTTTATGTGTTTTTGTGTGGTTTATACATTTGTAATGCCAAATTAGTCGATACCCTCCACCAAGCGACTGTGGTCAAACCACGGGATCGAGGGGTGCCTAACACCTTCCCCTCGGTCAACAAAATTCCTTAGCCGAAATCTCTGTTCGCAAATCGGTTTAAGAGTCAAATGGTTTCGAAAAGGATTTTCCAAAGGTGACTTGGCACACCGGATTATGCCAAGTGGCGACTCTGAATAAAATGCAAATAATCCTTTTCCGAAACAAATTTTCATTTCTTGTCACTTAAATAATAAAAAACCCTTTCGAAACTTAATCCATAATCTTTTGGAGTACGTAAAAAAGGGGGTGTGACAATTGTCAATCCAACATATTAGTAAAATAAATTTGATGCAAAATTTGTTCAAATTCCAAAAAAATGTCATGAAGAAATATGTTTGTGAGGCGTCGATAAAAAAGTTTAGAAAATGCTAATATGACACTATTTATAAAATGTCTTATTTTATTAAAACTTGCAGACTCATTAGTTAGAAAGTGCTTATGACATTGTGTATAAAATACTATCTTATTTGGTTAAAACTTCTGGGCAGGCCTTTAAAATGTCTTATGGCACACTATGGATGTTTTTTGTTGTTAATGTATTTGCAAATAACTTGTAACATTTCTTTTGTCCGTGCACAAATAAAACATTCTTCTACCTCACTATTGGTCATAATGGTGCCACTCAGTTGCTTCCATATGTTATTATAACCAGTTTCATGTAAGTGTAATCTGATTAAAGCTCAAACTTAATTTAGTGCATCATATTTATTTTACTAACATGTTGGATTGACAACAGCTTTCTCGAATGTAAAGTGTAACTCTCTTTAATGAATCGAAGGGATTATTAGTTCATCCTTTCTCTACAAATTCTTAGCTATGTTTAAGCAAAACTTTTAATTTTTTTGTGAAAGGTAAAGATAATTTAGGGGAATGAAGGAGAGGGTAAAAGGATCATTAAATGAATATTTTGTATTTATCAGAATTTTGTTATTAAAAAAAATTTCACATAAGCAAAATTTAATTTAAAAAATAATAAAATGAATTGAGTGACTTTCTGAGTAACAGATCTAAAGTCGAGTCACTTTCTGAGTCAAGTCCAAAGTTGAGTGACTTTCTGGAATAAAAATTCAAAGTTGAGTAACCATTTAAGTTATTAACTCCAAAAAATAAATACTTATTTGCATACTAACGTCCATACAAATATACATTTGGTAAGGCTCTTTATACTTAGTATAAATTATCTTTTTCTTTATTGATACATGATATGCTCTTTCATTTTTTTAAACTTTACCTCATTTAAACTTTTACCCAATATATAATATATGCACCATTTTTCACATGTTTACAATTCATGTATGGTTTTTTACAATTTATAGAAGTGCACAATATCGAATTGACGCTCCAATCTATTTATCATTTTCTATTTGCCTTGTTTATCCATGTCAAATATCAGAATTTGGTAAAAGAATTTCTCATCAATATGCAATAGATAGGTATGTAGTAGTATTTCTTTCTTGGTTGAGTAGTGTTTTCCTCTTTCCTAAATTGTTTTCTCTTTTTGAGGCTATATTTAGAGAAAATAGCCTAAACTATACTCAAAACGGCCGCGACACACCTCAACCTAGAGGAGGTCATATTACCCTTTTGAACTAATTAAAAATGCAATTTTGACATCTTTAGTGCCTATGTGACACATATGTGGCACACACGTGTGCTTACGTGGACACTTCAGTGTGTTGTGCCACGTAGGCACTACGGGTGTCAAAATTACACTTTTAATTAGGTCGGGGATAATAGGACCCCCTTTAAGTTGAGGTGTGTCTCTGCCGTTTTGGGTATAGTTCAGGGGGTAATAGGGTAATATCTCCTATATTTATTATATTACTACCTGTGAGTTATGTTTTTTTAGAGAAGACATAACTCTTCTTACTTATTGTATAACTAGTTAATTGTACGTGCTTTGCACGTGTACCTTGCATTAATTAATAATAAATATATATTAACAGAATAAATTATTGCATACACAATTCGAAATAAAAAAAGATTTATGCAGTGTAAAATTGTGTATAAAATTTAAATATATAAGAACATAATTAATACGGAAGAAATCTAACCTTTACACAAAAATTCCTCAAAGTCCAATCGAACATTCATCTATCACCTGTAAACTAAAAAAATATAATACGATAAATTGAGATGTCATAACAATACAATTAAATCTAATCTTTATATAAAATTTTCTCAAAATCATCTACCACGTGTATTAAGCAGAAAAATTAAGTGAACAAAAACTATAACAAAATAGTACGATAATTGAGATATTAAAATAATAGGATTAACTCTAACCTTTATACAAAAAAATTTTAAAAATCTGATCAAAGATTCATATATAATATAGGCTTGAAATTGATGGAATTATTATACACCACACCTTCAAAACTCATAGAAAATGTAGTTATAAGAATATTTCGTTACCAAAAAGCTCATAAAAGAAAAGAATATCTCCTCTATCAAAAATTTCTACACCCAACAAAAATATAGGAAAAACGTCATGACAATTGAATTGTAATTAGCAATTATATCATATTGAATTCACGAAAGATTAAGGAATGGACATATTTCAGAGGGAGTACGAATGTACCAAAGAACAATGAACAATTTTCTTTAATAGAACTTTTATTTATTTAAAGTAAAATTTTAATTGATTTAAAAGTATTAAATATTATGATTTCTTGTATAGAATAAATAATCAAAGAAATTATAAATCAAATTAATTGTTAATTTTTTTAACCTAGCGTGGGGGAATTTTTTGACCCCAATTGTTATTCTTATTTCCTCACATAGGCCCATTTAGGATTTAATTTTGCTTAACCCAACATATTAATATTTTTTTCCCAACTATTATTCTGTTTTCCTTTTTTTTTTTTTCAATTATTATTCTATTTCTTCTATTTTCCTTACTTCGATCTTTTACAACTTACTTCTTTCAGGATTATACTACATACTACTACTACAATCTCCTAAAAAGAAGAAAAAAAGAGACTCCTAATTTAGTTGGTAACAAATAACTATAATTAGCTATAATTTTTATTAAGTTAAGAATTTTAAATATTAATATAATAATTAAACATTAATTATTTTTAAAAAATAATAAGAAGACGATTTTGTCTATGGTAAAGACTTTTAATGAAGAAAAAAAAATTCAAATCATAATTCGAAAGGATTTTCACACTTTTAATATATTGTAGATGTAGATAAAAAATTTAATACATAAAATTTAGTGTATTTTAATGTCATAAATATAGAAAAATAATTAAATCCCTACCTAAAAGAGAAGATCATAATATTAGCATGACCAATTTTCATTGAGTGAATCTAATAAAATTATTAATATAAAACGGCTTATAAAACGACTTGAATACATATAAAAAAGGGGATATGAGGCGCCTACCTTTTCGATTTTGGTATGCAGGCAAACGTTGCGTGCTCAGCATAATTCCGGGAGGTAACCTCAGCAGCTTAGCCAAAGCTCCTCACCATTCTCTTAGAAAGTTTCACCATGCTCTTTTGTCAGTTGGACTTGTAATAACTGCAATTCTAAGAAATTTCTCATAATGAAAATCTTTTTGAATCTCTTTCTATTACCCTTTAAATAGAATCACCTTAAAATCTTTTTCCTATTGGATTAAGGTAATAATTTACATGAATTAAAATTTAATACCATTATTAAACTTAATGGAAAGTTACTCCAATAATAATTGGATTTGCAACAGCGTGAATAGAGGCGTGATTTGTGCTTCTTTTGTTAATTTCAATTGATATTTGTGGAACTTAATTATGCATTCACGTATTTTTCAATAGGAAAATAATTTGTTCATAAATTCTATGGCTCAAAGGATTTGCATAATTAGACTTCTTTCCATATATGACTTCTACAAATTACTTAGATTCTCATATATTAATTGAATTAATAATAAATTAAAAAAAATAGTGAAAAGACGATTTTGTTTATTACAAATATTTTTAATTAATGGTAAAAAGTTCAAATCACTTTTCTAAAAGTCTTCACACTTTTAATATATTATAAATTAATTTTTGTAATTTACACTCCTACAAATTAATTAGCTATTCAATCATGTGGATCATAGTTAAGAAAAAGGACTACAATAAAATCGGTTGAAGTAGAGAGAAAATGTGAAAGGTTTAAATTTTTTTTTTTCTAAAAATAGTATGAGAGAAACATCTAAGATAGAAAAAGGGATGAAAGTCGTTTTCCCCGAAGTTTGTCTTAAAAATCAACCTCTCCCCGAACTATCAACAATAATCAACCTCCCCCCTTTATCCCATACAATATCCATTTTGTCCTTGTAATATGATAATGTTTATGGACATTGCATAAAAACATAAACATTATCTTCATTTAAAAAAAAAAAAATTCATATAACAAAATCTTCATAAAAACATAAACATTATCTTCTAGAAAAAAAAAAGAAAGCAATACTTATTAAGTATATAAGCTAATGATGATCTTTATGAAGTAAATTAGCATGATATAAGAAAATTAGTTTTATTAATAATAATCAAAACTATAATATTTATTTTACAAGTGAAAATAATAAGTAATACTAATTTTATAAACATATTTCAATGCAAAAAATACAAATAATAAATGAAAGAGATAAGCCTCTAGTAAAATCTTATTACATAAAATGGAGCCTACGTCAAAGGTTTTACGCCATCTAAAGTGATTGACAAAGGGTATCACATTAGCTAAAAAGATTGACAAAAATACGCTAAAATTTAGTTTAAAGGGTAATAGGACCCCCGTGAAGTTGACGTATGTCGTAGCAAATTTGGTCATAGTTCGGGAGTACTAGATGTTTTTCTCGAATAAAAATAATGTCAAATTTTAAAGACTATATTATTTATATAAATTATAAAATATGTAATACTCTATTAATGACAATCACATCTTATTTATTGATATAGACAATAGATAATATCGTTTCTTATCACTTGATCCTCATACTAAAAATAGAAGTTTTAGTTTATCTGCTCAATTTGTGAAATCAAAAGAATTATATTATATTTTTTCTACCATTTAGTGTTAAATAACTATATAAAGTAACAGTATAGACAAATTTAAAGTTTCAACTTATTATTAATAAGATTAATTTAGCAAAATATACCTCTAAGTAAAATTTTCTTAAGGATTGTGTTATATCAACAAAAAGTTAAGTAATACGAAACGAATTTAGTAAGAGAGTGATAAAACACGAAAATATACGTATATGCATGTACATACATATGTATATATACACATTCAGGGGTGGGTTGTTTGGAAACAAGTTATTTCGGGATTAGTTATTACAAAATAAGTTGTACTAACATGTATGTGTGATAATTTATCTCATCACTGTAGTATAAATGGTACGACAAATAATTTTGACACTACCTAATACATCTAATTAAACGCAGGATAAATAATCATGAACTTTATTTGAATTATTATAATTATACCTCACACCAAACGATTCTTTAATAAATATAATACTAAAATAACGATCTTAAAAAATAACATTGAATTTTATGATAAATTTATAAAGAGTATTAATCTGCTTATAAAGTTAATAAACTTAAATAAAATACTATAAATATCCATGTTAAAAAAAATATTCATTACATATAATATAAAAAGATATTACATAAATATAGAATTAAAATTATAAGGACAAAATGGACATTGCATAGGACAAAGGGGGAGGTTGATTATTGTTGATAGTTCGGGGGAGGTTGATTTTTAAGACAAATTTGGGGGAAACGATTTTCACCCTAGAAAAAGTGCCAAAGTTTATTCATTCATTTTAACCCAAATAATCCAAGCACTTTTGAATGGGATATACGTGTGACGCACGTGGCCAAAAACTAGTTCTATTACAAGTGGAAAACTCTAGTCTTCGTAGTTGAATTACCATTTTACCCCTCCACTAAATCAAAACCTAATTAAATACTAATATTTTAATACATGATATTATATTAATTATAAATTCCCTAAGTTATTACATTATTACTCCGCAGATTCAATTGCAAAGAAATAAAACAACAGAATACTTTATTTACCACAATGCGTACAATCATTAAATTGGAATCCTATTAAATGGCAACTAATAGCTACAATGACATGATAATTAGAAAAAATAGTTATTACAAACAAAGCTATTTCACCTCCTAGGGTTAACGTAAGCTGGAACATTTTGAAAGTAAAGACTGCCAATTAATTTAAATGAACATTTACTGTCAATTAATTTGAAAACAAAAAAGGCTTTACCACTTAATTATGAAATTTGAAAGGGTGCATGAAAAATGAAAAGACTTTTATCAGTTATGCATGAAATTTAAAGGGGTATATCACCATAAATAAAATCCCCCAGGGTATAAAGTTCAAAGCGGGGTACATTATTAGTACCATGAGATAATACATGCATTTATATTTTATTCAACATGGTTTTATCTCGATCTGTTAATAGATTCCTTGCATTATTTTAATTGCTGTTGCGTTCTTAGTAAATTGTAGTTCCTTCTGTTTGTTTCATTTGAAATGAGCATGTCCAATTAACTTGCAATATCTGGTTAATAATTCTTCCGAAATAAATTTTTCTTTAATAGCTCTGGCGATAAGTTTTTTCTCTGGATTGAGTAAAGTCAAGATCCATTGAAGCTAAAGTTTAGCATAAATCTGGGTAAAATTATACTGCAATTTTGACTCCTCTTTGATTGGGATTGTCTGATTATGAGAAACAAGGAGAGAAAAATTATACATTTTGATGTTGGTTGGGCTGCTAATAAGCTCTTTCACTTTGTGGCCGATATATGAGCGTCTTCATTTTGTTGTTTTCTTATTTGATTCAATTTTTTGTAGATCTAAAAAATATGTTGGTGCTTTGTAAAATTGTAACCATGAATGTAAAGTAAAATTAGCTATGAATTTGAAACTAAATAGAAGAGTATTTTTGACCATTTCTCCTTAAATTTATATAAAGATTGATATATTAAAAAAAAAAAAAAAGAAGAAAAAAACTAAACACATGTGCTAAGCACGTGACTTCCCCAATTCTGCACTATTTGTACTCCACCCAAATCCCGCCCGATCTTATTCCATAGTCACCAAAAAGTTTTCCTACCTATAATATAATGTATTAAAAGTGTGAAAACTCTTAAAAAGGTGATTTAAATTTTCTGTTCTTCATTAAAAAACTCAACAATAGATAAAATAGTCTTTTCACTATTTTCAACAAATTATTAATTATTAAAAAAATTAAAGAATCCTACAATATATGGTAAGAGCAAAATATATGGAGTACTAGTATTGGTACTTTTTCTTCTTTTATAAATGAAAAAAGAGTCTTCATATATATGGTAAGAAAGAAATTCTAAAATACATGGTAAGAAAAATAAGTATAGAATATTTACGCTAATAGACGTTTGAAATGGTCTTTTTCAACTTTTTGATGTATCATATTTTTTTAAGTATGGCGCATTTTTTCCTCATGTTTTTGGGATATAAAATAATTCGTAATTAATTTGATTTATAATTCTTTTGTTTTGATTATTTAATTTAGATACGAATTTGTAACATGTAATACTTCTAAATCAATTTAAATTTTATGTTATATAAAAAAGGATTTCTACATTCTAATAAGTAAATATTTGGAAACAAAATTACAAGAAGCATGCATACGCTTCTTTCACTTTTATTTTTACTTTTTCTTCACATTTTAGTTTTAACTCAAGTTGTTTTCTGTTGTCCTGTCTTTCTTTATTTCTTTTAGTTAATAGTTTTAAAGATTATATATGAATTACACACAATTAATAATTGACATTAAATTCTCTATTTTTGATAATTCATGTGTTTTTCTTTCAGTTGAAAATTTGTGATCGACAGATTGACAATAAAAACATTGTTGCGGAATGAAGTAGCCTATAAAAGTCAAAGGTTCATCCCTTTCCTTTAGTTTCTTTCTTTGTTTAAATGTGATTTAGTTTCAATTATGTTATTAAGCTTTTAAATTGATATATTATTCGTTAGTATTATAGTTGGATCTTTAACTAAACTTATTTGTTGAATTTGAAATATACGTTTATAGTGAATCTTGATATGCAGTATTTTTATTTATATGATGAACCTATAAATTTAGGGCTGTAATCGACTCTTTCGATTTGACGCTTACTAAGGGTTATTGTCTATTCTTCTGATTTAGAACTTATTAATTTTCGACTTAAATAATCATAGAGGAGGCTCATTAATAAGGAAAAATTAGAGAACTTTTAGAACCTAAAATAAAGATAAAATAATTTTAATATTGAGAAAGTAAAATAGTAATTAAACAAGATATGTTACTAGCACTTTTTAATTGTAGTTACTTACTATCATTTATCCAGTAATAGGTATTAGGTTAAATATGAATCCTTAAAAAAGAGACACTTTCATTAACTATTTAACCCTTCCATTAGTTTTAGCTTATTTGAAAATTTTGATAAAGTTCAATGACAACTTTTTTAAAAAAGAATCATAAGTGACTTCAGTGGAATATTGATAAAAGTTGAGTGAAAATTTGAGGAATTGGCTCAAGATGTACCAATTAAATTTTAATTGAACATTAGATTATTCATTTTAATTGGGTAACAACAATTAGAATTTTCAAATATTTATAATATTGAAGTTAATAATATTGATATGACATACACGTGTAGCACACCTACATCATCTACCCCTTTTGTTCGAAATTGGACAAAGTGATATATTAGGGTTTGAATCGGTTATTTTTAGTTGAGTCCGGATTGAGCTTAACATTTTAATAAATTTAGTTTCGATCAATAGAGAATTTTCACACATTTAATAAATTTTTTAATTATGATAAAAAAATTATTAGTTGCAAGAGAATTTTTGAGCCATAGAGGTGGATGGAGGGTTATTTCTGAGCCAATAGGTTAACAAATGGTATTTTTAAACTAATTTTAATACTTGAAGGGTGTTTCATACTCTTTTCTGAATTTTTAATTATTATTTAAAAAAACTGTTAGTGACAAGGGTATTTTTGAGCCATAAAGGTGGATGGAGGCTATTATTGAACCAATTTCAATACTTGAAGGGTATTTCTGGTCCAATAAGTTAGCAGAGGGTATTTTTGAACCAATTTCACTACTTGAAGGGTATTTCTGGACCTTTTCTGTTGAAAGAATATTATTGGGTTGTTCTAGATAATATTTTGTTTACCTCTCTTCCTCTTAAAATACAAATTAGTCAATATATTAATGTAAATGTGTCTAACGTATTTGTAGGGTTCACAAATTGCTAGATAAGATCAAACAATTCTTCGATACAATAGAGAGGTTCGTCTCAGTGAAATTATTCCTTTATATATCTATTTCTGATTAGCTTGATCCTAAATAAGTTTTCATTTTATTGCATTATTTAGTTTTAATCAAAAAGTTAAAGTTTCTCTATTTTCGTTCTGTTTCTTGAATACCATTAATATGGTATAAATTTGAAGAATGTTCGTATATGAGTTCATGAACTAATTCATATAAATTAATTATTGTGTACTATAGTGACAATGCATTAAAACATAGTTTTTATCAGGATAAAATAATCAAAGTGACAAGGAAGAACACATATAAACAAATCATTTATAAAAATATCAAGTTTTACGTAATATAAGATAGCTTTATTGTTCACAATAAATTTTCGTTAACGCTGAAAATTAACTGCAAGCAAAAATAAAATAAATAAAAAAAATAATTTTATATAAATGAATTTTGCGAGTACAATTTCGTTATTCTCTCGATTCTTCTCTCCTAAGTTTTTCCGTGATTCGAGGGCCTTTGCAGCATGATTCTCGAATGTAGGATGATTTGAGCCTCCTAGAAATGGGTTTGGATCTCCGGGAATTGTCTGACAGCACTTCGTCTTGTCGAGTTGATCTCCGGGCAGAACTCTGTTAGTCAATTCGTTGAAGAGTTGTGTAGTAAATGCAGAAGCTTCTTCCAATGCTTGCAGAATGCCCTCCCTCATTCCTCCCCAGAATATTATGTTACTCCTTTATTTATAGTTGTAGGGGGTATGCCTAGTTGCTTGTGATTGACCGAAACATGTCACTTTATCACTTGACGCCTTTTGACTGGTTGTTGAATTTGAATGAGATTTTCACATCATTTGTACATGTGGCGGCGTCTAATTGATCTTGAATTTGACTAGGATGCCACATCACTTGATGAGTTTGGGCTTCAAGGTGAGATGGACCTTGGCGAGGAATAAAATAGGCTTATTATTTTTTTAAGCCCAAAATAAGTTTAAACCCAATAAAATGTGGATCAAATTTAAATTTTATATGAATTTGATACAATAAATTTTATTGGGTTTTAAAAAATAATAAGCCTATTTTATTCCTCACCAAGGCCCATCTTACCTTGAAGCCCAAACTCATCAAGTGACGTGGCATCCCAGTCAAATCCAAGACCAATGAAACGCCGCCACATGTACAAATGATGTGGAAATCTCATTCAAATTCAACAACCAGTCAAAAGGCGCCAAGTAGCAAAGTGACATATTTTGGCCAATCACAAGCAACTAGGCCTACCCCCTACAACTATAAATAGAGGAGTAACATAACATTCTAGGGAGGAAAGAGGGAGGACATTCTGCAAGCATTGGAGGAAGCTTTTGCACTGACTACATAGCTCTTCAATGAATTGACTAACGGAGTTCTGTCCGAAGATCAACTCGATAAGATGAAGTGCTGTCAGAAAATTCCCGGAGATCCAAACACATTTCTAGGAGGCTCAAATCATCCTACATTCGATAATCACGCTGCAAAGGCCCTCGAATCACGAAAAAACTTAGGAGATAAGAATTGAGAGGATAACAGAATTCTACCTGCAAAACTCATTTATATAAAATTATTCTTTTTGTTTATTTTATTTTTGCTTGCAGTTAATTTTCAGCGTTAACAAAAAATTATTGCGAACAAATTTTGGCACGCCCAGTGGGACCAGTTTTGTTCTTCATCTCTTCCTCTTACAAGTCAAAAAATCACAAATTCAACTACTACAATGGACTTCAGAAAAATCAATGAAGTTTCGTGCAAGAAGTCTACTACTGCCACGTCTACTAAGATCAAACTTGTTGGCCCCATTAATCGACGCAATCTCAACGCTTGTGCTTTGAATGGATCCCAATAATTCACCTTTTTGGAGATGACAAAAAGTAGAACATCTCAAATTTTGGCAGTGACTACAACCTCTGGGGGCAACTTTGCATCTATGTTATCAGAAGAACCGTCTAAAAATGGCTGCAACTTTGGAGAATCTAAAAACTTAATGAATTCTCTAACTTCAGCGAAAGTCAACACATTCATGGTTGATGCAATTGACTTGGATGAGAAGTTTGCAATGATGAAGCAAACCATTGAAGCCTTGAAGAAGTCTGTTGATGAGAAAGATCATCAAATCGCCTGACTTATGAGCAAGTTAGATCTCTACAATCCTAGAGAGTCAAATTATAATCTAATATTGCGAGAAAAAGTTGATGGTGAATCTCTCATCAAGTCAAATGACAATCACTGCAATGATCGATCCACTTCAGTGGCTACTCTAACAGTTCAGCAACTACAAGATATGATTGCAAATACTATCAAGGCACAATATGGCGGTCCTTCACAAAGTTTCATAGGATACTCAAAGCCGTATTCTAAATGAATCGAGGGCTTACCGATGCCAATTGGATATCAACCGCCAAAGTTTTAACAATTTGATGGAAAGGGAAATCCAAGGCAATACATCGCTCATTTTGTTGAAACTTGTAGCAGTGCTGGCACACATAGTGATCTTCTTGTCAAGCAGTTTATTCACTCTTTGATAGGCAACGCCTTTGATTGGTACACTGACTTAGAGTCTGGATCAATCGATTGTTGGGAGCAAATAAAAAGTCAGTTCCTAAATCATTTCTACAACACCCATCGTACAGTCAGTATGATGGAATTGACATACACAAGACAAAGTAAAGATAAGCGTGTAGTGGACTACATAAATCATTGGTGAACATTGAGCTTCATTTGCAAGGATCAACTTTCTGAAACTTTCACGATTGAAATTTGCATTCAAGGAATGCGTTGGAGCCTTGTGTATATCCTCCAATGAGTTAAACATCGAACTTTTGAAGAATTAGCTACGCCGGCTCATGACATGGAGCTAAGCACTACAAATCATAGAATGACGTCACCTACTTCTGATCTTAGAAAAGAAGTCACAAAATTCAAAGACTCGTCAGAAGATCAAATTGGGGAATCTGTGACAACAACAGTGAGTTTTACGAAGGCCTCCACAAGACAAAAGTTAAAAGAGGAAGATCCAAAGCAACAAATGAAAGAGGTAAAAAATAATCAACCTTGAAGGAGTTACAAGCAAGGGTATATCCTTTCCCCGACTCTGATGTTCCTGGGATTCTTGATGAGTTACTAGCCAAAGAAGTCATTGAGTTTCCTAAGTCAAAGCGACCTAAAGAATCAAACAAAGTCGATGATCCTAAATATTGCAAATTTCACCGCATTGTTGGTCATCACACCAAAAAATGCTTTATCCTGAAGGAAAAGATCATGACATTAATGCAAGAGGGAAAAATCATCATCGATGATGGAGATACAGTTGATGTAAATCATGTTAGCATTGAAATGGACCATAAAAAAGAGCAATTTCAAAAGTTCTACAACCCATGTGCTCTGTGGCATCACGAAAAAGTGAGGGAATCATCATGCTGCAATTTGGGAGCTTTGACCCAATTGAGGTTCCTACCACGAAGAAATAACAAGAAAATCCATGCAAAATGACTTCTCCAATAGCAAGAAGGGTGACACTTGGACATTGATCGCTCGCAAAAGAAAAAAATGTCAAAGGGCTTCTAAACTCTAACTTCCAAAAGTCCACACAAGATCAAGTGCAAATCTGCTTCAACCAATGGGGGTAATAATTACCAAACTGAAGTGCAATAGTACTTCATTATAAAGGGTTGGAAGGCAAGTCAAGACAATCCTTGATGCATGAGCCTAAAATGCAAGTCAAAAAATGCTCCTTGATGCACGATCTTAAACTGCAAGTCAAAACTCTCCTTAAGGCACGAGCTTAAAATGCATGTCACTCCTGGACCACATGAGTCGAAACTGTGAACGACCCTCTAAAAAAAAGAAAGAAAAAGAAAAATGAAAGAAAAGTTTTTTTAAAAAAAAAGTAAATTAAGTCATCATGTCTGAACTACGCTATGACTTGATCCTCCTAGGTACGTAGGCAGCTTAGAGTATTTTTACTCTAAGTTCAGTTGTATGAGTTAAAAAAAGATAGAAAGAGGAAAAACATGTGTCATTATTTGAGAATGGCAATAACACTTTGAATTTACATGGATATCACATGAGGATAGATGTTCCTTTACTAAGTTTACCGCAGACGCGCAAAGGTGAAGTGAACAGCAAGGCAAAGTGAATTTCGACAACATATTTGTATAAATTCGTATAGGTGTTCACATCATTTTGATATATGTGGTAGATCTTAGAGACTTCTCCATAACAAAAAAAATATGGCTCATGATTCAAAGGTTCTTATGCCAAGTTATGAATTTTTCATCATAGCCGCTCAAAGTTGCAAAATAGGCCATCAGATTTCGAACTAAGCTGATTTTGATGATGTATCTATATAAATCCATAAGGGATTTGATTGTGGTTTCTTATGTATGTCGTATCTCTACGAATCTACTTTCTAATGCAAAAAATGACACCTGATTTTGATACTCTGACGTCGAGATATGTAATTTATGGTGACGCTACGCAAAGCTGAAATAACTATCGAACCAAGATTAGAAAGCCATTTTTGGAGAGATATATGGGATGATTCAGATTCAATAAGATTGTGGTTTCCATGTGAGATGCAGATCTAAAAATCTACTTTCTAATGCAAAAAATGACATCTGATTCCGATACTTCCATGTTGAGATATGGAATTTATGGTGACGCTGTGCAAAGCTGAAATAACTAGCGAACCAAGATTAGAAGGCCATTTTTGGAGCAATATCTGGGATGATTTGGGGGTAATATGATTGTTATTCCCACATGAGACGTATCTCAACGAGTCTAGTTTCCAACGCAAAAAATGGCTCCTAGTTTTGATACTCCTACATCAAAATATGAAATTTATCATGACGCTGCGCAAAGATGATAAAATAGACATATCAGGACATTGAATTCCATTTGTATGAATTAAACAACTCATATTTTTGTTCTTCCATTGAGGAATAAATATTTTTGTGGACGTGTTCCTAGTACTTGCTCACCAAATTCAGAAAAGGCTACTCCCTGTGTCAATATTATCAATCTGGATGACACCACATATGTGCTCCTTGAAAAAAATGAGATGCTCTCACTCGAAGCCTCTTTATCTCTGAGCCCCACGGATGAGATGCACCACATGCTTGCTTTTCAACAACGGACTGCAGACACTCAAAACTTTATCATCACAAGGTCACAAGAATGACACCAAGTACATTCTCACTGAAGCTAAAATGGGAAACTTTCAGCGTCGTCAAGGATGAAATCAGATCATTCCAAGTCACTTTCTTATCAAGTAGTAAGGAAGTAGTGCACTAAATGGTTCAACATCAATCATGTCGACCTTTCTGGTCAGACATCAAGACCATTTGCATAAATCTATGAAAAAAATAAAATAGAGATGGAACACATCTACGGTGTTGACCGGATGAAGCTTCTCGGTTCTACGCAGATTGATGCCAATTACGCGAAACTCAATCTGGCGATAAGTGTCGGTACCAAACGCACGATGCTTCAATTTGGCATGATCAACATTGGGAGAAACACATCAGTTTAGTTCAACATAGCTGATATCGATGTCAATTAGCATGAAATTTGGTTTTCAACCATTGATCTTCTATGCCGAGATGCAAGGAGTTTTCTATTCTAAGATTTAAGGAAATAGACAAAAATTTCTTTTCAAGGATAGAAAAGAGTTTCTCCGAGTGTCCATTTCCAAGCCGTGATAGGGAATATTACTCGCCAAATCCTTGAGAAAATGGGGCACTTAGTTGTTGCTCATTAAAAACTGCAATTCAAAAAATGATGCCTCAAGAGATTCCTGACCAATCATCCAGACAATATTTGTATATTCTTGGTGTGATATCGACACCACTTGAATTTTTTCATGAACCTTCCAAAAAAAAAAGAAAGAAGCAAAGATGAGTGATCACGAACATGTAATCTGGAGTCACGACATGACAACTTATAACGTCAACTTCAAAAATTGATTCTTGTCAATACAAAAGGAGTTTGACATTGATTTTTCGATATGACACAACAATACAAGTATAGCTGCTCCAGAACTAAGTCATTCAACATTTGGACATTCCTACAGTTAGATGTGATTTTTACTCTGTGAGCGTTTGAAGCTGAAAATCGGGAAAGGCACTCCATGTACTTTTTCGGTTGGTGTTGCAAGGGGATTGTATACTTTTCATGACATCCACCAATGCTTCCAAAAGGTTGAGGTGCACTAGTAGTGCTCTCCAAATTCATAGTCACAAAGAATCCAAGGGATGTCTTTGAAAAGGTTATGAATTTCAAAAGATTGTGGTTGATGTGATTTCATAACATCCCCTTATATAGAGGCTCCTATGAAGAATTTTCAGTTTGTGTACAAGGAATGTTATGGTGAAATTAGAAGATGAGAATCCCTGCAAATTTTAAATTGCCAATCAGTTGAAAAATTACCATATTGAGGAGATTTCTTTGGAGGTGATTTTAATTCTTTCTTGAAGTAAAAAAGAAAGTTAATATTTTTTTTCTTTGGTACATGAAACCAAAATGGAAGTTGATATTTTCCTTTGGTACATGAAATCAAAAGGAAAGTTGATATTTTCCTTTGGTACATGAAATCAAAAGAAAAGTTAATATTTTTCTTTGGTACAAAAAGATCAAGTCAACTTTTTTGCTTCATACATACAATATGTCAAGTGAGGAAGTTGTATTGATCCTTTTAATTCAAATACATTGAAAAGTTGTAATACCTCGAGAAATTTTTCGTTGAAATTTTGTGCGTAAACGTGTTGGGTTCTATCTTCTAGAATGAACTATAAATTTTCCGTGCGGAATGTCTTAGATTATGACCCACCATTGCGTAGATTATTGAATAATCTTTCCAACGATATATAGATCATCCAAACGGTCACCCGAGCGACGAGTTATGAAGATTTCGATGTAACCGTGAATAGTAGTGAACAGTAAAATGTGCAGGAAAAAGTACTGAGGCCTGGCGTATTTTTTCTCCAACTTTAAACGATCATAAATCCTTGTACATAATGATCTGGGTGATCTACTATATATCAATGGAAATCTCCACGAGTCCTCTTTTTGATGAAATTGGTTTCATCCAATTTTTCTATCGGAGCAAAAAGTTATGGTCGATCTACTTCATCCTACCAAAAGTGAATTTTTGGGTCAATTTCAAACGATCATAACTCCTCGTACACAATGATCTGGGTGAGATACTATATATCAACGGAAAGATATGAGAGTCCTCTTTCTAATGAAATTGGTTTAATCCAATTTAGATATCGGAGTAAAACATTATGGTTGATCTACTTCAGACTATCAAAACAGTCCACCAAAGGACAGATTCGAGAATTATTTGATTTTTAGGGGATTTTTGGTCATTCCCCCTCACCCAAAATCCGTCCAAACCCAATATTAAAGCCTATTAGAAGCATTATATGTTATATTTCATCAAATTCCCTCAAAAAGAAAACCCTAAGCTCCTACATCCAACTTCAAGAACCTCCAAAGTTCACCATTAATTCTGCAAATTTATTCAAGATTCCAAGTTCCTAGTTCAAGAACTCCAAGAACCATCATTCAAAGGCACGATTAACATCTCAAAAATAAGTATCGATCTAAAGTTCATCATTCAAGGTATGCGGGGGTTTTCAACAAGAACTCTCTTTCGTTCTTGTGCCCAAAAGTAATTTTCTTTACAAAGGCATGATTTTTATTTGATTTTTATGAATTTGAAGCATGAACCCATATCTTATGATGATTATTATGAAATCTTGATGTTTATGATTTTGAAAGATGAATTTACATGTGTGGTGATATAAAGCATGAATCTTGAACGATATTTATTATGATTTTGATATTTGGGTCGTGAATCCCCATTGGAAATTGTGTTTTTTTGAGGAAGTGTGTGTTATAAGCACGTTGATGTTTAATATTTGAGATATTTTGAATGATTTGACCTTTTGGTCTTAATGGAGTTGTTTTAAACTCGAGTGTGAAAGAAATCTACAACGTGGTTGATTTTGATAGATGGGAAGCATGATGGTTCCCGATTTATATTTATATATTACTGAAATTATTTCGTTGTGGATTGTCTTTGAAATGATCTGAGCTAATTTTGGGAGAAATATTTAGCACCGAGTGGGAGGTATAAAGCGACCTTACTTCCCTAGAACTACGTGCTCCCATAGGAGTGAGCCTGAGGCTGATTTATATAGTGATCACTAGTTTATGTGGATTTGATATCGATAGTCCTACTCCGATGGCAAGGATAGGACGACTCTCTCCAACGTGGGTTGTACGTTAGAATCTATGTAGCTCACATGGTTTATGTCAATTATAGGATCTCCCAGTGTATGTGTGTTTCCTTGTGTCTACGGTGAACGGTGAAGTGATTTGAAAGTGAAATTGTGAAAGTTATTCTTTCGAAAGATTTAAATGATATTTATATTATGAGAATTGATATTCTTGATGAACTGAAAGTGATTGACAAATTATATGATGACTCACATGTGTTATTATACTTATTTCATACTCTCATGATTATGATAATTTTTTTCGGGCTATGTGAGTCTTTCATACATCCTGCATATTTCTTATAAATATTTATGATGATGATGTTTATACAACTGCATACACCCCCATATACTCGGTTCCTTTCCATGGTACTGACCCACATCTTAGGATATGGGCTGCATTTTCTTAGAATATAGGTTCAGGTGCTTAGTTCCAGGTTCGACAGTGATTCTTCGAGCACGCTATTCTACATCCTCTGTTGTGGTGAGTCCTCATGTTCCAAGGACGTGATGTCTGATGTTGGTTTGACAGAATTTTTTACATTTGATAACTGAGTATGAGTCAGTTAAGGCATGTCTCAATGGCTCGCTAGTTTTATTGATTTTCTTAGAGGCTTGTTAGACTAGTATAAATGTTAGGAGTTAACTAATAAGTCGTGTTTTGTTATCTTTCTGAAATTCTTTTATTCTTGGATGATGATTACTCTGTTGATATTTAAGGGTTATTTATGGAAACCCCGTTGATTTGTGTTGAACTATATGAAAATGGCTCAAAGGGTTAGCTTGGGGCTACTCGTAGCCTCAAGTACCGTGTGACGCTCCGGGACCCATTTTTAGGGCGTTACAAACTTGGTATCAGAGCCTATGGTTTTAAGGTGTCCTAGGGAGTCTGACAAACCGCGTTAAGTATATTCTTGATCATCGGTGTGTAGCGTGCAACATCTATGAGCAAGAGGCTACAAGACGTTTTAGGAAAAAATGTGATTCTTTCTTTCAGAAGTCTATCGTTCTTAAAGTGTCTCTCTCTTCTATTGATTCGTGCTCTTCTCTTTCAGAAATATACCTCCTGATAGAGAGATAGAGTTCGGGATTGATCTTCTTCCCGATACTCAGCCCATTTTTATTCCTCCTTACCGTATGGCCTCTGCAGAACTTAAGGAATTGAAAAAGAAACTCAAAGATGTACTAGATAAGGGTTTTATAAGGCCCAGTGTTTCTTCTTGGGGTGCTCCTGTGTTGTTTGTGAGAAATAAAGATGGCTCTTTGCGTATGTACATTGATTACCGCCAACTGAATAAAGTCATCGTAAAAAATAAGTACCCTCTTCCGAGAATAAATGATTTGTTTGACCAATTGCAAGGTGCAAGTTATTTCTCAAAGATAGACCTTCGTTCCGGCTATCATCAACTCAAAGTTAGGGAGTGTGACATCCCAAAAACTGCTTTCCGAACTTGTTGTGGCCATTTTGAGTTTCTTGTTATGTCTTTCGGGTTAACTAATGCCCCAACAGCTTTCATGGACCTCATGAATCGAGTGTTCAGACCATATCTGGATATGTTTGTCATAGTGTTCATCGATGATATACTAGTGTACTCCCGTAGTGAGGATGAACATTCTGATCATCTTCGATATGTCTTGCAAACCCTTAGAGATCACAAGTTGTTTGCCAAGTTCAGTAAGTGTGAGTTTTGGCTAAGGTTAGTTGCTTTTTTAGGTCATATCATTTCTTCCGAGGGTATTAGAGTTGATCCCCAAAAGACCGAAGCTGTTAGAAATTAGCCTAGACCTATTTCTCCGACTGATATTCAAAGTTTCTTGGGTTTAGCTGGCTATTACCGCCGTTTTGTTGAGGGTTTCTCCTCTATAGCGTCTCCTTTGACTCGGTTGACCCAAAAGAAAGTGCAGTTCTTGTGGTTCGAATCTTGTGAGAAGAGTTTTCAGGAGTTGAAGACTCGACTCACTTCAACCCCTGTTTTGACTTTGCCTGATGGTGTTGATGGTTTTGTGGTGTATTGTGATACTTTGAGAGTTGGTTGGGTTGCGTATTGATGCAGAAGGGTAAGGTGATAGCTTATGCTTCTAGACATTTGAAACCCCAGTAGAAAAATTACCCCGCCCATGACCTTGAGTTGGCTGCTGTTGTGTTTGTATTGAAAATCTAGAGACACTATTTGTATGGTGTCCATGTTGATGTTTTCACTGATCATAAGAGTCTGCAGTATGTGTTTACCCAGAGAGAATTAAATCTTAGGCAGAGACGATGGTTGGAATTATTAAAGGACTATGATATGAGTATGCTGTACCATCCGGGCAAGGCCAATGTTGTGGCGGATGCCCTAAGTAGAGTGTCCATGGGTAGTGTTTCGCATGTGGTAGAAGGTAAGAAAGAGTTGGCTCGTGATGTACATCGTTTGGCAAGATTGGGGGTTAGATTGTTTGACTCTACTGGAGGTAGTATAGGGGTTCAGAGTAGTTTCGAATCCTCCCTGGTTTTGGAAGTGAAGGAAAAGCAATACTTAGATGCTAGTTTGGTCAGACTGAAGGAGTCAGTCAAGGACCAAAAAGTAGAGATTTTCTCCCAAGGGGGAGATGGTATGTTGAGATTGCAGGGTAGATTGCGTGTCACGAATGTTGATGATCTGAGATAGAGGATTATGGATGAAGCGCACGGGGCGCGATATTCTATTCATCCTGGTGCCACCAAGATGTACCGAGACTTGCGGGAAATATATTGGTGGAGTGGCATGAAGAAAGATATAGCAGCGTTTGTAGCTAAGTGTGCAACATGCCAACAGGTTAAGGTTGAACACCAAAGACCTGGTGGTATGATGCAAGAGTTTAGTATTCTCACCTGGAAGTGGGAAGAGATAAATATGGATTTCGTGATTGGTTTACCTCCTTCCCGACGCCAACATGATTCCATTTGGGTTGTGATTGATAGATTGACTAAGTCTGCTCATTTCTTGCCTGTTCATACTTCATATACTGCTGAGGATTACGCTAGATTGTATATCCGAGAGCTAGTCAGACTGCATGGAGTTCCCTTGTCTATCATTTCGGATAGGGGTACTCAGTTCACTTCACAATTTTGGAAAGTTTTTCAGAAGGGTCTTGGTACCCAAGTGCTTTTGAGTTCTGCTTTTCATCCGCAGACCGATGGTCAGGCTGAGCGGGACCATCCAGACCTTAGAGGATATGTTGAGAGCTTGTGCACTTGACTTTAAGGGAAGTTGGGATGATCACTTACCGTTGATAGAGTTTGCTTACAATAACAGTTTCCACTCTAGTATTGGCATGGGTCCATTTGAAGCCTTATATGGGAGGAGGTGTAGATCACCCATAGGTTGGTTCGAGGTGGGTGAAGCAGCTGTGAGTGGTCCTGATTCGGTATTTGAGGCTATGGAAAAAGTTAGGTTGATTAGGGAAAGGTTGAAAACTGCGCAGAGTCGTCAGAAGTCATATGCGGATGTTAGAAGGAGAGACCTTGAGTTTGAAGTTGGTGACCTAGTGTATCTAAAAATTTCACCCATGAGGGGGGTGAAGAGATTCGGAAAGAAGGGGAAACTTAGTCCCCGTTATGTTGGTCCTTACAAAATTCTTAGCCGTGTTGGTAAGTTAGCTTATGAGGTCGAGTTGCCTTCCGAGTTGTCCTCTGTTCATCCAATATTCCATGTCTCCATGCTTAGAAAGCATATTAGCGATGCTGTGGTAGTGGATTCCTCTGTGAGTGCTGACATTCAAGAAAATCTTTCTTTTGATGAGATTCCTGTTGAGATTCTTGATTTCAGTGTCCGAAGACTAAGGAACAAAGAAGTTCCCTTGGTCAAGGTGTTGTGGCGAAACCAATATGTTGAGGGTGCAACTTGGGAAGCTGAGGCGGATATGCGATCCAAGTACCCGCACCTATTTTTCGCGAACACCGATCAAGCCGAAGGTACCGTTCTTTCCTAAATCATGCACTTTTGATAAAAGTTGCAGCAGTTCAGCTGTCATTTATTATGTGTTCAGCTGTAGTTTCTTGAATTTATGCATTCTATGTTGCATTCGGAGTGAGAAACGATGTGGTGATGAGTCTAACTAATGGTTTCATCTGTATACTTTATTCCCTATCTAATCTTGGCATGTCTAGCGTCATTCGAGGATGAATGTTTCCAAGGGGGGATGATGTAATACCCCGAGAAATTTTTTGTTGAAATTTTGTGCGTAAACATGTTGGGTTCTATCTTCTAGAATGAACTATAAATTTTTCGTGTGGAATGTATTATATTATGACCCACCATTGCGTAGAGTATCAAATAATCTTTCCAACGATATGTGGATCATCCAAAACGGACACCCGAGCGACGAGTTATGAACACTCCGATCGAACCATGAATAGTAGTGAACAGTAAAACGTGCAGGAAAAATTACTGCAGCCTGGCGTATTTTTGCTCCAACTTTAAATGATCATGAATACTTGTACATAATGATCTGGGTGATCTATTATATATCAACGGAAATCTCTGCGTGTCCTTTTTCCGATGAAATTGGTTTCATCCAATTTGTCTATCGGAGCAAAAAGTTATGGTCGATCTACTTCAGCCTATCAAAAGTTAATTTTTGGGTCAATTTCAAATGATCATAACTCCTAGTACACAATGATCTGGGTGACATACTATATATCAACGGAAATATATGAGAGTCATAACTCCTAATTTTGTTGGGTTTAAACTTATTTTGAGCTTAAAAAATAATAAGCCTATTTTATTCCTCATCAAGGTCCATCTCACCTTGAAGCCTAAACTCATCAAGTGACGTGGCATCCCAGTAAAATCCAAGACCAATGAGACACCACCACATGTACAAATGATGTGGAAATGTCATTCAAATTCAACAACTAGGTACGTAGGCAGCTTAGAGTATTTTTACTTGCCAGTTTGTTTTGAACAAATTTTTTAATTCATGGAAAATAAATTTCAACCACAAACAAAAATATGAAGAAACACGAATTTTTATTGATAAATGATATGGGTACAAATCTGTTCTTCCCTTGATTCTTCTCTCTTGATTTTCTCTGTAATTCGAGGGCCGTCAGTAGTGTATTTCTCGAATGTAGGCATATTTGAATTTGATATGAATTTTTCCGTAATTTGAGGACCGTTAGTGGAGTATTTCTCGAACCTAGGAGTATTTGGATTTGATCTCCATGAAAGGAGGATTTGTGGATCTTCTTGATGTATTTGATTATCAAGAAGAGAGGGTTTTGTTCCCTTTGTGATATACCATGAATTTATAAAATTAAGTAGAGATATTCGAGATTTATGAATATCTCATGAATTTGTGGGATATCAGGATCTTGATCTCTTTATGAATATCCGATGAATTTATTGGGACTTTGGAGATGCCTCTTTAGAGGGATATTTGCCCCCTTTATATAGGTATAATTTAGGGTTTAGGTAGAGTAGCTATCAAACTAGATTTAGGGTAAAGTAGCCTCCAAGAACTCTAACCATGTAGATTGATGAAACTCAAAGACGAGTCTTGAAGTACCGCTTCTATCTTTATGATCCTGCGGCTACAAATTTGCATATTTGATTTATGAGAGAAGAGATGAAGGGAAGATTTGGTCCCACTGGGCATGCCAAAATTTATTCGCAATAAATTTTCGTTAACGCTGAAAATTAACTGCAAGCAAAAATAAAATAAAAAAAAGAATAATTTTATATAAATGAATTTTGCGGGTACAATTACGTTATTCTCTCGATTCTTCTCGCCTAAGTTTTTCCGTGATTCGAGGGCCTTTGCAGCGTGATTCTCGAATGTAGGATGATTTGAGCCTCCTAGAAATGTGTTTGGATCTCCAAAAATTGTCTGACAGCACTTCGTCTTATTGAGTTGATCTCCAGGCAGAACTTTGTTAGTCAATTCATTGAAGAGCTGTGTCATCAATGCAAAATCTTCCTCCAATGCTTGCAGAATATACCCCCTCTTTCGTCCCTAGAATGTTATGTTACTCCCCTATTTATAGTTGTAGGGGGTAGACCTAGTTTCTTGTAATTGGCCAAAACATGTCACTTTGCCACTTGGTGCCTTTTGACTGGTTGTTGAATTTGAATGAGATTTTTACATCATTTGTACATGTGGCGGCGTCTCATTGTCTTGAATTTGACTGGGATGCCACATCACTTGATGAGTTTGGGCTTCAAGGTGAGATGGACCTTGAATTTGGCTCCTCTCTACACCTTGAACTAGATAATTTTCTTTGACCAACAAAGAATAGTTGTAATAGATCGTGTTCTAAGTAGGAGGAGATATGTTTAAACTAGTAGTTAAAATGCTTGATACTTTTAGAATGTATTCTTAAAGTGTTAGTATTAGAAATGTATTCTTGGAAATTTCTTTCAAAAACATGCTTTCTTGGAAGTTTTGTTCAGTATTAGAAATCATTGTAGTTAAGAATAGGTGTTTAAACAATTGTAGTAATGGTATAGGATGTTTGATTCCTCAAAGAGAAGCAATGCCATTCTATTTGCAAAGGAGGGAGCGTAAGATAGAATCAGATGCACATCTAATATTACGTAAGTAGTAAATTTTGTAGAGAACTTTGGAATATGCATCTAGCTTTGGTTAGTTTGGACTAAGAAGAGCTGATCAAGTAAATTACAAAATATAGAGTGTTTCCTTTTGCATGCATTTCGTAGTCTTTAGAGTATTGTTTTTCGGGTACACAAAATCTGTATTTTCGCAACACTACTTCAACACAAGTTCAAGAATAAATCAAGAACACTTATGAAACTGTCCAATACCTTCAACACAAGATCAAAATGATCTTTCAAAGGAGTATATTTTCAGTTTCTTAAAGAAAAATAGATGAAGCAGAAAAAAGCCAAGTCCTCCGAATTCACGGAGTGTCTTTAAGGAATTAATTCTCCTCAAGTACTCGAGGTTGCAGAATTTTTCTCCCAGAATAAAATGGCTTCACAACCAGAATGTAGCGGTACCTCAAACTTTCTGGTTTTCTTCGAACTCACTCAACGGGAGATGACCACACAGAGTTTTTAGAAGAAAGAGAATATTTTTCTTATGCAAAAATTTTTCATACTAAACCTGTGGAAAAAATAATGGTTTATATAGTCATAAAGTGCCCCTTCCAAAAGGTGGAAATGGTTCATACGAAAAGGTATATCCTTTGGAAGATTCATGTCTGTTCATTCGAAACATTGTGTCTTTTTTTCTGAAAGACACAACTATCCGAACAGCCACTTCTTTTCCAATACAATGTGTCTTTTCCTCAAAAGGTTGTGTCCCTCCATTTTTCATTCACACCAATTGAACCCATCAACCCCCACATGAATGGGGAATGACTATTCTTTATAAAAATTTACGGACAAGTATGTGATCATAAAGGAAAGACTGATTACATCTGGATAAGTGAGTTTCCCTTTGAACTTTCCGTAGTGAACATGCATCGGACGAACTCGGTCAATCGGTAGATTTGATATCTTTGAACCATCGAGCTTTAATGTACACCTAGAAAATACATGTCAAACAACCAGTCTTTTACCATTTATGGTTCTCACTATTTTATTCGTTTCAGCCATGAACACGTCCCGGTCTCATGAGCTCTTAGAGAATAGGCCTTTACTAATATTCTCCTTGAAGCGGCTTCGACTTCACCCTCACATAGGTTATTTATAAACATTCAATCCTGTAGATTAAACTATTTGGTCAAATATACCAAATTTAGATAATCATTAAAAGACTTCACACCATAAGTCTTATCTTTGTTTACTAAACATTGTCTACATCATGAGAATGGGTTGGGTATATTGACAATGTTGAACCTGTCAGACATAACTTTATTTGATATACTTGAACCTAGCTCTTGGGATCTCCAGTCTGCTAGGTAGAGTTACTGTATGCTGACTTGTCCTAGGTCGTAAACTCATTCCCTTAGATGTCTTCTCAACTCCTTCTCTAGACAGGACTTTTGTAAGTGGATCCAACATATTATCCTTTGACTTTACATAGTCAACAGTGATAATTCCACTAGAGAGAAGTTCTCTAACAGTATTATGTTTCCATCTTATGTGATGAGATTTACCGTTGTACATCATGCTCCCTGCCCTACCTATTGCCGCTGGGCTATTCGCAGTATATACATACTGGTGCCACTGGTTTGAGAAAATAAGAAATATCTTCCAAGAAATTTCAGACCCATTCTGCTTCTTCATCGGCTTTATTTGACACAATAAATTCTGATTTCATCGTAGAGCGAGCAATACATGTCTATTTGAATGATTTTCAAGAGACTTCTCCTCCACCTATTATAAATATGTATCAACTCGTGGATCTTACTTCATTTGAATCGATGATCCAGTTTGCATCACTATATCCTTTAAGTACCACATGATATTTATTATAATGCAAAACATAGTCTTGGGTGTATTTAAGATACCTCAAAACTCTTTTCATTGCCATCCAATGAGTTTTTTTAGGATTACTCATGTACCGACTCAACATACTAATAACGCATGCTATGTATGGTCGTGTACAATTCATTATATACATTAAACATTCCAATACTCTTGTGTACTCCAATTGTGAGTCACTTTCGCCTTCATTCTTTTGAAGTGTGAAGCTCACATCTAATGGAGTCTTGGCAATACCAAATTCCAAATACTTGAATTTGTCATGTAATTTTTCAATATAATAAGACTGTGACAATGCCAACCCTTTTGGAGTTCTATGAATTTTTATTCCTAAGATCATATCTGCAACTCCAAGATCTTTCATATCGAACTTTCTCTCGAGCATTTTCTTTGAGGCCTTTATGTAAAAAATGTCTCTACTAATGATCAACATATCATCTACATATAAACAAACAATGACTTGGTGATTTGAAGTATCTTTAATGTAGAGACACTTATCACATTCATTTATCTTAAACTTGTTTGCCAACATGGTTTGGTCAAACTTCGCATGCCATTATTTAGGTACTTGTTTTAGTCCATACAATGACTTTACAAGTTTACACACCTTATTTTCTTTTCCTGGAACCACAAAACCCTCGGGTTGTTCCATATAGATTTCTTCCTCCAATTCTCCATTTAGGAATACTGTTTTTACATCAATTTGATGGATTTTAAGACCAAATACTGTCGCTAAGGAAATTAACGTTTGAATCGATGTTATCCTTGTTACTGGCGAGTATGTATCAAAGTAATCAAGTCCTTCTTTCTGTTTTAAGCCTTTTACTACAAGTCTTGCCTTGTATTTGTCAATAGTGCCATTCACTTTTATTTTTCTTTTGAAGATCCATTTAGAACCTAAAGGTTTATTTCTCGGAGGAAGATCAACCAACTCCTATGTATGGTTGCTTAAGATTGAATCAATCTTACTATTTACTTCCTCTTTCCAAAAGGATAAGTCTGCCGACAACATCGCTTCTTTAAAAGTTTGAGGCTCATTTTCTAAGAGAAATGTTACAAAATCTGATCCAAACATAGTTGACGTTCTTTGAAGTGTACTACGTCTTGGATTTTCATCATTATGTACATTCTCACTTAGTTCATCTCGAGGCCGTTTAGACCCCCACTAGACTGTTCATGTCTAATTGTATACGGATAAATATTTTTAAAGAATTCTGCATTATTTGATTCAATTACTGTATTTTCATTGATATTCAGATGTTTGGATTTATGAACCAAATATCGACATGCTTTGATACTTTTAGCATATCCTATGAACACACATTCCACTGTCTTAGGTCCTATCTTTACCCTTTTTGGCATAGGTACTTGGACCTTCGCTAGACACCCCCACACTTTGAAATATTTCAAGTTGGGTTTCCTTTCTTTCCATTTTTATATGGAATTGATTGTGTCTTACTATGGGGAACTCTATTGAGTATTCGGTTATCCGTAAGGATAGCTCCCCCCACAAGTTTTGCAGTAAACCTGAAATTATTAGTAAGACATTCATCATCTCCTTCAAGGTTCAGTTTTTTCTTTCCGCAATTCCATTAGATTTAGGTGAATACGGGGCTGTCGGTTGATGGACAATTCCATTCTCTACACATATTTACGCAAAGGGAGATTCATATTTTTCTCCCCTATCACTTCTTATCGTTTTGATCCTTTTCTCTAATTGATTTTCAACTTCAGTTTTATATTGCCTAAACACATCTATTGCTTCATCCTTACTATTTAGAAAATACACATAACAATATCTAGTGCAATCGTCAATAAAAGTTATAAAATACTTTTTTCCACCACGAGATAGTGTTGACTTCATATCACAAATGTTAGTGTGGATTAAGTCTAAGGGATTGGAATTTCTTTCAACGGACTTATATAGATGCTTAGAATACTTTGATTCCACACACGTTTGACATTTTGATTTATTACACTCAAAGTTTGGCAAAACTTCTAAGTTAATCAGTTTTCTCAATGTTTTGTAATTAACATGACCAAATCGTTCATGCCATAAATCATAAGACTCAAGCAAGTAAGAAGAAACTGAACTTTTATTGATTTCAACATTCATTACATTCATTTTGAATAGGCCCTCATTGAGGTAGACTTTTCCTATATACATTTCTCCTTTACCAATTATAATTTTTCTGGAAACAAATACATATTTGAATCCGTTCTTGTCTAGAAGTGATACAGAAATCAAGTTCTTTCTTAACTCCAGTACATATAGGACATTGTTGAGTGCCAACACTTTACTTGAAGTCATTTTCAAGCATACTTTTCAAACAATTTATATTTTTCATAACCTCATAATTCGTCATTAAAATATCTTGGGTATTTACCCACTTTACAAAATCATGAAATTCCAATGATAAAATCAATTCTTTGGGCACAAGAACGAAAAGATATTCTTGTTCAAAACCCCACATACTAAGTTCTCACGGAATTCATTTTATGTTCTCAAATCATCGAAAATTCATCGATCGTAGCACGACTAAGATTATCGCGAAACTAACTCATCTCTAGACCAGCGGACTATTTCGGGCATACGTACCCCCAACAATCATTAACATAAGTAATACGTAGTATACAACAACGCATACTCACATGCCCACAGGCCATCATGCACCATGCATTCATTAACACCTCACACCAATCATTTGAAGATCATATTCATATACAAGTATTGGAATATCATGCCATTACATCATAGATCATTCAACAAGGATGCATATGGTTAAGGAAGAATACAACATAACATAGTTTATCCAATCGGGATACACACAAATAACATACATTCAACACATCATGATTCACTTCTCAAGGTTCTTTCCTTTAAGATCTTGATATATGCAATTCGACCCATAATTAGACATTTCACACTTAGCGTGGCCTAATGGCCTTATCATTTCCCTTAAGCACCATAGTAAACACGTAGCATGCAAGTATGGTATGAACTCATCACTTCGATCACAAGGGGTCATACGATCCATTCTTCTTCAACTAGGCATTTCTACAATTACCTTGCATGCACCATTTAGGGCATAGGTCAGTATGAACAATTACATGTGCTACAACACCATCATTCATCTTAATTCCACCAACTAAATCCCTCGTCCGCACTTACAACCATATCATAAGACTTCCACACAACATCCCCAATTTTAGACAATAACATGGAGTTCATGTTGAACGTATACATAGAAAGTAGTCTAGTCATTTAGAAATTATTATATCCGAAGAACGTAAATTTATAGCCTCTTAGAAAATTCCACAAACACCTTACATGCACTTTTAGGCATTGGTGAATTCATCAAATTCTCATATTTTTTGCCACCCCATATATCTCATCCAACACACATAATCATCACATGCATGTATCAACCAACATACACCATCACCACACATATATATATATCAACCAACACGCATAATCATCATATATATATATATATCAAGTAACATACATAATCCTCATATATATCACAACCATCAAATATTAATCAATATATATATATATATATATATATATACATCATCAAAGTCTAGAATATATATATATATATATATACATAACTGAACTTTCAAAAAGGGATTCGTGGACTCTATGGACGAAAGGAGTCCATAGATAAACACTTGCATACCTGGATATTGAAAACCCTTTGAAACTCTTTAGACTTGCAACTTGATTTCTTGAATTTTGGAAGAGAAATAAATTGGAAACCCTAATCCTAAGCTCTCTTATTATTTTTGAGAGAAAGAGAAGAGAGAAATGAGAGAAAAAAAATGAGGGTCTAAGCTCTTATTTGGGATATATATAGAAGGAAAATGAAAAAGAAATGACCAAAATACCTTTAAAAATCAATTAATGTCAAATCTCCCCTTTATGATCTATCCGATAGGCTGAAGTAAATTGGCCATAACTTTTTACTCCGATGTCCAAATTGGATGAAACCAATTTCATTGGAAAGAAGACTCTCAGGGATTTCCGTTGATATATATCAGCTCACACAGTTCATTATGTACAAGGAGTTATGATCATTTAAAGTTGGAGAAAAAATACGCCTAGCCTCAGTACTTTTTCGTGCATGTTTTACTGTTCATCACTATTCACTGTTCGATCGGAATGTTCGTAACTCATCGCTCGGGTGTCCGTTTTGGATAATCCACATATTGTTGGAAAGCTTATTCGATGCTCTTCATAATGGTGGGTCTAACTCTAGGAAATTCAACACGAAAAATTATAAATCGTTCAGAGGATAGAACCCAATACGTTTACGCACAAAATTTCGACGAAAATTTTTTCGGGGTGTTACAAGATCCCTCAAAATTTCACCAGTAAATTCCAAAATTGATTCAAGAATTAGAATCCCCAAACTAAGATCTTCAAGAATCATCCATCAAAAGCACAAATAAAGTCCCAAATGTAAGTGTTCATCCAAAGTTCATAATCTAAGGTACGTGGGTTTATCCTAAAAACTACATGGGCTTGTAAACGCTGGAACATGATTTAAAGATTATAAAGTATGAATTTAGAAAAAGAGATTTTGAAATACATGATTTTATTATACATTATGAATGTTTAATTATACTGTTGATTTGGTCTTTAGGCCTTTTCCCCCCTTTAAATTGATTTACATGTATATGTATGTGTATGAAGATTTAGATTGAAGATTGTTTGAGATAACTACTTATGAAATCCCTATCTTGTGATAACTTTAAGTTTATGATATTAATGTGAAGGATTTGAAATGCATGATTTATGACTTGAAAATAGTTTACTCAAATACCATAGTATTTTGAGCATGATTTAGAGATTTTAAGAGGGAGTTTCTTGACATAAATTTGTTTTGTTAAAGAGAGAAAGATTTGGATAAGATTAAGAATTTTTGACATGACCACCTTGTAACATTGAAATGTTGTCAAAGAGAGTTGCATACATGTGTTTACATGAGTATTTAAAGAAAGCGTTCCTCGAATTGATTTATCGATATGGTGGTCCTAAACTTTATGTTTTGAAAACAAAGATTATAATAAACTAACAATGGCTCAGAGATGTGACTTGCAAGTCAATGGTATGATGATACCATAAGTATGTATGCCATAACAGAATATATTTTTAGAGTATGTTTTCAGAGCATGCATGTTTAAAGAACTAAAAATGGGCATAAAAAGGGTTAGGTGGTTACCCAAATAAGGCATGAGTTCAAGTAACTCTTAGCCTAAAACTGTATTTATCGATACAGGTAGATCATTATTGTACGCTGGCGACGACCGTGTGGCGTAGTAGATTCAGAGACTCCGACCCTTGCGGTACACTTGGGTAGGGGGCTTGGCTGTTGAGTTAATGGAAGATCCCATATAGCCCATGGGATTACAGATTGTAGGGTACACCACCTAGCGTAGAAGTAAGACAATGAGTGTCACAGATTTTAGATGTTTTCACAGAATCTTTTAAAATGCCCATGTGATTTCTTACCATATGATATTTTTATGAACTGCATTAAATTGCTCTCATATATGTTGAATATAAATGATTATTTTAGATTTTCTCTGTGTACCAGTACATCTGTATTGACCCCCCCTCCCCTACCTCTCAGGTTCTGAGGCTCAATCTAGGGGTCCAAATAAGTAGTAGATAATTCAGATAGCAGATCAGATTGTACAGGGGTGAGCCTTCTCTATTCTAGAAGCCCTGTTTTTTCAGATTATGTTATCTATTATAGTTTTGGTCTACTGGGGGCCTTGTCCCAGTTTTCAGACAGTTGTCAGATTTACATGTAGTAGAGATTTCGCAGACTGTTCCAGATGCTGTTTAGTTGATATCAGATTTCATTCCTTATTGTTAAACTGAACCAAGAGTTTTGACCATGTTTCCGTATTAAATTATATTTTTGTATTTTTTTTATTATATGCATATTGGGCATGATTACCAGATAGAGTAGGACGTCCGGGCATTCATGGTTCGAGATGTACGTCACGACCAGGGGCCCGATTCGGGTTATGACAAACTTGGTATCAAAGAACGGTTCATGGTCCCAGGGTGTCTGTAAAATTGTGTTGGGTAAAGTCTTGTTTATGGGTGTGTAGCGTGCCACACCTATAAGCAAGAGGCTACTAGGCGTTTAGAAATGTTTCCCCTCTTTGTGATTTAGTTTGTGCTTTGGAATGAAATCTATCCCCTAATGAAGTGATCTCTTGTATTTCAGAAAAAGGACAACCATGCCTCCTCGTCGCTCCAACAATCAGAATACTCAGGATGATAAAGTCCACCCCACCCATGGGATACAGACTCATAACAGACCACACACCTCAAAACATGTTCCTACTCTGGGGGTACCTCCAGTCCCGATTGGTCCTCCCAGAGCTCCCCGGATGGGAACTAACCGCACTCAACCTCGTGAGAGAGAGGTGTCAAATACTAAATTCAGACAGTTTATTCACATACTTGCACAATTGGTAGTCGTATAGACTCAATGATCGGAGAATGTTGGGTCTGTATCTATCACATCTGAGGTTACTAGGGTGGGTCAGTTCATGAGGATGAACCCGCCCAAATTTTCTGGCACCAAGGTAGACGAGGATCCACAGGAGTTCGCAGATGAAATGGAGAAAATTTTCAGAGTAATGCATGTGGATCAGGTGGAAGGGGTTGATTTAGCAGCATACCAGCTTAAGGATGTAGCTAACCAATGGTATAACGAGTGGGAGGATGCAAAAGATGAGAGTACTGAGCCCACAATTTGGGGTAAGTTTATGGAAGTTTTTCTTGATCGGTTCTTTCCTCTAGAGTTGAGGAAAGACAAAGCAGAGGAATTCATAAATATTAAGTAGGGAAAGATGAGTGTCCAGGAGTACACTCTGAAGTTCAACCAACTGGCCCGTTATGCTCTTGAGATAACGGGTAATATGATGGACCGAATGAGGAAATTTGCATCCGGCCTTTCAGATGATCTAGCACTTGAATGTCAGGGAGCTATGCTGAATAGGGACATGGACTTCACCAGAATATCAGTATTCATGCAGCAAGTTGAGGAGAAGAAGAAGAAAATTGTTGAATCTAGGGAAAAGGATAGGCAGGCAAAGAGGGCCAAAATAGCCGACCAGAGTCACAGTCAGCAATAGAGTGGTAATTGAGGTAACAAATGGTAGAAGAGAAAAAATTGGGGCAATGCGTAGTCTGTAGCCAATGCTCCACTGTCCAGACCCCCAGCTGAGTAGTGCACCTAAAATATTCAGTCTAGTAAGGGGCCGAGGGTACAGGGTGCGCAGTCTTAGGAAAGTGTAGCTCAGACCTCTTGGTCATACCCTCCCTGCGGGAGATACGGGAGGAATCATCCCGGGAGATATCAGTTTGGCGCTATTGTGTGTTACTTGTGCGGCCAGCCAGGCCATATCCAGAGACACTGTCCGGCAGCCAGAGGTAATGTTGGAGGAGCCAAGTCACAGGCTAATTATTCTGCACCACCACCACCTCAGAAGGGTACCACTTCAGCCGCCAGAAATGACCGCAACCGGTTGTACACCTTGACCAACCTCCAGGAGGCAGAGGCCTCACCATATGCAGTTACTAGTATATTGCGAATCTTTTCTCATGATGTTTATGTTTTATTTGATCCCGGGTCTACCTTATCCTATGTAACCCCTTATGTGGCTGTTGGTTTTGGGTTTGAGCTCGATGTTATTGCTAAACCTTTCTCTGTTTCCACTCTAGTGGGAGATTCTGTTGAAGCTAGAAAGGTGTATAAGGATTGTGTTGTGACTGTCTATGGCCAGGATACTGTGGCAGACCTCATAGAGCTTGAGATGGTTGACTTTGATGCCATCTTAGGAATGGACTGGCTCCATTCGTGTTATGCCATACTAAATTGTAGGACCCGAAGAGTCACTTTTTCTTTTTCAAATGAACCAGTCTTAGAATGGGAGGGGCATTCTTTAGCACCTAGAGAGAACTTTATATCTTATCTCAGAGCCCGTAAACTTATTTCAAAAGGGTGTTTGTACCATCTTATTCGGGTTAAAGATTCTAATACCGAAAGTCCTTCCTTTTCGTCTGTCCCGGTGGTAAATGAGTTTCCAAAAGTCTTTCCATATGATCTCTCGAGAATACCACCTGATAGGGAGATAGATTTTGGCATTGATTTATTGTTGGAGACCAGTCCCATCTCTATTCCTCCATATAGAATGGCTCCAACAGAGTTGAAAGAGTTGAAAGAGCAGCTAGCAGATCTTCTAGATAAAGGCTTTATCCATCCTAGTGTTTCTCCCTGGGGTGCACCTGTACTCTTCGTGTGAAAAATGATGGTTTCTTTCGTATGTGCATAGATTACCGCCAGTTGAATAAGGTCACGATTTAAAATAAATATCCTCTTCCTAGGATTAATGATCTTTTTGACCAGCTACAGGGTGCTAAATGCTTTTCAAAGATAAACCTTCAATCGGGATATCATCAGTTGAAGGTTAGGGAGTCAGATATTCCCAAAATAGCTTTTTAAACCAGATACGGTCACTATGAATTCTTAGTCATGTCCTTCGGGTTGACTAACGCCCCTGCAGCCTTGATGGATCTAATGAATAGGGTCTTTTATCAGTTTCTGGATCTGTTTGTCATAGTATTCATCGATGACATCTTGGTTTATTCTAAGAGTGAGGAGGATCATGTGAATCACCTCCGAATTATTCTTCAGACTCTTAGAGATCATTAGCTGTATGGAAAATTCTCCAAATGTGAATTCTGGCTAAGTGCTATTGCTTTCTTAGGGCATATTGTGTCTAGTGACGGGATTTGGGTGGATCCCCAAAAGGTTGAGGTAGTGAGAAAATGGCCCAGACCCACGACTCCAACTAATATTTGGAGCTTCTTGGGTTTGACAGGGTGTTACAGAAGATTTGTAGAGAGCTTTTCTTCCATAGCTGCTCTGCTTACTATGTTGTCCTATAAAAAGGTGAAGTTTGTGTGGTCTGACTCCTGTGAGAGTAGTTTTGAGAAGTTGAAAGACAAATTGACTACAACACCTATTCTGACTCTTCCAGAAGACCCAGAGGGTTTTGTTGTGTACTGTGATGCGTCCCATGTGGGACTTGGGTGTGTACTTATGCAGCACAGTAAGGTGGTGGATTATGCATCTAGGCAGTTGAAGGTGCATGAGCGGAATTACCCCACTCATGACTTGGAGTTAGCAGCTGTGGTGTTTGTATTTAAAATATGGAGGCATTATATTTATAGGTTGCATATTGATATTTTCACTGACCATAAGAGTTTACAGTATGTTTTCTCGCAGAAAGAATTGAATCTCAGGAAAAAGAGCTGGATAAAATTGCTAAAATATTATGACATGAGCCTGCACTATCATTCGGGCAAGGAAAATGTGGTAGTCGACGCCTTTAGCAGGTTGTCAATGGGAAGCCTTTCTCATGTTGAAGAAGGGAAAAGAGAGATGGTGAAGGATATTCACCGACTCACAAATCTTAGAGTGTGACTCTTAGATTCCAAAGATGGAGGGGTAGTTGTTCACGAGATAGCTAAATCATCCCTTTGTGCAGAAGTTAAAGAGAAGCAGATCGAAGATCCTATCTTGATGCAGATCATAGGTCAACAAAAGGTGATGTCCTTTGAAATTGGTGGTGATGGTATTTTGAGATATCAGGGTAGATTATATGTGCAGATGTAGATGGTCTGCGGAAGAGAATCCTTAATGAAGCTCACACTTCGAGGTATATTGTTCACCCAGGATCTGCCAAGATGTATCATGATCTGAAAACCATTTATTGGTGGAATAATATGAAGCGCGATGTGGCTAACTATGTTGCCAAGTGTTCTAACTGTCAACAAGTTAAGGTAGAGCATATGAGGCCCGATGGTACTTCCCAAGAGATATATTTACCCCTGTGGAAGTGGGAAATGATCAAAATGGATTTCATTACGGGACTTCTGAGGTCCCGAAACCAGTATGATTCCATTTGGGTGATTGTTGATCGGCTGACTAAGCCAACCCATTTTCTGCCTGTTAGAACTAACTATTTGGGAGATGATTATACCAAGATGTACATTGAGGAGATAGTTCGCTTACATGGGGCACCTGTATCCATCATATCTGACCGAGGTATATAATTTTCTTCACAGTTTTGGAGGTCTTTTCAAAAGGTTTAGGTACCCAAGTGAACCTAAGTAATGCTTTCCACCTTCAGACTGATTGGTAAGCTGAGCGCACTATTCAGACCCTTAAGGATATGTTGAGGGCTTGTGTAATTGACTTCAAAGGTAGATGGGTGGATCACTTACCATTGATAGAGTTTGCTTACTATAATAACTACCATGCCATTATTAAGATGGCCCCTTTTAAAGCATTGTATGGAAGAAGATGTAGGTCGCCTATAGGGTGGTACCAAGTAGGTGAGACATGGTTATTTGGGCTTGACCTTGTTCATCAGGTGATGAAGGATGTAAAAATTTTTAGAGAACGACTTAAGATAGCCCAGAGTCGACAGAAGTCCTATGCCGATGTTAGGAGAAGGGATTTAGAATTTGAGGTTGGTGATTGGGTGTTTCTCAAAGTCTCTCCTATAAAGGGAGTTATGCATTTTGGGAAAAAAAGTAAGTTGAGTCCTCGCTATATAGGGCCATATCAGATTTTGAGGAGGATAGTTGGAGTTGTGTATGAGTTAGAGTTTCCTGCAAGTTTGGGTTCTGTCCATCTGGTATTTCATGTTTCAATGTTGAAGAAGTGTATAGGAGATCATTACTTAGTATTGCCTGTAGAAGAAATCAAAGTGACAGACTCTTTAGCATATGAAGAGGAACCTATTTCAATCTTAGATCGTCAAGTTAGAAAGTTGAGGAGTAAGGAGATAGCTTCGGTTAAGGTGATGTGGCGGAATCAAAAAGCAGAGGAGGCTACTTAGGAATCAGAAGATGATATGCGTGTGAGGTATCTGACTCTTTTCGAGGACATGGAAGATGAATTAGAAGGTACAAATCCTATACTACTCCTTTTTCTTTCATTTAGCCCTTGAAATCGTGCTTGATATGTCCCAAGTCTTCATTCGGGGAGGAATGATCCCAAGGGGGGGATAATGTAACGATCCGCAATTTGGGCTAGAACGTAAACCGTCTTTCCTATGTGTAGATGTTCCAAAAGACATAAATCCAATGAAAATATAGTGTGCTAATCATATATGTAGTGTGTAAATCTAGTTGGGCATGAGTCGAGATCATAGAGGACCCTTAACTCAAGGACTAGTTGAAAGCTTTCCTATCGTTCAAATTTTAGTGAGCGTCAAAATATGGATCAACTTCAATCGACTATAACTCCTTGTATATAGAGAACTGGGTGGCCTACTATGTATCAAATAAAATCTCTTTGAATTAGCTTTCCAACGATACCAATTTCTCCTAAATCCGAGATCGGTGCAAAAAGTTATATCCATTTTACTTCAGCATATCTGTCTGTCGACAAGTGACGACCTGAGCTGATAAATTATCACATATGTGACGACTTATCAGCCATGTCGTCAGCCCAAGGCAGTAACTCACAAAAATCAGCCTCTGAGTGACGACCTGGTGTGATAGGTTATCACATATGTGACGACCTATCAGCCAAGGTCGTCACCTTTAAAATTCAGCATTTCTTAAATGGTTTTGCAGGGGTATTTTGGTATTTTTCCTTCACCCCATAACTCCATAAACACTGAATTCAACCTCCATTTCACCAAAAATACACTCCTTTCTCTCAAATCCTCTCAAGAACCAAACCCTAAGGCCCCAACCTAAGATTCAAGATCCCTCAAAATTTCACCATTAAATTCCAAAATTGATTCAAGAATTAGAATTCCCAAAATAAGATCTTCAAGAATCATCCATCAAAAGAACAAATAGAGTCCCAAAAGCAAGTGTTCATCCAAAGTTCATAATATAAGGTACGTGGGGTTTATCCTAAAAACTACATGGGCTTGTAAACACTAGAACATGATTTAAAGATTATCAAACATGAATTTAGAAAAAGGGGTTTTGAAATACATGATTTTATTATACATTATGAATGTTTAATTGTACTATTGATTTGGTCTTTAGGCCTTCCCCCCACCCCTTTAAATTGATTTACATGTATATGCATATGTATGAATATTTAGATTGAAGATTGTTTGAGAGCTCAACTTATGAAATCTCTCTCTTGTGATAACTTTAAGTTTATGATATTAATGTGAAGGATTTGTAATGCATGATTTATGGCTTGAAAATAGTTTACTCAAATACCATAGTATTTTGAGCATGATTTTGAGATTTTGAGAGGGAGTTTCTTGACATAAATGTGTTTTGATAAAGAGAGAAAGATTTGCATAAGATTAAATTTTTTTGACATGACCACCTTGTAACATTGAAATATTGTCAAAGAGAGTTGCGTACATGTGTTTACATGAGTATTTAAAGAAAGCGTTCTTCGAACTGATTTATCGATATGGTGGTCCTAAACTTTATGTTTTGAAAACAAAGATTATAATAGACTAACAATGGCTCAGAGATGTGACTTGCAAGTCAATGGTATGATGATACCATAAGTATGTATGCCATAACAGAATATGTTTTCAGAGAATGTTTTCAGAGTATGTTTTCAAAGCATGCATGTTTAAAGAGCTAAAAATGGGCATAAAGAGGGTTAGGTGGTTACCCAAAGAAGGCATGAGTTCAAGTAACTCTTATCCTAAAACTGTATTTACCGATACGGGTAGATCATTATTATACGCTGGAAACGGCCGTGTGGCGTAGTAGATTCAGAGACTCCGACCCTTGCGGCACACTTGGGTAGGGGGCTTGTCTATCGAGTTAATGGAAGATCCCATATAGCCCATGGGATTATAGATTTTAGGGTGTACTATCTTCTGATTTTTCTGACGATAAATCTGACGGCGTGTCAAATATGTGACGGCCCATGAAAAATGTCGTCACATCTTCACTGGAAATCAACATAATCTGCCTCAGGTTGGCGACCACTTTAACAGCCCGTCCCATGCTTGACGACGCTTTTGAAACGTCGTCACATTTCATCTTAATTCCTCAGGTTCTGTCTAAGTTTGACGGCAACTTTGACAGCCTGTCATATGTCTGACGGTGCTTCAGAAATGACGTCAATTTCAGTATAGCTCATTTGCACCAGATTTCAGTTGATTTATTCTTATTTTCTTTGGTTTCCTCCCCGATCACTTGTATCTATATTGAAAAAATAAAACAATCAAAAAAACAACAAAAGTTGCTTAAGACTTCGCAATTATTTTGAGCTAAAAAGCATTAAATGTGTTAGCTTTTGGTCACACATCAACACCCTCAACTTAAAAAAATTCCTTGTCCTCAAGCAACAAACTAACTAAGAGAATACAAAGAACATTCAACAGTCAACAACCATTTTTCTTGATCACTCATTATTCAGGATGGATGTGACTTTTCTTTTTTCATTCTTTTTCTTTTTCACACCACCCAATTTATTATTTTTCTCTTATTCTTTTTCTTTTATTCTACCTCTCTTCATACCCAGTTTACATCACGCACCCCTATGATAGCCACCCTCAACTTAGGCTGTTTGCCTAAGTCAAGGTGCATAGTGTCCAAGGACGACCAGGGCCAAAATAGGTTCATTATGATCTAAACGGGAAGGTGATAGGTGTCATAGAAAGAAATGGTCAATTCTAGCTCAAAACAGGGATCAAGTGCTAGCATACATAATAGGGAAGGTTATTTAGGCTGAAGGTGGCTAAAAGTCAAAACGGCCTATGATCCTTTCCTAACACCTATCTTTCAACTAAGGTAAGACGAATTGGGCAAGTTCTAGATTCGGCAGTACAAAGGGAACTGAGTAAGATATCACACACACACATGGCACACAAGTGTATTACCAACTACTACTCATCTAGTTCGTGCAATTGTTAGCAGTGATTATCAAGCAACTAAAACTTAATGCCACAACAAGATGCACAGTGGTTACACATGAATGCAATTCACACAGCTACCATATAGACAATTGGAGAGGTAGTTACCATTCCAAGAAAAATTAACAAAAAATATGTCAACTGCCGTAGATACTTATTTTTCTTCCAGTTAACCACAACACATCACAAAGCAAAAACAATATGCCTAAACATGTCGGCTCTACTAAGAACAAGACTCCGGGGAAAAGAAGCACGGCAACAAAAACCCCAGGAGGACATCATCACCCACAAGTAGCCCCACCCTCAACTTAAAATCATGCAATGTCTCCAATGCATCAAACCAAAAAAAGAGAGTTAGAAACATACCTGTGGCACCATGGGTGCGAAGATATGATGTCAATCACACAATACTAATACAAACAACAAAATACCTTGGGTTGCCTCCCAAGAAACGTCTGGTTTAATGTCGCGGCGCGACTCAGTTATCTTGACTACTCAGACTTCGTCAAGATACCTTGTTGATAATTATTTATGTCTCCACTTAGAGGATTTGAAACGCCGGCCCAACTTTTGATCAATACATCTTCGAGGCGCGTTGGGCAAATATGAGGGCATGATGAGAAATGTTTTATCATGCCACTTCGAAGACTTGAACTGCTTGCCCAATTTTGCATCAAACTTTCATGTGGGCTCATTTGGCAATGGTGAGAATCTTAAACAGCCACTAAATGGACATCGATCTTTAAGATCCTTGGCCTCCAATAGTGGGGTTGTAGTATGGCCTTTTGGAAGGATAAACTACAAAATGTAAGAATATTCCTCCTCATTTTCAAAATTCATTATTTGCTTAGGTGATTTGACTTTCATCACATCCACTAAGAGTAATGTTGAAAAGTGATTCGAATGAGGACTAACCCTCAGTTTTGGAATAACTTCCCTATTAGTATTTTTACCCCGAAATGGACTAGAGTCTTCACGAGGATTGTGCTTGATTTCTTTCTTTGACTCTAATGCCATTTCCTCATCCTTGGCATCTTCATTCATGAATGGTTCGGTTGGTTGGGAAATCACCGAGGGTTGCTCAACATCAAGATCATCATCAACATCGGATTCTTGCTCTTCATCCTCACACTCTTCCATTATTTTAAATAATTCCACAGACAAGATATCATCTAAACATAATGTAGAAAAGTGTTTTGGATGATTGACCTCGATATCCATCTATTCTATCCTTTATATTCCCTTATTAAATGCCCTAATGTATTGATACATGTCCAATATGGTATTATTCGTTGTGTCTATACGATCCAACATTAGTTGAAGCATAGCTTCAATGTCACTTTTTCCAGTGCTTCGTTCTTTCTTTTCTTGACCATAAGACCTGTCATACTCATAAGAAGAACTAGAACTTGGGTTAGCGCAATAGGGGGAGGGGGAATTGGGAAATCACTCCAATGTCTATCTTGACCACCATATAAAGAATAATTATACTCCCGGTAGGGTGGATATGGTGCACACATCTCTCTCCGGGGAGCATATCTACAATCTTTCCAAAAATGGGGTCCATCACAATATGGACATGGATCATCCAGATAAGATTTCCAACCATCAGACTCACATTCATTCCATGATGCCATAGTAAGAAATAAACAAAAATAAAGAAAATCTACCTAACACAAGAAACAAAGAAAATCACAAACAAATATTTACAAGTTTGAATTCAAGCAAGTAATCTAAAATTCAAAACTAACTTAATACGCCAAATTATTCCCTAGCAACGGCGCCATTTTTGATAACGCTCAAATTACACTCTTGAATGGGTGTAAGAGATCATCGTCAATATATTTACCCAACTTTGGAGCCGGGGTCGAATCCATAGGGAACAATGTGAGTGGCGATTAAACTAGTTTGAACCTAAAGCTACAAGTCAAATTCAAATAACTGGCACGAAAAGATAAATGGGGGTTTTGAGTTTAACAAGTAATTTTTGGTCACCTTGGTTTCAGTTTGTAATCAAGAGTTTATGAAATAACTAGGATTATGTTCACTAGGTCTTATGGTACGTGACAGATACTAAACTTTACTCAAGGTTCTCACGGTAGTTAGGATGACAAACTATCTTTATCGATGGTATGCTCAAATGTCTCTCAACCTATTCAAGAGTCTGATTCCCTAATCCTCTCAGACTTAGAGAATCGCTTATCACTACACAGATTTTACCTCAGGTTAATCAACCTTGTTACAACGCTGATTATTAAATGAAGCCTTTCCGAGTCCCTGTTGATAACTCACTTCCTACTGTTTATGATTTCT